>CM042029.1:84213848-84838848 GCA_023525975.1 Smallanthus sonchifolius
ATGTCTAACGGTAGTCAAAAGGCTCGGTGCAAGAATTATGGCTCATTTCTCAACCGAATCCAACTCCACTTGAGATCACAAGTGGAAAAACAGTGTAGGGTGGTGAAATACAATCTGGCTCGTGTTCAAACACACATATTAAGCGATGTAGGTATTTGGAATTTTGACATCGACATGGTTCGTGAGAGGATGGTACAGTTTGTTATTCAAGAAAGCTTGGCGTTTGATTACTTCGGTAACCCACGCTTACCTAAGATGATTCAGGACACGATCCAACCTCGTTATCACCACGTAAGTCGTACTACTCTTAGATGTCATTGTTTAAAAATATGGAAAGACGCTAAAAAACTATTAATTAAAGGTTTGAAAATTTAAATATCGGTTTTAACTTAACTATTGATGTTTGGTCGGCTGCTCATGGTTTACCAGAATCGTACATTTGCATTACTCCACATCGGGTTGATCCCGATACGTGGCAAATGATGAAACGCACGATTGTGTTTGATCATTATTTACATAAATATGATTCTACATCAAACATACACGAGTTAATGGGTGCATCGTCAAGTAGTAGCTCAAAGAGGAACCCTATTTTAAATTTATAAATTTTTTTTAAGAAACAAAGCTAGTTATTACAAAAACATATTCAAACCTCTGAAATCCCAAATCAAAAATATGTAACCCAATCTTAAAATTATCTGATAAATAATACAAAACTAAATTGAGACACAATAACAAGTCCCTTAACTTTCCAAAGCTTGCAACTCTATTCAAACTTCCAACTCTTGACTTTAACAGCTTCCAACTTTAACCGAGACATTGACCAGCTCCCATCACCCTAACAACCCTCACGAACTCCGTGGAAACCATTATCATGTTAACAATAATACCAACAATTAGAAACCATTTATATATATATATATATATATATATATATATATATATATATATAACATTCATTTGATATTGAATTGGAAATATATATACATTTCAACACTAGTAAACGATCTCGGGGTAACACCTCAAATAGTGAATGTGTGTGTATAGTATACGGGTACGAAGTACCAAAAGGAAGAGCGTTTCCACTTTCCCATGACGAACTCGCTTACGATGAGTTAGTACGCTCAACTAGTCTCGACAGCGAAAAATGAGCATTTAACGAAGACAAGGATGATTATTTATTATAAAATAAATCTTTAATGTTTTTATTAATGAATTTATGTATTGTTAATTCTCAAATTTCAAAAATAAATAAAAAATAAGTTTCTTGAGTTTATTTTATATATTTAGTATTTTTTTGTTAACATTTTAATTATTAATAAAAAACCCCCGGTAGTTTTCAACTACCCCATGTTAACCAATCCGTATTAACCTAACCAGTTAAATAGGTTATCCTTCTCGACCCACCGAATCTGTTTTTTCAAACCGGTTTTGACCAAATTTGAAAAAAAAAATCGGTTCGGTTACTAACCGTTCCTGTTTTATTTAACCGTTTTATGCACCTCTAAAACAAACACATGCTATGATCTTTGGTTCAAACCTACGCAACAAACTCAGCTAAGTTTAAAGTTGATATTGGAACTTATGAAAATAAACAACCCAAAAAACCAACACGTCTATTAAAAATAGACGATCCAACTTCTAACCCCCCCCCCTTTTCTTGTGGTCATATAGCCACAACAATAACCACAAGATTGTTAACAAACACTCATTTTTTGAAATTAATTATCATAAGTTAGTTGTTTTTCAAATCCTCTATTAAAATCATAGACTAAAAATATGTCACAACATCATTCACAACAAATGAGCTTGAAGAAAATAATTCAAACTATAAAAAAGTTGCATTTTCATAAGTTGTACAACAGGTACACCTAAGCTTGAAGAAAATAACTAGCATCATCGAAATAACAACCTTCAAACACAAGTTTTTCGGCGCTCAATGATTAACGTTGAAGAAGGTGATGCCCGCGGAAATGAGAGTCGTACCAAATCTCTAAGCATCTTCAGTTCTTCATCAACAGTAACATTGTCATTAAGCTCAATTCTTACTTTCTTTAGCACAAGCGCTTTTGCCATGATGAGTTTCACAAATTCCATCTCAACAGGTGTGTTAGTAAACATTTGTATCTCCAATGTCTCAAGATGGTCCAACTTCAAATCCGAGTAGTCTTCCAGATCAAGAAAGTTGGCGGGAGTTTGTCAAAGAGGAGACTTCTTGTTATCATACATCTAATTACAAAACATGTAAAATATGTCAATATAATCATAAAGAGCCATTATCATAAGTAATATCACTAGTTAATTACCAGAAAAACAATCTTCTCCAACACTGGGGCACTCCTGATCATACAAAGGGCGGAAGATATTTCGTTATGTTCCATGAAGCACACCTCCAAATGCAGATATTTGAGATGGACTAGTGACGTTGGAAGCTTATGCGGCATACCACCTGCAGACAAGTACTTTGGCCGAATACCAAATCCAAAATTTAATATTTATACATGGAGATATAATCATTAACTTAAGGGGTAACTGAGTAACTTTACTTAATAGTAACCAAGCTTTTCATCTGTTTCATTTTAGTCACTCAAACTTTTTTTGTCTCATTTTAGTCACTCAAGTTTTCTCATCTGTTCTATTTTAGTCACTCAAACTTTTTATTGTCTCATTTTAGTCACTCAAGTTTCAAATGTTGTTCCAATCTTTCGTAATTACCATGTTACGAGTTATTTTTTTTATTTTTTATTTTATGGATATGGTGAAAATGAAATCCAAAAAGAATAAACCAACATTTTCACCATATTTATAAAACAAAATCCAAAAAAAAGTAACATGTGAACCTCGTAATTGCGCAAGATTGGAACTACATGTGAAACTTGAGTGACTAAAATGAGACAAAAAAGTTTAAGTGACTAAAATGAATGAAAAACTTGATTACTATTATGTGAAGCTTTCCCTTAACGTAAATATTACCTTCATATAATACTTTAGTACATCCAAAGGTTTAATCGAAGGCACACACTGTGAAAGCTCAATAAATGTAAACTTGTTTCCTTGTTCAAAGTCAAAGTTTTCTTCACATTCCCCCTGCGGCATTAAAACACTTTTATACTAACATCTTAATTTGATTGAAGAAGCTTCAATGCATAAATGGTTACATGGACCTTACCAAAAGGACTTCATCAAGTAGCGGGCAATTGGAGAGGAAGCGTTGGAGCATTTTAGCAGAAACAAAAACATTCGAAAACAACATCCACCTCAACCTACTAAATCCATTAAATGTTAATGAAGGTACAAACCGACAACCTTCAAGCTGTATGTGTTCTAATCCTTGCAATGAAAAGAAAGAACTGGGTAGGTAGTAGTAGATATCTTCAGAAATAAAGATGAGTTCTTTGACATTACTTCCCCTTGAAAGATAGCTTAGTATCTGGTCAAACTCGGAAACCATTTGGAGTTGACCAACAAAAAAATGGAACATTAGTATCGTCGGACCGTTGTGTAATAACAAAACATGGAAGATGGCATTGACAAGCTTATGTTTCTTCAACTGTCTGCAGCAACCACAATTATATGGTACTTTGATCGTTTTGTCTGTGAATACAAGTTTAGGCATGCCCCGCCAACTATACCGCCATTTCTTTGACAAAATGCTGGTTCTCAATGCATCTCGGATTGGCATATGAGTTAGAATCTTTTCTACTATGTTTTGAGGAAGGGTGCTGATGATATCCGAATTTAGGCATTGAGTTGTGTTACCACTTCTTGGGTTTTCGTACTCCATAATGCTGCAATGTAGAATGCAAAACCAAAATCAAAGATTATAAATATGCAGCACGATCTAAATCATAAATTTCTTACAACGCATGATTAGCAACCAACTCTTAGTATCATTAGCAACCACCTAAATCAAAGATTACCAACTGTTATGAAATTGGATTCAGTTACATTGAATCAAAATCAATCAAGAGAAGCGGATATGACAGTAATGGATCATGGAGGATCAAATAGGGCTACAGTTGAATGAGCGACATCTTGATAACGAGGTAAACACTTATGTTCCACAACAAAAAGATAGTTCTGTTGCTTCTAATGATAATGAAAGGGTTATTGAATCACCCTATTCTTCTCAATTCATAAAAGTTGAATCTGTCCATCAAGTGTTTGATTAAATGTCTGATGGATTTATCAATGAAATGAGGGCTAGTATACTATGGGCGATGATTCAAAGGATGAAAAAGAAATTGACACAAATCAGAATGAGATACTTGAAGTATATTCATCTCATGATAATTTGGATAATGAAGCTTCATTTGTTGTGTCGAACCATAAATTGGATATTGAGGTTCCTCACAACCTAAACAGTTCAAAGGATCACTTGAAGTCATTGAGGAATAACTAGAACAATGAACATGGATTTCTAAATCATAGGGTTTCAAGAAAGATTTCTTCTCTGTGTTGAACAACTCAGCAAATTTTTGTTATGATACAAAGGTAAAACATGTAAATCCATGGGATATCTTTGCCACTGTTACAATGGAGGTTCCAACTGTTGTGTCAAAAAATAA
Organism: Smallanthus sonchifolius; assembly: GCA_023525975.1. NCBI lineage: Eukaryota > Viridiplantae > Streptophyta > Magnoliopsida > Asterales > Asteraceae > Smallanthus > Smallanthus sonchifolius. The sequence goes on from CM042029.1 coordinate 84,218,417, forward strand.
ATCTGTTATAACAGAGGTATTAGGCAGCCTACACAATGTAAGGAATAAGTTAAATGGGTTGAAGAATATTAAGAGCAATGAACTTGTGTTTTTAAGGCAGTGGAGCATTAAATAAGAAAAGAATGAAAAGGAACCAAAAAATCAGAAAAGTGTGCATAGGTGGCACAAATGGAAATCCAAATTCTTAGAGTCTAGAATTACTTCAAAGGTTCAATTGAATTTGAGGTATCTGCCATCAACTATGATTTACATAGCTATAGATACTCTCCACCTTACGAATCAGCAACTTTAGAACATATCTCTTTGTTAGGACAAAATCACACACGAACACACACACACACACACGAAAGCAATAAACGAACACATGGATAAAACGTGGTTCGGTCTAAACCGATCTACATCCACGGGTGGCAACTAGGATATTCTTTATTGAGGTGATACAAGATTACAAGTACATAAGCATGTTTATATAGAGACTAATCTAGGATTACACAACCTGATCAACAAATTAACCCAAATAATGGCCTAAATTGAAATAGGCTTAGGGTCGGCTGCCCCCAAGGCCTACACACCCAACACTGTTAGGAAAGATGGAATAGATAAAACCACTAAAATGACACATATAATATACGGTTGTGATCGATCTCCTTAGATTATGCTTTGAACATATTGAATTGTAAATTCTTTTCAACTTTTGTTTGGTGTTAAAACCTATGTTACTCACCAACTACTTGTAGTTGAGTAGTTTTTTTAATTAACTTACTCCAATCAGTAATGGCTAAGGGTCAGTTTGCATTTCAGCGTTTCTACTGCAAGAAGTCGTTTGTCTGTCTAAGCTTGAGGAAAACCATAAGAGAGCAAGGCATGTTATGAGTGTTTTCCGTAGAATGGAATGTAGAAGGAAGAATCAACCTACAGAGCATTTAGATGCCTGTTCAGAGAAATATTTGAGGATGGATTTGATGAGATCTGAACGACATTTATGGGAACCGTGTTTCACTTGTCAAGTTGAACACCCTTCTAAGTTCATCTTAAATTATATTGCCACCCCTAAGATACGTCCAGAATTGAGACAAGAAGCTTGGAATCTTGCATGTGTTAGCTTGTACACAACTTTATGTGTGCGGTTTAAGAGTGCAGTGGTGGCGGGTAGAGTTGTATATGTTGGTGCAGTGTTAAAAGACTAAAAATGTGGCCAGAATTGATGCACAGTTAACTGTTGCACTGTTAAATAAATACTAAATCTATGGCAGCTAATGTTGGCATGGTTGTCAAGGCGCATAGACGCACTCAAGGAGCAAAGGCCTCGCCCGGAGCCTAGTCACAAGGCGCAAAAAAGCGAGGGCTTTTTTAAGCTAGATGCATAGTATAAAATTCCATTTTTAGGGGTTTTAGACATGTTTTAGGCTTGTTTAGGGCTAGTTTAGGCTTTTTTAGGCTGACTCCAGGCTTGATTAGGGGTTTTAGACAAGTTCAAACAAGTTCAGACGATTTTTTGGCCGGAATCTGGCCTGAAAGCGCGCCTCACACGCTTTTGACAACTATGGTTGCTGGTATGATAGGATTTCCAGCAATTAAAGTGTGTGTGCCTGGGAAACCTCCTCTTGATTACCAACGTGAAACAGAAGTAAAACATACAACAGAGTTTGCACTCAAACAAGTCAAGGCACTACTCAAAAGCAGGCTGCGTGGAAAAACAATTGGAGGATTAGGTGAGAAATCAAAGTTAAGTGCACCAGTTGAGCCGAATTCAGAGGATATTGATTTTTATGGTATGTGGATTAGGGTGGTCGTGTGGAATTGCTATTGGTCTCTTGCGTTTGTTATACGAGAATTTTATCATGTTATGAGTTTGTTGCTATGTTGTCAAGGCGCATAGCGCACTCAAGGCGCATGGGCCTCGCCTGGAGCCTAGGCGCACTCAAGGCGCATGGGCCTAGCCCGGAGCCTAGGCGCATGGGCCTCACCCGGAGCCTAGGCGCAAGGCGCTTAAAAAGCGAGGGTGCATAGTATAAAATACCATTTTTAGAGGTTTTAGGCATGTTTTAGGTTTGCTTTGGGCTAGTTTCAGCTGCTTTAGGTTGATTCTAGGCTTGGTTAGGGTTAGTGTAATTGTTTCAAAACGATTCAAAATATTTTTAGCCAGAATTTGGCTGGAAAACGCGCCTGAGCGCCTCAAAATGGGGCTTTTGAAGCGAGGCGACAAGGCTGAGCTGGGCTGAGCCTGAGAGCCTAGGCGCGTGCATGGTTTAAAAAACGGTCGAGGCGTACGCCTCGAGGCGCGCCTCGAGGCGAGGCGGTAGAAAAACGAGTCTGAGGCGTACGCCTCACAAGGTATTTTGGTACGTACGCCTCACTAGGGCTGAGGCGGTCGAGGCGGGCTGAGGCGGGGCTGAGGCGGTGAGGCAGTAGAAATGGAAAATTTTGACTTTTGACTGGACTTTTGACCCATTTGAGCTGTGTATATCGTTTTATTAACGAAATACAGAACTCAAATGGGTCAAAAGTCCATAATTAGCGTCTGGTTCTCCTTAATTTGACCTATTTTCTCATTCTTCTCCTTAATTTGACCTAATTTCTCATTCTTCTCTCACACATCACACCTAGGAAAGGTTTGGAAGGGGTTGATGTAGTCAACAAACAAGATACAAACATTGTTTGATGTTTAGTATTTTATTTTTTGTAAGATATATAATTTTTATATTTATTTTTTAATTCCGCCTCGGGCTTACGCCTCGGTTCGCCTCGAGGCTTACGCCTCGTGAGGCGAAGGGAAAACGCCTCGAGGCGCGTTTCCGTTCTTTTAAACATTGGGCGCGTGCCTTGTGAGCTTTTGACAACATAGATTCGTTGTGAGCATTTATGGTGCTACTGCTGCTATGTTAGCACAGATGATTCGCCAACAGTGAAATTGATCCCGAATATTATGTCATGTCGGAATCGCTGTTGCTATTTACTTGTAGTTAATGTGAACGGGGATTCCATTGTCTTAAGCTTGTCATATTGGTACCGACTTGATTTAAATTACTACAGCTATACCAATGGTGATATTCGATCAGCTGTAAATAAAAGTGATTCAAGAGTTACGAGCAATCGTACAACATGGGTAGGGCCTTTAATGGTACCAAAATTCTGGATTGGATTAAGATCATTAACACGAAACCGTCAAAGTGTTTATACTACATTCATGCTGATCAGTTGGAATTATACCATGTCAGTCATTTGTGCTATGAGGGATCAATGGGCTATTAGCAGAAGTAATAAGTTGAGCAAGAAATGGGTCATCAGAAGTAAGTGGGCTAAGTTAGGCCTTAGCAGGAAATGTGTTATTGTATATGGTCTATCAACTGTAAATCAAACAATTACTAGAATTGGGACTGCAGTAGTAAAAGGGAGTTCCTGCTGATCACACAACTTACAATGTACTTAAACCTAATTGAGCAATGATACGATTACGAATGATTTGATGAATTCTTCTTCTTATTAGTGAATCTCAATTGGTATCGAAACAATATATTCATCAAATTCTTGATCTTTATACAGTATTGATCATGACACCGAGTACAATTGGAAGAAAAATTCAATATGAATTACCTCTAGGGTTTAGGCCGGAGTGGAAAAGAATCAGCAAGCGATTTGACAATAACTTGTAGAATTAGTTAGTTTGCAATTCACTCGTCTTTCCGTTTTTGCAGCCGGATTTGGAGCTTCAACGCCATCATCAAGCCACGTACACTGACGTACTACTTTGATTTGCTTTGGTCATCCTTCTTCACCCAATGTTTTTATAACCGGACCATGTGAACCGGACGCTTGAAATGTTCACTAGTCGTACAAAATTTATATGTTTATTGTTATTTAGAGCATCTGTATACCCATATGATGTGATAATAAAGTGCACGTCACATGACGTCACGTCACATGACGTCACGTCACTATCTGTAAAATCACATCACTCATCACTAGACAAGGATATTACCAAGTGATTGTGGTGATGTGATAATTAAATATTTATTTTTTTAATTTTTATTTAAATAAAATAAAACATAATAAATAATATTCATTAATAATAAAAAAATTTACATTAATAATTAAAAAAATTACATTAATAATTAAAAAAAAATTACATTAATAATTAAAAAAATACATTACTAAAATAAAAATTACATTACTAATGATTTGATTTTTCGTAAACATATTCAATCCAGTTCGTCTTTAGTGTGTTATGAATTTCTCGATTGTGTATTTCTTGACGGTTTACTCGCTTTTGATCTTCATCAATTTCTTCGTACGTAACCTCCTACTCATTTGTGTTGTATTGACAAATTGTCGCTCCTTGATCATTTAAAATCATATTATGCAAAATCACACAAGCATACATAATGTTTCGGATTTTGATTTGAGACCAAGATCGAGCCGGCCGTTCTATTATATGCCACTTATTCTTCAATAGACCAAACTCTCGTTAAATATCTTTTATTGCCGCCTCATGAGCCTTTTTATAATTATTACGTTTAATATCTTCTGGGCACGTAAGAGACTTGACAATTGTTGCATATTCCAGATATATTCCATCGGCCAGATAATACCCACTCTTGTAATGCGATCCTCTAAGTTCAGATGATGAGTCTGGTGCGGTTCCGTTGATCATATCGTCGAATATAGGCGATTGATTAAGAACATTAATGTCATTGTTCGCACCGACAACGCCAAAGAATGCATGCCAAAACCATAGATAATTTGAAGCCACAACTTCAAGCATAATACTTGGTCGAGGATGATCGTCGCGCGCAAACTGACCTCGCCACGCATTGAGGCAATTTCTCCAATCCCAATGCGTGCAATCGATGCTACCAAGCATCCCGGCAAATCCGTGTTTAGCTTCATGAAAAGCACATAACTGTTGAATGTCGCTAGCCGACGGTTTACGTAAATATCTCTTACCGTACAATAAAATTATAGCTTTAGAAAACTTGTAAATACATGACCTGATCGTTCGTTCTGACATCTTCAAGTAATCGTCAAATGAATCAATAGCGGTACCATACGCCATTTGACGAATCGCGGCCGTACACTTTTGAATGGAGGTGAAGCCAACCCGACCTCTCGCATCAGCACGTTGACGGAACCAAGGCATGTCTCTCTCGAGATCAGTATTAATTCTTAAAAATAATCTCTGACTCATTCGAAACCGTGTATTAAATTGCTCCTCCCCGTATAAACATCCTTTGTCAAAGTAATCTTTGAATAAAAGTGTGTTAGCAACCGCCCGGTCACGGTTGAGACGTGCGCTTCGTTTTAATGGTCTTAAGGGCGATTCCGCCTCTTGCCACCACCTAACCGCCGCCGATGCCATAGCTCCGAACGCCATTACCCGGGCTTACTTGCTTAATGATGAAGACATTTTAGAAGAGTGAGTAGAATAGTAGAAAATTAGAAATGAGTGTAAATATTATGGAGTAAAATGGGGTATTTATATTGAGTAAAAATAATATTATTAATTATTAAATTTATTTTTTCAAACGGTTGAAAATAATACCGTTCAACGGTATTATTTTGATTGAATTGCAAACTTCACTCGTGTGAAATAAATCACGAGAAGACATGACGGCGTGGTTTTTTTTCAAGGGGGCGGTGTGGCTATTGAATCACGCCGTGATTCATGGTTACACGTTGGATGACGACGTGAAAATCCGGTTTATACCGGATGGCCTTAGTGGCATAATTAAAACATTATCTTGAGGATTTATAAATCTAAAATGAGTTACATCGAGGGGCTCGATTGTAACATTCTTAAAATCCTATTAGAGCATTTGCAGCCGGTTCTGCATATTTATGTGACTGACTCCCCTATATTTTAGGGTTGTTTAAAGTGGTTGTCAGTGAAGAAGAGAGAAAAAGTATAAATTTTATATATATTTGGGGGAAACAATATTCACATGTGTAAAATTTTTAATATTTTTTGAAAGTGGTTGTGAGTGCAGGAGAGAGAAAATGTAATGATAAAGGTATAAAAAAGTATTATTTAATTGAAAATGAGAGAGAAAATATAGTGATTTTAGTGTAATTATGGGGAAGGGTATAGGGATGTTACTGTGAATGCTTTTATGTAAACAAATTTGCAGAGCCGCTTCTTATTACATCCCTTAATCTCTCTTCTTTCACTCTTTCAGATCATCCAATCGACCCTGAAACTTCATCACCGTTTTTCATAAATAGCGATCTAAAATTTGTTCTTTTCCCCGTCATTTTCTTTCATCACTGGTCGAAGTCTTACAGAACGAAGAATTATGAGTTACAGAACCGAACAACGATGTTCTCTACTCGATGTTCTTCACCCAAAGTTCTCCACATCAGCAGATCTAACTTTTTCGGCGTTTTTTTTTCATGCAAACCGATCCAACCGCCGCCCGCCGGTCCATGATCCGACCGTCCAACTGTGAGAACCGGCCGCCACCGGGTCCCGGTCTGATTGGTCCGACCGGCCGATCAGGTCCGGTTTTAAAAACATTGTTTTTAACCCGTTCAGTTTATATCTGTGATCAGGTTTTACTTTTCAAAAATATTAATTTCTATGAGCATTCATAGTAGATCCTTTATCTCTATCCATGTTCCTATAATTTAATTAAAAACACAATTTTACAATTGTATCTCTTATTTTCTAAAAAGCTACTATATTACATTCTCGTATCCATCTCTATTCGATTAAATAATACTTATTTATTTTTTCTATTTTTTCCACTCATATTTACTCACAAAAAATAAAAAAAATGGATTTAAGGGTGAATAGTGACACCTTAAATATGAAGGGTGTGTTTGCTTTACTCTAAAAATATAAAAAGAGGGTATAGGGTTTACTTGGTTATGAAAAAACAAGAAAAGCAGAAAGTAAACATAAAACAAGTCTTTTGTAATCAAACAAATCCTTGCCTTTGTAGTTAGATATATGAACACTTAGCAATCAAACTCATGTAAATACAAACGTTTTCGAGAGATGTTTTCACGTTCTATTCACGATTTAGTCTCTATTCTTGAGTTTAACAAACGTTTTAAAATAATATTTAAAGCAAGTGAACGATGTTACAAAAACGTTTAAAAAAAGCGCACGGTGTTAAAAAAAATTAAAGAAAAGAACAACTTTGTATAGGATGTTTAAAAAAAAAGATATTAGATTAGTTAAAAATAAAGAAATAAATAAAAACATTCATTTTGGTAAATAAGTTTTCAACTACACCTATTTGGTAAATATTTTCTCATTTGTACCCTTTTGAGGAAAAACTCTGAGATGGAGTGATGTTTTTGTTAATTTTTTAAAATTTTAAGGATGAGAAGAGGGATAGTGGACCAGTTGTGAATGCTCTAATATCTCTACCTTTTTATCAATTTCTAACTTTATTATTCTTATCATAATTATTTTCATTTATTAATTATCATTGTTATTAGTATTTTATATTACCAGAGACTCTTTCTAAAAGCAATTGGGGTGTACAGTAAAAGAATCGTATTGGTTGGAGTGAGCGGTGGTTTTTTTTTTTCAGATTTCACACTGATTTTTGTATTTTTATATAATCACATTGATGTTTAATAACCAAAATGGTCTTCACCATTGTGTTGCCTATCTGAAAGGCTCGGGTTTTAAGGGGGGAAAGGATCGGATCAGTTTGAGACCTGTTTTATCCGGTTCGGTTCGGTATTAACCGGTTTCTGCAGAGAAGTTCACAAACCGATTTCAAAATAGCAGATCAGATCGGATTGGATTGGATTGGGATCGTTTAAATGTGCACCTCTAGCCACCCGTTTCAACCCGTAACAATTTTTATGGCCCAAATGGGACACTTGAGCTGTATTTACTATGTTTGGGTTGGTATTGACAGGTCACAGGCCTGGTAACTTCGGAAATCATATTACCATTTTTGGTTCAAAACCCCATGCAGCAAACACAATAGTTCAAAGGTGATTATGGACCTTAGAAAATAAACAACCCAAAAAGACATCAAACAACCAAAACATGTTCGGTAAAACCCACGTGTTGAAGCCGAAGTTACAAGCGCCCAAAGTTGATTAAAACACTTGGTAACTCCCAAAAATGAAAAATCAAAAGCAGCATTCATGTTCGTCTTCATGTCAATCAATTCTTCATGTTAATTAAATAGAATAGTTATAATTTATATCTACATTTATACTACCATATAAAACACTAGTTTTAAACCCCGTCTAAAACACGGAGTGAAACGTTAAAATTATATTGATAAATCTCTTAACACATTTTTTATACAGATTTGATATCAAACTTAATTAAAAAACTATTAATTAAATATCAACAAACTTTATTATAACACATATTTATATAAATACAAAAGTAGTATTTTCAAATTTTATATGTAAAACTAAAATTTTGGTTTTTTATTGATAAAATTTTAAAAACTTGTTTTTAGATAATAAACTTTAAAAAATCATTTTTTAATATCCTATTTTTTTGTTCTTGTTTTTTTAATATTTACTTTTGATGCTAAATTTTTAAAAAAACGTGAGTTAATGGTTATAATGATGAAATTGATTTGCTAAAATGTTTATTTATGTAATCTTTTTAAAAAAATGAGGTAAATATGAAAATATTGGATGGAGGATGTAAATGTGGTTTTGGGGGGAAAATGGATGTGAGGATGAATATGGTGTTGACAAGTGGCACAAAATTTAGTTTTTTTTTATTATAATAGGGATATTGCAAGGAGATGCTTGTAATTTACCAAAAAATTTAAGACACCTAACACAAATTGTTATGCATAAGGTATACCTTACGAACGCATAAAATGTGTTCAATTACCGGCTAGTTTTCTTTAAAAACATTTTAAAATTTAAAAATCAAGTGTAAATTATTTTATTTAATCGTAAATACATCTATCGTAATAAAATGTGTTCAATTTAAATTTGTCTTTGTGCATAAAATATGTTCAATTACCGGCTAGAATATGTATAAATTATTTTATTTAATCGTAAATACATCTACTGTAATATTTTAATATCAAATTCACTAAGTGAATATTTATAAATTTTTTAGGAAGATTCTATTCAGACACGGAATATTGCTAATTAGACCCGCTGCCGCCTTATACGCGCTCGTATAGCCCAATACGAGGCGTAAAGGGTTCATTCTCTGACAAAAGAATGACACGTGTCATTCCCTGTCTGGTGGCTGGGTCCCATACGTGGCGTATTGAGCTATACGTAGCGTATGGGTCACGGGTTATATTTTTACTTCAAAACTTGAGAATTCTGCGTTGTTAAATACACAAAATTTGGCCCATATACGCATCGTATAGCCCTATACGATGCGTATAGGATTATGGTCAAACCGACAGCATCGTACAAAGTGGTCATTCCAACCCCTATACGCATCGTATAGGGTAATACGATACGGTTTAGGGTACGAGGTACCTTCTGCAACTAGTCATCCATCACATCGCTATACGTCGTGTATAGCACTATACGCGACGTATAGAGATGTGATGGATGACTAGTTGCAGAAGGTACCTCGTACCCTACCGTATCGTATTGCCCTATATGATGAGTATAAGGGTTGGAATGACCACTTTGTATGATGCTGTCGGGCATGAGAAATTGTGAAGGGCTATATGCATCGTATTGCCCTATACGATGCGTATAGAGCCCAGTGAAGATAGCAATTCTTGTGTGCGATTAGTAGTCCCCATTTTTTATTCAATAGTAATACATGTACAATGTATTCATTTAGTGAATATACTTGAGCCCTTCTTAGAGCAGGTCCAGCACAGAGATCCTCTTGAAAGCGAATGAGGCAAATGTGAAAGCCTCCGTTGGAGGCATGTGTCCGGTTAGTTTTCATCTCGAAATCTGGATGGAGTCGGATGAATCTGGTGGGGCCCCTCTCTCACATCATTATTATAATATATGTATTTAATTGTTTTTTTTTACAAGGTGGATGTTTGAAAAAAGATGTAGTGTTAGAGTAAAAATGAGTGTTTTTAAAGGATGAGTGAAAATCTGATGTGACGACTGATGTGGCGCATTTGGTTGGGTTTTTCTCATCCACGACTGGATATGCTCTTACTCTCCTTTTGTTAGAGCACCTCCAACGGAGGCGCCCAGTTGACGCGGATGGAGGAAGCGGACAAGCGCCGCGTTGGAGGAGAAGTTCGGTTTTCTACAAGGAAAAGTGACTGATTTTTGTGATAAAATAGAGGTAGCTCTTGAGCGCTATTTTAAAAGCAAAAATCCTTCAAAATCCGACCTTTTTCTTGTTTGTTTGAGTGTTTTGATCATTAAGGGTTTGTTAGAAACAAGTTTCTAACCGTTTGGCTTGATCAATTTGTTCATATTTTCAAAATTTGAAGATCTGAGGTACTTCCGGTGATCGGAAAAGGTTGGTGATAGCAGGTGAAAAAGTGATCTGCGTACTTACCAAGTACGCAAGACCATTTCTTGTTGCGTACTTAACTCCTTCCTGCGTACTTGTTAAGTACGCAAGAGCAAATCTTAAGTGCGCAAGACCAAGTTCATAAGTGCGCAAGGCCAGAACTTAAGTACGCACATTGCTTTGATTTTTCTGAAATTTGACTAAGTGTTTCACCATGGCAAATCTTCAGAATCTCGGTAACCTGTTAAATTATGACAATGAGATTGGAACCCCACAAAAACCACCAAAGCTGCTTAACGTAAATGATTACTCAAACTGGAAAGCACGCTTTGAGCATTATATCTCATACACCGATTCTTCACTTTGGATACCCATTCTAGAGGGTTATAAGCATCCCACATATACATATCTTGATGAGGAAGTTCCCAAGCCTATCTCTAAACTTGATGAAGAAGAAAAGAAAGTTTATGACAGAGAGAAGAAGGCACACAGATCTATTACTATGGCCTTGACCAGGGAGTTATTTCATAGCTTTAGAGGATACGATAACTCGAAGGATCTCTGGAAGGCTTAGCAGAAGAGATTCGAGGGAAACAACGATATCAAGAAGAGTAAGAGGGATCTTCTTAGGAAGTAGTATGAGTGCTTCAGATATCTTGAGAATGAATCCATATATGAGCTTATCTCTAGATTCTATCATCTGCAAACTGAGCTGAAAGCTTTTGACCTCATCTATCCAAATGAGGAGTTAGTTGAGAAGTTTCTAGATGCCCTACCACCAAATTTTGAGATGTACACTACTTTGATGAGAGAGAACTCAAAGTTTTATGAGATGACTATTGATGAAGCAATTGGAAAGGTTTAAGCACATGATATGAACCTAAAACGAAAAGAGAGCTCAGAGAGACTTCAAATACAAGACACTTCTATGTATTTTGGGACGTCTTCCACGGCCAAGTCATCGGGTTTTGGAATTGCCCTTTTCTCAGGGAACTCTCACGAGGAGGATAATTCAAAAGTTTGTGGTGGTCATGCTTGCTATGTAATATCTGGATCAGGATCTGGATTTCACCACCAGAATTCCTCATTTGCTAGGGTACATTGGCGGACCCAGAAATTTTTTTCATGGGGTCGGAAATTCTTAGCAATAAATGACGCGTATTTAACACTGAAAAAATTAATGGAGAAGGCAATCAAGGGACTGTTGCAAAATCTTATGGGGTGCGATCAGGATTTTAACATATATATAACACTAAAAAAATTTATGGAAGGCGGCTACCCCCATACCCTTAAAGTAGGTCCGCCAATGCTAGGGTATGTAATTGTTGAGGGACTTTTGTGTGAAAAACAAGAAAGTACATCGGTTTTTGTGAGCAAAAATTTGTCAAGAGACTTTTTGAGAAAAAAAAAAGAAAGTATGTTAGTTTTTATATGCAAAAATTTGTTAAATGACTTTAATAAGGAAACAAACAGAATGTATATTGATTTTTTATAACATTCGCCCTTATATCTTCAACCATTGGTGTTGATGGTCGGGTTACAAATACAAAATCTCTTAAATCATCTAAAATTTTGAAATTTAATTTAAAAAAAAATATTATATCTTCGGTATATGACAAAAGTAGCCTCCATTCCTTTTGGTGGATTGGTCAACTTCTATGGGACAAAGCTTTAACTTTAAACTTTAAATTTAAACCTTTTTCGGTTCATAGTTCATCCATTCCTTTGTCTAGGAGCTGATGCAGTAGATTCGCCACCCCTAAAAACTGACACACTGCTGTTAAATTCATCACATTTCAGGGTATACAAAGGTTAATACTAAAAAAACTAATAAACTTATTTATTTTACTTTTTTTGTTTCCACACTTATTTAAGTATCTACATTGTTTAGTTATATCAGCATTATTTATTAGTATAACTATCAGCTAAATGGAGACTATACAAACATTTTTTATAACCAAGATTGACCAACTATGTAGAGGCCCCCATCCCATGAGACTTCTAACGTTACATCAATGACACATGAGAAAATTTTCTGTTAAAACTAACTGGCATTTAGCGTCAGGGATTAACATTAAAAAAGTCCAAATTAGTGCTTAACGTTTAAAAAGTCTAAATTACTCTCATATTAATGACACATGAGATAATTTTATATTATAACTAACTGATATTTAACATCAAGGACTAAAAATGTAACTAACTTATAAATGTTTTAACTAAGTTTATAATTTTTCAATCCTACGTGTCAAATATATAATTTGATCAAATACAAGTGCTATTTATGCAATTAACACTTTAAAGTATCAAGCCTTAATTTTAGAAGCTTCACTCTTCTCTGACTCTACCTCTGTTTCAAAAGATTCACCCTCACTTTTCCGGCACCTTCTCCCTACTCCGGCAAACCTTTCTGACTACTTTTCTGTCCTCCTGTCTCCTCTGCTCACCACAAACGACAAAACGCTGCAGTTTTGTGATCAATTGTTGTCAATTCACGCATATAATCACATACACAGCTGGACTATTACTATTAGAAAGCACCGTATACGGCAGCGAAGAAACTTACGATCGCCGGAGAAGAAGGTCTGGACAAGTTCGCACAGTTCTCAGGTGAGCGATTGTTTTAGTGTTTATTACTTTATTGAAATTGAAGATCAATGATAGTTAGTTAATTACTCTGTTTCCGTTCTAACTTTTTTTTTGCTGATTAATCAACGCTTAATTTTTAGATCAATCACAGTAATTAGGTTATTTAGAGTTGCAATTCAATTGCGGTGAAATTTGTGTTTCCATTGGTTACCGATAAGTTTTAGATCAATCACAGTAATTAGGTTTAATTTTCGTAATTGAAACGAATCGTATCTGGTATTTGTTTTGCAGAGCCGATTGTGTTATACGAAGGATAATTTAATTCTGTGCAAGGTAATATAATGATTTAATTAATTTTTCAATTTCCAGTTTTGCTCAGACAGTTAGGTAGTGTGTGTGAATCTGTTGGGATTTGTTAGATCTGATTATCAAATTGTAAAGTTGTGTTTTGTTTGGTTGCCAAACCATGTATTAAATTGGGGATTTTCATCAATTTGGTTTCACCTAATGTTTTAAGAACAGGACAACGAACCGTCCGCCTTAGAGGTCGCTGGTCGGACCGGATTTAAGAAATACTAAATTAATTTAAAATATAAGACTTTTTAAAAAAAGTAAATAAAAATTATAAAATTGGAAATCCGGTTCGACCACCTGGTCCGGTTCACAGGTTAAGTTTGTAACCGGCCGGGTCAAGCGAAAACGGTTCATATAGACATAATCGGATCGGTTCTATGTCCGGTTCCTGGTCCGGTTTTAAAAACACTGGTTTCACCTGCATTTTGTTTTTTTTTTCTTTTTGAAATAAATTTAAAGTATTTTATTTGTGTTTTGTGTTTTAGCTATTCAATGCTAATGAAAGGCTCCAAAAATATTTTATTTATTTATTTTAATTTTTCATCTTAACCTTCTTGTCTCTTTTCTGATTGTGTATCATTTAAGTTAACTTTATTTGCTGTTTATTTTTTATGGTAAGACAAGGAATCTTTGGCTGCATTATTTGTTTATTAGTTATTGACCACATCTAGTTTTATTTCCATTTGGCTTCTTGGAAAGTTGCAGAATGTCATATAGAACTAGTAACCAAATCTTTATTATAATTGTTTGTTAAGAGAATAGGGAAACATTTTGTCCTTTTAATTTGGTCAATTGGCCTACATCTGTTCTTTCACACCTTCCATTTAAATTGATGTATTTGCACACTATGAATATGTCATTGTCATTTTGATTCTATATGCTCTTCTAAAGTGACAAAGATTCTTTTCACCAATGCCACTTTTTAAAAATGTTTAGCGAATTAGTGTACATGAGTGTCAAATACTATATAACACAGAAAACGAGTATCAGATACTATATAACACAGAAAAAGAAAAATCTATATCTATGTGGGTGTGTATGTGCTACAGATTCTTTTATTCAAGTCAAGTGTGTATGTACTATATAACACATAAAAACGAGTATCATATACTTTTTAAAAATGTTTAGCGAATCAGTGTACATGAGTGTCAGATACACATAAAAAAATGAGTATCAGATTATATAACACATATAAAGAAAATCTTTATATATGTCGGGTGTGTATCTTCCCCCCTCCCCGTGGGTTACTCTTCTAGCTGATTAAAAGTGAAGTTTAATTCTAGCATATGTAATTTTCTTTGTATGCTTGAATAAAAGAATCTGTAGCTTATAATAAATTTTTGGTCCATACTATGATTCTGCCTTATTTATTTGAATCTGAGAACAGTACTATTTGACACAAAAAGAATCAAAATCAACCATGAAAGAGAGCTCTAGAAGATACATAAACCCTGTCTTATCTGATAAGGAGAATGATAAAGTCAACTTATGGAACAGCAATAAAGTCAACTTCACCACTAATCCTGAAGATGAGAAGTTCGAAAAGTCTCTAGAACCTTCTCTTGTTCCTGCAGAATCCTTACAGAAGCCCAAAGAATTGTACATTGATAAAAATGTGACAGAATGCCAACTGCCAAAGTTCATAACATGCTATGAAGAGAATTGTTTCAATGTTGTTAAGGATATATGTGTGGATGAGGGACTATCTCATGGGGAAAAGATTGGATGTGGCAAGGAACATCATGAGTTATCATGCAGCCCAATTACTGTTAATGGAGATAAACGTGATGACATGATTAATGATGATAAGGGTACCGAATTGATATCTTCAACATTGGAAGATTATTTGTATTCTGGAACCAAAGATGATAATGTACCTTCCAACTGTGCCTCTGAGAAGATAAAGTCTTCTGTAAAATCGAATATTGTCAATAGCAGTGAAAATTTCGGTTCTGAAAACTCAATGCAGAATGGGGAAGAAATTATAGATTCAAATTCTGATTCACTGAATAATTCCATCAAAACCGATGAGCCTTTCAAAAACAGCAGTGTCAATGATGTTGATCAACAGCTTTATGAGGTTTGTATTTACTGTTATTAGCAAGATTGCATGAGTATAATGTCACTTTTGCAGGCGTCTTGATTGAAGAGTTGGGTAATGGGTCAAAACAGGTCAGATTGGTCGTAACGGGCCGGGCTTGTTTGGGTTGAGTTATTGACCCACTAGTCCCTTTTTGACCATTTTTCTATTTATTTAACCATTTTTATAGATTATTACTTTGAAAGACAAATGTTATTTACAATAATGATCCAAATCTTTGAACAAAATGATTTGAGAGGACGAGAGGTTATACAGATTAAAAATATACTTTCAACCTAAAATATTATTTACAGTAATAATCCAAATCTTTTTTTAGGTACAGAGCGTTGGATCTGAAGCTAAAGAACTAAGAAAAACCAGCCAAACCGTTGATATGTCAAATGAAATCAAGACAGACGAAAACACCATTTCGAATTCTGACAATGTGAAACCAGCAGCAACGGTTAACATTCCTCTTGAACTACCGCTAGAAGCAGAAAACACACCTAACCACCATGACATAGCTTCAAATAACATCACAGTGTCGGCACATGGTGGTGGAGAGTCAAGTTTCTCCATGACAGGTCCTGTTCTAGGACTAATAACATACTCCGGGCCTATAACTTCATCTGGTAGCATATCTCATCGATCAGATGGCAGCAATAGTAGCGTCAGATCCTTTGCATTTCCCATGTAATAACAGCCACACTTCCTTCTTTTCCTATTTTAGAAGGTGTTTGGGATTGCATATAAACAATCCTAAACACTTTCTTGGTACCTGCTTATTTAGCAGTTACCAACTTGCTTACCTTCTAAGCAAGTAAGCATTTTAAAATATGAAATAATCCAAAAGCGCGTTTGATAAGGGTAGTTTGTGTTTTCAGATTACAGAATGAGTGGAACAGCAGTCCTGTAAGAATGGGAAAAGTGGAGCAGAGACAGTCACCAAAACATAGGGGATGGAGGCAAACCCTGATGTGCTGTAGATTCTAAGTGCTGTATACACAATCAAAATTCTGCATACTAGTTATGGTAAATATATAAACAAACAATATCAATTCATGTGGTTTTAGACTTTCGGCCCGGTAGAGCTGTGGTTGTGGTGGGAACGAGGTCTTGTAATTTAGTTAATTGTGTTCTTTCTCTCTATTGTAGCTCTTTAGGAGTGTGCAAAACTCTTGACAAAACCTGTACAACCGTACGGAACCATACTTAGTATAAAAAAATTAATTATTTTACTTAATTGAAATGCCTTAGTAATTAGACTAGAATCGCTAGGCTAAAGCAATACGAAAGTTTAAGTGGTGATTGTAACGAATTTGTTTTTTGGTTGCCCGGGTGAAAACTTCTTCGGAGTCACACATTCCCTGGATTACTCCAACCCAAACATGTTTTAACTGTAGAGTTTCCCACTTCCCCTCTCATCCATAACCAATGCGCCTAAAACGCGTTGATGATATTTGAGGTGGGGCATGTCTTATGAACCACGAATCTCTCCTGGCCACGCCCAATGTGGGATTTTTCTAGGGTGTTACAATGGGTCATGCAAATCTTTTATGTGCCGTTACAATCCGACCTCTCAAACCGCCAATATTGTCCGCTTTGCTCACCGGGAACTCACAGATTTGTTTTTGGTTGCCCGGGTGAAAACTTCCCAGGGGTTACCAATCCCTAGATTACTCCCACCCAATCATATTTAACTATGGAGATTTCCTCTCATCCACAGCCAATGCGCTCAAAACGCGTCAGATGATATTTGAGGCGAGTCATGTCATATGACCACGAGCTTCTCCTGGTTACAGTAGATGTGGGATTTGCCTATGGTGTTACAATGTGCCATGCAAATCTTCTTTGTTTCGTCACAAAAATGGTCATCTGGAGTAAACTGAAACAACAATTACTTTCTACAAGGTTGATGGTTGTGGTTGTTATCAGCCAACTGTCATGACATTTCAATATGCAGTTTCACCCCTATATGTACGAGTCTTTTGATTAATCTGAAAGAAAACTCTTACACAAATACAGTTTCACAAAAAAAAATATTTTTATCTGATTGAATTCAGTTTATACCACGAAAATAATTCAATCTGAAAGCGAACTCTTACACGATTATTAGAGAATCCATGCTATTAAAAATACACAAAACAACTAGAGAAATTCCTACAAAGATTGAATTATTTTGTTTGAATGGCCCAAGGAGAATCTGTGAAAGATATGACCAGTAAATTCAGAAACCTGAGAAATTTACAGGCCAGGACTTTAGGCGATAGCAAAAGAATATGCACTTTTATCTCACTGCATTTAAAGTGGTCTACGTTCTCAATACCCCTATGCCACAATTGTTGGAGGATGAGACTGTTGAACAAACCAGGAGAAGGATTACATGAGAGAATGATGATTACATATGCAGAGGCCACATCCTAAACGATATGTCTGACTCCCTCGTTGATGTTTATATGAATGTTGAATCCTCAAAAGAACTATCGGATCCCCTTGAATCAAAATATATGGCAAAAGATGCTTTAAGCAACTTTTGGTTAGTAATTTCACCAATTACAAAATGATTGATTCAAATCCTATTATGGAACAATACAGTTAACTGTTACGTACTTTGGGGCAATTTACACAACATAAGATGCAAGTGGACGAATCCCTTTCTATGTCGAGTATAATTGATAAATTACCCCCATCTTGGAAGGAATTTAAACTCACTTAAATATCAAAAAGGAGGAAATGACCTTGGTCCAACTAGGAAGTCACTTTTAGATAGAGTCCCTAAGGGGTCAAGAATGTGACAAGGTCGGTGATAAAAGTGTGGTTGGACCATCCTCTGTGAACATGGTTGAGGATGGTGGTCGTTCCAAGGGATACAACAAGTTCAAGGACAACAAGAGGAAGTTTAAAGAAACCAAGAAACCAAAACTGGTTTGTTAGAAGTGTGGCAAACCATGACATATGAAGAAGGATTGCAGGGTTGATAAGTCTAAGAATGAGGCTGGTCCAAATGGAACCAATGACGAAACTCCACCATAAGTTCATAATTTAGACCTTAGAAACAATTTTGTTCAAAGTTATGTATCATTCATATCTGATGCATTTTATATGCACCATGATAACGTAGGTTGGTGGGTTGATTTGGGAGCAACAAGCCATGTGTGTAAGGATAAGCGTTGGTTTAGTCCATTTAAAACAACAGAAGATGGATCAATGTTGCACATGGAAATGTTTCTACCGAACCGGTCAAAGGCCTTAAATTGTGAATCTTAATTTTATTTCTAGAAAACAATTGCCTTTAGATAATGTTTTATTTGTTCCTGGATTCCAAAGAACCCCGTGTCTGGTGTTGTATTAAACATTTGAGGCTACAAACAGGTGTTAGAATCGGATAAATATATCTTACCCAGACATGGTACTTTTGTTGGATTTGGTAACTTGAATGGCGTGTTTAGATTAATGTTCCTTTTTGTGATGATTATGTTTGTATGGTTAGTTCTAGTAGTAACATAAACATACACTAAAAAAGATTATTGGATATGTCTAAGTGTACGTTGATACCTACTTTTGACATTAATAATGAAAAGTGTTAAGCATGCATGTTAACTAAAATTACCAGACAACCTTTTAAGGATACTAAAAGGGATTCAAAAGTGCTGTGCTTGAACACTTATGTGATTTTCATGCAACTCCATCTACAGGAAATAAAAAGTATTTAGTTACTTATATTGATTATGCCTCTAGGTTTTGCTATGTATATATTTTGAACACTTAAGATGAAGCTTTAGATAAATTTAAGATATAAAAAGCTGAGGTAAAGTTATAAAAGAATGACTTAATTAAAACATTACGCACTAACAAGGGAGGTGAGAACTTTGATTCAAATTATTTCCAATTAATGGGGTATTATACATCAAACCACTACAAAATGGTGTATCAGAGAGAAAGAATAGAGTTCTAAAGAAAATTGTTAACTCGATGTCCTCTTATATTCATGACTAAGTGAAGGACTTGGGGGGTGAGGCTATGTTAACAACCTGTTATTTATTAAATAGAGTTCCTCCGAAGTAACTTGTTAATCCGGAGTAAATTTGTTCCTCCGTAATAGATTTACTCATCCGGAATAGAGTTGGTCATCCATAGTAAACTGAAGCCAAATTGTTCCCTCGACACTCGATTTAAGCAAAGTCTTAAAATTGTAAGCTTTTTAGATTAAAATAAAAGTTGGTGATCTTAACAACCATGTACCGACCCTTTTGAAAGATTGAATAAAAATGGATTGCTCCACTGGTTTCTTTTTGGAACTCACCACTTTGTGTTTTGTGTATCTCGATCTCTCCCACACACACAGATTTTTGCGAGAGAATCTTGTCTAGGTAACCTGATTGCCATAAGTTTCCACAAAACGATCTTTTTCATGCTATATATTACACATAGAGCTTACAATATCTGTTAATTTATCGAGCTAGTTATGGAGATCAAAATTATGTTCTTAGTGCTTCTTTCCCTTTTACTGTTCACCAATGGTGTTTCTCTCAATGGCCACCAAGTGCTCTCTTCTCAAGATTATTTAGGTATAACTACATACACAAACACTCATTTTATGATGTTTCATAGTTTTGAGTTTCTAATTATCATTTTTACATGTTTTGCATAGCTAATGGCCATGAACACTGCTTCACTTTCCATGCAATGCCAAGAAAGTTGATGCTCAATCCAAAGGCAAGTTTGTTTTCAAACCCTAAAAAGGTGATATGATATGATATGCTTGAAAAAAGGCAACATTTTAGGGCTTAATTCAACTAGTCTTCATAGTATTAATTTATCATAAACGAACTTTATACTATACCACATGTCACATGAACTTGCAAGTTGCAAATTGAGTTGAGAATACTTTCCTTATTGATAGGTTGAAGGCTTTGAGGACAAGTATTTGGTGTCTGACAATGAGAATTCATCAGGTACTTAATCATTCAATCTCAGTTGAATATGCATCTATTGTTTTTCTCTTTCAATAATACATATTTTAAGAGAACTTTAAGAGTCTAATTCATGTTTTTCTTAGACAAACTCAAATTTCATATAAAAAAATCTGACAAATTCTGGTGACCGTCAACGAACCCCTTGATGGTTTCACCCATGTTCTGTTGGAAATCAGGCTTAATAATACGAACACAGAATTTGGTCTCAACAAAAGATCGACTCTTTTTGTTAATTATAATTTTTGACACACTTACAATGATCCCTAACCAATCAATTTATACTAAAATAAACCTTAATAACCAAGTCTTATAGTCCCACTCAAATACTTAAAGATAATACCAAACAATAAACAAATAATAAAATAAACAAACATTAGACTCCTACTAGAACTAACAAACTTGCAACCCAATCCATGCGACTTCCTCCTTACACCCCTTAAACTATTAGACTATGACAAGCTTAGCCCAACAATCACTCCTCTAATTTTGCCATGCACTTCTCTTGGACCCGTTCACCGTCTTGGCCCTTCCTAGACCACTGGCCCTTCCCTTGGCCTCGTCCTAGATCATCCCGACATGAACTTCCACAACCATAATGTTCACACACATTGTTTTTCTCCTTTGCATATACCATTGTTATCTTCTCTTCTTCACGACTTCAATCCAACTTGACCACTATCGGTCTCCCTCTTCCCGAGTCACCAGAACAACCCCGTTCTTGACCACCGATCAAAGAAAAAAAAAGCTCGCTACCCTGCTGCTTCCCCCGCTTTCTTCTTTTCCTACTAGGAAAGACTAGATTCAAAGTCTCATGCTTTGATGAATCTTTTCCCGTCCGCAAATCTGATCGGATATCTTATGCAAAAAAGAACCTACCTCGGTTACTCTGTTTTTATCCTTGTCGGGAAGGAACGGATCGATTGATCAAGTATTGAAGTTGTCTTATCACAACTAGATCATATCACCATCCACGAACACCGAAATCGCCTCTTCTCGGTCTTTTCTTTCAAGCCCCGCAGTTACAGGGGCTGCCCCCCCCCCCCTTTCCTAAAAACGACTATCAAATTGACGTTCTCTTTCACTAAGCTCTAATATCAATTGTTGGAAATTAGGCTCAAGAACACGAACACATAATTTGATCTCAACAAAAGATCGACTCTTTTTGTTAATTATAATTTTTGACACACTTAAAATGATCCCTAACCAATCAATTTATACTAAAATAAACCTTAATAACCAAGTCTTTAATCCTACTCAAATACTTAAAGATAAAACCAAACAATAAACAAATAATAAAATAAACAAGCATTAGACTCATACTAGAACTAACAAACTTGCAACCTAATCCATGCGACTTCCTCCTTGCACCCCTTAAACTATTAGACTATGACAAGATTATCTCAACATGTTTTATGAGAAGACTCGTATCGTGCCATCGAGAAAACCCTGGTTTTCATGTTCAAGTGATCGAAGTTGATCTCTTTGTTTCTCTTCAATAATACAACCTAAGAGCATCCACAATGGTGGATAATAAAAACACAACCAAACACACTACATCAAATTTTCACTTATCGTTTAGAAGCACTCATTTTTTACTCTAACGCTACATTTTCTTTCAAACACCGACTTTTTAATAAAAATATAAATAATTAATTATATGGATGTGAGAGAGAGGCTAGGCCCCACCAAGGACATCTCACATCCGTGCCCGTTTGGATTTCTGGATGCCCACCAAGCAAGCGCCCACCTCCAATGCAAACACTCACGTTAATTTGATTTTGCCATGTTGGATTCGGACGAGCATCTCCCTTTGCGTTGGAGATGCTCTAACAAAGTGAATCATAATTAATAAAGCTTTAATGACATAAATTTAAGAAAACATAATTAGATGTTATGACATTAATTACTTATTTGTGTGAGCTAATTCCTTATAAGGTGAATCACACAAGAGAGAAGAAGCATCAAAAGTGACAATGCAAGAAGCATCCGATCCGTCTCGTATGTTTACTATGGATTACTCTCGCGTGAGAAAAAGACGGCCAGTGCATAACAAGTCTTTGCCTACAACCACCACTTCTCCATAATAAGTGGTGTTATTACTTTTAAGCAAGTGTTTAAATCAAATAAAAAGATTGTTAGTAAATCTATAAGGTCGTGATGTTTGTCTTAGATGTTTTTTTTCTTTTTAAGTACGCAGTCTGTTAATGTGGTTTACAGTTATACTTTTGGCCAATGATAATTCTCTTTTATATATGTGTACTTTTTTGGAATATACAACAACAACCATGCCCAATCTCACCTATATAAAAGTTATCGATAGAATTTGAGAAGGATGGGATGTACACAAGTCATACCCTATCTTATAGGATAGAGAGGCTTTTAATTTCGAGGATGACCCCGGTTCAAAAAACCTTGTGAGAACCTAAAAATTATATTTGTACTTCTTTGCGATAAAAGAATTCGTTCCAATATATATTCCGAGTTCGCTACTTGGGATGTTACCCGAGCCTGTTTGATGTGTTACCATATTTGGAAAGATAAACATAAAACATATTTTTAAAACATTGGTTAAAATGTTGTTTTGTATTGGTTGCAAAGTTGAAGTCTTCTTCGTCCAAATTCAAATCTTGTGTTATGTTATCAATTAATGTTTTAACCCCGGCAAAATTTAAGTTTAGGTTTAGTGTGCCGACACAAGTAATAACGGGAGACATCTATTTAAATATTTTATAAATTTCGCTTCATCGGTGCTATTATTTTCGCAAATTTCGCTTACATTTTCATTCTTAGATAATTTGGCACATATTAAAACTAGATGTTTAAGAAAAACTCGTGGGATAATAAACTACAGATAAAAAATTAGTTGCAATTTAGAAAACTTCGAGGAACTCGGATATATCTTGAATAATTTCCCAACCCACGTTCGTAAAGCCTATAGCCCGCCCACGCGATTCTAGTCTTTCATGAAACACTTGTAAAAATAGTTTTTTTGCCGTATCATGCTTTTAAACATTTTATAAGTAAAGTTCCATCTAGTAAATACATTCCAATTAAGACTTAAGAAAAGGGAATTTGCATCGCGAAACAATTTTAAATATTGATGATATTGTTTTTTACTAATACTAAAAAAACCACTTAACATTGTTTTAAAACATTCTCTTAAATCCGTTAAACTCGTCAACTCCAAATCTGTCTTGCATAACGAAGTTAATGATATGTGCAACATATCGACTATGGAAAAAAAAACGTCATTACAAATCGATTGATATTTTAATTTTAGTTTTGAAACTGCACTTGTATTATTCGAGGCGTTATCAAACGATATTGTTTTGTTATTTAAAAATTGTTATTACATTATCTAAAATGTAAAATAAATTTTCTCAGGTATGCGGATGTCCAAACAATTTAAACACAATCGTACTCTTCATCATTTGCCATGTATTGGGATTTATACAATGAGCGGTAACGCAAAGATACGAATCCGATGAACTACGTGGAGCTAACCAAACATTGGTAGTTAATTCCACGTCGGTTTCTAACTTTTCAGTGCCTAAAATTAATTCATTTTTTGCTTTTTTCACGTTTTTAAACAATCACCTCTAAGAGTATTTCGACTTACTTGATGATAACGTAGTTGGAGATATTGTTAAATCATATTTGTCAAACGCGAGTTGTTGAATTGGTCGAACAGCAAACCCTCTTGAATCATGGATTTTGCATTTTTTTCCCCGAACCGTATTTACATCAAAATTTCAAGTTCCTACCTCTTTTGACGTTGTTACTTGACCTCGAGTCAAAGTGACTTTCAACGCCTTGTATGATTTCTCAAACTCGAGTTTGATTCCTTATTTAAGACATACAACACTTCTTGCATCAAGCTCTGCCAAAAAACATGAAAATACGGTTTTATTCCTTCAATCAACACAAAATACAAAGAAAAATAAAGACGAACAGAGATGGGTTTTGAAACTCTAAATGTAAGAAACAATACACACCAATTGTGAGATAATCGTTCGTTGGTCTCTAGACATAGTGAGAAAATCAAACATAAATAGCATTCTGATCCATCCAATTAAGGTAATACAATCACCTATCCCACAATTAGGGAGTATTTGAGCTTCTCTTGAAAGGGAGCACTGGCTTCAGAAATGGAAAAAGAAGGCACAGGAGCATATAGTTGGCCCATGCGGTCAAGGAATAGGATATCCAAATGGGCCTTCAGCCCAAGTAGCACAAACCGAATGAAAATAAGAGCCCAACATGCAAAACAAAAAGAAAAGAAAGAAATTAATTATCAAATTGAATAAAATGATAAAATAGAATTTTAACAAGCTCGTTGTAAACCATTTGTCATTTCACATAAATCATATATGTTCATTCCTCGTTGTTGGTATAATTCCCACAACAGTTCTTCGCTAGAGGAAGACGAATGAAGTCATTGAGAATTGAGAACACTTTTTAGAGAAGTGATTGAACCAAAACCGTTTCACTCACTAGAATGGTCAAACCAGTCTCGGACAGGTTTCACTTAAACCGGTCAAGCAGTTCGCGTTGGTTGTCTTTTCATACCGGTTTGGTTTTCCAAACCATTTTTTTCACCGCTAGCTTTGATACCATATAGAATAATGAAAACCTCGTAAGTTATTGTGTGTTATTCATCAACTATTTATAGGAGTACATTTAGAACAATTACAAAAGTAACCTGACCCTAACGAGCTTAACCCTAAATTACATACGGTAAATACTATTACAATTTTTTTTTTCCGGTTATGCCTTTAAAAAACGACCAAGTTGGGTAAAAATTTGTACTTTTAGCACTCTTTATTCATTTTATAAAAAAATACGAACAACTAAAAAAATGACAACGTACGATAATTAATGCAACTTAATTTAGTAAACTAATTTAGAGTAAACCAATTTAGAAATATTAATCAATGACTAATTAAGTACTAATGCATGTATGAATGCTTATATAGTTATATGTATACTGATGCATTAATGTTCATATGTATTTATGCATTCATGCACTAATTACTTATAAATTTTCATGTTGATTATTCAAAGTACTGAAGTTGAATTTTTTAAATTGCACAAGTGCATATGAGTTGTGTTACGTACATGTATTGGTTATTAAATATTTTCTTGTTTGTAAATAATAATGTTGTTATTTATGGAATTACGTGTTTTAAAAAATGTTAGTATTATAGATTTTGTTTGTTTAAATATCTGTGTTTTGACTTTGTTGGCATATGCAGTGAGTTTTTTTTAAATAAAAAGATTGATACATTTATATTATTGGGCTAATGTATATATGCATACAGTGTACATGATCATGTGCATACACTCAAAATACACATTTGCATTATGAAAAAAAGCTGTAAAACACGTTAGAGAAAAAAGTGAGGGTAGATGATTTTTTTTTAATTCGTTAACCACTGAAGCTATATGTACGTGATCTTATACGGTTTCACACTTCTCGAATTATTCATAGCAACAAATTTTTAATGAGACAGACATGTGTAATAAAAGAAAAAAAACATTTTATAACCAAATAAACCTAAAAAAAAATATGTGCTTACGTGCATGTAATAAAATATAATATTGTATGTATAAATATGTGTATGGGTGTGTTATATACTTATATACAACATTAAACATGAAATTAACGGGGATGTAATTATTATTATTATAATTAATTATGAATTTTTTTTATTAAAAATATATTTATTTAATTACCGAATGATAGAATAAAGTATTTTCACTAATAATTTGATGACAAAATAAAAAAGATTTGTAAAATTTACACTTAACAAAACGCCGTTAAAAAAACAAAAGCGGTCATTTATTTTTTATGCTAATCCTTGAAACAAAATTAATAAATCGAATAAAAAGAAAGAATTCAATTAAGAAAGTAATTAAAATAAAGCAATTGTAAAAGTTTTGAATGTGTGGGAGAGAAACATTACAAATCTAGGATGAAATTTTCACATATGCCCTTGTCCTATTAATTAGAATATTGATTTTTAAAATAACTATCAAAGAATCATTCATCAATTATGTACCTTTTTTTTAACGGTAACTTTCATTTGTTGAGTGACAGTCGTATTTTCGACAAGTCGGAGACCCATCACTTCTAAATATCTGACCACTACGTTGTCTGAACCGGGCCCGCGGGTTCAGAGCGAGGGGTTAGGCGTTCCCTGGGAAACCATGGAGCTTGCTGCCACTTGACAACAGTTGCGCCGCTACACGGCCTAGACCCACTAGCGTAACGCACTCCGGACTAAAACCCGGTTTGGCTCGGGTTTAAACTTGCGTGACTTTGTTCAAACCTTCATTGCCTTTACCACTAGACCAAAGCCCAGTGGTTATCAATTATATCCCTTGATCTCTTTAATCTATGGTTTAGATTAGTTCTTATGGTTCTCAACTTTTTATTGGTTTCGAAAAGAATGAATCCCATATAACATAACATGCATTTTAACTATTAACATAACCTTAAAAAGTGTGTGCCGTTAGTCTCTTCCGTTATCCTCTCCATATTCCGTTAACCTTAAAAAGTTAGTTCTCCGTCCCAAACAACGAAACGGCACCGTACCCCTTCAATTGCATAGACGATGGATTGTAACAGTTTCTCCCTCAACCGCCACCACCGTCGATAACGGCGTGTCCGCCAACTGCCATCACAACTTCCCGGGCTCACATCTTCTCCAACCGCCACGTCTCCACCGATTATCCAACCGTCGTTTGCCACCGTATAAAACACTATAAACGAGCGCCATTTTCATTGGTTTTTAAACACAACCGCGTTGGTTTTGCACCAGCCGCGAGATCGCCACGAGATAGAAAAAACGGCACCGCAACCATCACATAATATCTAGCCGCCAAGCCGCATGATGGTTTTCGGACCAACACCGCTACCGTCACCATTGCGATTCTGGTGGTTTCCATTCTTCATCTCAATGTTTTCATCCTCATCAGCGACGAAAGCCGCCACGGTACGGATTCAGAAGTGGCAACAACAAAAGACGTTGGTGGTGATTCTGGTGGTGGCGGTGGTATAAAAGATGTGTGCTTTTATACTCATTGGAGCAAGTTCCAAGCCTTCTTCCACATCTTTTTTTAGTTTTCATTTGTTGCTCTTTCTTCTAGCGATATCTTTTTTTAGTTGCTTTTACTTTCATTTGTTTCTCTTTTCTTTATCTCCGAAAAACATTTCAGATTGTGTTTGGGATTACTTATTTACCCTACTTATTAACTTATATAAGTTAATAAGGTGTTTAGGAAAGCTACTTAGGTGGTGTTTGGGATTACTTTTCAAACTAACTTATTGACTTATTACCTTTTGAAATAAGGTAATAAGTTATAAGTTTGTTTGGACAATTCAAAATAAGTTAAAAAATGTGAGATGGAGAAGTTGAAATCCAAAAGTTAAAAATTCTTACTTTTGAAAATAAGTCAAAAGTAGTTTTGAAAAGTAATCCCAAACACCCCTTTATTAACCATTTTCAAGAAGTAAGTTCCCCTTACTTATTACTTATAACTTGTTAACTTATCTAATAAGTCAATAAGTAAAAATGAAATGGAATCCCAAACACCCCCTCAGTATTTTCGACATTAGCTTTTAACTTGGTAAACGAGCCAAACCGATAATGACCAAACTACTGTCGTAAGAAAAAAACTATGATTTTCGACAATATGCGTATGTATGTTTCATCAATATTATTTTTATGTGCATTTGTTATGTGCTAATATTATTTACGTGTCCTTATAAATTCGAGTTCGTTTACATTTCATCAAATACAAATTAAGATAAGGTTATTTTATTTGGTTTTTTTAGTTTTCAAATATCAATGGTTTATTTCTTTGTATAATTGTATGAGTTTGTTAATCGAAAAAAAGTTTTTAAATATTATTTTTACTTATTCTTAATTCTTAAAATTGTTTATATTTTACAAATTAAGATAAGGGTATTTTATTTCGTTTTTTAGTTTTCAAATATCAATGATTTATTTCTTTGTATAACCGGACACAAAAACTAGTTATTTTCTTAATTACAAACATAACTGATGGTTGGACTCTCCTTGGTTTTATGTGGAATCCAAGAATCCTCGTTTTGTGAACACTAATGGCGGTAGAAAACATAATATTTCCTAAATCATTCAAGAGGGGCAAATATATTTTTACTTGTGATTATATAAATCCTAAATATTATTAAATATCTTTATTAGCCAAAAAAATACGATTAACAATGTTATCTATCACCCTTAACCATTAGCAATGTTATTAAATTTTTCCTCGATAACACCCTAATTTTTATAATTCCAAACTAGGTGTTCATATAATGTTATCTATCATCCTTACACTACAACAATTTCACCCTATACCGACGACTTTTTTTGACCCTGTAGCGACGACTTGTCGTCGGCATAAGCTATCCCGACGACTTGTCGTCGGGATTGCTTCGTCCCAATAGCCCAAGATTGTCGTCGGTATAGGTGTCGTCGGTAAAGGTCAGCTTATACCGACGACATGTCGTCGGTATAGGGTCTAATTAAATAATTTAAAAAGAAATTCTATACCGACGACATGTCGTCGGTATAGGTTCTAATTAAATAATTCAAAAAGAAATTCTATACCGACGACATGTCGTCGGTATAGGGTTTTTTTCATTTTTTTTAATAATTTTTAAAAAAGACCTATCCCGACGACATGTCGTCGGTATAGGTCTTTCTGTTTTTTTTTTATTTTTTAATTTTTAATATTTTTCCATAAATATTAAATTTCTAAAAACAAAAACCTGCAAATAATTATATATAAACCATTCAAACATTCAAATTCAATAAAAACTAATATCCGAAACGTAAAACAAGCATACAAATTGTTCGACCCACAAACTTGTCCGACAAATCAAACATTCAAAACACAAAAATATGCAAATTGTTCAAGACAACACCACACCAACTACAAAGGCTCAACAACTCCAAGCTATTTATCATCACTACTAGTTCGGCGCTCCCACATTTGACGCATTTGATCCATTTGTCGTTGCATTTCAAGCATTTGTTGATTATGCACACGACGTTCTTCCTCTAGTTGTTGATTTTGCAATCGTTGTTCTTCCTCTCGTTGGGCTTCGCGTTGTTGTTGTTCTTGGAATTGTTGTTGAAGACTAGCCACACGTTGATCAACGTCTTGCCAATGTGGTTGTGGAGGGGGAGTACCGAACACATCCGGTGTGGGATTACTCACCACACGACCAACACCCCGGATATGGCCACGCCGATGACCTAAGGCACGCTCCATGCATGCAAACTCATCAATAGTGGATGCGTCACCACCAGACTCAGCAGATGATATTGTATACTCCTCTTGTATTCGGTCCTGCATTAAACAATGTAATAAACAATCAGTTGACTATTTTACTAAAATTCGACAGCATAACTGCTGTAAAATAGATAACCAACCTTTTAAACTATAAGTAATAGACGACCCAAATTCACAAATTCCAATCAACCAACACTAATAACAACAAATACTAATAATACTAGCAAACATATTCAACAATTGGCCTCGAGTTAGATGTACTATGTTTATTAAAGTGTGTTTGGGTCATTTTGACCCGTTTAAAGTTACAGTTGGATGTTCCAAGTATATTAAAGTGTGTTTGGGTCATTTTGACCCGTTTAAGTTAAAGTATTTTGTTTTAAGTCTATTAAATTGTGTTTGTGTCATTTTGACCCGTTAAAGTCAAACTTGGATATTTTAACAAAAAAAATAATTTCACTTACATAATCTGTTGATGCAAAATCATTGGCCCAGCCCGTCCCTTCTTTATAATGGGTCGATCTGAACACGTCAATAGGGTCGGTCCCCTGTGAAAAACAAAAATAATATCACTAAGAATTAATAAGCATGTTTGTATAATAATAACAACTGTATTTCATACCTCCATGTGTCGGCGTTGGGCGTATGATTTGCTGCCATGGAAACTTGGGTAGCGTTGTTTTGCTCGGTTTTGTTTGTTCTTCTCCGAGCGGTTTTTATAGCCCGCACTTAAAAACAGCTGATTAATCAAAATATCCTAAGTTTCTTGATCAACATCTTATATAATTTGAGGTTTTTTCCTTTAGAACGCCTCTTTTGTGAGGCACTACATATATTGACACATGAAAGTTAGGCAATTATAAAGACATCTATTAAACACTGACAAGTAACTTACCACTCGCACAACCCGATTCTAAGTTGTACGGAACCCCATATCCATCGTCTCCACCATCACCACCGTGTGATTGCGCCATCGTTGCCATAATTTCTACACCAAAAATAATTAGTGAGCATAAATAATTAATAATTAACATAGACAAATATAAAGACATCTATTAAACACTAATACTACATTTTTAACATAGACAAATATAAAGACATCTATTAACATACATTCAATCAGAATCATCACTACAATAACGTGTGTCAACATCATCATCTTCTTCTTCTTCATCATTTATTTCATCTTCCTTATCTGAATTGTATGCATCTTCTTCATCTTCTACATCATCGTTAATAAAACTTTCATCAAGATCAATCGGGGCAACATGACTTGATTCACCACCCTCATTTAAAGTTGTACGCATTGGCAAGTAGCCTAAGTCGACAACCAAGTTACCAAAAAATGATTGAGTTTCCCGTGTAATAGATTGACTATCTGCATGGGGAATCGGGGCAACAGGACTTGATTCACCACCTTCGCATCCGGTGTCGACAACCAAAGTATAATCATTTGATTGAGTGTTGTGCAATATATCTATATCATTAACAACACTAGGATAATCCCAAAGCTTCCGATGGTGAACGTCCTCAACAACCCTCCATTGACCGGTGGTTCGAGAAGGGTCTCGAAGATAGAACACTTGTTTAACCTGTGTGGCTAATATATATTGGACATCATCATACCATTCTTTGCCAACATACCATTCACGGCCGATGTCAATTATGATAGTATTGTTTTGCTTAATTAATCTTTTACCTCTCGTGTCGAACCATTTACAACGGAATAGTACAACCGAGTAACCATCAATGTAGTTCAACTCTATGATCTCCTCTAGTTGACCATAAAATGGAGTATCGTCTTCTCCTATTGTAACCACACCACTGTTCTGAGTAGTGCGTCTGGAATCACGATTTTGTACCACAAATCTAACACCATTTACTATGCAAGCAGTGTAAGAATATACGTACATAAAGGTAAAAAAGTCGGGATGCGTACCTTAAAAAAATTCAATGAAACACAAATAAGATATTATTCACACCTCTCCAACCGCAATGAGTTCCGAACTTGCAACAAAATTAAATAAAGTTACATATACATACAAAGATATATACATACACTCATAATTACATAATGCCCAAATTTTGGATGGGTATATTCTAAATAGTTATCCTAAATAATGCCCAAATTCTAAAATTATATACACAAACACAATTACATACATAGCCTTTACAAACATACATAAAAAATGGCCAAATAAATATTTATAAACATAATATACATACATATCCTTTACAAACATACATAAACAATTGTCAAATTCCCAAATTACATATATAAACACAATTCCATACATAAATGCCCAAATTTCCCAAATTACATATATAAACACAATTCCATACAAATTTCCCAAATTTTCATCTAAACCTAATTTAATCATAAAATTTCATAAATATTTATAAAATCATACATCTAAATCATATATACATACATACAAATAAACACAACAATATACATACAAACATACATCCAAATACCCAAATTTCATCTAAACCTAATTCACATCTAAACCTAATTTCATAATAAAATTTCATAAATATTTATAAAATCATACATCCAAATCATATATACATACATACAAAATAAACATAACAATATACATACAAACATAATCTAAACATAATTTATAAAAAAATTACTAACCAAGTTTGCAAATATCTTCAAATAGCTTGAAATCCTTAAACACTTGTCAAATCTTCAAACACCTAACCAAAAACAAAGAAATTAACCAAAATACCCAAAAATTTTGATTTTATTGTCAAAATTGAAACATATATGTTAACTAACCTTAAAAACCGAGAGATTAGTGAAAATTGCACCACAAAACACTTTAAAAACGCGAAATCGCCAAAGAGAGAGATGAGAGAGTTTTGTTTCGTTTTTGGGTGAAAATGGGAAGCAGAAACCTGGCTGCTGGGTTAGGGGACGCTGAGACCTATACCGACGACATGTTCTTCTTTATTTCTCCCGGCTTTATTCGTTTGCTCGTTTTCTTCAGGATTTAGTTTCCTAATCCACACGAGCTCCTAAAAGTATAAAATAGACTCAAATACATATGGAAATTTAAAAAAAAAAATTTGAGCGCCAGCTTTCCCTCCAATCTGTCTCAACCCTATAGCGACGACATGTCGTCGCTATAGGGTGTCTCATTCAAAATTTTAGTTTTCACCTATCCCGACGACATGTCGTTGCCATAGGGTTTTCCAGAATTTTTTTTAATTGAAAAAACAAAATTTGACCGACGGAAATTGATTAAATAAAAAAAACAAAAAGAAAATCAAAATTAACCTATAGCGACGACATGTCGTCGCTATAGGTTTTCCCCAAAAATTCATTGAGCGCCAGCTTTCCCTCCAATCTACCTCAACCCTATAGCGACGACATGTCGTCGCTATAGGATGTCTCATTCAAAATTTTGGTTTTCACCTATCCCGACGACATGTCGTCGCAATAGGGTTTTCCAGAATTTTTTTTAATTTAAAAAAAAAGTTTGACCGACGGAAATTGATTAAATAAAAAAAACAAAAAGAAAGTCAAAATTAACCTATAGCGACGACATGTCGTCGCCATAGGGTTTTCCAGAATTTTTTTTAATTTAAAAAAAAAATTTGACCGACGGAAATTGATTAAATAAAAAAAACAAAAAGAAAATCAAAATTAACCTATAGTGACAACATGTCGTCGCTATAGGTTTTCCCCAAAAATTTATTGGGCGCCAGCTTTCCCTCCAATCTGTCTCAACCCTATAACGACGACATGTCGTCGCTATAGGGTGTTTCATTCAAAATTTTGGTTTTCACCTATACCGAATACATGTCGTCGGTATAGGGTGACCTATGCCGACGACAAGTGTTGTCGGTATTGACGACATCGGCACAGGGTCATTTCCTTGTAGTGATTATCTAAATGAATTAATCAAAGATACTATACTGGTAGACGTAACCAACCGATCCCATGCACGCATGCGGTGTCATGCAATCTAAGAAGGTGTATGGATTACGTGGGTTTGGAAAAAGGAAAGTAAGGTTCATGACCACACCCCATAAAAAACACCATTGATATAACATCCCTATTTTTAGAGACAAAAATATCCTAAAGAACTAGAATAGTCATTAACCTTATAAGTACCAAATTGGAAAATTTAGGCTATGATGGACCGATAAAATGGATTTACTGTACATTCCGTTTTAGTAAAGGGTTAGTAATTTACCTAAAAATAGTTGAATATAAAAACTCAAATCCTTTTTTTAAATATAATAAAAATAAAATATATAATAGATTGGTATAGATATGACATAAAAGGACTATTTAAAGCTTAAATATAGGTTTTATCTGATGGGCTATAGTTGCTATTGGGCTGAAGAACATATATATAGAAGAGCAGATTGTCACATGTTAATTTTTCACATCTATTTTGTAGTTTGTACAGCTTATTCTTATGCATCTTCTTGACCGAATTTCTTCAATTTTAAGTCTAGTTTAAACATTATTTATTGGCTTTTTATCACTAATTTAGAAGATTAAGTTTAGCTAAGAAACTAGTTAGACAATCCGTAATGATTAGGTGATAGTGATGAAAAAGTGATGAAAAAGTGATGCCACTTGGACGTCACGTAGGTAGTCGAATGAACATTATAAGGGCATCCGGTATGGTCCATGAGAGGAGCTCGTGAGCCACTCACACTCATGACAACACTGCTCCCTTCAACCATGATCGGGTCACGTGTGAATGGGCCCACGATCATGAGAAGGCTAGCCATTGAGAAATCCGACTGTTAGGGATTCACTCTCACAGGAACACAACTCCCCTCATCTATGAGCGGCCATGAGTGATGATGTGGCGCCTAGATGGCACCAATTTACACTCATAATCATGTGAGTATATCGGATGCCCTAAAGATGGTATAATAGGTTAGTCATAGTAACGCGGTTTCTAATAATTACTTAATCAGTAATTATTTTTTATATACATTCTTATTTAGACAATTACTTTTAAATTCAATATTTAAAAAATATATAAATATAAATTTACCTTAAATAAAACATTCATATTAATATTAATTTCTTTAAACATTACAAAATTATAAATTACTTTTTAAACGCTACAAAGTAAAAAAAAATAATAATAATAAAGCAATACTTCAAACTTGATTTCTCTAAATACATTCGACCAAATCGGATTTAAGGCTATCATGCATTTCTCTATTGCGTATCTTCATAATGTTTGCTTCTTTCTCTTCTTCGTGGAGCTTTACAAAAGTGGCGGCGTTTTCTTCACAGTTTTGACAAATTGCTAGCCCCTTGTCCTCTAAATTTATATTGTGTAAAATCACACAAGCATACATTGCACTCCGGATTATTTTCTTATGCCAAAGACGTGCGAGATTCGAAATGATGTGCCATTTCTTTTTCAAGACGCCGAACACCCATTAGATGTCCATTCTTGCCGATTCGTGAGCTGTTCTGAAATACCATCGTTTATCATCATCCAAATGCTGACATGTAAACGACTTCACAAAGGTTGAATAATTAGGATAATCTCATCGATAAGATAATACACGTGCTCGTACTCCATCTCATTGGCATGAAACGAAGACTCGGGTGCAACTTTGTCTACGATGTCGTTGAAAATAGGTGATCAATCTAACACATTGATATCATTGTTTCAACCGGAAACACCAAAAAACGCATGCCAAACCCATAGATCATATGATGTCACAGCTTCATGCATTATAGTTGGGTGTGGATGGGCACGTCGCTGGTGCTGACCCTACTAAGCAGTGGCGAAATTTACCCACTTTCAATGTGTACAATCGATGCTACCTATCCTCCCGAGTAAAACCGTGTACCTCTTCATTCACCGAGTATATTTGTTGAATGTCACTTCACGTCGGTATCCTCAAATATTTCTTGTCGTGAAGATGAATGACACCTTTACAGTGCTAAGAACAATAATATTAATATTACTAATAATAATAGTAATAATTAAAAGAGTTAAATGCATAAGTGACCCTTGTGGTTTAATCAAATTGCATGTTTAGTCCCTATGTTTAAAAATTACAAACTTATCCCAAACTTTTGAGACTTGGTTGTGCCTTTAGCCCATGATGTTAACATCATTTAGTTTTTAACGAAAACTTAGCCCATGTGCCATCCATTTGACTTACGATTGCAAACTTAACCCTAAAAATGAATTAAAATTAGTAAAAATTATTATAACAATCTATTAAAATTCGTAAAAATCACTAGTTTATTACTGATTTTAACTCATTTTTTAGATTAAGTAACGTGAATGACACATGGCTAATTTTCCCTTAAAAACTAATTGGTGTTAACGTCATTACGTCAGGGGCAAAAGGCGGAACCAGGTCACAAAAGTTTTGGCTTAGTTTGAAATTTTTAAAACTTGTGGGCGAAACATGCAATTTGATCAAACCACAAGGGTCATTTCTGTAATTAACTCTAATTAAAATAACAATAATTTTTAATATTACTAATAACAATAATAATAATATTGTCACAAATATGGTAAAGAGTGTCGACGATGTATTTTTTGACATCTTCAACTATTCATATCATGAGTCGCTCCTAGTGTCTTATGCTAGTTGAAGAATTGGACGATGGCTTATACCGCACTAACGAATAACTTATCACCCTCGGAGGAATCGGACAACGATGACGACCTAGATGAAAATTCCATATTTTTTAAGTGTAGAGAGTAGATAGGTAAATTTTGAGAGTGGAGAGTAGTAGAAAATGTATAAGTTTTGAGTTGAGAGTAGAATTCTTTATAAGTTCAATAAAATTTATTTTAAAAAAATGTTTTTTTTTAATTTAGCCGTTATTTCAACAGCATTACGCGGTATCTGATGCAATTCTCTCACCCCTTCTCCCGTGATCACCCTCACCCATGACCCAGCACGCCTCGTATCACGCACAAAGGGGCGGTGTCCCCGACGTGGTAGGCCTATGTGGTAAGGGCATCACGTCCCGTTACTAATGGTCTTGTAATGGTTCCTTCGATTCTATTAAAAGTTATCAATTTATTTCAGTTTTTTAAATGAAAGGAGACGTGATTGAATTATGTTAGTAGTATTGAACCTATTTGTTGCTTCTTTATTTTCTGTTGGGATGAGCTAGATAATAAAATGAAATATATAAAAAAAATCTATTTGATGCAAATAAACTTTAACTAAAATCAAAATATATTAATAATTAATTAATTTGTCATTAACTTTTAATGTTGTATATCGATGGGCTTATAATTGTTCATAGCCAATAAGTCTTAGATCAGTTAGTTTGAGATGAGGCACCCCAAGGCCTTCAAATGTGAAGGTTATAGGTTCGAGACTCATTTGCTACAATATACTCAGTTGCACTAGGGGTTTTACCACAGTGGACATTCGGGTGATGAGTTCTCCCCCTGGAATGGTGGGCGGGCTGGGTCACCAGCGTCGATTGTGTTCGCACACGTGGATGACCTTTCGTCAATGGGTTTACCGGGGTGACCGGACTTATAGTATTCGTTGGCCGTTCAAAAAAAATGTCCATAGCCTTCTGGTCTAATGACATTGGTGAATGTGATTGTCTACAATAAAAGTGATATGATTTTAAATCATGTAAATTACACTTTTAAATGGTATTTAGGAGGAAAAAAATTGATGTTAAGAAAAAGCTTATAACTTTAGTTTAGGTAATGCATTTTTAACTAAAACTACTGTATTACTGCTCACTTCAGACCATGGTGTTTATTTAAGTTAGTAATATCAAAATTTTAATTTACACAAAGATAAAATAAATGGTAAAGTGTATCAAAATAATATTTTAATAGTTTTTTTCAAGTTATTTTGGAGTAAGATATATTGGAACCAAGTCGAGTGGTAGTTCTTACAAAAAAAAAAGTAGAGTGGTAGTTTTGACTTGGAATTGGCTATGATCGATCCCTCTCTAACCAGTAACCGTGTAACCGGTCACATTGATTAAACAAAAAAGTAATTTAATTACGAAGGAAACATAGATACAAATTAAACGAGTTAAAAGTCATATAATATATATTTAAAAAACGATGTTTAAATAAAATATGGTTTTGTCTACGTGTGTTACGAATGAATATGGTTTTGACATGTGAAATTCCTTAAAAACCTTGAGAAAAAGCATTTTGATACTTTTTATTTCCTCAAACATCTATTTTTTTTTAAAGGCAATCTGTCGAATAGAGTGATGCAACCCCCCCCCCCCCCCGGTTTGTGCAAAGGGTCGGAACCGAACAGACCCAACCCGGGACTCTAGAACCAAAAACCCTTTTATTGATGAAATTGGGAATCACGAACCGAACCTTATAAGCCTATGTGGTTCAGGTCCTTGAGGTTCCGGGTCCGGTTCATGGTTCTGAGGGTCCAGAACCACAATTTGTTGTGCAAAGAGTTGGAACCGAACCGACCCGGACCCTCTAGAACCGAAAACTCTTTTATTATATACTATGGTGTAAATAACAACACCCTTGTACATAAAAGCCAAGTGCTATGGTAATTGAAAAGATTACAAAAATATGATTTTGAGATTATGAAAATAGTCAAAAGGTCATGAATGTTTATGAAAATATTGGCTAGATACATAGCAAGGATAAACATCGTATTCAATTCGATGATGTTTGGTTCAAGAGACAAGCGACAGTGTACCATTTAATAGTTTTTTTTATCTATTTTCAGTGTTGTCAATTTCATCAATACAATTAGTAAAAGCCTTAAAATTACCATTAATTGTGTTGATTTTGATTTAAATGTTGTGTTGATTTTTTTATGTGTTGTTTGCTGATTTAGATATTGTGCTAATTTTCTGTTGTGTTGTTTTTGTTGTTCCGTTGATTTTGCCAATGTGTTATTTTCTTGTGTTGTTTTTGATGTGTTGTTTTGCTTTTTGTTTACTTCAAAACATCACACATTCTATTAACAGCGTAATTTTACATAAAATAGCATAATTTTTCATCTTTTTAAGTCGTCATTTTTAACATATCAACATTATACTCAAATTAAAAAAAATACTTGATTTTATAGTGTATTAAAAAAATGTCACACGAAAAAATTATGTACGTTTTAAAAAGCCCTTCCAAGTATAATATTCTTTTATTTTATTACTAGGTTAAAAACTCATGTACTACACGGGTTGAAAATAATGAATGGAAAAAAAATAACAAATTTCTAAATACTTATCATGACTGAAAATTCAAAAAAATAATTATTATTCATAAATTTCCAAACACCTCTTTGTATATAATATTTAATGTTCTACTTATAAGTTTTTGGGTGCAAGTAATGCTCTTTCTAGAGTAGAGATTTCATATAAAATGCTAATATTGTTGAAAACCATTCAAACTGTAATTAAATGCTTAGAACACTTACAGTGTTTTCTTTATCCTTATTCATATAATTTAATTAAAAAACATATTTACCTTATCAATTTAAAGATTTAAAAAAAACCTCACATTCGGTTCATTACATTTTTTTTCTATTCGATTAAAATAATACTTTTTAATCAACTTTTACCATTGTTTCTCTCTCTCTCTTCCATTCACAAAAGTATTTAAAAAAATAAGGATATGATATGAATTGAGATTGGTATATTTACCACTCTATGTAGTCTCCCATAAATTTTATTGTTAAATTTTAAACATAATGAGTGTTTTAAGAAAATGGGATGGAGAAGTATTTTGGATTTTTTTTTCTTAAATTTACCTAAAATATAAGGATAAGGGTGAATATACTAAGAGTATTCGTAACCGATTTCATATCATTATCCTTATAATTACACTAAAATCACTATATTTTATCTCTCATTTTTAATTAAATAATATTTTTTTATATATTTATACTTATCTTTTCTCTCTCCTCCACTAACAACCATTTTCAAAAAATATGAAAAAATTTATACAGGTGAACATTGTTTTCATAAATATACAAAAAAATTTATACATTTTCTCTCTACTCCACTCATAACAAATTTAAACCACTCTTTAAAATATACCAAACTCATTCATAAACATATATAA
Organism: Smallanthus sonchifolius; assembly: GCA_023525975.1. Taxonomy (NCBI): domain Eukaryota; kingdom Viridiplantae; phylum Streptophyta; class Magnoliopsida; order Asterales; family Asteraceae; genus Smallanthus; species Smallanthus sonchifolius. The sequence continues at coordinate 84,258,179 of CM042029.1, forward strand.
ATGGGCTGTGAATATTCATATATATATAGTAATTTTACATAATAAAACAATAAAGTCACGATTGATTGCTTCTATTTTTATATGAAAAATATATATGCTTATCTTATCAAGAGAACTTTAGTCCAAATTTAAAAAAAGTGGATTGTTGAAATGATAAGATAATTAAAAATGACATAGACATATATTATTTTCTTTAATTTTTAGCATTGAGCTTTTTCAATGAAGTTATTTTAATAAGTACTTATGAGCATATTTTTTTAATATTAACTTCATATAAAGTTATAAAGTGTAAGCCTTCAATTCTGGATAATCTCACTTATTGGATTTACTCATTTACATCATTATTCAATAACTGAATTTTATAAAACTAGCAGCGAAAACATTGTTCAATAGATAGAAATCATCAAAACATCAATAACACAGTGTGTAAAGTAATCATAGAAACGGAATGTCAGTCTTGGGTCAGGTAGTCATCAGAGTCCTTGTCGAGTTCATCCATAAGCATTTCTTTTTCGTCTAACCTTAACCTAAAGTACATATTAAAAGTCAGCTAACGTTGGTGGGTACTAATATAACAATCAATCAATCAAACAAATACATCACTCATATAACATGTTAATATTTAGAGTTATAACTCACATTTATATATGCCGTAGATCCTGATCATACATCCTATTGAGCCGTAGCTCCTAATCATACTTCATATCAATTCATAACTTGTAATCACTTATCGTATTGAGTTGTTGCTCATAAACATGTATCACATGAATTTAACTTAACACACAAGGGGAAGCTTCTCATTTCATACCGGTGTTACATAAACTACTGTATTTCGTACGTACTACGTTATACAGTTGTAGCATCGTAAAAGCACCTACCGTCTACATAAGTAGCCGTAAATCATACCAGTCTGCATAAGTAGTCGAACATCTTATCATCTAACGAAGTAGTCATAATAACACCTATCGTCTACACATAATAGCTGTAAACATACCATCCACCAAAGTGGTCGTAATCGTACCGTCTATCGAAGTAGCCGTAATAATACCGTTTACCGAAGTAGTCGTTTACCATCCATTTACATTATGCAGTTGTAGCATTGACACATCACCTACCCTCTAGATATGTGGTCGTAAATCATACGACTTGCATTATGTAGTTGTAGCATCGTAAAAGCACCTACTATTCACATACGCATTCGTAAACATACCATCTACCGAAGTAGTTGTAAATCATACTGTTCTGCATAAGTAACTGTTTGGTCATCCGTTTGCCACAAAGGCAACTATTTAACATTCAACATCTTAGCACATTATGTATTTATTCATTTCATATACATTTTTTCATGATAAGGATATAGCCATTGTTTTTCGTTATATAAACATATCATTAATCATATAAGTATGCATCTCATCCCAAAACGTTATAAAACTTCTTTAAAAAGGGCATCTAGAAACTCACATGTGGTATGGGGTATTTCTTTTGGTGAAGTACTTAGGCTCTAGTGATTATGCACAACCTGTATAGGTACTTAGGTGAACTTAGGTTCATAGGCAAAGACACTCATTTAAAGTATTCGCTCATTCATTCATTCATTTGTGTGAACTTCCGGCTATACTCACATGGTATACGTGCATGAACTCTAAGTTCACGTTCATTCTATGTATGCGTAAACTCTAGTTCTCGTTCACACTTATGCATGCGTGTACTAGGGGTACGCGCACGAGTACTAGTATGTGTATTCCAAGTACTCGCAGATTCACGTTTGCGAGATCTTCAAGGTTCACGCACAAGTACAATTTGTGAGTACTTTTGCGGGAACTGTGTTCTTGCATTTCAAAAACCCTAACTTTTTGCATAGTCTAGATCTAGGCTGTTTTTGACGCCAAGATTCAAAATACCCAAAAGACTAGATCTATTTTTTCATGTTGTTTCATATGTAAAGGTTTAACCCTTTTTTGGATTAAAACCCCCCATTTTAACTTAAAAACCATCTTTTAGTGAAAATGGTAAGTTCAGAGTTGTATTTTGACCTGAATGTGTATAGCTTTCTTGTTTATGCTTCCACCGTCGATCCTTGACAGCCTTGATTCAAATGGAAGCTTTAAGATCAATTCTTTCTTCTTTCCCACACTAGCCGCGAACTAACTCTCTAGTCCCCAATTTGCGTGAAGTCTAATTGTGGAATGAATGGAGTTTGTGCTAATGGGGGCTGCTAGGGTTACGTAGGAGAGGTTTCCTCCTTTGGAAAAATACCAATTAGTCCCTCCTCTTTTAGGAAATCTTTTATTAAAATCAGTACTTTTATTTTTTCAGGATTTTTAGGATATTACATAAACTATAAGTAGAAAATCATATGTAAATACTAGCATCTGATGTCATTCGTGAAAGTAATTGAATATGAAAAATATATATCTTCATAAAAGTACTTGAATATGCAAGATATATATATTCTCATAATACATCTTAGAAAAAAAAAGAAAGACGTATAGACGTGCCCATATAAGTTTTGGTTTCGGTCTATCATAGACATGCCCATATAGACTCAGGAAGATAAAAACGATACTACGCCACCATCAAAAACAACTCTCAACCAAATAACTGGTTGTTGGTGAAAGAAATACAATGAATCAGAACAAGTGACCGTATGGGACAGACAGTATCCAGTAGACGTACTTGAAAACATTAGGTCAGTGGCCCATGGTATTATGGTACGAGAGACAGATACCTTATTCTACCTTATCCAATTATTATTCAACTACGTGTCAGGATCTAATTAACCATCTTTTGTCTTATTCCACCATTGGGCATTCTAATATGTAACCAATGGTCTAAAGCCACGTCATTTCTATACGTATGAATGTTTTTTTTTCAAGTTGAGAAGATCAGAAAATAATTATATTTTAGGAAAAAAGTTACTAAATATAAAAATAAATGAATGTTATAATTATGAGATAGGGGACTTAACACTTACGTATTCATACAAAATGAAACACGTAGTCACGTATTAAGTTTTCACTTTATGTTAATCTTGCACATCCATTCGGTAGTGTTTTGTTGACATTGATTTGATATATGTTAACTCAAGTCATGAATCATCTATTTTCTTTGGGTGTCATGAAAATGACAATACATACCTGAGTTTTCAATTAAAACATGTAATTTTAGCGATAAGTATCACCACAACATATTAATCTACACATATAGATAGAGATGATAGTGAATCTGAGATTTATCGACGAAGTCGGTAATCCAAACATATGAGATTTTCTAGAATAACAAGATCATTGTTGTCATGTAGTTGATCTGCTATTCATGCGAGTACTCTCATACAATGTTTTTAAGTTAACTCTCATCACATTTTCAACATATTATAAGATGAAAGTACCACTGGGCGGAGCGTAGTATTCATGGCACCTGACAGAAAAAGGGACGGGCCTACCCCCAGTTTAGTTATCGTATTCAATGGGTAGTGTTCGTTTCATACTCTTTAATGACTTAAAAACCGCACGATCTTTATATTATGACCTTCTTAACTTACTATACATAAAGCAAAAATGATAGGAGTGATGGTCACTTTGCATGCTCCTATTACACTTTAACGATGAAATATTCACAAGGTATCCTATAATTATATATGTTTTCTTGACAACAAGTATGACAGGGGAAATGCCACAAATATTCACTTTTGTATTATTTTATAAATAAATTGTTAAATACATCTACTAAAGTGCTTAGTTCATGTTTTTTTCCATAATCTTTCGTTAATACATTCAAGCATGTAAAGCTACCAATTTTGTATTATTAATTAAAATAATATCTACTAAGAACTCGATAAAATAATATGTAGTGAAAACTTGAAAAAGTAAGTAGCATTAGGATTGATTGAAACTTTATTTTGTCTGTTAGTTAAAGCCATGTGAGTTAAGATATGTCTAATCTAATCGTTGATGACCATCTAATGTTCCACCATTATTTTGTAGTTATAGTTCCTAAACTATAAGAAAATATCACATAAAATTGACACTTTTGTTTTTGAATCGATATGAAAGACAATAATTAAGTAAATGGATTAGATTTTGATAAAATCTAACTTGGTGTTTTGTCTCAAACAAATTTGTTTTTGTATAAATACAAAACTCGACATTTATATATATTCTCACAGTTTCTACTAGAAAAATATTTTTTTGTAAATTATGTCAATTTTTGGTTTTTATATTCGAACTTATTACAAGCAAACAAAATATCTATTGTTGCTTTCAATGATAAATTAATCTGCTTTGTATATGATTGATGTTAACACAACTTGTATGATTTGTTAATTATATATCCCTAGGTTTGTAAACGTGTCAAACCGTTCTTAAGTTGCTTAAGATTAGTTCACGAAATTAACAACTAGCGGTAAATTGGGTCAAATTTAAATGAGCTTGAGCTCATTTATTATACGAGATCATAAATAAAGCTTGACCTAAGCTTGCAAGTATTAACAAGCTTATGAAAATTTAATAACTCTTATTTAATATAATAAATATTATTTTACATATAGTTAAAAATAACTTAATAATATTGTTATCCCTTCCAAGACATAAGTATTGGTTATCCTTCTTGTTTCTGATATTTTTATGAAAATAAATATGAAAATGTGAATATTTTTTTTTTGTACATTTGAATACTTAATTCATTGGTGCATGTTCTCTCCATCAAGTGAAGTGAACTTGTTTGTGGCCGGCAACAATAATCAAATTCTGATACACTTATTTTTAATTTCATTTCTTAGGTTTTTGCAATATTGAATTATTTTGTAATAATAAATTTTAAAATGGCGACTAAGGTTGCTTTTGGCTGCTTCCCTTCATGTTTGATGCTTTAAATCAATCAATTCCTTCGAGAAGAAATAAGACAAAACTCTCGTGGGAACCATTTTAAAATCATGATTTTTTATGGTAAATATTTTAGTTTAATTGGATTAATTAACTTGTTTGATCAATACATATCATTATAAATATCAAATAAGTAAAGAGGTGCGAAGTGCACACTTATTTGAGTTTATTATGATATTTCCACTAATATTGTTTCATTAAAAATGAATTTTTGGAATTTCACATATGAAATATGGAGGGGGCAATAGTGACAAATATCAAATTCAAGAACTGTCAAGGGCAGTTTCTAAACCCAAAACTGTATATACGCTCCTGTGAAAAAATGATCTTCTTCTGGTTCGAAATTCATCACAGACACACCATATTTGGTTCTTCTTAATCTCTGTATTGTATCCGTTTATTCATTTGGTTGAACTACCAAATAGATTTGATTTGAAAGTGCTATCACGTCTTTCAGAGAATCCAAGCATCAAGTTCGTTTTCTCCAATTTCTACAACATTTTATAATAAATTTATTATTATTATTATTAGGTAATTAGATTTTAATCTTTCAAACTATGACTTATTGACCAGTTATAATCCATACCGGCAACTTGATCGATTACAGTCCTAATTTTCCCTTTTGTTGACAAAGTCAGTCCCAGTAACATAATTTACACTCGATTTACATTGTTTTCCCTCAAAATGATGATTTGAACGAAATGAAGAAACATACAAGCGAAATCGAGTGAAAAATCAAATGTCAGTCAGTCGAATGTGAATCTATGATTATGCTACAGTGACCGTTATTGACAACGAAAATGAAAGATAATTAGAAATTTGTCGGTCAAATGCCAATATGGGTAATAGTTTGATTATTAAAATCTAATTTGAGTTATTATTATTATTCTATTATTATTGTTATTATTATTAACTATGATTATAAAACCATATTAAAGTATGACTTCATTTTTTTTATTTCATCAAAATGACTAAAAATGACATAGAATGTTAGTTTTTGGACGTGAGATACGAGCACTGACCCGGGTGACTCCACCAAACCACGTAAATATCCACAACTTGGAACATTGAAGCTCACGACTTGATAATATATGTTGGTACAAACCGTCTTTATCTTTAATAATACTCTTAGATAGCGTTTGGTATGCAGGAATGAGAGCTGGAATGGAATGAACGATTACGAGATAATGAAAAAAATGGTGTTTGGTTAGACAATGCAATGGAATCACCTATTCCACAAGAAATGTCATTCCCTCTAACGTTTGGTATGCAGTAATGGGAGGTGGAATAAAAAAGACGATACGAGAGAATGAAAAAAATGGTGTTTAGGGTCATAATGGGCCTTGTAACTGTTACATATAAACCACATTTTCACACCTTACAAAGAATTATATTACATTTCAAGATATTAAAGAGTGAGACATAAAATGTTAACGTATAGTTAAGGAGACACGTGTCTCAATGGCTAGACGTGGCGTCATCACATTACCATGTGTATTTCCCAGCTCGGTTTTACTCGAAGAACTAGATCCGGAAAGAAACTCGTAGCATTATGTGTGCATCTTCTCCACTAATCATTATTATGGATCTGCACACACGAGAACTAAAAGATCAACTTTAGTGGATGTTCTTTCTGAGACCACCAAGAACACCACGCATAGGATGAGGCCATTATCTGTCTTACAGATCCGACCTCCCATCCCATGAGTCGAGGAATCCTACTAGCTTATCGCTTCATTCCTAGAGGAACGGTCTACTTAAATTCTGATACGACAAATCCAACAAACACACTAACACCGTATTAGCTGATATGATGGATTCAACGTTAAATTTGCCAGACTTAACTTCTAAGACAACCTTTTAGGATATAGACACACACACCAGTGGGTGGGCCTTGCAAAGTGGCGGGTATCACCGAGACCCTTTTAGAGAGGACAATTTATGCCGAACTGTCTTAAACATTGATTATATTTGGGTAATATTATTATTATTATTATAACTATGTATATATTTAGTTGTTGTTTATGGCAAAATTTGTAAACAAAAGGGACAAAATTGTAAATGGCTAGTTGTTGATGTATCAACACTTGTACCAAAGTCTCTTAAAATTTAGCAAATAAACAAAACACCAAAGCATTAGTATGTTATAGAATGAGCGTTTTAATAAAAATGCATTCAACTTTTTGGTGTTCTTGTTAACTAAATTCAATTGAAATAACATTTTAAAACTTCAACTCAAGTCATTATTTACTTAAGTTTTCAATTATTAACAAAAAATTAAGCTGACCCAAGTTTCAAAACTAAATAATCGAACTGCTTCTAACCAAAGCTAGTCGGTTTTTAAAGATAGATAACCGAATATTTCAGTTACTATTTTCGTTAGACCTCCACTTTATAGATTACGTGGTCCCTCCACTTTTGTTTCTTCATTGATATAGGACAAAGAAATAATGGAATGGATGAATTCTTTGGGAAAGTCAAATGGTCCTTTTATAGTCATTTTTTTCATCCATATTTCTTTTCTCATCTGATGTGGGATGGACATAGATTTAAAAACATGAAGGACAAAATTGTAAATGGTTAGTTGTTGATGCAAACACTTATACCAAACGTAGTATAAATGTTGTTAAGTGTATTAAAATTAAAGTTAAATTACATTGTTGTCATTTCAGCATGTTTTATATTATAAGTATAGATTTAGATATATGTTTGAAAGATGTTGACACGTATGGTAACCACCCCGGTTACTATATATAGAAACTATTACCGACGGTTTGTCCTTCACAAACCTATCACATCGAACCCCTTTTTAAGTCTGAGTGGGAATCTTATCTAAAGTGTCAACCTCATTTTACCAATGGATAACATTTCGTCAATGCGTTCCCACTGTGGAATTTTTTTTAAAAACTTTTTACCGGCGTCCATCTGTAATCCATTGGTAATTACTGAAGGATGTCTCCCGTCAGTAATTACCAAAAAGTATTCGCCAACGATAACTTCCCGTCTGAGATACCCATTTGTTTAGTAATGCATGCACTTTAAACCACAACTCTTGCCCGTACTACAATCCAATTCTAAACCTTGTTTTGAAGTACCATAACCATAACATCAATGTTCAAAATACTATACTTGTGAGGATTGCGATAACATATTCTTGTTAGGAAATTGTGTAATTATTAATTTATTATATATGTTCTATAGATACAAGAGATCTGATAAAATTTTAGAAATGAAAATGTCGTGTAGAACATTATAAAGTGTACCGACTTCACGTGGGGTTAAAGCTAAACAAGGAGAGAGACCCACACTCAGCATATGATCAACATTATCCTCATCACAATATTAATTTCAAAGTACCTAACATAATTCATCAAAAACTTTTGTAATTTAATAATAGAACAAAAATAATTCAGTTTTGTCACGACTTAATGCAAATGTTTCAATCATGCGTGTTTCAAACGTAACCTCTTTTTACTCGACTCATTTTCAGACATGTACCGTATCTAAAATTTCTGAATCTATCAATGTAACACTAAAACCACACAGATAATTTTAACTAGCTATTAACTCGTATCGAACGATTTTCTTTTAGTTTTATATGCAAAATGTTTACTTCAGTTGTATATTTTATTTCTTTTAACAAACCATTTATTTTATTTCTGTTACAAATTTTAGTAAACACTCTTTTGTGAATTGTGAGTCATTTAAAACTAAGGTTGTTCTTTTTTATCTTTTTTGAATAATCATATTCATACTTTTTGAATTGGCATGGTTTAACAAATAGAATAGGTAAATGATCATACAAAAAAATAAAGTGATAAACGGTTAAAGGTATGTTGTGTCTACTCCTTATCAACGTCAATGTATAAACATGGCTCTTTTCTGCTAGCTGGTCATTGATTGTCGTGGGGTGGGGAAGAGATGGGGTGGCTTAGGACTTGGTAAGGAACGACCTCAAACGGTCTTTGTGAGTGTGACTGTGAGCGTGTGTGTGGGGGGGGGGGGAGTTTAAGGTCGTTTTTAGGAGAAAGAAATTGTCGTGAAAGGGGCAAATGGGTTGGAGGGAAAGTGTTGGTGATTTTAGTTTTATCAATGCCGGTTTAGTTTAGTTTGATTTACTTAAAACCAAAGAGAAATAAGTATAAACATTTTTATAGGTTAAGAGATGGATTATAAATTCATTCAAGAATATGATCATTTGAATTACCTCGAACCCGATGATTCAATGGGGCGAATCCCCCTAGGGGGTACAACCCTGGTGGGGTGGGGTGGGGTGGGGTGGGATGGGGGTTTTCGAGTGCTAGTCCGATGGGGTCCAAGGGCAATGCCCTGGTCGAGATCGCGCTACATGATATGTGTGAAAGTTTTTTATTTTGCTTAAAGACGCTTCATTGGAATGCATCAGATATGCATGGATGGTAAAAAGTTACTTGAAATCAATGATCAAAAGAACTGATGATCGATCAATAAAAATGCTTTATATCATAATCCACTCAAATTCTAACTAATTCTTTTCAAATTCAACTTGAATCCGGTTAAGATTCTATCTCCTCGTCTCTTATTCACGCGTAAAATCCCTGTGAGTTTTAATCGTTTCATTTTTACTCTAAACTTTGGTTATTCCAATAAATCATGTCTTAAACAATAATAACTTATTATACTTATAACATCGAAATTTTCAGGTTTTATAATTACTATATTGTCGACCTAACAAATTTGGTATGGTGAAAGTTCGTCACATATGATTATATTTGATTGTAACATAATGAGTCTCGTGTCATTGGATCACTTACGCGTTTTAAAAACTTTAAACATGTTTAACTATTTATATTCATATTAAATCTAAATAAATTGTAATTACGAAGTGATTTTACGTATATAAACATGTTTAATCTATTTATATTTGTAATTGTGTAGCTAGTTTAGGACTCAACAACATATCTTTCTCATAAAATTAACGAATCTAAGTAGAGAAAATAAACACGGCTTGTTAGGACTAAATATTGATGTAAATTTGGTGATGATATATACGTTTGTAAACTTAAAAATTATAAAAAAAAAAGTTAAGTATGTAAAAGCTGATAACAAATAAATTAGAAGTATCAATTGCTACACTTAAACACATGTCATGTGTTATCTAGTGTTCGAAAGTTTTTATAACCGTTTAAATATTATATCGAGCTTCGGCGTTGTTAAAATCAGTGTTGTAAAAATCGGATTAGTTGGTGGATTAACCGATAATCGGTGGATTACCTTCTAAATTTGGGCTAGACGGACAATTAGTTGGTAATTGGGATTAATCGGACATAGTCGGGATTATTCGGCCCTAATCGGGATTAATCGGCCCAAATTGAAATGTGGGTTTAAAATATAATTAAGCCCAAATAACGATCCGATCCATGGATCCATGGGTTTTTATTTAACCTAATCGCAAAACTGAAGGTCATTCTCCACCTCCGACTTGTTCTCGTTGCTGCTTTAATCTAATCGCTATCTACAGTTTCAAATCGACGACCACATATGCTAATACAGACAAGACGATGATGAATTTCGAAGTACTTAATATTAGAAGTATTTGATTTTTGAAGTTTTGAACTATTTTATCTTTAAAGTATTTAAACTATTTGATCTTTAAAGTATTTGAGATTTTAAACTAATATAATAATAATGTTTGTATTTCCCACTTGAGTTGAAAAGACAATATCAAGCGTTAGCAGATTAAAAGACTTTTTTTCATAATAACTCTTAATCTTTAAGCGTTAGCAAATTAACACTCAGCCCTTCACGTCCCCTTATACGCCTCAAATCCTACAAAAGTGATGACTAGTCGGATTAATCACACCCCTTATTAGTTTGTTCTCTCTCGGTCTTTAAAAAACATAATTACATATATCTTACCGTTATTACTAGTTACGTTTTAACACCGATGCCATGAATACGAATTTTTGCTGACATGAGCATAACAATTGATCAAATTTATTATTGTGATCTTTTTAGTATTATAATTTTTACTAATACTTTTAAACTTCAAAATCACTAAAGTTCCGACGGACCAATCTGCCTCCTTCATGGGAAACCACACATGCCTTTAATTTTAAAATCAACCACAAAACAGTATAATTATTACAACCCAAAATAAGAAAGTGATTTTTACTAGATAACCCTCTAGTTTGTTGCTAGGATGAGATGGCGGTGATCATTTTAGTAATAAGAGTGTATGTTATGATTGCACCAAAGGTGCATTGAAGGTGAAACACCGCATCTTGTCGTAGCAGGAGAGCGGTGTTGCTTCACCTCTTTGCATGTCACATCATTCAACAGCCACTGTATTTTTTGTCATTCTTTTCAAAATTGGACAAAGTACGACGATTCTTTAGCAATGTGGGCGGTGTTGCCGCAACCCACCACATATTCTGCCTAAGCCCTTCACCGCCGGTGCTAAAAACCATAATACACACCCTAATAGTAAGAGAAATATACATTTATGTGTATAGTTTCAACAATTTAATACCTTAATAGATTTAAAAAAAGACTTGTATGAAAAAAAAGTAAGAAAAATAATTTTCTTTTCTCATATTAATCCGCCCTTTTTATAGAAAAAAGAGTCATACCTTTGAGAAACTAGTAATGTTGCTGTTTTGTGACCTAGAATTCATGTGTTTAAGCCACTAGAAACAACCTCCAGTACAATATGTAGGATAAAACTATGTAATCAGATCGCATAATAATCCAACCCCTCCCCAGACCCTTACAAAACGGAAGCTAAGTCAAACACTAGGTACGCTCTTTTATTATTGAAAAACTAAATCAACAAAAGTAAATTAAACAACTAAATTCTAGAGAACTCAGAACAATAATCGTGAGAGGAGCACATGGATTTTGCAAGTAGCCGCCAATCCATGTTCCAACCTGTTTTGACGTCTACTTTTGTCACATCTCCATCCAATCCGTCATCTCCACCTCATCATTCCCATTCCCTGCAAATAATCTACGGCTCAGATCATAACCATCTCATCAACAATCCAACGGTAAATATCCGCTTCTAGACCCTTCCTGCCCAAGATTACGGTAAATAAAACCAAAATAACTTAAGATTCATTTTTTAATTTAAATAACGGTTAAGATTATAAAGAACTAACATAATATTTTTATTTTATAAAAAAATTTACTCTAACCAAAAATAAGTAGATTTGTTTAAAATAAAATAATAACTTAATACCCTTTAAATTCCTGCCCAAGATTACGGTAAATAAAACAAAAAATAAATTAAGATTCACTTTTTTAATTTAAATAATGGTTAAGATTATAAAGAATTAACATAATATTTTTATTTTATAAAAAAGTTTACTCTAACCTAAAATAAGTAGACTTGCTTAAATAAAATAATAACTTAATACCCTTTAAAACATGTCAAATAGAATAAATTAGCATTCCAAATGCGGACAACTATACAATGATACATGGATTATTTTGAATGATATCTATACTATAATAAATAAATGTTTTACAATGTCACGTGTCGTCTTAGTATTTATTCTTATAAATTTTTTTCCGTCTCTCTCCCCTAATAAATACACTTTTATATTTTCAATAATAATATATTTATAAACAAATTATTAATTATACTAATAAAACACATTTATTTTAAATTATATCATATTATAATTTTTTTTGAAATGTACTTAACTAGCTTATGTTTTCAATCAGATAGTAAATGAAAGTCAAATTAAATTGAATAATATTTAATGTATTTTTGAAACTCGATTATATATTACTTTTTACATTTTTTTTTAATTTTATTTTCTATTGTTAGTATATGTAATACATTTTTCCACCTATAAGATATATATATATATATAAAGATTTAAAAATTTATGTATTGATCTTTTTTTTCACCCTGTGTATTACAAAGATTCTAAGCTAGTAAGTTTATATATAAAACAGCTTAAAATTAATAAGGTAGTGTTTCACGTTCACAAACATAAACTAAAAAATATTTACGTAGTCTCCATATATGTAATTAGTGCGCTAGTAGCCTATAGTTATTTTTGATATTACGAATACATGCATTTTAAATACGTTACTGTACTTTAATATATAAAATTAAACGAAAAGACTTTTTAATACAATTAGAAAATATCGTAATTTTTATCGTATTAACTCTTTAAATAGATTTAAATTATAAAAATAATAATGTAAACCAAATATCTATACCTAATAAATAAGTAATAGTTACGCTAAATATTACAATTTTGTGATCCTTAATATTATTTTTTCTAGATCTTTTTCATTATTAAACTATTTAATAATTTTTTCACTATTTTTCTAAATCTTCATTAGTAGCTATTGTTTTTCTCTAACATTGAATGTTGTGACGTCGCACCCCCCGTCACATGGGAGAGCCTCGTCCAACTCCGGCCAATATGTTGTCTTAACCGGGCCCACTTGGCATCAGAGTTGGAGAGCATCAAAGGAAAAATCCCACCCAATACGGCCCCTTCCGGGCTTAAGGGAGAGCCGAGGCTCGAACCCTGGATCGGCTTGGGTAAAACCCTGGTGCATCAACCTAAGAACAAGACCTCATTTGCATGCCTCAGAAATTAATGATAGTGGCAGGAATTGAACCCGGGTCCTTTGGGACTTCAGGCCTCACCTCAACCACTACACTACAACCTCTTTGGCTTTTCTCTAACTAGTATAAAACATATGTTTCTAAAGTAATAAATAAATAACATAGAGCATTTAAGAAAATCTTAAATGATACATGAAAATTTAATCAAAAATATAAACGGAAAAACAATACAAACAACAACTAAATATAAATAATATTAAATGTGTTGTTGAGGTGCATTATTTAATTATTTTACAAAATTTACACATTGGCCCCTTCGACTCCATATAGATAATGCCGAGAGGATGAAGATGGTTTTAGAGAGAGAAAGCCAAAGATTTTTTAGAGCGAGAAAAAGGAGCAATTACAGGGAGAAAGGGTTTTGTCTTTCTCTCCTCTCTGCGTCTGAATCTTCTCTCTTTAACAATAACCCCATCAATCCTTACATACTCTCCGGTTGATCCTCCGATTCGGCTCTTCATTCTTATCTGATCTATTCATTCGGTGAGTTTTTCTTAATTTCTTTCCAATTAGGGTTTTCCTGTTCATGATTACAGTTTTTTTCAAAATAATATTTGTTTGGAGCTCCATTGATAGCTGGGTGTGATGTATTGTTAGCATATCTGGTCGAATTTGACTTTAATTTGTGTTTATGGGAGCTAATTTGTCTATTTTGTTGGTGCACACTAAGTGTGTGTGAAAAGTCCTGAGAGAACCTGATTGGAATATGCATGTATATTGTTAGGGTAGTCTTTATTGTTTATGTTGGTGATGAAAATGTGATGCTTTGTTGCATACTAGATCTATGAAAGTTTGACGTGTATAGATTGATGTTATTGATTGGAGATCATGCGTTCATGGTTTTTGAGAATGGTTTTTGAGTGTGATTAATGGGTATTTCACAAGTTAGGAAATAAATATTCAAAATTTTTTGTTGATTTCTTTAATAAACATTGGCCTTCTGAGTTATTTAAGTCATTCTGGTGTTCTTTTGGTACAGATTAGTAAGATGGCTGTGTCTATGCAGTAAGCACTGTGACGAATTGCTGCCAATTTCGTTGTTTGATGATTGTTTCTGCGCGATACCAGTTTACGGCCTTTAATTTGCAGCTTCTTTTTCTGGGTTTGAATCTTTTTTTGGGAGTGGATAAAGAACACTCATAGTTACCTTCATTTGGTTGATGTCTGCTGACCTGGACAGCCCAGTTCAAACCCAAATGGCTGTAGCACTCTTTAGGAGTCCCTTAGGACGTGGATACCATGGGAATAGGATTGAAGGGGTGAAACCCACGGGCAGAAGACGTATTTTTGTTCAAACTGAAACGGGTTGTGTGTTAGGAATGGAGTTAGATCGAAGTGATAGTGCTCATATGGTTAAGCGTAGGCTACAGATTGCTTTAAATGCCCCGATTGGAGAAAGTTCTTTGAGTTTTGGAGATATGGTTTTGAATAACGATCTTAGTGCCATTCGTAACGATTCCCCACTTCTTTTAACCAGAAATATCATGCATCGAAGCTCTTCAACTCCTTGTTTATCCCCCACGGGTAGAGATATACAACAGAAAGATCAAAGTGGGCCTGTTGAAATCTTGGGCCATTCGAGTAGTTTCGTGAGAACGAAGCATCTCGTTGATGAGGTTGTGAATGCAATAAAGGCTGGAATTGACCCGGTTCCAGTGCATGGGGGGCTTGGGGGTGCTTATTATTTTAGAAATAGTAGAGGTGAGAGTGTTGCGATAGTGAAGCCCACTGATGAAGAACCGTTTGCACCGAATAATCCGAAAGGGTTTGTTGGTAAAGCTCTTGGTCAACCTGGGTTGAAACGTTCGGTTCGGGTAGGTGAAACAGGTTTTCGTGAGGTGGCTGCTTATCTTCTCGACTACGATCACTTTGCTAATGTCCCTGCCACTGCATTGGTCAAAATTACGCATTCAATTTTCAATGTTAATGATGGTGTAAGTGGACACAACAGCAACAAGATTCAAAGAAAGAAGAAACTTTTTAGCAAGATTGCTTCATTCCAGCAATTTATCCCACATGATTTTGATGCTAGTGACCACGGAACCTCGAGTTTCCCTGTGGCTGCTGTTCATCGCATTGGTATATTAGATATAAGAATTTTCAACACGGATAGGCATGCAGGAAATCTACTGGTCAGAAAGCTCAACACAGATGACGGTAAAAGATTTAGTGAAGTTGAACTCATACCCATTGACCACGGGCTTTGTTTACCCGAAAATTTAGAGGACCCGTATTTCGAGTGGATCCATTGGCCCCAAGCTTCAATTCCATTTTCAGAGGAAGAACTCGAGTACATTGAAAAACTCGACCCGTATTATGATGCAGAGATGTTAAAAACCGAACTCCCGATGATACGTGAGGCTTGTTTACGGGTTTTAATCCTCTGCACGGTTTTCTTAAAAGAAGCTGCTGCTTATGGTTTGTGTTTAGCTGAAATAGGTGAGATGATGAGCCGGGAATTTAGGCGTGGTGAAGAGGAACCAAGTGAGCTTGAGGTTTTGTGTATGGATGCTAGAAGAATTGTAGCCGAGAAGGAGGCAGAAATTACATCTTTGCCCCCGGAGGTTGAAGCAGAAGAAGATGGATTCCAGTTTGAACTCGACCATGATGATTCCGCATTTGACTTCACTCCTAAAATGTCGTATGAGAACTTTGGTTTCAGGTTTGGGAGAAACACTCTTTCTAAACTTGAAGAGGAGGATGAAGAAAGTGAAGAGGAGACAGAAGACGATGCACACCCTGTTTCTGTGGAGGTCCCGTATGCTTCAAAGCTGTCAATGAAGATGTTGAGTTTAAGTGATAACAGTGGTATTAGTAAGTTGAAGAGCCAGAAAATGAAGGCGGAAAGCAGCGGTTACATGGCGGTGAATTCATCATCTGGACACAGGAGTGCTAACGAGCCGCTAGCAGCCGGTGCTAGCTTCGTGAAGTTGGGTGACATGAATGAAGAGCAGTGGGATCTGTTTCTTGAGATTTTTCAAGGTCTGCTTTACCCTGCGTTTGCAGAACGAAAATTCATTGCAACCGGGCAGAGGCAGAGACAGAGGCTCGGGACTTCTTGCCAGTTTTGAGGTAGGATTACTACTATGTTACTGGTTATATGGGTTTGACTTTGAATAAGTTGACCTGCAGACTTGTGGGCCGAGTTTTAGAATTGTTTAGTGTTCAGGGTTTAGAGATTTTAGTTTAATGGTAAATATTCTTTCTTGGGGACTTCAGCTGTTCATTTTGGTTATTTGTTGTTTCCCTTTCATGTTTATAAATAAATATTTAGCTTCAAAATTTGATAGTAAATGTTTAATTTAAATAATGCTACAACAAATCCGGTGGGTCGGGTTGGGCCTGGTTGTCGTATTGAACTGCGTTTCACTTTCGCATTCCTGATTCTGGATCCGAACTGCAAAATATTGATAAGCCGTTGGAGGGTGACCCGAGGTTGAAGGCCCGAGGAAGTCGGAACACCTCCCATGATCAAGACAATATGTATCAAGATTAATATGTTATGTAAGGTGGAGAGAGAGTCAGAGAGATATGGGCCGGCATGAGAGGGATATATATGGGGATGCAGGATTCGGGTAAGACCCGACCCACCGATTATGTATGATTGGCCCCATATTATTCCTCATAACTGTGTTTTTATTTGGTTTGCGTTCATTGACCTGTTAATCTCTTCATAACTGGCCGATTAAGACCGAACCAACCCAGACTGTCCTAAATAATTGCGGACTAGTCTTTGGTTCGGGCTTCTTCGGTCCGGTTCGGTTTTGACCCCACGCACGCCCCTAAATAATCAACTTTCAACAGAGATTTTCATTTTGGCTCCTTCCCGGCCCGGAAGTTCACTTCTGACGGCTAGCTTCTACCGCTTAACATTAAAAGGCTTATTGCTTTATTACAAATATATCCTCACTTACAATTAAAAATTCTGAACAGAATTAAACCCATGCTGATATACATTACATACACGCCAACATAAATCAAACTGAAATACATCCCATGTGAAATAAATCAATAATGTTAAAATAAACAACCCCCCCTCTCTCTCTATGTATACATATATATCCAATAAATATTGAGGTTAGACATGTCTCCATGGTCTTTCAGCAAGATTCACACATTCACTAAACCTAAAACAGTCAACAAGATGGTCAATGCTCATTCCTGCAGCTTGCATGAATGAATAAACGATCACCGGACCGACCAATCGAAAACCATGCTTCAACAAATCTTTGCTAATGGCTTCTGCTTTTGGTGTTCTTAGAGGCACATTTCTTGAATGTCTGCATCTATTAATGGTGGGTTTATAGTTCACTGAACCCCACATATATCCACTGAATGATCCATGAGCTTTAGCAATCTGCAACAATAATTGTCAAGTAAATATTAATGTTTTTAAAAAAAATTTAAGAAAATGTTTGAAGTGTGATAGAATCCAAAAGTGGGATATTCGATTGATAGAAAAAGTGATGATAAACAACCCGATTCGAGATGGGTGATTCTCCAAATTACAAAGGTATAAAACCTAGATATTAGATAAAAACATAGACAAAAACCTAAAGCTAGACCAAAAGGCTTAAATAAACATAAATAGCAGCAGTAACTGCTACAGTTACCCCCTAAACATCAGCTCCCATTTACTCACATTCGCTAACTGCCTTGACTGAGGCTGAATGGGTCAAAACTGGATCCGAATACCTGATGGGGCTGTCCCTAAACCCAGTTGGGTTGACCCGACCCATTGGAATCGTATCAATACTGCCCACCCGAAGAAACGACTTGTCCTCAAGTCGAAAAGAGGAGAATTGTTGTGCCAAGCAATCAGCCATTCAATTGTAGGCTGTCCCGCGTCATAGACCCATTGATGAACCAAAATGGATTGTGGTTGATGGTCATATCCCAGCAGCCACACTATGATAACTCCGTAAGTGGTGGTTTGTTCCTTCAACTTTATAGGCAGGTCCGTGAGATTAACTGGAATACACAGACTAGTAGAATTGACATTTTGATCATTAGATCTGATCCACTCCAACTTGTCATTGCGCATGTCTTCATGTTCGTCTTTTTTTATTTGATTATCTCTGGCATGTTTCTCATCCGCTGCTTCAAGATCACAACTTTCCAGAACTTTTACGTCTCCGGACCTGGAACCGTCGCCGGTACAGTCTTCCTAGACCAGATCTGTCACTGGACTTTGAGATTCACCCTCCGGTTCCTTGTTGTCCCCAAAATCATGATCAAAACATAGGTGAGATTCAAAATTCCCACCAGAGTCGCCAGGAATTTCCTCCATTCCCAGATCTGCCACTAGATCTTGGTGTTCATCCTCGGGTTCCTTGAATGTGTCGGCTCGCTGTTGTAGCCAAGCTTCCGTGATTGCTGCAATATCCTTCTTCAGGGCTATCAAAGAATCAAGTTTAGCTTCAATGGCTGCCAACTGGGCAACGATCCTGCCTTCCTTCTGATTGTTTTGGGTCTGCTCCATCTTTGAGTTTCCCGGCAATGGAACCAAATGATAAATCCAAAAGTGGGATATTCGATTGATAGAAAAAGTGCTGATAAACAACCCGATTCGAGATGGGTGATTCTCCAAATTACAAAGGTATAAAACCTAGATATTAGATAAAAACATAGACAAAAACCTAAAGCTAGACCAAAAGGCTTAAATAAACATAAATAGCAGCAGTAACTGCTGCAGTTACCCCCTAAACATCAGCTCCCATTTACCCACATTCGCTAACTGCCTTGACTGAGGCTGAATGGGTCAAAACTGGATCCGAATACCTGATGGGGCTGTCCCTAAACCCAGTTGGGTTGACCCGACCCACTGGAATCGTATCAAAGTGTCTAAAACCCATGAGTTATAAACTTACTTTAAGGATGCATTTGGCATTTTCGACTATGGATCTGACTCGACTTTCAGCTAACATTATCTCCTTGTTAGAGGCTATTTCCATGATCTCGTCCTCGTCCATCTTAGCAACAATGTTGGGTTCAAATCCTGCGAAAGCTTCCCTACATTGATGAACAAAAACATGTTTCAAAATCTTGAATTGTTCTAAAGACGGACTAAACATATGCTAGATTTTGTTACCTGAAAAGATGCTTCCTTTTCAAGATTTCGGTCCAATTGTAATCCATCAGCATTCCACACAATGACAGCAGCTCGAACAGTTGGCTGTTAATTTCGAACTTATTACAAGTTAGCTTCCGCTTACCACCCGATTAATCATTATTTACATAAACTAAAAGAAACAAGGGATCATTACTTGTCATCATATACAGGAACTCCCCAGCATTCGTCGTGAAACTGTACATAAAGTTTATCTGAACAAAACGAAACAAGTTAAATCCTAAATTTGTGTACTGATCGCGAGTAATTAATTGAACTTAGTTAACTAGATCGCGACCTATATCATCGATTAGTACAGAAAATATACAGTTTAATTACAAGCTGTTTTTTTGGTTAATGTTTCTGGTGCATTGGGTCACCTTTCTTAACTGGTGTTATACTGAATGCTTAGAGTATTGATAAAAACAGTAGAGTGGTTAAAAAAATAACATATTTTATTGGTGTCCATGATTAATCAAGGGTCATGACAAGAGAATAGAAGTTTGGTATATTAGGTTTTATGTTTCTGTCATACCAAACACCAAACTATTATAAAATCCACAGGAAAGATATTAGTAAATTAGTAACAAACTACATGACTCATTGTTGATTATACATATATGTATGTATATTTATATGTATGTATATGTGTATGTGTGTATATATCAACATATTGTAGGTAGGAAGGAATAGATTCTACTCCAACTTGTTTATTCACTTGTCTTTTTAATGTCTACTTTGGAAATAGATGCCTTTTTTACAGATTAGTTATGTTGTATCATTTCCATAAATAGATTTAATAATAATGTATAGGCAAAACTCTCATCAAAACAATAGTGTAGCAAGCATGACTATTCCGATGAACACTGTCGTGTTCATCGGAATACTGGAATTCGTTGATGAAAATACACTACAAATTTTCGACTCGTACATACATTTTTCTACCAGTATTAGAAAAATATGTAAACTTTTTATCAGATGATTTTATTCATGTAACTAAAAAATGCAAACAATGTTTTATACTTTTATAAGTGGTAGAATTGGCAAAGTTTATGTAAATCTCATACTTGTTGTAATATTGTATCTATAATGACTATAACTATATAAAAACTTAAAACTTAAAACTTAAACTTACCACTATTTTTAGTAATCCAGTTGCACCTTCTCAAGCCTTCCTCACCAATGCTTGGATCTAAACTCGGTTGTGGAACTAAACCATGAGCACTAGTTTTAACCCCAGGTAGCTCTCTTCGAGCAGGTGTTGGTGACGGTGCTGGTGCTGGTGCGATCAGTTGAAGTGCAGACGAGATGGTATGCTCGAGCGTAGAAGAAGAATCTGTAAACGACCCACTCGAGTTATGAGAAAGAGTTAAAGAAAGTGAAGATAAGGATAGAAGTGAGCTGGTTTTGTGAATCCCAACAGGATAAACTTTCTTCAAGTGTTTTGATAACATATTTTGAGTTGATGAAAGCTTCTCTTTTTCTCTTATCGAATTCGAACCGCTACTGTTCTTCTTCTCCGCAATATTTCTCCTCATGTTTTCTTTAGACATTGTTGAAATTTGAAAGAGAAAATAATAAATAAATATCAAGTTACAGAACTATTGATTTAATTAATTTTGGTTTGGGTTTGAATATTTATAAAGAGGAGAAGATGGTTGGTGAAATGCTGTGATTTGTTTATGTACCACTAGGACCTTAATAATCACCTTCTTTTGAAAATGACAGTTGAATATATATACAGGATGATCTTATATGTTACAATATTTAATTTTTAAGAAGAGTTTAATATGTATAAGTTTGGTCTTAAATTGCAATAACAGTTTTCTTAAATTGACTGTATATATATATATATATATTTTAAATATGAATTAAATATGGAAGGGCATTAGTATGTTACTACAAGGTAAAGAACCTTCAGTGACGATCGAAATCCTCACAAAATTCGTCGTTATAAAAACCATCGGATTGCGACAAAAAAGTAGTATTTTCGTCGTTAGCTATGTATCGACTAAAGAAACTTGCGACATATATTAGCGAATATCTTCTTTTGCAAATACTGTTTTTAAGGAGTGTGTATGCAATACATTATTATAATTATTGATTTCTTGATATGTCAAGGTCCATTGTTTGTGACATAAAATAAGTTCAGAAACAATGTTGTATTTATGATGTATAAAAACATGAAGACCTATTTGTTTAGCTAGATCAAAAGTGGCATTATTTTGGTCCTTATTACTAAATGGTCACAAGTATTAAAACCAGGAACTTACTTATATGTTTGTATCAAATCTGATGATTAAACAATACTTATAACTGAAGTCTTAAGTTATAAGTATTGTTTAATCATTAGATTTGATACAAACATAAATATTTCAAAATATGAAGAAAATATCCATTTCCTTACAAGTTTTCTATCTTCTTCATGACAATACAATTGTTGAGAGTATGCATGTTTATATTTAGGGTAATTAAAGTGGTTGGCATGAGTGTTTCAGAGAGGTATGAAAAAACTTAAGTCCCACTCCAATTGCAATATAGTTTTGAGGCATACCCATTGCCCAAATAGAAAAAGATATCCCATCTGTTGTTAAGTTCTTCCTGGTCTTTTACTACATTCTCAGAGTCCTAGAGGTATCATGAGGCCATTTTCACACTAAATAATATGGCTTTTTTTAAGTTACAAGGTAGGGAAAAATAAGATAGATGCCTCTGTGATACCTAATAACTAGCCCATCATGTTAGTGATTTGAAATCTAAGTTTTATTTTGCATATATTCATTTAAAAGTATCTTAAAGTATGCTTTCTAGTATTACGAGTATTTGATAATGTTTTTCATCTTTGGATTTCTGGAACGCGATAGATTTGATTTCAAGTTTTGACGACAATGAAGCAACATACATGACATGATGCTTTCCTATGCTAAACTTTCAGTTTCATCAAGAGATTGTGGCTTTCGACCCCTATAGTTGTTGGCGGTCGAGAGATCTGTTAAGGGATGCTAAAAGAATTTATATAGTTGCAAGGAATGTTAAAAGAATCCTTTGCTCACCAAAATCTCCATGTATGGTGACTTTTGAGATTGAATAGAGCCAATTGTGCTAAGTATTTTAAACAAGTTATCAACTCTCAACATCTCCTCAACTTCATATGAAATTAACCATAAATTGGTCCTAACCAAACAACTAATGCAAACATTAAACATACATTGCCAACCCAACCTAATCCTCCTTCAATAATCTTAATTAGAACCAATGCAACAGAAGTTGTATCCTCTCCACCAATCATTGGAAACAAACATTGCCACAACACTTCTAATTAGCCATTTGAATCATGGTTTGGTTGTGTTCAAAGTTGACACTGGTTACTAGGTTGGTTATAGGTTCTTACAAGGCCTGTTTTGGATCTGTTTGCAAATGATGTATTACTGCAATAAATCATTCAACACCACACACTTTCAAGACATATTCACAAATTTATTAAGGAGAAATGTGATATGATAAATTTGTCACTTGAAAATGTGGACAAAGAGCTAAAATTCTACACTTAAAAGCAGCTGATTAAAATTTAGACTTTAAGGGTGGAGAACTTGATTATATCTCAAACTACTTGATTAATATGTTTTATAAGAGTGTGTTATACCCTCACTGCAGGTGCGGCGAGGGTGAAGCCGTCGCACACATCACCACAGGACGAGGGCGGTGTTGTTGTACTCGCTGCAGTGCCACATCACCCCACCCCTTTGTTAATCAATTCTTTAACATGATAATGGAAAACAAGATTAATATAAGAGAAAATTGCCAAAATGAACATTTTGACTACAAAAATGGTCAAAATGAACATTGACTTTTTGATCTAAAAAACTATCCAAATTCAAAACAAAACAACAAAAATGTGACATGCAAGTTAAATAGTTTGGAGGCTCAAAAATAGCCGGCCACGTGTCAACACAGGGGTGGGGCCTGCCCACGTGTAGTTTGTCGGCAGGTGGGTGCCGGGATGATGTTTGGCGGCTATATGGGTGCCGGCTAGGTGGTTTGCCGGAGGGTATTGCCGGCTAAGGTGATTGGCGGCTGGTTGGGTGCCGGAAGAAGTTTGACAGCTAGACGGCTGCCGGACAGGTGGTTTGCGGGCTGGGTGGTTGGCGGTTATGTACTTGCCGACCAGGCGGGTTAGCGTGGGTCAAACAAAAAGGTGGTACACAGCGTCTTCTAATTGCTCCATTTGAATATGTTCATTTTGATTAACCTAAAAAGTCAATGTTTATTTTGTCAAATTTCTTGGTCAAAATATTTATTTTGGCAATTATCTCTTAATATAAATGTTTATCTGGTAATCCAGTAACATTGGAGAGGGAAGACGTCATGATCTTGATTATGACCGGGTTCCCGTTTAGGATGTATCGTTAGGATGGTTTAGGAGATGATACTCACGAATTAGAGCAGTGTTGTAAAACTCGGCCTAGGCGGCCGAGTACTCGGTCCTCGGTAGGGTGCAGAGACGCTTTTCTTCAACTATGTCAACATAACTAGGAATCGGTCAAACTCATGCCAACTCGGTCCAACTTGGGTCAACTCGGTCAACTTGGATTTTCGCTGTTTTCACCGATTTTCACTGTTTTTCACCAATTCTTGTTGGATTTTCATTATTTTTCACGGAGATACATTGGAAGACGGGAATTAAATGATTAATATGTCTATAATACTAAAGAATGAATATCAATTTTTAAAATACTTTAGTATTTGAACATGTATTTTTTTATTTTGTAATGAAATTCACATATTTTGTTATAAATATTAGTACATTTATGTTATTTGACATATATATAATTTTCCGAAAATTAATTTCTTTATAATTTACCATGTCCGAGTACTCACCGCCTAGGCCAAGTACTCGCAACTCCACAGTCCATCGACCTAGCACCGCCTAGCGACTTATGCAACCATGAATTAGAGAATAGAGAGAGAGTCGAATACTTGGTGTTGTAGGCAATTAATTATTTGACATTAATCTCTCTAATAAGCTCTATTTATATACACCAAACAGGAAACCCTATTTAATGATAGTAAGAGTAATTACATCCAACAAATAATTATTAATTAAATCATATGAGTATATAACTCAATGATCAATAACAAATAAATGATAATAAATGCCACATAAATAAAGTAAGTTTTACACCTATACCTTGCCACTATCCACACAAATTGCACAAAGTGAAAAAAAAGTGATGATCCACCACACCTTGTCATCGTCCACACTCACCGCAATTGAGGGAGGGGGGTTGCTTCAACCCACTTCAGGTCCACATCACCCTCACCGCATGGTGCAGTGAGGGTATAACACACACTAGTGTTAAATTGCTTTTATTATTTGTATACATATATGTGTGTAGAC
Organism: Smallanthus sonchifolius; assembly: GCA_023525975.1. Classification (NCBI taxonomy): domain Eukaryota; kingdom Viridiplantae; phylum Streptophyta; class Magnoliopsida; order Asterales; family Asteraceae; genus Smallanthus; species Smallanthus sonchifolius. The sequence goes on from CM042029.1 coordinate 84,283,198, forward strand.
ATTTCATTTCTTTAACTCTCACAAATTAACTTGTAAAATACTTTTACACATTCATAAGTGCCACAAAAATTCATTATTTTTATACGTTTACATACTACTCCATGCGGCTTAATATAACTTGGAAAAACGAAGAGGGTATACTTCAGAGTTCGATAAGAGATAATATTTTCTGCGAATACTCTCCACCACTTCGACAAGAGAGCTATGTTAGCAACCCTTATACTACCAAATCGACAAGTAATAAATCGACAAGCTGCCCAACACAATTTTGGTTAGTATAATTCTGTCACCAAAAGATAAGTCCTTTGCTTTCCAAGAAGATATCCACTAGCCCATCTTATCAAGAACGGGTTTCCAGTTCTTAGAGATGTTCATGTTTGCACCAACCGGAACCCCTAGATACATAAATGGTAGCTCACCCTTTTGACATTTCAATCGATCTGCCAGCACGTCTAATTGCGTTGAATCAACCCCAATTCCAAACAATTTGCTTTTGTTGAAGTTGATTCTAAGACCCGAGGCTAAATGGAAGCATTTAAGGTTGCGGGTTAGGTTGGCGGCATTAGAAGGGGACCAATCTCCAATGAACATTGCATCGTCCATAGGGGTGGAACTTAATAGGGGTCACCCCTATTTTTTTTACTCAAAGGTATTGATTTCGGGTCACTAGGTTTATTTCGTATTAGTTATACTGTTTGGGCCCTTTCTAATCCAGATCAAAAGCCGGAATCTGTTTCACAAATCCACAAAAAAATAGTTTTTTCCGCCACTTTTTTGCCGAGAAGTATTGATTTCGGCCCACTAGGTTTATTTCATATTAAATATAGTGTTTGGGCCCCTCCTAATACAGACCAAAAGCCCAAATCTGTTCCACAAATCCACTAAAAAATTGGTTTTTTTTATGTGTAGTATTTTCGGCCCCTCAATTTAATCGTTCATGTTACGCCACTGGTTGTCTGCATAGAAAAGATGAGAGATTGAGGGACTGTTTTGAGGCCAATAAATCCCATGAAATATCCCCATACTACACGCCTTTTGCATTACCACGTGAAGAGCTTCCATAGCTATGATAAAAAGATAAGGAGACAAGGGGTCTCCTTGCCTAACTCCCCTTTGTAATTGAAACTCCTAGGTCGGGGAACCATTAATAAGAACAGATGCACATGCAGATGATATTAATACAACCATGAATCCAAGTTCGCCATAATGTGAGGAAACCCATTTGTTGTAAAATCGAGTCAAAACAAGATAATCTCTAACGCAAATTATAACTATATATTAAAAAATAAAATAAGCTTCATTAGTTAATAAACAACGCATAAAACGATTACAATAAAGTGACAAGTAAACGAGCAACAAGCTGCGCCACAACCTCATTTTAGATAGCGAAACTAATCTTACTAAAAACAAATCTTTGTTAACTATATATTGAAGACTGAAGTATACAAGATTATCATTCTTACATCCACTTCTTTAACATAAACACAAAAATACAACAAAACAAAAGCAAAACTATGAAGGAGAATTAAATATGAAAAACACAAGCTAACAAAGACACCACGCTACGTCTATTATTTCCTTTTTTTTAGCTCAAATACATTAAGTAAGTTATATAGTTTACATCATTTTCATTTTACATTTTGACTTTTTATACAAAGCAAGTGACCACCAGAATCTTTTGGCATAAGAATTCGATAAACCACCTGCTTCATGAAAAAAGTCAAATTACAAAACTGAAAATGGAAATAATGTAAACATTTAGACCGTTTAATTAGTTATTCTTTGGTGGGTGGTGCCTTGGTTTACGGTAATCTTCAGTGAAAGCAACAAAATTCACATTTTTGTTCCTAGAAAGGGTCATTCTCCTAAAACTCGTATGATTTACTCTTGCCGTTACATTTGTTTTCGCATTCTTGTTAAGAATAATCGCTTTATCGACCACCAGTTTCCGGCTTCTTATTGTCTTTTCTCTTGCAGCGGCAGCAGCAGCAACAACATAAACGTTCTTCGAGTGCACCTATATATATGCACCAAATATATTGTTTATCAGTGACATTCAAATCATTGAAGCTTCAACTTTAACTAATATTTATTTTCTGGATATCAGTTTATCTGAATAACACATTTGTATACCTCTTCATATGGATCAGCAGCAACGAATCCAACATTTTTCGCCCCTAAAATTGCATATTGAATTTAGAAGTCATATATAGAGATATATAATGGATGAAATTATACCTATTAGAACTCCAATTTGTGTATTCTTTGTGGATTTTTTTCCATTCATAGTTGGTTTAAAATTAACAAGGTTTATAGATGATTTTTAAAACTACTTTTGTTTCTAGGTGATACATTAGTTGAAGTAGCGATGTGAATACCGTAAGTTGTGATCTGCCGGTTGAAGTAGCGCGATATGAATAGTGCAAGTGAATAGGACGAGTGAACACCAATTTTATTAATTTTGTTTTATTCACTTGCATTATTCACATCTGCTACTTCATTTAGCGGATCACCACTCGCACTATCGTTACTTCAACTAGAGAATCACCTATAAACAAAAATGATCTAAAAAATTATCTATAAATGCAATGAAATAGTATAAGCTTTGCAATGAAAAGCCAAGACAAAATGAACAAAGATATAAGATCAATGCACAAACGACACACCTTTGCAATGAAACGCGGTGAAGATGGTGCTTGCAATGGCCAAGAGCAGTAGTGAACTTATAGTTATAAACCTTAAAGACATCACTCTTGTCTTGTGCGGTTGATTATCGTACCGAGTTATCTTAAAACTTTTATGAGTATGTCTGTTTTTAAGCATTGAGATGGACAGAAAGAAGAATGAAGAGATTGATATGCAGCTTTGGCATAGCCTTATATAGGCCCGAGGTGCTAGTCAAAGAAAAGGTTCAAACTTGAAGTTAAATTAGGGTTTTGGGGTTTAGGATTTGCAAATTTACATGCATTCTTAAAACTATCAAAATCGGGGACCAAATTGTTTGAGAATGGAATTTTTTAAGGCGTTTACATTAACAATCGTGTCAAACCCCATGTGTATAGTTTCATTAACTTATCGATCACCGATGTTGCCTATGATCTCGAGAAGTATTGCTAGCCACAGAATTTTGAACACGAATCATGGCTCCTTGTAAGATATTTTCTAGTTCTATTTATATATTTCATTTCACCATTTCAAAATCTTTTATTTATTTTAAATGTGTGTAATTTTTTTAAAATAATTTAGAAAGAAAAGACTAATTAATTGGAGAGATAAATTATTTTTATGTTGTATTTAAATAATAACGATAGTAAAAAATAGTTTTGATTGTTTTGACTCGAGTTTTCACGGTGTTCAAATATTTATGAATTTATCTAACAGATCCTTCCCCTATATACATGTGTGTGTAACCTAAATATATACAATTTAAGTGTTAACTAAAAAGATTATATATTATGTAATTTATGTTAGCTTCACACCTTCTATCTTTTATCTTTTGTCAATGTTTACTCAGATTTTCCTTTGGTTTTAAATAAGTGCAACTAATTAAACTATTTTGCTTACACTAAAATCATCAACATAAATCTTAGTTTTCATATGCTCAACACTACTAAACAAACTAGTATCACTAACGGATATTTACTCACGATCATATTTCCAACAAAGTATCATAGACAGATTCTCATTGGTAACCACTTTCACCGACGGAATCAAACGCTGGTGATGCTCGCCTGGATTGTAGTGCAAGAAATCCATGATCCTAAACAACAAGTTGCAATGGATATTCGAAATGTCAATAATTATCAATCAGTGTTCACAGTATGAATCAACTTTTATATCTATCACTGAAATACTTTTTTGATACACAGAGTTTTGTATCATATATCACATGAATGTAAAAAATATAATGATCTTCATGTTAGTATATTGAGACCATCTCCAACGGGACGCCTTTGAGATGATAGGGGAAGAGAGATGATAAGATTTTGCAGACATGACAAAGAGAGAGGGAGAGAGAGAAAGAGGGGGCATCATGTGGGAGACGCTGTGAGAGGGGGAGGAGAGAGAAGGAGTTCCCTGGGGAGTAGGGACGCCCGTGGAAGAAGATGGTCGGTCAAACGGGTATCGCCGATGTAAAGGTGTCCGTCTCCCCATCGGGTATCGCCGATGTACATGATATACTACTTTTACAGTAATAACCTATCACCGGTGACAATTTGCATTTACTATAATCTATACTCCCTGATAAATAAAGGTTTTTGTGAGACACTTTTCACTCGCATGTGCATCCTTAGCTTTTTTTCCCGCCTCTTCCTTTTAATTATACAAATTTTTTAATTACTTTTATAATTTTTTGTTTCCCGCCTCTCTATTCTATTAAAAAATAATGATTTATATAATTCATTTTATAAAACGTTTTTTTATCTAAAAAATAGGTTTGTTCATAAACATTTTTATAAACCGAAAATATTTTTCATTCTTTTTATAAAATATTTTAAAAAAAATAAATATATAACATTTCTAGAATTTCTATTAAAAAAGCATGTAATATGTCACATATATGTAAATATTTATTACTAAGTATATAACATTTCACTTATTCAACTCATGTAATATACCAGGTTTCTAACCTAATCTATACTATATAATAAATAAAGGTTTTTCAGGGCATGTGTCTCCTACATATTCATTCTCATCATTTTTTACCTCTATGTTTTAATAATAATATATTTTTAAAGAAATACTAATATTAGGAGGGGACCGATTTCAAAAGCCACACGAAACCACTGCTAGCTTGGTTTGATTTTCCGGCGGTTTGCAGATATCCACGTCATATAAACTCTAACGACGTTAAGTTTTTTTAACGGGGGGTCCAATGTAAAAAAATAGTTTGAAAGTAGGGACCAGTGGTAAGAATATTCTCAGTTGGGATTATTATTGACCAATTGGTAAAATGTGGGATTATTAAAATCCAATAATCCTTATATTAATTAATCTCCTGACATATTTGACGAGTGTATATGTTAACAAATTATATTGTATTTCACGAGTTTATTCAACATGTGTAAAACACGAGTTTTTAAAAAATAATTTTTTATTATTTAATATATAATATTATATTTATTTAACTCGTGTAATACACGAGGTTCTAACCTAGTATGATAATAAATCAATACATTATACGCAGAAATTTTTCATAATAAACATAAAATCCGGAAAATCTAACACATTACCCAAATCACACATAATTTACATATTATGTATGTATATATAGTTCATCAAGCAAAGCCCAAAAAAATGTTGGTCATTTTACATATGATGTAAGGATTTGTTACAAAATATGATTAGTTTATAACTTTGCAACAAGGAAGATAATTTTGGATGGTATTTTTTGTTTTATATATAAATCCAGTGAGAAAAAGAAAGTTTGAGAAGTTTTACTCTCCAAGACAAATGACCGTAAACCCATTGAGTCAGACAGTCAGTGACCATGGAGATTAAGCGTTTGATATGTCACACTAAGGACTGTTTTGTGACGTTGAGAACTATCGCAAACCCTTCACAAAAAATCTTTTGTAGCTGACAAAACCGGTCACAAATTAATCCTTCCGTTGCATATAATTTTTGTGACGGATATTAGCAACCAAAGCTAGGGAGCGTAGGAAGCATGATTTAAGAGTTTTGAAGTTTATAAAGGGAGAGGATATATTGACGGGTTTTGGCTAAGGGACAGGACATCAAATGAGATATAGCAAACATATTTACACCATCTTTTCAACGACAATAGGTCTAACGTCGGTGAAAGCGAGGCCCCACTACCCAACGACGACAACGAAATAACTGGTATTGTTGTAATATTACGCAGGAAGAGGTGGAAGAGTCCTTAGGAAGATTGGAAGGACTTGCTGATCAGTTCTTGTAACAATATAAGGATTATTGGATTTTAATAATCCCACCTTTTAGCAATTAGCCAATAATAATCCCAACTGAGAATATTCTTACCACTAGTCCCTACTTTCAAACTATTTTCTTACACTGGACCCCCCGTTAAAAAAACTTAACGTCGTTAGGTTTTATATGACGTGGACATCTACAAACCGCTGGAAAGTCGAGCCAAGCTAGCAGTGGTCTCGTGATGTGTTTTGAAATTGGCTTCGGTGGTGTTTAACTGGTCTCGTTAAACACTTCTGTTATCTCTGTTTAGACTTGCCGGAAAAACGAGACCAGTTAAACACCACCTGAGCCAATTTCAAAACCCACCACGAGACCACTGCTAACTTGGCTCGACTTTCCGGCGGTTTGTAGATGTCCACGTCATATAAAACCTAACGGTGTTAAGTTTTTTTAACGGGGGGGTCCAATGTAAGAAAATAGTTTGAAAGTAGGGGCTGATGGTAAGAATATTTTTAGTTGAGATTATTATTGGGCAATTGCTAAAATGTGAGATTATTAAAATCCAATAATTCATAATATAAACATACTTGCTAAGTTCACCGATGATAGAGAACACGTCATGATCTCTGTTTTGGACCGGGTTCCCATTTAGGGTGTACGATTAGGATGGCTTAGGTGAGTTCTATGGAACTCAAGGTTATCGTAGAGAGAGAGGGACGATTTCTTTAGTGGTGATAGATTATTGATTATTAATAATTAGTCTATTCCCTCTAATAAGTTCTCTATTTATATGTACACTTAAGGGAAAACCTATTAGTGACTCATTAAGAGTAATTAGGCCCATCAACTAATTACTAGCCATAGGTTAATAAATAAATAAATAATTATATTTGATTATTTAATAATAAGATAAATGATTATAAGAGTCACATATTAAATCGTGTCTTACGAGACTTAGTAGGTTGGCCTATACAACATACCAATTGAGGTGTGGAAGTGTTTGGAGGATGAAGGAGTTCAGTCGTTAACAAATTTGTTCAACACTATCTTTAAAACCAGAAAGATGTGAGATCAATAGAGGAGTAGTTTCTTGGTACATAGCGTGTATTTTTTTTATCAACATTTCGATAAATTTTTTTTAACGGAGTCGTATTCAAAAGTGAGTATTTTTTTTTGTATGGTAGCCTATAGCGAGTGTCGTTGCCGTTATGATACCGTGACGACCTGAACCTATTATGAGTGAACATTATTGTCTGTATTGGGATTATCAAAACCCGTGTCGGTATTCGCTTTTACAGTTTTCGACGGCCGAACCGATAACGACCAAACTTCTGACGCGGGGTGTTCGTTTAGTCAAGCTTATTCAACTCTTTTTATTCGTTCTACGTGAATATCCCACCACGAAGCGCGGTGCACTAGTTATTTTTAATCATTAGTTTTTGGACATACAAAATATATAATATAAGTTTTAGTTTTAATCTAGTAAATCACTCACAAAATAATTAGTGATGAATTTTAACTTTCACAAAATTCTCATCGCAGTTAGCTCGTGGTTGATTATGTAGTAGGGTTAAATAATGTATTCAAAATTAAGCATTCAAACATATAGAACAATTATTTTAAAGCTTAATTAAATATAAAATAGAAATTGGTCCATGCATAAATTGAAGATCGTAAGGATCGGTGAGAAGGGTACAGTAACGTGGAATGCAAGATACAGGTGCTTTGTGCCTGTCTGCCGCCATGCATGCATTTCAAGAGAACTTCTTTCTTATACAATTGAATTCATTTGTACCGTTTGTCCTTTTATTTCCTGAGGAGAATTTTGATTTCACTTCCCGATATATAATATTTGGTTTCTAGCCTTTCTAAGTTTGGAGTAGTGGTGGGCCTACGCACCAAACCGGTTTTCTATGTTTGTATTTAAAAACCGATGTAATTAATCAAAGTTTTATTACTAGAAAAGTTGTCTTAAGCATCAACACCGACTATTCTAGATAATTTGTCTTTCAAGTGAGAGTAATCGATGTAGTTAGTCTTGATTACCACATGTTATATTTATTAAAGGCTAATAACTGTTATATTTGTTTGAAGCACTTAGTTGAAGGTAACAGTCAAAAGCCAAAGGCTGGTCAAAGATGAAGTCAATCAAAAGACCAAGTCAAAGTACAAGTACAAGTGGTCCGAACTTGTAGTTTTGCCTAAGTCCAGTTACATCATACTAGTAAACTGTTAGGGTGAAGGGAGTGGTACCCATTAAGCCCGTAAAACCCTCTCATTTTACCCAATTAAATCTTGTCATGTCATTTTTACCTTATTGAACTCTCTCCAACCCTAAGGGGAGGGTGTGGTACCCATTAAGCCCTTGAATTTTTTTATTTTATTTAAAATACCCAACACCCCATAAATGGTCCCCACAACCACTACAAAGCATTTGAAATCCACGGGTTTGAACGGGTATTAATACCCGTATGAAAAAGCTCTCGCCCAACCCTCACCACTTGTGGCGGTGTTACCCGTGGAACCCTCCCAACCCGTGTGAAGCCCGCATGACCGCCCTTAGTCCTATGTAATAGACGTGGTCCGAACATATGAAATCTTCCAAGTAAAGTTACATCAGACTAAAGAATAAGGATTTGTTAGTCTGAACTAATGGACAGGGGCGGCTCAATCATTAATTGGGTAATGGGGACCTAAAGCGAAGTAAAAATCTGTGGGCCTCTTTTTCAAATCTTACACGGTTATAGTTGCTACTAGTCCATATGGAAGTCTTTTAGATAAAAAAAAAGTTTCACAAATTTATTCAAATTATCATAACTTTAATATGTGAAAATTGGGTTGAGAAACTTTTATGACAACAAAAAACCGACAATATATTGGTTTTTATGGTATTTGCACATAATAAAGTAGGGGTATGTTCTTTTGAGAACCAACAATATGTTAAGAACCGTGAGAACCGCATTAACTCTTCCTCTATTTATAATATAAATTGACTAGAATTCATGTACATTTCAATATGTTTAAGGTTTGGTTTTAAAAGACCTCGAATTTATAGTCGTTTTTTTAAATGCATATATGCACTCACACTATATGCACAAATGAATGCATATATGCATATTTTTATACTTTTCTTAAAAAAATTCAGGAGAGAGGAGATAAACTCAAACTAAGAGTGGGAAGAGATAAATAAAATATTGTTGTTGAATTTTACTTTTTTAACTAAAGCGATATGTACACGTTTTGTGCGGTTCTTTCGGTTCTCAACATATGGTTGGTTCTCAAAAGAACATGCCCCTAATAAAGTTAACCAAAATTTCAAAAAATATATCTTATCGAAGCACTTTTTATTTGTGTTTACATAAAGACAACACACTTAAGGAAAAAAACACAAGTAACTAAAATAATTAGCTACCGTGATTTGAACCCACGTCTCTTTGGGTAGAACAAAGGATCTTAGTTTTTAATTAAGACCAGCAGGCCCTGCTAATGAGTATTGAAGAACTTGAAGATTTTGTCCAACTCAAGTTACATCAGACTAAGAATAATTACATTAGATCAAAGTCAAGCTTCATATTGATTGATCCACTTGTTGAATCAATCAAATACTTAGTTCAAATGTTTTTACTAAAGTCAAATGGGTTTCGTCATATAGGCGGCTATAGAGAACCCATGATTCCAATAAATAGGACTTTTGCTCGTTCATTTGAGTGTGTGTTCTTATGAGTCACCTTCACTGGGATGAGCTCTCCCAGAGTTTTAGTGTGTGCATGTGTGTGTGTATGTATGTATAATCTAAAATCTGTGATGACTTGTTCAATCAATAATATCATACAATTACATCTTTGTTTTTTATTATCATCTACAATTGTTATGTGTTTATCAATTGTTGATGTTCTTGATCACAACCACCCGTCTTTACATGTATTCTAACTTCTTTAGTTTAGGAGCATAAATGGAAGCTAGACGATGGAACTCTATATGATAAGTACTTAGACAATAATGGAATCCGACTTTGAAGCAATCTCCAAGCAAAACAAGAAACTTTCAACTGAACCCACTTTGTCCATGTAAACCTCCAAGGAGTTGACAACAATAAAAATGATTCTGACATAGTTTTCCTAATTGACTTGACCGAGAATTGTCCTAACGAATCGGCAACCCATCTCGAGCTATCATCAGCAGAATGGTAAATGAACGATCTGATCATTTGCTCCGGCAGGTCTTCTAAATGCGAGAGTTCACCACTCGATAAGTTTTGTATTCCAACACCAAGTAACGGATGTTGCAACACCATTTTCTATCAATATCTTGTCAGAAACGAGGCAATTCTTTGATGAATCTAACTCAACAAGACCCGGAAACATGTCTTTTAAAGATAGCATCCTAAACCAAGGGTCTTTCCAAAATCTAGTGAAACTCCGTAACCCCTTAACTCCTTTGAAAACGCTTCTTATATACACAAATTTTCTTCCATCGGATCACCTTCTATGTTCATAGTGTTGTACCAAGAGCTAAGACAATACTTTTTTGCATTTTTAATGTTATCTATGTGAGATTTTTTTTACAGCAATTTGAATAACTGACAGGTCACTAATCTACCGGATATCTCCTTTATGAGATTTAATGTTATGTAATGCTCTAATGCAATTAGACCACATTGAGTTTGATTTTTTCTTAATGTTATGTAATGCTCTAGTGTTACGTAGAGCTTCAATCGACAATCAGAAATTACTTGACTATTAGGACTTTAATCGATTGAACCATAACAACCGATCGTCGTATTAACGATTTTTTTTCATGTATAACTTTATATTTATGGGCTCATTTTTTTAAGTTGTACATGGCATTCAAAATCTTAGGGACGACATCGTTTAAATAGCTCAAAGTAATCTTTATAATGTACATATCAGTGGTATTTAAGTTATCTTTTATTTTATTGAAGAAGTGATTACATACACCAAAATTATACAAAAAAAGCTATTAATAATTTTAAAGAAAAAGTTTCCAAAAATAATATTTTAGTAATGTAATGATCACCTACCATCTTATTTTTCGTCAACATTCAACACTACCTTGAACATATAAAATTAAATAAAATCAGTTCCCAACAAATTGACATTTGAAATCACTGTTTCACATGATTGGAAATTCTGTTCCCAAGGCCAAGACCAAGACCATGTATTGCTTTAGCTTATACCCATGAGCCATAGAGGACTTGAGAGTATTTTCTAAGAAAGTGTGATCAATGTTACAAAACTGAGTTTGGACTAGTTGGTCTACTTTTTTTTTAACGTCAAAAGCTATATATATAAATACATAGACCCAGCAAGAAACTGAGAGTAGAGGTGCATAAATCTGATTTTTTTTAGAACCGGATCCAGATCGGATAAGTCAACCATGGTCAAGGACCGGATCCAGTGGAACCGGTTCTGGATCGGATCCGGTTTTGGGGAATGAGATTTGGAACCTATTGGAACCATTTGTCCGGTTTTATCCGATTTTGTCCGGATTTTTTGTGTCCGATTTTTGCCCGGTTCCAAATTTGTCCGGTTTTTATCCGGTCCTTTGGAAAACCATACAACCGGTTCCAGATCCGGCAGTTCCAAAAATATCTGATCCGGTTACAAAAAATCCAATTCCAGATAATCCATCGGATCGGATTCGGATCCGATTATAATGCCCACCTCTAACTGGGAGAAACATAGCAAACAATTACAAAAGATCACTACTATCAAAATCGAGTCATTTCTCTCAAACCAGGGAGTTATACTTAGATCTATTCGTGAGCCATATGTACGAGTCTTCTTTAATCAACTCCACCATCTTCGAGAGTTACACTTAGTTGGTCTACTAGTTTCCTAAACCTATCTAAACTCTCAAGAAAAAACTGAAAGTTTAAAACATAAATAGATATTATTTAAAGATAAAATGTAAATCTAGAAAGTTATATTATCACAATGTTATAGTTAAAAAATAAGTAAAAAATATATTTTTTTTAAAGAAAATAAAAAGACAAGCAAAACAATTATTTGATGGAAAGATAGCTCCAAGAACCTGAAGCTATATTTAATTTAGCTACCAAAATATAATATAGTTTTTTTAACGGCAAGCAAACAATAAATTCGATATAAACTCTAGCAAGAGTATATAGAAACAATACACCAATCCTTCCAATCTAATATTTGGATATTTTACCAGAGAATTAGAACACTAGATAACAAAGGAATTAACACAAGGATTATTCACCTTTATTAGTCAAACGATTATCCCAAAACAATTACAAGAAATTGAGACAAAGAAAATTGATCAAAGAATGATCTCATTGAAAAGCCCTAAATTGACTTTAACCTAACTGAAACTAACGATCTAAGTTTACAACTGACAAAACTGGTCCCTGAAGTTCACAAATAACATCTTGCACCCATGAACTTCCAAGAACTTTATTAATTGACTTTAAACCTCAGTTGACTAATGGCATTGACCTTTAACTTATTCTCATTGACTCCAACAGGATACTCCCCCTATTCTTCACCCATAAAAACGTTTTCGATTTTATCTCCTCGAAATCTCTATCCTGGCTCGAAATGACATTGTTAAAGAGCGAGTTGATTCTTGCCTTTCAAATGAACCACACTGTAGATATAATAATTGCATGAGAAGTGTCTTTGTAATAAATGTTACCCCTAAGATCTCTTGCAAAACACCACATTTCCTTGATACTATTCCCTCTCGTCTTTGAAATCCTACACCAAGCCCATATTTTGACCCAAACACGCACTACTAATTCGCATGAACATAGTAAACAGTCAGCCGTTTCTTCCTCCTTCCCACACAAAACGCATGGAATACTCATCAAAATAATGTTTATTTTTCTCAGTGTTGATCAGGTTGGGATTTTATCCATACCCGCTCTCCATACGAAAAAAATCGGTTTTAATCACAAGAATATCCATGTAATTAATTCTCACATACTTAACAACAAAACAGTTCCAACGATTTCCACTCTAAGGGGTATTTTAGTCATTTCTCACATTCTTAACAACAAAACTTAACGTCCATCCACTCTAGGGATTGAACGTATTATGTTTTAGCAAACTATTTGACCAAATTATTTTTGGGACCACAAGCTAAATCTATGTAAACCACAAGAATATCCATGTAATTAATTCTACAACTTATTAAGTAAACTAGTTTAGATCCCGTGTATACACACGTGTGAAAAATATCAATAAATAAAATTTTTAAATCTTTATGTGTATATTTTACACGTGTAAAAATATATCATATACTAAAGATGAAAAACAAAACTCAAAATATGTGAGAACGAATGTATAATTGGGTTTCAAAAATAAATTAAGTACTACTTAATGTAATTTGATTTTCATTTATTATTTGACTGAAAATAAAAGTTATATAATTAGATTTTCAAAGTTTCATAAGGAATAATTTAAAATAAATGTGTTTTATTAATATAAATAGTATTTTCTTTAAATATATAGTATTGTTAAAAATATGAGGTGCATTTAATAAGAGAGAGAGGCGGAAAAAAAATGATGAAAATGAATGTAGAGACGACATGTGGCATTGAAAAACCTTTATTTATTATATAGTATAGATGGTTCAGTGACAATTTTATAATAATTCATATCATATTATCATTTGGCAACTAAAAACCCATAATAAGTCCAACTTTATTGGCCCATATCTGGGGCGTGCTCTCTTTGCGTGTAGTGTACCCAACGGGCCAACCCGAACCTCAAATGAGATAAATCAAAGGTTTTGAATTGGTAGAGGTGCACAAACCGGTTTTTTTCCGGAACCGGTTCCGGATCCGATCCGGACCGGTTCCGTCAACGATGGTCAAGAACCGGACCCATTGGAACCGGTTCCGGATCGGATCCGGTTATGGGAGTGGAGACTTGGAACCTATTTGGAACCGGTTCCGGATCGGATCCGGTTTTATCCGATTGGAACCGGTTTTTTTGGAACCGGTTCCGGATCGGATCCGGTTTTATCCGATTGGAACCGGTTTTTTTTCCGGATTTTTTTGTGTCCGATTTTGTCCGGTCCGATTTTTGTCCGATTTTTATCCGGTCCGGACAAAACCTTGGAACCGGTTCTGGATCCGGCGGTTCTCAAAAAATCCGGTCCGGTTTCAAAAAAACCGGTTCTAGCCGGATCCGGTTTCGGATAATCCATCGGATCGGATTCGGTTCCGGTTCTTTTGAGCACCTCTAATTGGTAGCACATCTAATATAAAAACACCTCTTTTGATAAAAAAAAACTTAATTTAAAATATTATATTTTACAATACTTGATGATTAATTTAAAGTAATACGTTTTCACCCGCTCGATGCCGTGGGAAAACGTATATTACAAACAGTGACGGATCCATGAATTTTAATCAATGGGTGCAAAAAAATAGGTAGGGCTAAAACAAGTCACGTCAAAACGAGTCGGGTCAAAATTGATCGAGGTTAAGACAACTCATACATTACTTATCCGCACAATTTAATTAGTTATGATTTATCTAATATGAAATGTTTAACTTATAAGGGCAATTGTTTATATCCCTCTCTAAACTTGTAAAATTGTATATTTTCTCAAATCATGTTTAAAGAATATTGTACATTATACATTGAAAACTTGTGTTCTGAGGGAATTTGTGTGGGTGTCTGGGCCCCTCTAGAAAAACACGTAGATCCGCCCCTGATTACAAAATAAAAAAGTATGCGACTTGTGGAGAGGAAGAAGTGCAATTAGACTAGATACTCAACTCGAAATAAACCCACTATATTAGACAAAAAGTGACTCGTGTAACCAAAACATAATTTTATTAAGAATTGTTTCTCAATCTATTTAACAATAAAAAAATAAAACCACTATTATGTTTAATTAAACAAAAAGTTCCCTGTTTAATCAAACCATAAACCGTATTGATCCGCGTAACATAATACTGGTTTTCATTAACAGAAGGAAAAACTTTCTAACAATGATGAGGAGTAGCTTACATGCGGTTCGGTACCTTTACATCATAAAATGATAAAAGTAGTAAGTTTGATGGCATTATAGATTTTTCATGGAGGTAGTTATGGACCGGTAGGATAGATGGAGGACTTGTCCGAACTCCAAAAGCGAAATTAATGGCTAGGTGATATTTTATGACACCAATGGTGATATGCAAGGATGTGTAGGGATTTATTTCTGGCGGGCTTACAGATGAAAGATTTAAGAAGGTAATGAATTCTACATATTTTTATTCTTCACCTTTTCATTTTCTTTCTTCATATAGCATGTCACACTCACATGTGTAATCGCGTTACTTAACATGCATTAATCGTATCATCATGTAAACAATAATGATGACAAGCCATATGATGTGTACCATTACTACATGCAGCACAAATGATATAACATATCAAATTAGACTAGTGATTAGTAGGTGTGAGCTAAAAATTGGTGTCAGAGAGACGCTGATGGTGGTGATTACCATTACACTCACTAAAAGGGTGTAATAGTTATCGAGTATGAACCAAAAAGACGGGACGGGTCAAATGCCTGGTTACTAACGAGTTGGAGAGAACAACTTTTTTGCTACCATATCACTGTTGGACTACAAGTGGAAACTAATTTCATGATGTTGCAATCAGAAATAAGTTCGAGAAAGAAGTTTTTGGGGTATCTTTCTATTTGTAATTTTGGTGAAATATATACCGGTGAATGTACTGTATTTTGTTGAGTTACCCGCTGGCTCTGTTTTAATGAATAAATTTATCACGGTTAAAAAAAAACTAAGTAATTACAGTTTTCTATTGTTTAATTTCAAATTTGAAAAAAATAATATATTAATCAAATTGAACATCAAAGCATTATGATTCCTTGAATTTAGGGATGCTCAAAAAGCTCGAGATTCGTTTAACCAAAAAAAGCTCTCTTGAAATCCCCTTGTTTGTAAATGAGCCAACCCAAAGTAAGTTGGCTCATTGGATGGCAAAAAAACCCGAGCCTAGCTAGTATATTCGAAACCCGAAACATCTGAAACGGGTAATACCTGAAACTCGACGGGTATGAAATTAATTTTAAAATTTTTCACAGGTATGGGATTAGGTGATACCCGACCTGATTACCCGAAACCACATACTTGTTTACTAGAACCATATACCCAAATCATATACTCGAACATTTGTAACTTTTATTTTTCTTTAGCCTTAGTCTATTAATGTTTCATTTTAATAGGTTCATTATGTAAAAAATTAAATTTTCTTTTAAGGTATGTATTTAATGATATTATTTGCATTTTTTATGTTGTGAAGTATATACATAAAATTATATAAAATTTATAATTATATTATTTATTTATGATAACACTTGTATGTATGTAATGTGTCATATTTTAATTTGTAATGTTTGTTATATAAATAAACATTACATAAAAAATATAATGGTAAAAACAAAAGAAATGTATTTGGAAATCACAATATATATTTTTTTTAAATAAACTAACGGGTATACGTAATACACAACGGATAATTACCCGACAAATATCTGGCGGATATTAAACCAAGTATGAGATATGATTTTACAACCGGATATAAATACGTTTAGAGCCCGATTAAGATAGTACACATTAAACACATTACCAATTCTCTTATTTACTAACGTTGGTGGCATTTGCCACCGACTTAATTAAACCCTTTAACTTTGTTAAAAATTTTCTTAAACCTTTAACTTTTTAAAATTTTCATTTGGCCCTTATATATATATATAATATGATTTTAACCCCGTATATTTTATTTTCTCTAATAACTTTCGTTCGTTAACTTTTTTTAAATTCGTTAAATATATTTTTTAGGTATCGTTGGTTATATCAATTGGCGGTAACATACTGGTACCTAGAAGAATGAGATCGACACCGACAAAATAACATTGGTACCGTTGTATAATTGTTTTTGTTACTAAATATTTTAACGAGTTTGTCGTTTCAATGTTATGTCATGTTTACATCGCAACGTTAATTTTATACGTTTCTTTTTTGTGCTTAATCACGTTAATATGACGCCTGGTTTAATAATAACCCTCTAGCTTTCTCCATTTTCATATACTACCCTTCAACTTTCTCAAATTTCTAAACTCTCAAATTTCGTTTATTTTTTCTTTTACTTTTCTTTAGTGAATTTGTCGTTTCAATGTTAACTTTTATTCGCGCCGCAATTTGTCTACTTTTCGATCTCCAGAACCCAGTCGGGACAACTTCACACGTTTCTTTTATTTACTTAGCACGTTATTGTCTTCGCTGCGACACGCATAACGTGGTTCGCAAACCCGTCACATCACATGGGCTTTAGTTATGTACTTAAACACGTTAATGTCACACCGTACAGCCCCGCCGCAACGCACGGGTCATATTTTCTAGATATAATATAATTGCTTGAAAAAAGAAAGATTTAATTGAATAAAATTCTAAGAATGAAGATAACATAACCGCTGATGAAATGGCAACATCTCCACCTTACATTTCAAGAACGTGAAAACTTCCAAATTCAGCCTGCCTACTTCTAGAACCCTCTTCCTCACCCCAAAACCCCTCTCCCCCCACTTCCAGGGTTTTTGCAGCCCCCCTTTAATCTTTCAACCAATTGCCTCTCAATCCATCAAATCTGTTTCTGGGTTTCAAGATTCATGGCTCCTTTTCTAAGCAGAACTTTAACCCCATCTTCCGTTGCCCCAGTCCCTAATTCCCCACTCTTTTCATCCAAATCCAACTCCCAGAACCGATTATCTTTGAGAAGTGCTTTTTTGCATCAAAATGGTCTCAAAAGCAACAATTTTTCTTCATCTGGGTTGAAATGGAAAGTGGAGAAAAGAGGTGGTAGTGTGGTGGTGAAGTGTGAGGCTTCAGCTGTTGCTGAAAAAGAAGCCACTGAGTCTTCTGGAGACACTTATGAATACCAAGCTGAGGTGGGTTCTCAAATTTCTATCTTTTGGGTGAAATTGGGGTACCCAATTGCATAGTTTTTCTAGGGTTATCCACTTATCTTTGATTGGTTGATTGATTGGAAAGTAGATTAGTTTCTTGATAAAGTTCATGTTTTTTGTGTTTATTTTAAAGATTCTTTGATGTTTATGAACAAATTGTTGAAGATTAAAATCTTGAAGTTCATAGTTTTTCTAGGGTTATCTCTGATTGGCTGATTGGTTGAAAATTACATTAGGTTGTTGACTCACTTCAAGAATTTCTTGTATATTTGTATTTATTTATGATAAAGTTCATATTTTTTGTGTTTCTTTTAAAGATTATTCAATGTTTATGAACAAATTGTTGTTTCATGATTTTTCTAGGGTTATCTTTGATTGGTTGATTGATTGAAAATTACATTAGTTTGTTGACTCACTTCAAGAATTTCGTGTATATTTGTATTTATTTATGATAAAGTTCATATTTTGTGTGTTTTTTTAAGTTCTTTAATGTTTATGAACAAATTGTTGAAGCTTAAAATCTTGAATTTCATAGTTTTTCTAGGGCTATCTTTGATTGGTTGAAAATTAAGTTAGTTTGTTGACTCACTTCAACTTTATGACAAAATTCATGTTTTATGTGTTTCTTTTAAAGATTTTATAATGTTTATTGTTTAAAGTTTTTCAGTTTATCATGTTTATGTTATTATTGAATTTTAAAGATTCTTTAATGCTTATTAAGCTTAAAATCTTGAATTTATGGATGCAGGTTTCTCGTTTGATGAATCTGATAGTTCATAGTTTATACAGCCATAAGGAAATTTTCCTCAGGGAACTTGTGAGGTAAAGACATCTCGGTT
The DNA here is from genome assembly GCA_023525975.1 of Smallanthus sonchifolius. Taxonomy (NCBI): domain Eukaryota; kingdom Viridiplantae; phylum Streptophyta; class Magnoliopsida; order Asterales; family Asteraceae; genus Smallanthus; species Smallanthus sonchifolius. The sequence continues at coordinate 84,301,908 of CM042029.1, forward strand.
TTGTTTACACTTGTTATATATTATTTATTTTATAAAATGAATGTTGAGTTATGATTAATTAAATTTATTAAAGATTTTACCCAATTGCATATAACTCCCATATTTTTCAATTTTTTTGCTTCAGTAATGCAAGTGATGCCCTTGATAAACTAAGATTCTTAAGTGTAACTGACCCGTCATTACTCGGAGATGCTGGTGAGTTAGAGATCCGTATCAAACCCGACCCGGAAAAAGGGACAATTACAATTTCGTAAGTTTCTTTAATTTTTTCAGAAGCTTCTATTGTATAGTGAAATGGGTAGTTAAAACAGTATTTTTAATTATAATTATTTTTTTCAGGGATACTGGTATTGGAATGACCCGAGAAGAGCTAATAGACTGCCTTGGAACGATTGCTCAAAGTGGTACTTCTAAGTTCTTGAATGCACTTAAGGTACTTTTTCTTTGATCATACAATCATTTACTAGTAATATGTATGTAATTGGTTATTTTTACATAAAATTATTTATGTTTTCTTGTATTATAGGAGAACAAGGATCTTGGAAGTGATAACAGTTTGATTGGTCAATTTGGGGTGGGATTTTATTCGGCTTTTTTGGTTGCTGAAAAGGTCTTTAGTTACATTCTTTAATACATAACTGTACCTTAATTTGCAGTTTTCGTTATTTTACCGCTGATATTAAATCTTGTAAACAAATAGGTGAGCGTCTCCACGAAGAGTCCCAAATCAGACAAACAATACATTTGGGAAGCATCGGCTGATAGTAGCTCGTATGTAATTAAAGAAGAAACCGACCCCGAAAAGCAAATTCGTCGTGGGACAGAAATAACACTTTATTTGAAGGTAATTTATGTGTTTTTCTTATAAAGTCTGTATCTTTTTGCATAAAATAAAGCTTCTTATGATAATTGTTTTTGTATATTTTTTGTGTTGTAATTGAATTGATCATCTTTTTGTTTGTATATAGGATGATGACAAATATGAGTTCACAGAGCCAAGCAGGGTTCAGGGTTTGGTGAAAAACTACTCACAATTTGTTTCATTTCCCATATACACATGGCAAGAGAAATCAAGAACAGTTGAGGTTAGTTATAATTTCTAATTCTCATTTTCAACCCATTTATTTTTTAATGGATCGATTTGTGGGATCATTTTCAAGAAATTTAAGCTAAAAGGAGAACAGGTTGAAAGTCTCCCAAAGTCGATTTTTCATGTTGATACAGACTCCTAAATCATGTTATTCAAAGATCTAGAGGTTATTGTGACATTATTGTTTTTGTGATATTAATACCTTCATTATTTATATAAGAAGTAAAAAACAAAAGTGTAAATAATTTCTGTTGTTCTGAAAATTGGAAATTCAACACCTTAGAAACTAGTAACATTGTTCACATAGAGAATTTATTCTCCATCTCTATGTTACGTGCCCCATTTATCCCATCTTCATTTTATTTTTTCACAAATGGGACAGTGATCATGCAATCTCATAAAATGAAATGAAAATGTTACATAGTTAAATGCTGATACTAGTTTATTTATTTTTTTCACAGGTAGAGGAGGAAGAAGAACCAAAGGAAGGAGAAGAAACACCACCTGAGGTAACGCCTAGAGAGACCAAATAAAGTTTGATTAAGAATATTGCTTTTATATTATTTTTATTTAAAAAAAATGCTGTATGCTACTGGCTGGTTTTCAGGGTGAGAAGAAGAAAAAGAAGACCACAACTGAAAAATACTGGGACTGGGAATTGGCCAATGAAACCAAACCTATTTGGGTAAGTTATAAAACACTAAATAATGCGTTTTGCCACTTATTTGTTTCAGATTTGTTAATTACATGATTAAAATGCAGATGAGGAACCCGAAGGAAATTGAAAAAGATCAATACAACGAATTTTACAAGAAGACGTTCAATGAGTTTCTTGATCCTCTTGCATACACTCACTTCACCACCGAGGTATCTACGATTTTAATTTGTTTTGGACAAAGTGCATATTACATGATATCTCGTGTTTAAATCTTACAATTTTTGTAGGGTGAAGTTGAATTTAGAAGTGTAATCTACATACCTGGAATGGCACCAATGAACAATGAAGATGTAGTAAATCCCAAGACAAAGAATATCCGTCTTTATGTGAAACGTGTATTCATTTCAGATGATTTTGATGGCGAACTGGTAATATTTTGCTATTAATTTAACAAGTAAATTTTCACTAAAACATATTTTAACTAAATACCCTAAATTGATTCTTGATATGCAGTTTCCAAGATACCTGAGCTTTGTGAAGGGTGTGGTGGATTCAAATGATCTCCCTCTAAATGTTTCACGAGAAATTCTTCAAGAAAGTCGAATTGTACGTTAAAGATTCCATCTTTTTCCTAATTAAAATATATTACCTTAATCTTATATATTAAAAGCAAACTGCTTTTTGTTTCTTGTACTACAGGTAAGAATAATGCGAAAGAGGCTTGTTAGGAAAACTTTTGACATGATACAAGAACTTGCTGACAGCGAGAACAAAGAGGTTAATAAAGATTAAATTGAGACACTTCTTTTCTCTTTTCTTTTTGTCGTTAAGGTGTATATATAACTTAAATTTGATGAAATAATTATAGGATTATAGAAAGTTTTGGGAGAATTTTGGCAAGTTTGTAAAGTTGGGATGCATCGAGGACACTGGAAATCATAAAAGAATAACTCCATTGTTGCGGTTTTTCTCTTCTAAAAGTGAAGACGAGTTGATAAGCTTAGATGAATATATAGATAATATGGATGAAAAGCAAAATGCAATTTATTATATTGCAACAGACAGCTTGAAAAGTGCTAAATCTGCTCCCTTTTTGGAGAAATTGGTGCAAAAGGATATCGAGGTATGCGTTTTTAACAAATCCTTTTCAACTTATTACAACATTTAGTTTCCATCTGTTCTATATCTTAATGCCTCAAATGATTTTGTGGGTCCCATCTTTAAAGGTGTTATATTTAGTCGAGCCTATTGATGAAGTGGCGATTCAGAATCTTCAGACATATAAAGAAAAGAAATTTGTTGATGTTAGCAAGGAAGATCTTGAGCTTGGTAAGTTGACCTTTGAACAACCATTTCTTAATTCTTTAGTGGTTTATTAGCATGTTTTAAGTTATCCTAAAATAATTTTTTAACATTGTAGGCGACACGGATGAGGTTAAAGAGCGAGAAAATAAGCAGGAATGCATCCTCCTTTGTGACTGGATGAAACAACAGCTAGGTGACAAAGTCGCAAAAGTTCAAATCTCAAACCGTTTGAGTTCTTCCCCTTGCGTTCTTGTATCTGGCAAGTTCGGGTGGTCTGCTAATATGGAACGGTTGGTCTTCTTTTAAAAAACATTGTTATGTACAAATATTTTCCCACTTCACTTTTGTACTTAATTAGTGATATTTGATGTTAATTTTCAGATTAATGAAAGCACAGACTCTTGGAGATACTTCAACCTTGGAGTTCATGAGGGGTAGAAGAATAATGGAAGTCAACCCTGATCATCCAATCATTAAGGACTTAAATGTAAGTAATTACCTTTTTTATTTAACCAACTTTTTTATTTATTTATAATTTTAGTTTTGAATTTAATTTCATATTATGTTTTGTAGGCTGCATGTAAAAATGCACCAGAAAGCAGTGAGGCAAAGAGAGCTGTGGATCTCTTGTATGAAACAGCTTTAATCTCGAGTGGATTCACTGTAAGCTTTTTTTCTTCAAAAAGTTGTTTAATTTTCTTCTATTTTTTAATTATTTTTTGTTTTTTTTTTGGGATTGTTTAGCCTGATAGTCCAGCTGAATTGGGTGGCAAGATTTATGAGATGATGGCAGTTGCTCTTGGTGGAAGGTGGGGAAGAGTTGAGGAGAGTGAAGCTGCTGCCACTGATTTATCTGAATCGAATGTAGACGCGACGTCTGAATCCACTGGTGAGACAGAAGTTGTGGAGCCGTCTGAAGTGAGGGCGGAAACCGACCCATGGAGTACGTGATAGGGTTTATTGTCATAGAAAAACATAAGTCATTAGAGGAATATGGGAGGAGGGAGAAGTAGTTTTGGATTGAGAATTTTATGATTTGTTATGATGAGGATGTAACTTCATATTTAAGTCAGAAACTTTGTGGAAGCCATTTTGTGCTTTATTTTATAAACTGAAATCAAACCGTTGGTCCGCTTATAATAGGAAACACTAGTTATAGGTCCGCTTATAATAGGAAACATTAGTTATAACTAAAAATAAACCTTGTAAACGGGCGTGTCGGTCCAGATCAGGAGTCGGGTTGCAAAGGTTTCGGGTTAAAAATAAAACGGGCCGTTTAAAAAAATACTAATTGATTCAGGTTAAACGGGTTGCGACTAAAATGGGTTTGGGTTGAAATGACTTGTTTCATGAGAGAACTTGTCAAAGGTTTCCTTGCTATATTTATTTCTATGGTGATGACGGAAGAGGCGAGTGTGGTAATGATGGATTGATGGTGATAACGGTGGTTGTGGTGGTGGTTGCAATGGTTGTGTGATGACCGTCAAGTGAATCAAAAACCCAATTAATCTAATTAGAGGGTTTTCTCCCTCATGCTTTGCGCCGAGTATTCGAACCAGGTAAGCAAGAGGGAGGGGAAGCGCGCTACAGCCACCCCAACCAAAACCCTTTTTGGTTTCAAGTGTGTAGCAAACTGTATATATGCATGAAAAAAATTCGGAATTAAAAAAAACGTCAATCATCAAATGCCGCGTGGCATGGCGGTCTAATAGAGTTAGAGTACTGTTCCTACTAGTTTTGCTTTCATATAGATATATAATAGCTAAGTATTTAGTCGGGCAACAAGGAGCGTGTGATTAGTATTACACGGTTTATTTGATTGTAAAAAAATAAAACCTAAAGATGTTGATTGTTTTGAATTAAATTAATGTTAAACTAATTTGCATTTAAACTAGAAACATGAAACAAACGACACACAAAAACTCAAGACAAGAAACAAGCAATCACAATGAGATCCACGTTTAAAAATGTAACTCGTATTAAAACACAACTTAGACATATTTTCTTTTAATAATTGTTTTGAATATATACTGTAGACACGATCCATATATATTACATTCGTTAATTGTTCTTTTCTCTAATCAAGTTATCTAAGGTTGGAATTGAAGCAATTGTGTGACTATTATGACTCGTCTTTTGGATAACACAATAAATAAAAACACAAACACATTCATAACATCCGTGAACAAATAATTATAAACGAGTTCAGTGTAACAGACCATCATAAGTGTTTTTTTGAACGGCAATTTTTTTTTTGTATCGGGTAAGGTTAGAACCCACAACCATGTGGGATTCCCCTTTTATCACTAGACCCTAACCCCAAACCTGAACGATCCTAAGTTTAAGTTAAAAAAGTAAACATAGAATTAAACCCTAAACTTAGTTGTGATTATCAAGAATTAAATTACTAATAATCCATACTGTCCACTACAAGACTTCATAGAAACAAAGAAATCTATATTGTCCACTATTCTCACTTGTGAATTGTTTTGGGATGCTCAAAGTTAAATCCTGATAATTTACCCTTGTTCAAGAAGGAAAACGTGTTCAAACATTACATCCCATTTACTTTTGTGCTTTCTTGAACATGTCTCTCGCATCAGTATCCGAGAAGGTGAACGACCTGACAACTGTAGCCATGTTTTGGTATATTTCATCAGAAAGATAATACCCATACTTGTATGGATGACCGTCAAATTGAAAAGAAGAGTACGACACAGTTCCATCTAGTAGGTCGTTGAACAATGCTTATTGATTAAGCACGTTGATGTCTTTGTTTGAACCCACCACACCAAACCACATATGCCAAAACCAACCATCTTGTGAGGCTACTGCTTTCAGCATGATCGTGGCCATGCTTGTGATCACCTCGCATGTAGTGACCTCTCCATTCTCTGGTGAAATACATTCAAGCCCAATGTATGCAGTTAATGCTACATAATATTCCAGGGAACCGATGTCTCACGCCATGTGTTGCTTTAATGCCACTTTGAGTCGGCTTGCGCAAATACTCACGTGAGTAGAGTGCAATAATGCCATCACAAAAAAAAATTGTAGACTTTCACGCGACGTTCTAGCCGACATCTTCAAGTACTCGTTGCTCGCGTCAGGCATAGTCCCGTTTGCTAATTGACGCATTGTGGATGTACATTTTTGTAGTGGCGTAAACGCTTTTTTTGCCTTTACCATCATAACGAACTTGGAAAAATGCATATTCTCTTTCATGACGTCCACCATTCGTTGAAATAACTTCGTTCTCATATGAAACTATTCCCGAAATTTCTCTGGAGTGTACAAATGATTTTGGGAGAAGTAGTCATGTACGAGACGATCATGTGTGGATACCCGATCTCTATCTATATACCTTCTTGAATTAGACTCCTTAGAGCTAGATGAAGAAAATGAATTGTAGCACCCACTTTCTGGAAAAAAAAATTAACATTTACAACGCACCCGGAAATGATCTCAATTCAAAATTTTGTAAAATAATTTGACGTGCACACGTGTTTTTTTTTTTAAAAATCAGACATGACCCGTTCACATCATGGACTATCCTTATGAAAACAAAACAACCCATGTTTATCAAACCAACACCAAATTCAAAAGTGTACATCATAAACCGAGTTATTGTTTGTTTAGTCATAAAACACAGTTTAAACTTTCATACAAAGTTTAACCAAAACATTTCACAAAAGTTTAATCCTCCAAAAGAGAAATCCAATTCCAAGCACTTGACATCATGAGGCTTAAACCGGAGACTCCCATGGGTTAAACTCATGAAAAACCCAAAATGAGATTCAATTATAGAAAGAATAAAAAAGGCGTAAGTAGATCAGCCTAGCGTGAGCTTACAACAGCCCCTGCCCAACAACCCCCCTGCCCAACAACCTTTTTCTTTAGATCCTCTTGTCGAGGCACCCAAGATCCATATATTATGGCTCCTGTAAGTCAATTTATAGACTATGATGTGCTTATATGAAGTTTATAGCTTTTCCGGTAATATGTGTTAACTCCTATTCATGTCTTACCTAAATCAAACTTTAATCTCAAATGTAAACACTCAACATTTTAAGGGATTAAGTCATAAGCATACTAATGAGAACAAGTCTCAAACACCCATGAAGATCATGCTCTCAAAACACCCATGAAGGACATGTCACCACATAATCATCTGTGAAGAATACATCCTCATTACACTCACGAGGACTATGACTTCACACATCACCCGTGAAGAATACATCTCAAAACACTTATGAGGACTATGACTTTGCGTATCACCTATGCATAATACATCCTAAAAACATCCATGAGGACTATGACTTCCTGTATCACCCGTGAAGAATACATCCTCTTAACACCCATTAGGACTATGACTTAACATATCCCCCATAAAGAATACATCCTCAAAACATCCACAACGACTATGACTGTACGAATCACCCGTGAAGAATACATCCTCGAAACACGTACCCATGGGGACTATGACTTCACATTCACCATTTTGTTTGCAAACACACACAACAAAACATAATTTCATCAAATACACCAATTAACACCCAATCATGTGTAAATCATCAACTCTAATTTCATCAATCACATAATCATACAGCATAGTATGTGAACTACACTAAATTCCAATTACTAAGTAAGAGTAAATCACTTACCTTTAATGCTAGACAAACTCGGTTTATCTTCAACCTTAGTATTCCGATTACCTAAACAATTACACCTATTGTTTAGTAGTATAAACTTCCAAAAAAACACCAATTGGGTTAAACACCCATATCATGAACTAAAGTTCATCACCTAAGACCAAAATGTTTTATTTAACTTTAACAAATCTTAACCTTCAAAATCACCATCAAACATCAAAGGTTAAATGAAATCAACCATCTGACCCATTAAGGTTTCATCGAAACATCACCCAAAATCCCAATTTCATGATCTATCAATTTTCTAGGTTTTAAGTTCGACAACACTTACAAACCTTAAGCATATCATAAAACACCCCAAATTAAAAAAACTCCCAATTCAAGTCTCAAGAACCCTAAATTCAAGAATTTCAAAATGATTGTTAAAACCATGTAAATCTTGATTCTTCAACATCATTAATACTAGATTAAAGCTTTTAAATAAGACTTAATCCCAATCCATTCGCCAATTTGGGTAAAATCCACTTTTCACCCAAAATCCCAAATTCTTAGATCACCAAATTAATTAGGGATTTTCATTAGGTTTTGTGTTTATGACCTCCCTAAACACTTACCAACCCCCAATTTATCATTTAAACATCGCCAATTCAAAACCCCCAAATCACCTCAAGAACCTTAGTTTTTTAAATCATCAAATTTAATATTTAAAAAAAAATAACCTATCCCAGCGACATGTTGTCTGGAAAAACTTTTTTTTCATTTTTTTAATATTTTTTAAAAATAACCTATCCCGACGACATGTCGTTGGTATAGGTTTTTTTCATTTTTTTTAATAGTTTTAAAAAATAACATATCCCGACGACATGTCGTCAGCAGAGGGTTTTTTTTTAATTTTTTTTAATAATTTTGGAAAATTACCTATGGCGACGACATGTCGTCGGTATAGGCTGACCTATCCCGACAACATTTGTCGTCTGGATAGGCGTCATCGGTGTAGGGTGATTTCCTTGTAGTGCTGCCACGTGTAAGTGGTATGTTTATAAACACCGGCGATATTTTTTCTACAAAATTGTTGACGTAGGATCTCATTGTATTTCTATAAAATCAATAATTTTTTTCAAAAAAGTTTTTTTTTTTTTTTTACCAAATCGTTGAGCTATTTTTTTTTCAAACACTTTCGGATTTTTCCAAACAGTCGGTTTCCAAACACCGTCGGACTTTTTTCAAACTCCAAATATTGTCGGATTTTTTTCAAATACAGCCGGACGACGGTATAACAACGTCAGATAATTCAAACATCAAATGCCGTCGGATTTTCTCATAACCCTTTATTATCTATAATCAGATCCCTTTAATATTTGAATCCTACAAAATTATTTTTTTAGTGATCGATTCATCTATAATAAGTTCAATTAATGTATACATAACAAATTTTTGAAAACAAGGTATTGTTTTACGTTTAGATTTCTAAACCCACAAACTTTTCCAGCAAGTATCAACTCTGATCCTCTCCTCTATATATATAAGCACGTACACTAGTTGGGGTAAACAATTGATCACAAACACATTCTGCATGAAAACAACAATGGAAGATCTTCCGTCCCTCAACGCATCTTCATCCACTCCGTCATACAAGAAAGCTATCAAGAAGAGGAAGATGCCAAAGAAGATAGATCGAGGGTCTGTGGTAGATGATGACACAACGGAACGGTTGAAGCGGTTCATCACGGGTGAGATGTACGGGATACATATGAAGCTTGTGATCCAGAAGATCTTGTACGAAAGTGATATGAGCACAAATCAGAACAGATTAAACTTGCCTGTTAAGCAACTCGAGATACATCCAGATGAGTTCTTGACGGCTGATGAGAAACGAACAGTTGATGAAAGTAAAGAAGGTATTGAGGTTAGAGTGGTGGGTCCGATGCTGCAAATGTATGAGAAATCCCTGTGGTTGAAGATGTGGCATATGAAACACAGCAACAATTATGTGTTGAAGAAGAACTGGAACAACTTTGCGGCTGATAATAAAGGGGTTTTGAAGAGAGACACCGTGATTCAAGTGTGGTCCTTTCGTAAAGACCGGCAACTGTGCTTTGCCATTGTACCTGTAAACGACGCAGCTTCATGACTTAATTAGCGAGTTCTCGTGTTCTTGTTTTAGGTTTCTTTAGATTTGATTAAGAATTGAGTCATTTGTTAAAGAGTTGATGATATTTTCATTAGTTTTGATTAATGTGATGATTTCAGGTCTACTAATCCTTGTATGTGAATACTATACAATATTATTGGGTTTTGTTTGAATTTTTTTTTTGAAATGGTTGTTTGGGAGAAAGTTAACGGTTTTTGGTGCTCTCTTACAAGAAATTTGGTTTTTGGGTCTTCCGTGATTCCCATTCATGGAACCATCCTACGTGGCGCCATCCTCCTTTAGTTCCGGGAATCCCATTGCCGGAGTATGATTTATGTGATTCTCATTCCCGGAACACCTTGTTTACTTGAATGGGATGGCCTGATTTTCATCTCGCCGTTAACGCCGGTAGGGTTTGAAGGCTTACGTGAATCATGTTCCCAGTTTATGAAGCTTTGTGAATCATGTTCCCAGTTTATGAAGCTTACGTGAATTGCAGGTTTTGATATTAGGTTTATGAAGCTTTTGTAGAACACAGTTGAGGAGGCCTTTCTGTGCATTAATCTTCAGCCTTTTGTAGAAGATAGTTCCGGTTGGCTAAAGCATATGTACATTTTGTTAGACATATGTAATTTTTAAGATAATTATTAAGGTTATTTTTTTTAATAAATTACAAATTGTGGGTGCTGATGTTGGACACGGACGGAGAGTTCCGGCAATGGGATTCCCGTAAGCAGGGAGTTCCGGGAATGAGAATCACGTAATCATACTTCCGGCAATGGGATCCCGGAACTAAAGGAGGATGATGCCACGTAGGATGGTTCTGTGAATGGGAGTCACGGAAGACCTAAAAACCAAATTCCTTATACAACAGCACCAAAAACCGTTAAGTTTCTCCCAAACAACCATTTCAAAAGAAAACACAAAACAATACCGAGTTATAACAAGTCAATTTGGGTCTGCTGATTCTTACGTGTGAATACTAGAAAGCACTGAGGTGAAGAGAGGTTTAAATCTCTTATATGAATCCACTGATGAGACACAAGTTGTGGAGCCATCTAAATTTAGGGTATAAGCCGAGTCGTGGACCACGTGACAAGGTTCATATAATCAAAGGAAAAAGGTAAGTCATTAGAGGAATCAAGATGGAGGGAGGAGTAGTTTTGGATTGAGAATTTTATGAATTTGTTATGAATATGGAACTTGCTTGATGTTTAAATCGACACTTTGGGGAAGGCATTTTGTGCTTTATATGTAGTAATGTAGACAAATATTTGATTCGAAATTGAGATGGAATAAATTGAAATTAAAGTTTCGAAATTGAGATAGTGTAAACAATCAAACAAACATAATTTGTTCATCTCAAATCAGTTTTGGTCTTTCTTTGTTCTTTTTTCGTGAAACATTGTGAGGGTTTTCACGCACCTTACAGGTGTTGTCATCTGTCTTCTGCGCACGTGCTAAAACTATCTCAATCACCCTCTTTTATTTACTCTGAAATACATACTTTCCCTAATCTATCCCTAAAAACTTCACTCCACACCCAGTCCAAACTTGTCTCACTACAAGAATAGTGGTCGCTAAAAGGTTGTCACCAAATTAAACTCCATATTTAAAAATAAATATTTAATAAAATAATATTTGACTTTTAGCGATGACACGTCGTCGCTAAAGAGTCTGTCATTAAAATACTTTTTTTGTTTTTTATTTTTGGTTTCCCTTGGAGTTTGACTACAAAATTACAATTACGAAAAATTGTAATTTCGAATATGGCTTATAATAACAAAAAACTAAAAACAAATTGCAATAATCCAAATTACAACGCTTGATTCATATGCAAATAAACTAAAGTAACTAAGAATCGTTATCTTCACTTTTATCATTTTGACCCGATTCTTCATTTGTACGCGCGTTGGATTTTGAACATTTTAGTTGATTGATTTCTTCTTGCATTTGTTCATTAATTTCCCATTTCACTATAACGGTTGGTGGATATATTTGACACATCGTATGATACAAGTTTCAACTGTCGCCCAACACCCCGTTGTCAACCACGCCTTTGACTAAGTGCACATCGTAGACACTCAGTCTCATCAACTGGCGAATCATCGGCTTCACTTTACATTTTGGTGAGTTCTTCTTGAATTTGATCATGTATTAATGTAACAAACCAACTTTCAGGTTTATAAAGTAATATGTTAAACATACTATAAGAGTGTAAATAAATATAACGCAAAGTTGGGGGTTTGTTGCAAATAAAGTGGAGTTTTGACTAGTTTGGTGTTTAAAGAACAAAAATTGAAATTGGAGGGTCTGAAGTGTAAAATATGAAAACTCATATTTTGACAAGGGTGGAGGACGCAGACACTCATTTGAGTGTGTGTGTGTTGCGATTTTGAGACGGGAGAAAGTGGGAAAGAGCTGAAATTAAAGATCATGGTGTTTGCATCAAGAATCTGGATGAACTGAAGTGTTCATCATCTTCCAAACATCAAGTAAGTAGCTCTATCACCTCTAAAGCTTCATCAATAGTGTTATTGGTGGGTTTTTTTTGTGAAAACAAATTTGGGGCTGAATTGGGTGGTCAAGGTGGTTAATAACTTGTTAAAAGTGATAACCTAGCTTAATTGAAGGTAATGAGTGGTAGATAATATCATCTAATTTGATGATTCAAGAATTAGGGTTCTTGAGGATGAATTAGGGGTTTTCATCCTAATGATGTTTATATGATAAATTGATGTTGGATAAGTGTCTATGGTGTTGGTAGACACATTTTCATGTGAGAAACCTCATCCAAATCATGATTTGAAAGTTAGGGTTGTTGAGGATCAAAATTAGGGGGTTTAGATTTGGGGATGTTGTAACACCCAAAATAAAAAGAAAATAAAATTCAAAATTTCACTCCCTCGCGGTACGCGAGGGAGATTTTGACAAAACCTCGCGGTACGCGAGGGGACTGCTTATGCGCCAGAAAATCACCTTCTCGCGGTACGCGAGAAGATTCCCAACCAAGCCTCGCGGTACGCGAGGGAATAGTACACGCGTCAGGGCCAGAAAACACGTGTCATTCACCCTTGCCACCAGCCGACACGTGTCATGCTGACTCAGCACCGTTCGTGACACCTCATCCTCTCGCGGTACGCGAGAGATTTTCTTGGACAGTCTCGCGGTACGCGAGAGACTGGAAAATCAGCCTATAAAAGGCCTTCAACGGGATTGAAATTCTGTACAGTTTCCAAACATTCCTTATACACAAACCCGATCTCTCAAAACTCTACGACGTCCCGAAGCGCTGTTCAAGAATCCTACGACACCCAACTCAAGCCGTAGTTCTGTCCAAATCCCGCAAAGTAGGTATCGTTAAAACTATTCATATATATATAGCCGCAATTATATATATATTATCTCATATATATTCTCGTTAATCGTGTCTTCCCTAGGAAGAAACGTGTCGAGGTTCTGCTCAAATTCCGAAGCCTACAACCCTACCAGCCATCAAAATCAAGGTGAACACGTTTAACGCTTTTCAAACGATAAAACCATTTTATTTACGAAAACGGCATGAAACAAATTAAATGCTTTAATCATAAGGGTAATCTACGTGATAGCATTCAGGCCATAAGCATACGTAGATTTGATCAAATGGTATACATGTGACGGGTGAAAGTCCGGTCCGTGGCTGAGTACAGATCATGAAAGGGGGTATCATAAGACTGAGGATATGGTTCCTTAGCAGATTATACGAGGGACGAGTTCCTGAGTATCATATAAGACTAAGAACAAGGTTCTTAGCATCACGACCCTGGGAATAGGCTATCAGTCTGAGACATAGAGCTCAGCCAGTTGACCCCATGGCAGTTAACCCAGTGTATGTAGGTGGTATATATTTCAGGTGAAAAAGACTGCTGAATGTGTAGATTTACCATACAGAAACGTGCTTAAAGGCTTTAATTTGGTTTATGTTAGAAATCATTTTCGTGTCAGTTAAATGTGATTCACCGGCTTTATGCTGATGTTCATTTTCAAAACGTTTTTCACAGGTAGTGAAAGAAATCATTAAATTCAGGGTGGTGCAGTAAAGACAAGATCTTTAGGCATATTTAAATCCCTGTGGCAGACTAATACAAGACCAAATGTTGGAACGGACGTAGATCCTAAACATTTTAAATGGCTTGTATTATGTAAATTAATTCAGCAGATGTACATTATATAATAGACTTTTGAATGTCTATTATCATGAAATGAAAAGGGACGTGGATCCCAAGTTTTGATAAAAAGTACAGAATTAACCCTTGAGGTTATTTACATGACATTTCATTACAAAAAGGGCATCAAGTAAAAACAAAGACTTCCGCTGTCCAAATTTATGGGACCTCATTCAGATACCAGCATTGTCTCGCGACGCCCGGGCAGGGGTAGCCCGGGGTTGTGACAGGTTGGTATCAGAGCCGCATTTAAGGGTTTTAGCAAAATTAGATACTTGTATGATAGTATCTTAGCTTTAACCAATAGTTGTGCCTACTGAACGAACGGTAGGAAGATGCCTTTAACATAACCAATAAATTTCAGGATGACAGATCCATACTATTATCCTTATAATTACCCAAACTACTTCCCTGGAGAATCATCTAATCAAGTAGTACCAAGCTATGATGATTATGTCCACTACCTACCGACCCCGGAGAATTGGAACAGAATGGTCGCAGAACAAGTGGAGCAGACTCAAGCAAGGCTTGAACCTCTGAGGGAAGAATCAGAGTATTCAGTGGAAATGGAAGATTCAAGAGAATCTTTACGTCCTGTTATGACATCTATGCCACTACCTCAATCATTAGACATAGTATACCCTACCGGAACAATTCAAGAACATCCACCCAGTCCAAGTGAAGAAACTCCACATTCGATTTCTGAATCCGACAAGGCTGCCGTTTGTGAAGGCAGTGGTGGAAAGTATTTCTTTGATCCTATTCCAGAACATCCCGTTTTCAAGGAACCTTTCTTCTATGTAGATCCCTCCGATGGACGTCAGTATGCAACCGACGGAAAAGTCGTGTGGTCTGTTAACTCAGCATATCACGATCTTAGGATGGGACACAGGGAACCACCTCCTTGTTATGGATACCATGATGAACTGCCAAATTCAATTGATGAACACCTTGATCGTGCTCTTAGGGAAGCTGACGATCTACGTGCTGAGCTGTTCTTCACCAGACAAGTCGTAGTTAAAAACGAACAAACTATATTTGACTACGAACTAGCCCAGGAAGACAGGAAGTACGCAGAACAATGGGTGGCAGATCAGTTAATCCAGAAGGGTGCTATGACCGAGACCCTGGGGAGATTCTATCAAGATTTGGGAGATGTGCTTCTCGATTAAAGTTAATGATAGTATTTGTATAATTAGCTAACTTTAAGTGATATAGATGCATATCTATATTTCTGTATTTGTAACAAATAGATGAAGTTTAAGCGATAATAAACTTCAAATTTTGACCCAAATTCGTGCTTGTGTTCTTAGATGTCTCAACAAAACAATGACAATAGCAGTCCATCTACATACATTATCAAGGAAAAAGGAAAAGAAGTTAATAATAATCCTGAAATAGCTACTCAACAACCAGAATTGCAACAACTGGTCAAACAAAGCATTAAAGAAATGCTTCCTGCCATAATAAAGGAAGTACAAGAAAACATCAAAACTCCAAGCCACGTAACTCTTCCTTCAAAAAGAATGGAAAACCCTTCGAAAACCCACACAGAGCAAGTAGCAAGCTCTCGTAAACCTCAAACCTCGAAAAGGTCCAGAACATCAAGCAATAAGTATTCTGAATCTGAAGAATCGTTAAATCTAAGCAGTGAGAGCTCAGAAGAAGAGAATAAAACAAAAAGGTATAGACACAAAGGGTGTTCTTATAAAACCTTTCAGGACTGTAAACCTTATGAATTTAAGGGCACCGAAGGCGGTATTGCTACTCTTCACTGGCTAGAGAAGATGGAGTCAGTAATAGCAATTAGCAAGTGTGCTAAGAAAGATCAAGTACTGTATGCTTCAAACTCCTTCAAAAATGAAGCGTTAGAATGGTGGAATTCAATCATTTCTGCCAAAGGGAGGAGAAAGACCAATGCCATGGATTGGAAAGAATTTCGGGCAAAGGTGAAAAAGAAATTTTGCCCCAAGACTGAAAAAGAACAAGCTGAAAGAAAATTTCTGGAGCACCGAATGGTGGGTACCAATGATCGAGAGTATACTACCAAATTCTTTGAATATGCTCGATTGGCACCTCACCTGGCTAAACCTGAATCGGTTCTCATAACTCGATATATTTACGGTTTAGTTCCAGAGATCCGTGATTTGGTGAAGGTTGTCTCACCAAAAACCATTGAGTCCACCGTAGAATTGACCGGTACTATGACGGCTGGATTAATCAGAAATATAGAGAAAAAGAAGAAAGTCGAATCCTCTATAAAATCAAAACCCGAGGCCAAAAGATTTAGCAAGAACTTTGGGCAAAAGGGGTTACCATTTAACAATCCATCATGCAAAACGTGCGGACGCAGGCATAGTGGAAAGTGTATTTTTGAAACTCCATTCTGTAATCATTGCAAGGTCTCAGGTCACACTACTGAGAATTGCTTCAAGAGAAAGGGAATGATTACTTGTTTCAATTGTGGAGAGCTGGGGCACATCAGCATTAATTGCCCTAAGTTTGCAAGGACCGGAAGAGCTGGAGGATCAGGAGCCAAGATCAGAAAACAAAAAGACCGTACGAGCATTTGTCATGAATGCTAATCAAGCTGAGAGAACGCCGGACGTAATTACCGGTACATTTCTTCTTAATAATGTTTATGCTAAGGTCTTATTTGACTCGGGTGCGAACCGGAGTTTTATAGATTATAATTTTTGTAATCTATTAAACGAACCATTAAGTCCCTTAGCTGAAACATATGAAGTAGAAACAGCGAACGGTGATTTGATAAAAATATCCCAATCACTGAACAATTGTTACATTACATTGGCTGGTTTCACTATCCCAGTACAATTGTTACCAATGTCAATAACTGGCTTTGACATTATTTTGGGGATGGATTGGTTATCCAATAACCAAGCCGAAATCCTTTGTAATCAACAAGTTGTAAAACTCATTTCACCAACAAACAAAACTCTAACTATCCAAGGTGATAAAACCACAAAACCTATCCAGATAATCTCCATACTTAAAGCAACCAAGTGCTTAAGAAAAGGATATCTGGCATGTCTGGTATCAATTACTGCCTTGGAAAAGGAGAAGAAGATAGAATCAGTACATGTAGTATCTGAATTTCCAGATGTTTTTCCTGAAGAACTGCCTGGATTACCACCAGAACGAGAGGTAGAATTTCGAATCAACCTTGTACCTGGTGCAACTCCAATTGCCAAATCCCCGTACAGACTGGCACCCACAGAAATGGCAGAACTCAAGAAACAATTGGATGAACTTCTTGAGAAAGGTTTTATCCAACCAAGTTCTTCACCCTGGGGAGCTCCAATTCTCTTTGTTAAGAAGAAAGACGGATCAATGCGCATGTGTATTGATTATCGGGAATTAAATAAAGTTACCATAAAAAACCGATACCCACTCCCAAGGATTGACGATTTATTCGATCAACTCCAAGGAGCTTGTCATTTTTCAAAGATCGATCTTCGTTCAGGTTATCATCAGTTGAAAGTGCATGATAACGATATCTCGAAAACTGCATTTCGAACACGGTATGGACATTTCGAGTTCACGGTTATGCCATTTGGACTTACAAATGCTCCTGCCGCATTCATGGACATGATGAATCGTGTCTGCAAACCTTACTTGGATAAGTTTGTCATAGTTTTTATTGATGACATACTTATTTATTCCAAAACCCAAGTTGAACACGAAACTCATCTCCGAACCATACTTGAACTTCTTCGAAAGGAAAAATTATATGCTAAGTTTTCCAAATGCGGATTTTGGTTAACGGAAGTACAATTTCTTGGTCATGTCATCAACGTGAACGGAATTCAAGTAGATCCTTCAAAAATTGAAGCTATATCCAAATGGGAAATTCCCAAGTCACCCACCGAAATTCGTAGTTTTCTGGGATTAGCGGGATATTACCGCCGGTTCATTCAAAATTTTTCTCGTATAGCAATCCCACTCACATCCTTAACTCGGAAATCTGTAAAATATGAATGGGGACCCAAACAATCTGAATCTTTTGAAACCTTGAAACAAAAACTGACAAACGCACCTATCTTATCCTTACCAGATGGTATTGAAGACTTCGTAGTTTACTGTGACGCCTCACATACTGGTTTAGGTTGCGTATTAATGCAACGCAAGAAAGTCATTGCTTATGCATCTCGTCAGTTGAAAATTCATGAGAAAAACTACTCAACCCACGATCTAGAGTTGGGCGCTATAATCTTTGCTTTAAAGTTATGGCGACACTATCTCTATGGGGTTAAGTTCACAATCTACACTGATCATAAAAGTCTCAAGTACATATTTAGCCAGAAGGAGTTAAATATGAGACAAAGAAGATGGATGGAAATCCTGAATGATTATGATTGTGAAATTTGTTATCATGAAGGAAAGGCAAATGTAGTAGCAGATGCCTTGAGCCGAAAAGAAAATGTCAAGCCAAAGAGAGTACGTTCTCTCAGACTTGAACTACAAATTGATCTTGTAAGTCAGTTAAAAGAGGCACAAGAGTTAGCTTTGAAGGAAGGTAACTTTGAAAAAGAAGGAATGAAAGGAATGCTTGATTTACTGATCAAAGGAGAAGATAATATCCTTCGCATGAATAAACGTATTTGGGTACCAGTTACAGGTGATCTTCGAGAGCGAATCCTCGAAGAAGCACACAAGTCCAAATACACCATGCACCCAGGAAGTGATAAAATGTACAAGAACCTCAAAGAAAGTTACTGGTGGATTGGTATGAAAAAGAACATTGCTATCTACGTAGCAAAATGTTTGACTTGTTCCAAAGTCAAAGCTGAACACCAAAAGCCAGCTGGATTATTGCAACAGTTAGAATTACCAGTTTGGAAATGGGAATTGATAACTATGGACTTTATTACCAAACTTCCTCGAACCACTCGTGGAAATAATGCAATCTGGGTTATCATTGACCGTTTAACCAAATCAGCTCACTTTCTATCTATCAAGGACACCATGAGTATGGACAAAATGGCGCAAATTTACGTTAATGAAATTGTAACGTTACATGGTGTGCCTCTATCCATAGTGTCAGATAGAGATAGTCGCTTCACATCTCGATTCTGGCAAAGTTTTCAAACAGCTCTAGGAACTCGATTGAATCTTAGCACTGCTTATCATCCACAAACTGATGGGCAGAGCGAAAGAACTATACAAACCCTAGAAGATATGCTCCGAGCCTGTGTGATAGACTTTGGAGGTAATTGGGATGATCATTTACCTCTAATGGAATTCTCATACAACAATAGTTATCACACAAGTATTCAGGCCGCACCATTTGAAGCATTGTACGGACGGAAATGTCGAACGCCTGTATGTTGGTCAGATATCGGAGAAAATCAACTATCAGGACCAGAGATAGTCCAAGAAACTACCGATAAAATCTTGCAAATACGAGAACGTCTAAAAATGGCTAGAGATCGACAGAAGAGTTATGCAGATAAACGAAGAAAGCCGTTAGAATTTCAAATCGGTGACAAGGTGTTATTAAAAGTTTCACCTTGGAAAGGTGTTATTCGTTTCGGAAAGAAAGGAAAGTTAAGTCCACGTTTTGTTGGACCCTTCAAAATCATTAAACAAATCGGACCTGTTGCCTATCAGCTTGAACTACCAGTAGAGATGGGTGGAGTACACGATGTATTCCATGTATCAAACCTACGTAAGTGTTTAGCTGATGAATCCTTGCTTATGCCTTTACAAGATGTGGAAGTAAATGAAAAGCTCAAATTCATCGAACGCCCGTTACAAATTGAAGACCGACAAATCAAAAAGCTTAAACGAAAGCAATTGGCGTTAGTCAAAGTAAGATGGGATTCCAGACGTGGCCCAGAATATACTTGGGAACTTGAGTCAGAGATGCGCAAAAAGTATCCACATCTCTTTCAATAAATCTCGAGGACGAGATTACTCTAAAGGAGGGGAGGATGTAACACCCAAAATAAAAAGAAAATAAAATTCAAAATTTCACTCCCTCGCGGTACGCGAGGGAGATTTTGACAAAACCTCGCGGTACGCGAGGGGACTGCTTATGCGCCAGAAAATCACCTTCTCGCGGTACGCGAGAAGATTCCCAACCAAGCCTCGCGGTACGCGAGGGAATAGTACACGCGTCAGGGCCAGAAAACACGTGTCATTCACCCTTGCCAACAGCCGACACGTGTCATGCTGACTCAGCACCGTTCGTGACACCTCATCCTCTCGCGGTACGCGAGAGATTTTCTTGGACAGTCTCGCGGTACGCGAGAGACTGGAAAATCAGCCTATAAAAGGCCTTCAACGGGATTGAAATTCTGTACAGTTTCCAAACATTCCTTATACACAAACCCGATCTCTCAAAACTCTACGACGTCCCGAAGCGCTGTTCAAGAATCCTACGACACCCAACTCAAGCCGTAGTTCTGTCCAAATCCCGCAAAGTAGGTATCGTTAAAACTATTCATATATATATAGCCGCAATTATATATATATTATCTCATATATATTCTCGTTAATCGTGTCTTCCCTAGGAAGAAACGTGTCGAGGTTCTGCTCAAATTCCGAAGCCTACAACCCTACCAGCCATCAAAATCAAGGTGAACACGTTTAACGCTTTTCAAACGATAAAACCATTTTATTTACGAAAACGGCATGAAACAAATTAAATGCTTTAATCATAAGGGTAATCTACGTGATAGCATTCAGGCCATAAGCATACGTAGATTTGATCAAATGGTATACATGTGACGGGTGAAAGTCCGGTCCGTGGCTGGGTACAGATCATGAAAGGGGGTATCATAAGACTGAGGATATGGTTCCTTAGCAGATTATACGAGGGACGAGTTCCTGAGTATCATATAAGACTAAGAACAAGGTTCTTAGCATCACGACCCTGGGAATAGGCTATCAGTCTGAGACATAGAGCTCAGCCAGTTGACCCCATGGCAGTTAACCCAGTGTATGTAGGTGGTATATATTTCAGGTGAAAAAGACTGCTGAATGTGTAGATTTACCATACAGAAACGTGCTTAAAGGCTTTAATTTGGTTTATGTTAGAAATCATTTTCGTGTCAGTTAAATGTGATTCACCGGCTTTATGCTGATGTTCATTTTCAAAACGTTTTTCACAGGTAGTGAAAGAAATCATTAAATTCAGGGTGGTGCAGTAAAGACAAGATCTTTAGGCATATTTAAATCCCTGTGGCAGACTAATACAAGACCAAATGTTGGAACGGACGTAGATCCTAAACATTTTAAATGGCTTGTATTATGTAAATTAATTCAGCAGATGTACATTATATAATAGACTTTTGAATGTCTATTATCATGAAATGAAAAGGGACGTGGATCCCAAGTTTTGATAAAAAGTACAGAATTAACCCTTGAGGTTATTTACATGACATTTCATTACAAAAAGGGCATCAAGTAAAAACAAAGACTTCCGCTGTCCAAATTTATGGGACCTCATTCAGATACCAGCATTGTCTCGCGACGCCCGGGCAGGGGTAGCCCGGGGTTGTGACAGATGTTTAAATGTTGAATTAAGTTTTGATAAGTGTCACACATAATTAAGCATAAATCCTTAATTTTTATAGTGATTTGTGAAATGGGAGTTTTGGTGGAACTTTGGTGATTCCTTCAATGGTCAAAATGATTTGAAAGGTTGAACTGGGTGTTGGAGGTTTGGTTAAGATTGTGTTAACAAAATTAAGTTGGGTGTTGATCTTTAGATCATAGGTGTGTCTTGAATCTAAATTTGGAGTGTGAATTAAGATCATAAGTTTTCTAAGTACAAGTTGATTGCTAGGTGATCAAGGTGTTAAGGGGGCTAGTTTTGAAGACCAAGTGGAATCATCTTTAACTAATGTAAGTGCCTTGTACTTACTTAGTTATGATAGATGGTAGTAAATGCACGTACTTGATATACATCTTGATTTTGTTGATTATCATATGTGCAAATGTGTGTATGTCGGTTGGTGAAATTGCATAGGGTGTATGTATGCCAAGGGTGGGTGCTTGAGGTCTATGAACTTCACAATGTCGTATGGTAATTATAGTCATTGAAATTATTATGTGTTCTATGGCGTCATTTTTATGTATATGTCGAATGTACGGGTAGGGTGAATATGATGTAATTGAAGTCTTTGTACTTCACATGCATGTAATTAGTGAAATTGAGATATTTGAATCCTACATGTTGGTGAATAACGTAAGGGTTATAAAAGTTCAGTGATACCTGGTGTGTACACTTGTATGTATGTTAAAGAGTCGGTGTTTGAAGTCTAAGAACCTCACTGGTAGTTAATTGAGGTTAAGAAATTCACTAATGTCGTTGTTGCTTGAAGTATAAGAATCTCACACGGTAGTTATTTAAGGTCATGAACTTCACAAGGTTGTTTTGTGGTGTTTGAGGTCTTTAAAACCTCATATAGAAGAGTTTGAAGTCTAAGAACCTCACATGGTAGTCATTTGAGTTCACGAACTTAACAAGTCGTTTTGTGGTATTTGAAGTCTAAGAACCTCACACGGAAGTTAATTGAGGTCATGAACTTCACATAGTCGTGTATGGTGCCTTGAGGTCTTTAGAACCTCACAAAGAAGTATGGTAGGGATGTAAGGTGTTTAAAACATTCAAAAAACGTTGTTGGTGGTTTAAAACGACTAAGAGTCAAGTAGAGAGGGTCAAAAATGTCAAAACTGCAAGTTTGGGTGTGCTGGTGCAGGTTTAGGAAATTGGTTTGGGCTGCCGGACGCCAGTTGGCTGAAATTTTGAGTTTTCTTCCTAGGATATTTTGGGGGGTCTTGGGACTTGTTGTATCATTACTAATGGTTATTTTGTGGTGTTTCCTTGTAAGTAATGCTCCGGTATGATGTCCTGGGTTAAGCTTCGCGTTAGTTGGATTCTCAACATTTTGGATGGTTGTATATGTTTGGAGTTATGACTCATTATCGATCGGTTGTTTTTTAAAGAAAACCATGACGTTGTCGTTTTGTCGTAATTAACATGTGTCATTTTCTAAGGGCGTTTTATGAGACCTAAATTCCAAATATTTTTGAAGTTAATTTTGGTTAAAAAATAGGATGTTACAATTAAACAATACAATAAACATATTAACTTTTTTTTTTAAATCGACAACAAAACTTTAGTAAAATTGATAACCATCCTGCTCAATTAAAAATAATAAACGGTAAAATTTCCCAAATTACAATAAAATACAAATACATAATAACAACAATAATATCCAACTTTTAGTGAATTCAATTTTTCAGTTAAATATATCAAATGACACGAACAAACTTTAATTGACTAATATATTTAATTTTTAATCTATTAAAGTGCGTTCTGAACATTTTGACGCGCTTAAAAGAAAATTTGGATTTCGTAATTTAATTAAAATGGATTCAGATCATTTTAAGTCATTTAAACTAAAAAATGAATATTCTTGTAACTTAAAGTGGGTTTGGATTATTTTGAGTCATTTAAATTTCCTACATACTTGCAATTTCCTATATTAAAACAAAATGCTTACCCAATCTTGTGTCGCCCTATCGTTAATCCATCCAACATTTGCTTTGAAATGCATTTGTCTCCAACCCTCAATACCACTCGTGCTTCCAGTTAGTTGCAACTGTAAACAACAAAAAAAGTTATTAAGGAAATTTGAAATAACACTTGATACATATTTAGATAATTATTACCTCCGAGTGTCACATTCGGGCATAAGATTGACTTCCATGTGAACCTGTACAGAGTTGTTTTGATCTATTACTTGTATTTTTTTAGATCGTCTGTAAGGCCCTAACTCGAGAGATATCACTTGTTGGATTTACACATTCACAAACAGTTATTAAACTTAAAATGCCATTAAAGTAACAGAATAAACTTCTTTACATTATTGTCTCAAATTAACAACCAATTAAAACATCTATACTATATAATAAATAAAGGTTTAATGAGACACTTGTCATTTTTCTTATGCATCCTTATCATTTTTTTCACGTCTCTATCTTCTATTAATTATACAAGTTTTCTTTAATTATTTTTTTATAATTTTTGTTTCCCCACTCTCTCTCCTATTAAATAATAATGATATCTATAATTATTTTTATAAAACTTTTTTCGTTTAAAAAAATAGGTTTGTTCATAAAACATTTCTAGAAATTGAACATTTCTTTCATTCTTTTTATAGAACATTTTAAAAAATTATATAATGTTTCTAAAATTTATATTAAAAAACTATGTAATATGTAATAAATATATAATATGTAAATTTTTATTACTAAGTGTATCACATTGTATTTATTCAACTCGTGTAATACATAATATTTCTAACCTAGTTGTTTAATATATTCAAACATTCATATGTTGTCATTGCTTCAACAAAAATAAATAATAAACATAATTTTTAACAATCAATAAGAAATAAAATAACATGTTATACAAAAATACTTTCAAGTGTCAACATACATTAAAAATCAATCGGAATCACCACTAACATCATATGCATCTATAAGTTCATCATCACTATCGTCCTCATCATCAATTAATTCGTCTTCCTGAATTGAAGTTAATGTATCTTCATCTTCTTTGTCATTGATGAGACAAAAGTTGTTGAGCCATCTAAATTTAGGGCAAAAACTGACCACGTGACAAGGTTTATATACTCATAGTAAAAGGTAAGTCAGTAGATGAATCACGATGGAGGAGGAGTAGTTTTGGATTGAGAATTTTATTACTTGTTATGAATATGGAACTTGCTTGATATTTAAATCGACAATTTAGGGAAGACATTTTGTGTGTTACGTGTAGTAAGGCCATCCGGTATACCTCAAAAAAAACACGGCGTGATCCGATTTGACATCCATGTGGCACCATCACTTGAGGGAACACCGCCCCCTTAATTTAATCACGGCGTGATATGTAACTTTTGGGTCCACGACGTGATTTTTCACGGGGATTTCTGAAAGGAATGGTGGACAACTTTTGAGGTGGCATGTGGTGATTGTGTTGTGATATTTATTTGAGTGATAAAGGATCACTTGAGAGAATCACGGTATGTATACCCCTTGCTTTAATGTAGAAAACTAGCGGGAACCCGCGCTCCGCGGTGGTGTAGTAAATCGCGATAATGGTTATAAAACGGGAGAGTTAAAATTTGTAACGTTAAGGTAAAATATGTACAAATAACAAAAATACAAGATTAATAAATACTTGGAAAAAAAACCCAATAAAAAACATCAATAAAAATCTAAAAAAAACCATCCCTAAGGTTTGAACCTTGGTGGGAGAAGTGAAGTGAGCTCAGATGAAAATGGATATAACCAGCGACCAATTGGAAGTTTGTCTTACATTCCTGGAGAAAATTTATTAATAGAGAAACAAAATAAACTAAGCCAATCAAAGAAACGTGAGCCACTTTCAACCGATAGAAATCATTTACTATTCACAGCTTATATAATGATTTGTATGTTTATATAATTATTTGATTCGAATTTGAGATGGAGTAAATTGAACATTTGATTCGAAGTTGATATGGTCTAAAAAAAACAAACATACTTACTAAAATCCCACACACATTACGGTCTGGGAAGGTTGAGATGAAGGCAAACATTTCCTCTATCCCAAATGATATAAAGGATACTTTAGTGCGACCCTGCTCAAAAAGACCTCCTTCATGAAAACAAAGATTTACTGGTAAAAGCATGCATCATATCAGAATTTACACTACAAAAAAAACTATTCGGTGACATACAAAAAGTGTCACAAAAAACCTAAAATAAAAGTGTCACTAAAGACCCTAGTAGGAATGAGCGGCGGCACACAAGAAAACTGCTACTAAAAGCGATACCATTAAAGCTTTTTAGTCGCACTTTTTTTGTCTGCGACTAAAACTTTTGAGCATTTAGTGGTATAAAACAGCATTTGTGACAAACTCAGTGTCAATAAAAACTATTTAATTAAATATCATTATACTTTTAGTGGCATATAACTTTTGTCACAAAAATCACATCAAATGAAATGCCACTATAGAAGTTTATCATATTAATTTTAATTAATTAAATTCATCATTTATTTACATTATAAAATAAAAACAAAATTGTAAAATGTAGAAATTATAATATCATCATTTCAATTAAAATTTTGATCGTCTTCCAAACATATTTCAAATGTTGGCAAACAAATGTCTAACAAGTGTCAACTTAAGTCTAAATATGAAACATATAAAACAAAAACCTAACAAATGTTTGAATAAAAACTTGAAACTTCACTTTCTTAGGGCACACCTAACCCTAGAGGCACACCTAAGAGTAAAGGCAAACTTAGGAAGAGCTAAAATCGTTGCCTACGACTAAAGGCAGCCTAATGTCATGACCCGCCTAAATTCAGGTCGCAACGCTCCTACTCTGGAAGGTTCCAGATCAATTTAGGAGCAACTAAAGCTGCCCGGAAGACCCAAAACAGCCCACAAAGTTCTGGACCAGCAATGCGTCTTCGGAAGGCTCTAGAACAACCTTGAAGGGTCACCGAATGTGCTAGAAAAGGGTCCATAATTCTGCACTCAAGGAGCAGCCCTAGAATCTTCAAGACCAGTTCTAGAACTACTCTAAAATATTGAATTATTATAGAACTCTCTAGAATCAATCATAAGATATCATGTAAAGAATTCTCTAGAACAAGAATGATCTAGACTTGTTATAGTAGTATAAATAGGAGATAGGATAGTCATCTAGAATCACCCAAGTTCCTTGTATTATCAAATCACTTGTACTACCTTTTAAGCAATATAAAACCATCGTGTGTTCTTGCAATCTAACGTTTCCTTGTCAAAATAACATGAATCGCAAGTCGGTATCAAGTCTTCTACTACTAAACACAACCACATAATGTCACTAAGGCTTACTTAGAATCAATTTAAGTGCCACACGAAGCTAATACTTAAACTATACGTGTCCTAGAAATCCCTTACCCTTATCAGCCTTCTCCAAAAACCCTATCACTGATCATGCCCTCAAAGAGGTGCAAGTTTAATAAATATTTCCTAATATGTTCATCGCAAGTCAGTTTTGGTCTTCCTCTACTCCTTTTCCCTTCCACTATGAGGGTAACCACACACTTCACAGGTGTCGTCATCTGTCTCTTCCGTACATGCATGAACCATCTTAATCTCCTCTCTCTTATCTTCTCTAAAATACGTGCTACCCCTGATCTATCCCTAAAAACATCACCTCACCTGGTCCAATCTTCAACAAAGTTAACTTTCGGTCTTGTGTCTTCTTAATTGGCCAGCAATAGGTTTCGTATAACATCATCGGTCCAATTGCAAGCCACAGACGTTTTGTGTGACAAGAGATTCTCATATAGATTAAAATTAAACCATTTTAGTCCGTATCTATATCTATAATGTATAATAAATAAACGTTTTTTCATGACACGTGTCGCCTCCATATTGATTCTCATCATTTTTCTCGCCTCTCTCTCTCTTATTAAATACACATATATCTTTTAATAATAATATATTTTTAAAGAAAAAACTAATTATACAAATAAAACACATTTATTTTAAAATGTCCCTTATTATAATAAAACTTTGAAAACTAATTATATAACTTTAAATTTCAATCAAATAGTAAATGAAAGTCAAATTACATTAAATAATAATTAACGTATTTTCGAAACTAAATTATATATTAATTTTTACATATTTTGAATTTTGTTTTCAACCCTTAATATATGTAATACATTTTTACATATGAAAAATATATATATAAAGATTTAATAATTTTATGTATTCGTAATTTTCACCATGTGTGTAAACACGGATTCTAAGCTAATATAATATGAAATATTAGTTACAACTAAAAGATTAAAAATATAAAACCTAATATAGAATTTCAAAATCAAGAACGCCTAATAAATATTTGAAAAAATGATAGTAATATACAAACTTTTCGAGCAAGGATCAAAATCTTAAATCTTCCCGTACGTGTATATAAGCACTAGGATAGGGTAGGGGTGAGCATTTCGGGTTTCCCGGGTGGATTTGGGTAACCTGACCCGATCACGATTCCTGAATTGTGGGTATGTACAATCCCGAATACCGGACCTAGGGCATAAATCGGTAATCGGTGTTGATCGGTTTGAGGAAATCGGGATTTCGGGTATTACCGATACCGACATCTGATCAAAAACAAGTTCTTCCGTACACTTAATCTTTCTGTTATGGCAATTGAATGCAAGCTTTCTTCATCTCCAATCATATGGTCATCTACTATTATGGCAATTGAATGCTCTCTTCAACAAATCAAATTTTGTGTTGGGTCCCAAAAATCATACCACAAAGGTAAACATGTTCAGAATGTTTATTGTTTCGTCAAAATATTGAATCTTGATTATTAATTGAGAATATTAGGATGGATTGACATGATTTAGATCAATTTTATACTTGATTCTATCATGTACACATGTTTGTTGAAATGTCCAAGTGAAACACCAGATTTTACCTATTTTTGTTTACCTACTATTATTATTTAACTCACTTGACTTGACCCGTTAGAGATAAAGGAAAAACCAAACATGAAACAACTTGCTTATAACCCGTTCATAAGTAAGTCAGCTGAAAGGCTAAAATAGCCACATGTTTGATGAGACTAACCTGGACAAAATCAAGACCAATGGATGTAATGTCCATCTCTAAACTCAATTCATCTATAATTCCCTATATGGAAGCACAGAGAAGAATGAATATGTTTTCTTGATTTCATTCATTGATATTACAGCATATATAACCAAGGTGTAAAATAGGAAATACGTTTCATAGGATATAACCATGTGTATTTGGAATAGTAGTCTACAAAGATAACATAGTAGGCATAGCCATCATTGGATGGTTTAACCGGTCCCCATACATCCGAGTAAACTAATTGTAATGGTTTGGTTACATGAAACGAATTTGAGCCAAAAGGGGTTTTGTGACTTTTATTAATCGCACACGAATTACAATGAAAAGAAAATTTGGACAATTTATTGAAACGTAATCCTAGGGTCTTGAGAAGAGCTTTGAAGACTTTTAGGGATGGATGTCCAAGTTTGTGATGCCAAGATTGAAGTGAGTCGGTTGATGTGGAGTTGATTTGAGGAAGAGACTTGAGAGAGTGGGCTGCTGCATAATAGACATCATTGGCGTTGATGCCCCGCGTTAGAATCGCCCCCGTGCGAAGATCCTTAACTAAAAAATGATATGGAAAAAATTCAACCGAAACATGATTAGTTTTGCATAACTTAGCAACGGAAATAAGTTTATTATGGAAGTTAGGAACAAGGAAAACATCATTCAAAGATAATGAACGAGAGTGAGTTGGAATTTGTGTGTGACCGGTGTGTGAAATAGGTAAGCTGTTACCGTTTCCAAGGACAATCTCATCGGGTCCGCCATAATCTGACATGGTGTGTAATGATGCACGATTGGGAGTAACGTGGTGAGAAGCTCCTGTGTCAAACATCCAAGGTGATGAGGAAGCTGTGGATGGAGCCATAGTGGTGTTTACAACCGGGTTGTTTGAGTGAGTGGCAGAGATGCTAATGTTATTTTCACGAAGGAAGCGTGCAAGTTTTCTGCAATCCTTAGTGTCATGGCCAGGTATATTGCAGAATTGGCAATAGAGGTTGGTATGAGACCCACGGTTGTTGCTGCTGTAGTGTGGTGGATATCCGGTAGATCGGGATCCTCGTGGTGCACCGTTAGAGGATCTGCTAGGGAACCGAGTAGGGTGGCTGTTGTTGTAAAACCGAATGGGTTGTTTTTGAGTGTTGTTGACTGAGGTCATCACCGGAATAGGTGTCATCTCTTTTAGAGATCTTTCATAATCCACGAGTTAGTCAAACAATTCGGGATATGAAAGAGGAGTCTCTCGAACTTTAAGAGCAGCAGTAATATGATTGTACTCGTCACCGAGTTGAGAGATAATATGGACAATCAGATCTTCTTCATCGATGGGGCTTTGGGCTAAGGCAAGTGCATCTGCAATGGTCTTCATGTCATGTAAAAATTCTGTAACAGTGCGTGTACCTTTAGGGTTTTTAGCAAGTTTTGATTTAAGGGAAATGATTCGGGATCGGGAGGTACTCGCATAAATCTTGTTCAGATTTTCCCAAGCCTCTCGAGAGGTATCAGCAGATGACACAATGGGTTGGATTGTATCGGAGCAACTACCGAGAATAGCCCCGATGATTATTTGATCTTGGCGAAACCAAGGAATAAAGGCTGGGTTTGGTTTTGAGACATCATCATTGAGGACCTGTGAGGGAGGGTCGGATTCTAAGAAGCTGTCCAGATTCAACCCGATTAAGGTTGAAAGAACTTGTTTCCGCCAAATCGGGTAGTTGGTTGCTGTGAGACGGATTGGAAAGTCGGTGTTGGCAGCAAGTTGTATGATGGTGTTTGTGGAGTCTGCCATGGGAGAAGTTTTCGAGTAGAAAGGAAGAAAAAAAAATTGAGGATCGGCTCTGTGGAGCTATAGAAGCTCTGATAAGAATGAATATGTTTTCTTGATTTCATTCATTGATATTACAGCATATATAACCAAGGTGTAAAATAGGAAACAAAGAAATAATAGGAGTAATATATGGAAGACTATTGACAACTATTGACAGCTATTGACTATACGTATTAAACATATTAATTTAGAATTTAAATAGATGATTGCATTGATTCGGTATCCTTAATACTCTAATACTGTAATTGATTTAATATATCTTAATTTTGTCCGTCTGTAAACAAAACATCAAATGGTCTTCATTTTAAATAGTCTTGATTTTGCTTATTAATCTGTTTTAAACAACAACTAGAGAAAGTTTACTATAGGGTTTCTTGCATAGAATATGACTGCCATATATTGAACCAATTAACAGATAATCATACAGCAAATATGCAAGCAATACATCAAATTTGAAACAAAACCTTAAATGGTTGTTCTGGTGAAATCAAACTAAAAGTATGAAATAATGTCAAAAGGGAGATAAATATATAAGTTCACTTCATATGAATACCAAAACAAAATAATAAACCAATTAAATGAAAATCACAACAAACAAAAGCACAGCCTAATCGACCTCTGGAGCTGATTCAAGCTTATCACAAATTTATACAAAAGCAAATAACATATTATAAATAAAGTAACATATATGAAAGACATAAAGCTAAATGGGTTGTATCGAATAATACCTCTTCCAATGTCGTCTTCGTTTATTTTCTTCCTAGACCTACGAATCCAATCCTGTGAGCATATTAGTGCTTCGACTACCGGAGTGGACAACGAACTTCTGTAGGTTTCCACAACTCGTCCTATTGTACTAAAGACCGACTCGGAAGCAACACTAGAGACCGGGATAGCCAATATATCTTAAACAATAATAAAACCTATTGGATTAGAACTTAATAGAGCTAAAGATTATTATAAAGAATATAATCAATTTAGAAAATATCCCTTTAGCCATTTTTGCTAGTATATGGTATTTTGAAGAAGACGCTTTCCACCATTGTAGAATACAAAATCCCGGGTAATGATCCTCATCTTTATCATCAAGGTACCTCTGAAGTTCTGTTTTAGCAATTTAAGAGCTTGAACCACCAATCGATTTAAACTCACAAAAAAATCATCTCCTTGTGATGATTTTGCAACGTTGCTTTCACTCTTTGAAACATTATTTGAATGCTCACCTTCACTCTCTAACTCATAAAGATGAAACAACCCCAATTCATCTGTTATACGTCACTTCAACCTTTTTTACGATGTCTTTCTTTGTCTGAACATCTGTTGTCTCAGCATTGTATATTCTATCAAATCCATATTCAATAACACTTGCCTTTAACCGAAGGTCTAATATAGTGGCAAAGTATAGAAGGCCATTAAACTTGTCATCATGTCTCCAATATTTGTCAAACTTGTATTGCATCGCATTACCCATCAGACGAATTTCTAAGTCAAATGACGCCTTCATATTTCTTAAGTGTTTGTCAATATTCATAATATCATTAAATAAATGATTAACAACCACGTGTCATTTCAAAACAAATAAATACATCAATATAATAATATTATCAATGTACACAATTTTATATTAATAATAAATTAACAGTTAGTAATTGTAAATTACATGTGATGAAGTAGAAGCTTTTGTGGGTTTCTGATGAAATAGCTCTAAAAGACTTGACAGATTTCTCGCACAATACCAGTCTGTAATTTTAGGAACATCTTCACCCAAATCATTTTTATAATTTGGATCTGCCAAATCGTATGCTTCAAAAGTCTTCTCAAACCTTTCCGCCCTTTCCAGCATCTCATATGTTGAGTTCCACCTAGTATGGCAGTCCAGAGATAACAATGCCTTACTTTTAATCTTTTCTGTCTTTGCACACTTTTTAAACGTATCTAATCTCTTAGGAGAAAGTCTGACATATTTGATAGCATTTCTTAACCAATCAATTGACACCGATCTTTCACTTGATCCGTCTTTGACAATCAAGTTCATGATGTGGCATATACAACGGATCTGTAAATTTCTCCCATCAAAGAAAAGGTTGTTCATCTTTTTTTTAAATGAGTTGGCGGTATCATTTGATGTAGCATTATCCATGGTAATAGATAATACATGCTCAATTTCCCATTCTTTTAAACACTTTGGTAGGTTCCTACCAATATCATCTCCCTTGTGACTGTTGATTGGTTTGAAGTTAATTATACGTTTATGGTAAACCCATTTCTCATCAATAAAATGTGCAGTGACACGCATGTAGTTAATCTGTTGTATTAATGTCCACGTGTCGGTCGTTAGACACACACGGGATTTACTTTTTTACAAAAAAACTCCTTTAACTTCCCCTTTTCTTCTAAGAATAAGTTATCAATATCTCTTGAAACCGTAAAACTGCTCGGTATCTTCAGATTCGAGCATACGGTTTCCATAAGTCTCCTAAACCCCTCATGCCCTACTGTTGCAAACGGGAGCTCGTCTATTATAATCATCTCCGCAACAACTTTTCTGTCCATTTCCTGACCTAATTTCAATGTTTTAACTTCACCACTTGCAGCCCCACCAGCATCATTTTTCTTCAGAAACAGGTTGCTTTGACCTTTCAACTTAGAAGGGTGTTTCTCACAACTTTAAAGGTGTCGTTTCAATCCCGTTGTTCCATATTTATACGAGTCCGCAGCAAAACTTTTCGAGCAGTGCTTACATCTTGCTCTTTTCAACCCGTTCTCGTCAGTAAACTTCTCAAAAATCAACCCAATATTTAGAACCTCCTGTTTTACTTTTCTTTGTATTGGTATTCTTTTGAGCAGGTTGCTTTGCTTTTCGTTTATCTCCTCCATTAGATTCATCACTAGATAATTGCTCAACATTTTGCGGGTCCATCTATGTTCAAATAAAGAAAACCAAATCAGATTATACATGTATAGTATCAGCTCAAAACTCAAAAGTTAAATGCAGAAAGGTTATAACAAAATATATAGAGTGTTACCATCAGGCAATATTATATCAGTCAGTTAGTTATAACAAATGCAGAAACGTTATAACAAAATATAAAGAGTGTTACCATATGGCAATATTCTGTCAGTCAGTTGGTTGATTTTTATGTACTTTGATACAAAACTCACATTGCAGAAAACAGATGATGAACATTATATAGCCATAAGGAAATATATTTACATACTTGCAAGAATTGGGTGATGATTTTGATCGAATGACTGTTGCTCAGTGTTTCTGCCCGGGTTGGTGTAAGCTGCTGCCGTCCCCAATTGAGTTTGTTGAGTGACTGCTGATGGTCGATGTTTAAACCTACAAAATCTGTTATATTGGAAAGGAAATCTGAAAGAAATTATAGTTTATCTTGGAATGCATCTTAATAGGTATGTTAGTTTAACTAGGAAGGTAAGTACTGCTATAGTTTTTTTTAAAATTCGGTAGATTATGGTCAAAGTTGGTAGACTTTGGCTTGAGAATATTACTGCTTCAAAATGAAAATTGTTAATTCGGCAGGGTACATTTATTTTCGGTAATTTTCGGGAAAACCCGATTAACGACCCGAACCCGAAAATATCAAAAAACATGAACCGATAACTGACTTTGGTAAATTATTTCGGTGTCGGATTCTGGATTATTTAGGTCTGGGAATCGGGAATTTTCGGTAAAACCAGAATACTGCTCAGCCATAGGATAGGGTATGCAATTAATCACATATACATTCTGCATGAAAACAACAATTGTTCTCTGATCGAAATTTGCAGTTTGAAGAAATGTTTTATTAAACACAGTTCCTAATACTTAATTAATTAGCATGAAAATTTTAAGTATTCATATATTAATGCTGCTATGTCATTTTTTTATGATCACGGGTTCAAGAAACAGAAGACGAAGATGCCAAAGAAGATGAACCGGGGCCTAGGGGTGTTCACGGTTCGGTTTAAAACCGTGAAACCGGTTAACGGCTTGGTTTCGCGGTCGGTTTTTTTTCTAATTTTCGGTCGGTTTCAAAATTTTCAAACTGTATCGAACGGTTTAGTTTGCGGTTTATACAAAAAACCGACCGTTTAAAACCGGACCGGACCGTTAGATTAGGCTATTGAAAATTTTAGAATATTTCTTATATATGTGTGTGTTTGTTTTCGGTTTTAATTGTTTTATATTTCTTCTGATTCGTGGAATATAATTCTACATGAGTCTATTACTAAACTTTACTGGGCATACATAAACAAGAAAACTGTCATGTAACAGAAAATTATATTAAATTAAAATATGAGAAATAAGTATAAAGGATATTGATCTAGAAATATATTATACTGATGTAAAACACATGGAGTTACCCAAAAGAAACTTACCAAGGAACTTGACATTCAAAACATGTATTGTAATTAAGGTTAAGCGATGTTCTCACTAAAGTTACATTGAAGAACTTAACACATGGAATGGATAGGCAAAATGAAATAAAAAATAAGAAAACAATATTAATTTAAATGTTGACAACTTGTATAAAGGCGAATAAGCTCAAACCGTTAAATCAAACCGGAACCAAACCGTTAAGAAAACAGATTAAACTTGCATGTTAAGCAACTTGAGACGCATCCAGATGAATTCTTGACGGCTGATGAGAAACGAATAGTTGATGAAAGAAAAGAAGGGATTGAGGTTAGAGTGGTGGGTCCGACGCTGAAAATGTATGAGAAATCCCTGTGGTTGAAGACATGGCATATTAAACACAACGACAATTATGTGTTCAAGATGAACGGGAACAACTTTGCTGCTGATAATAAAGGGGTTTTGAAGAGATGCACCATGATTCAAGTGTGGTCGCTTCGTAAAGACCGGCAACTATGCTTTGCCATTGTACCAGTGGAGAGACCCGATGCAGAATGATGACTTATATCAAGTTCTTGTATTCTTGTTCATGTTGTTTTTCAGTTTCTTGTTTCAGATTTCGTTAACTAAATGGATGATAATGTCATTAGATTTGACTAAAACCAGAGTCATTTAATTCCATGGATTTGGTTAATGGGTTGATGATATCTTTAATAGATTTGATTAATGTTAATATACGGAAGGTAGTCTTTTTGTTTATGACTATAGTGTATAATTAAGAGCATATCCAAGGAAGATACATAAATTGATTTGGGAGATAGTTTATCGGGTCACGTATCGCGTAAGAGGTGATTGCAAAGGTAGCCAAAGTGCAAAAAGATGGGTAATCGGGTTTAGAATGGAACAGGAGTTCATATGGGGAGGAGTGGTTAAGGGTGTAGGAAGGTAGTCGATTAATGAGACAGGTTGTAGTGGGATACGCATCGTACAAATATTTCTTTGGTAGCTAAGCATGAAAGAGGAGGGCACATGCTATTTTAGAAAGGTGATGGTTCTTACGTTCAGCGACCCTATTTTGTTGAGGTGCGTAGAGACAAGAGATCCATACACATTTGACCTTAGGTTAAATCAGGATTATCATCACATTGGAGGTGTTCGATGGTAGAGAAAAAAACATGTTTTCAGTGAAGTTTTTAAAATGGTGAAATGAACTAAATGCCTAAGAACGATGTTATAGAGGGCATAGCCAAGTAAAGCGACCAAAGTCATCGAAAAGGTAACAAAATATTTATAACCCAAACGAGATGAAACTAGGGAAGGTCCCCAAATGTCACAGTGTATAATACGTAAGGGAATAGTGCTACGAGTTAAAGATAATGGAAAAGGCAATCTAGTAGATTTAGAAATACTGCAAGCGGTATACTTAAAAAATTAAGATCAAGAAAAAAAAGACGAGACAACACATAATCAGCTAGATGTCCAAAATGGGCATGGCAAAGTGAATGCGAGTTGGTACAAGCAACAGTGAGAGAATAAATTTGGTGTGGTCTAGGAACCATGCGGGGGAGGGTTTGTCATGTCAAAGTCTCAATAGACAAACCAGAGTATGAGAAAACAATAACAATTTGGTGATCAATAGCAAATTGAATAACAGATAGCAAATGTATTGCGGCAGTGCACAGGTATTTTATATGTGTATATTTATATAACACACACACACATATATATATATATATATATATATATATATTGAATAAGTTCAGAAACAAGATTTGGTCCTTTTGTGACGTGCTTTTTTTATATACATTTTGATATAAATTCAATTCAAAACCAAACTTTCGTTAATACTATTGTATGGGTCGTCGAAACCAATCCGTACAAATTTTAACACCCCTGCTGTAGCCTACGGGTACACGCCCAATTACCATTTTAAGTAAAATATTGTTTTATTTTTTTATTAAAAACAAGTCGGGTGAAATATGATATACTTTTTATTTTTTTAAATACGCTCTCGTGTTTACGCTATTTTTAAAACGATGTAAATTTTTATTGATCTTTTATATACCATTGCAACGTGACAATTAAACCGCCGCAACACACGCATAAAATTACAAGTTATCCCTTTATCGGGTCCAGCCTCCGTCCGGTAGTCGATGTTAGGCCTACAAAAGAGAGATTTTGTATCCAGGCCCATTAAATTTTGAAGTGGATCTACTGTGAAAAGAAGAAGCATTGTTTTCAAGTATTTCACGTGGGTCGAAATGCCCGGTTGGCTGGGCCTGGGCGTGCGGGTCAAAATACCCGGTAAAATGGGCTGCTCCGATAAAGTTATCTGGTGGGTTTGTTGCTCCACGCTAGGGATCCGGGTGATGAGTGGCCCAACTGCCCCCGGCCCATCTGTCGTATATCACGTGACCCAATAACTGTTTGATGTGAGGTTGCTTACTTGCTTGTTCCATTGTTTAATGTGGGGTTGATCGAGGTGCACAAAAAAACCGGTTTGGAAATCCAAACCGGTTCCGAACCGAAACCCGAACCGCCCTAGAACCGGTTTTTGGTGAACCGGTTTCAAACCGGTAGGAACCGCCGGTTTATAACCGGTTTAACTCTTTTGCATGACAAGCGGTTTACAACCGGTTTTTTGTGAACCGGTTTGACGAACCGGTTTGGTAAACCGGTTTGAACCGGTTTAACGGTAATATTTCGAAAATAGCCGTTGGAAAACGGCTATATAGCCGTTAGAACCAATTTTTGACCTTTTTTGACCCATTTTAACCCCCAAACACATTATAAATAGGTAGGGAGTGTTTTGGTTAAATCACACTTCTCAAACCCGCTCTCTACACTCTTGTTTGTAAAAAAAAACGCTCATAAAACGCTATGGCAGGTTCTTCAAGTTTTGGTGTTTCCTCTTCCGAAGTTAGCGTTGTGAAAATCATACCAACAACGAGGAATCCCGCAATTTGGTCAAACTACGATCTATGTGAGATGTCTAACGGGTTGGAACATGCTCGTTGCAAAAATTGTGGTGGGTTTTTTAAAAAAGAATCAAACTCAACTCTAAAAACTCATATGGAAAAATCTTGCCCGAGTTTGAAGAAAATTCCGGGTGAGGGTCAAGCATCTATGACAAGCGAGGGTGGAATTTGGAACTTCGATCCAAATATTGTTCGAGAAAGAATGGCGAAATTAGTTATTCAAAGAGGTTTGCCGTTCAACCACTTCGACAACCCGCTCACGACGAGGATGATTCAAGAAGCCCTTCAACCACGTTATCATCAAGTAAGTCGTAGTACTTTTAGACGTGATTGTCTAAAAATGTGGAAAAAAGCAAAAAAAGAATTAATTTTAGGTTTTGAAAAATTAGAAACCGGTGTGAACTTAACTACCGACGTTTGGTCGGCTCTACATGGTATTCCCGACTCATATATTTGCGTTACCGCTCATTGGGTTGATCCCAATACGTGGCAAATGATGAAACGTACAATCGCGTTTGAGATGTTTGAATATCCGCACACGGGTCAAAATTTATTTCACATTTTAGATGGTGTGATAACCGATTTTAAATTACAAAATAAATTATTTTCAATATCTTTTGATAATGCCTCAAATAATACAAATGCAGTTCAAAAATTAATATTAAAATATAATCCGATTTGCAGCGGCGCTTTTTTCCATAGTCGATGTATTGCACACATCATCAACTTAGCCGTGCAAGACGGGCTTTTGGTTGAACCCGTTATTGAATTAAGTAATGCATTTCGAGTCATGCTTAAAGACGTTTTTAGTAATAGTAAAAAAAGATACCATGAATATATTAGATTATGTAACGATACGGGTTTGATTTGCTCAGGTCCCAATTGGGACCTCCCAACAAGATGGAATTCAACTTATAAAATGTTTCATAGTGCTATACGACAAAAAGATACTTTATCAATTTTTCATGATATGCTTTCCTCAAAACCGCGTCGTAAAATTCAAAGTTTTCCGTCTACGAGTTGGGACATTCTTGAAAATATAACCGAATTGCTCGAAGTTTTCAAAACCGCCACTACTTTTTTATCCGGGGTTTATTAACCCACAAGTCCCTTGGCTCTTAAACAAATATTTCTAATGTGTAACAAATTAGCCGAACTTGAAAATAAAAATACTCTTTTTACGAGAATGATAAAACCGATGAAAGAAAAATTTGTTAAATATTTTAAAGAAATGACTGCGGTTATAACTTGTGCCGCCTCATTAAACCCTACAATTAATGTTTACGGTGTTGAAACCTTAATTGATAAAATAACTTACGATTTGGATTTGAATGATGAAGATATTCATTTTTCAACCGTAACAAAAACTTATTTTAACAAATGTTTGCAAGATTTGTTTGATATTTATTTACATAAATATGGTACAACACAAACCCCACATGATACGATGGGCGCGAGCGCATCAAGTAGTAGCTCGAGGAATGTGAACTTAAATTTGTATAACGAAATGAGAAATGAATTTACTAAACGGGCTAGAGGATCCACCCCGAGTAGCGAACTCGGAAAGTATACGGGAACAAACTTTTTATCATTTATGAGTCCGGATGTTTTTGAGGACTTTGATATTTTGGCGTGGTGGAAAGGAAACGACTCTACTTTTCCGGTCCTTTCAACCATTGCCCGTGATTTACTAACCGTCCAAGCTTCCACGGTAGCTTCGGAATCCGTTTTTTCTCTTAGTGGCAGGGTTTTATCTATTCGAAGAACTAGACTCACTCCCGCGGCAATGGAAATGTGCATTTGCTTGAAAGACCATTTGGATACGGTAGATAGGAGACAAGATAGGAGTTCGCTTGAAGACGAAATTGAAGTTGAAGAATTCATACACGAATCTGAGGTCAACCAAGGATTGGCGAGCCCACTTACAAATGAAGAACTCGCCGAAGATGATAGACTACGAGGATCCACTAGTAACTCCGAGAATGACGGCGAAAATTAAACAAAAAAACTCCAAAAAAAAAATATTATTCTTTTTGTCGAATTGTAATGTTTTGTGATTTCCGTACTCCTACAATATGAATAAACGTTGAACTTTATGTTTTTATTTGTTAAATATTTATTTTTTAAATTTTTAATAAAACCGGTTTAAACCGGTTCACCAACCCGAACCGGTCCAGAACCGAACTGAACCGGTTCAACAGGTTCGAGATTTTATATATGATATACCGGTTTAACCCGAACCAGTTTTAGTCAAAACCGGTTTAACAATTGCGTTGACCAAACCGGTTCGGGCCGGTTTGGAACCGGTTCGGTTCAAAAACCCGGTTTGTGCACCTCTAGGGGTTGATGTGATTCACGTGACCCATATTTTGTTAATTTATTTCCACTGTTGCAATATTGGCCTTTGGATTATAATTGTGAGTTGCGAATAATTGTTTGATCGGTTGTGGGTTCTATCGAAATTCTGGTTGGACCGCGGTTAGAACCGGTTCCACTATTGCGACCACGAGTTCCATAGGAACCTCGACCTCCATGAATCTATCCCCTCCCCGGTTTGGATTTCTGTTTGTGCCCGCTTCTCTGTTTGTGTATGTTAGTTTTAATCCAGAAACGGGTCGAGTTTGAAAGAAAGTGAAAGTTTAAGTAGTGATTCAAAAAAGTTTAATTATCAGTACTTAATTAATTATATGTTCGATTCTTGTTAATCCCTTCTACTGGTTTTATTTTTCTTTAGAAAATTAGTGATTTCATTATGACATAAAATTGAAACATAAAGACTTCTGAATACAGTCAAACAACTACCATTTCCTCCTATTCTAAAAGAATTACATTGCTTTCTGTTAAATAAAATTTTGTTGCTAATAATAAAAAAGAAGTTTGATTTAAATTTAATCATTTGGCTTTGTGTGTTGTTATCTTTGAAACTGAAGCTGTGATTATAATCAAATTTATAGGAGTTTAAAGATGAAAAAGATCAATACTTATTAAAATATGAGTGGTAGTTTAAATATATTTCAAGTCGATTATATTCGGTTCGATTCGGTTATGACACGCATCATAACCAAAACCAACCCATAAGTTTCGGTTAATCGATTATGGCTTAACCGAACCATCGTTTATTTGTTCGGTTCGGTTAAATCAGCGCGGTTAATTCGGTTACGGTTCGGTTAATTCGGTTATTTTATCACCCCTACTGACTGTAGAGGGGTAGAGCCAGACCCAAACTGATTTGGAATGAGTGGATTAGATAGGATTTACTGGACTTGTACCTCTCTGAGAACATGGTTGAGAATAGAACTTCATGGAGCCGTAGAATTTAGGTTAAGGATTTTTAGAGGAGGGGGGGGGGAAGGAGAGGATAACTTCATATACTCTTCCATAAGTTTGTGAAGTCTAGGGTCTCTCTTGAGGTATAGTGATATGGTTTGTCTACATCACAACATTTCTAGTCTCTACCAATAGCTCTTCTGATTGTAAGATTTTTAATGTGTATGATTGTTGTTGTTAAGCTTGTCTTAAAATCATATACTCTTAAAAATATATTTAAATTAATAATTTGTTACACCTTAAATTAGTTAAAGTTTAATGAATTGATATTCGAACTTTTTTCACAAAAACTTGTATACTCTTATTTTAATTAATTTTAATGGTAATGAGTATTTTTTTTTAAATATTTTTCCATGTACATAAATTTTAAACCGGTGTAAAGACTTTATTATAGTAAAATTAAATTAAGTGACTTTTTCATGTTTTTTTATATACTTAAAGACTTTAATACGTCAAAATTGTGTTTGATGACTTTTAAATTAAAAAAATGTATGTTAGTTTTTATACTATTATCCTTTTATATAATTATATATGTTCCTACTTATTTTCTTTTAATATATGCTTATATTCAATCATATTTACAATTGTTTTGGAACATTAACCAATCGTCTTTCATCATCTGGCTAACACTGCAATCACTAGTTGGTGTCACATTTGTAGTTTTTCTGATTTCTTATGATTTACAAAAATATTAGTTGTTTTATTCAAGTCTCGTGACAAAAAGTTTGAAGAAAATTAAGGGCTGAAAATGAACATTTTATATATATGAAGGGACTGACATAAAATTTTGCACCAAATGTGTGTAATCTTTTAAGATAATGTTGAAACCTGCGATGGCCCTTAGAGTTGGTGTACTCACTTTTGTCCGTAATTGTTAGTTTAGGATTCTCTTGGTTGGTTTTTTTTTTAACGGCGACTTTCATTCGTTGAGTGACAGTCGCATCTTCGACAAGTTGGAGACCCATCATCCCTCAATACCTGACCACTACGTTGTCTGAACCGGGCCTGCGGGTTCAGAGCGAGGGGTTAGGCGTTTCTCGGAAAACCATGGAGCCTGCTGCCACTTGATAACAGTTGCGTCGCTACACGGGCCAACGTACGCAAAGGGACACACTTCCATATAATATTTTTGTAAAAATAATCAAAACAATATAATTCTGTAAACTATTAACAGAAACTACGCAAAAGAAATATGCTAAATTTCACTTTTTTATAACTTCACTTGGCAAATTTAAAAATAATGAATAATACCTGGCGTTTAATGAGGGAAAAAGTGGTTGTCACATGACGTCACGTCAATTTCTTTATTTCTCACACCACACTCACTTACTTGGCAAGGGAAATACCAAAGTGAGTGAGTGTTGTATGAGCATTAAATGTATTTTATAATTTTTTGATAAAATTATATATTAATTTTATATAAATAAAATTACTTTAAATAAAAGCTCCATAAATAAAATTACATAAATTAAAAAATAAAATAAAAAGATAATATTTAATTAAAATACCCAATAATTTTAGAAAGAAGCAAACATAAATGTTTTCTTTTACAAAGAAGTAAACATAAATGTAAACAATCTTTAAATTGAAGGACCAAAACATAACTTGGTTTATGTGGAAGGACCACTTATGAAATTAATTATTTTTTTTGTCCGAGTGCCGCAAATCTAACTGCTAAAATATATAATTAAGAATCTTATCACTTTTTTATATTTGCTTAAATGACATAAAAAAAGCTTTTATTTTGGTATTTTATAAGTTTATGTTTATGGACCATCATCTCTGCCTACTTCCTCCCGTCAAGTCTCTCACGCCACCCTCTCATTCACCCCCTCACGTAATCAAGGGGGTCGTGTTGTCTCCATCTTCACGTCGTGAAAGATGTTTAATAGAGCCCTCACTTGAAATATACCACTTGATCTTATAATAAGAAACTATAAAAGATGCAGTTTCTGACACGACCCGTTTAAACGACGTGTCACGATACGAAGTTAAACGAGTTTAGGTTTAAGTTAAATGGATATGGGTCATAAATGGGTCGACACAATTGTGACACGATTAAAATCATGTCTAAGCGAGTTAACCCGTCTAACCTGTTTATGACATGATTTGACACGTTGAACTAATCGCGTTAAATGATTAACATGTTAACGCAACATTTTTAACCTAGTTATCAAAACTATATAACTTTATATTTTTAAATGATTAAATATATAAAATTAGAATATTAAATTATCTAACCTTTCAGTTTCCGCTTTCAAGCTCTAACTTTTTAATTTCCACTTTCAAGCTCTAAACTTTCAGTTTTCAATCAGCCTAACAATTTTAGACATGACACGACACGAATTTAAACATGTTTGAGTTTGAATTAAACATATATAGGTAAAAAAACAGACCATCACGATTATAACACGATTAAATTCGTGTCTAAACGGATTCAACCTGTCTAATTTAACCAATGTTTTGAAACCTGGACCGGACCGGCCGGTCGGACCGGGAACCGGTGGTCTGACCGGTCCGGTTACATTTGTTGAACCGTTTCTGCAGCGAACCGGTGGTCGGACCGGTTGAACCGGCGGTCGGACTGGAAACCGGGTGGTCGGACCGGTTGAACCGCTTGACTATTTATTATTATTTTTTTTTAAAATCTTTTTTAAGTCTCTTGGCTTCTTATTTCGTAGGTAATTATTAGTTTAAAATTATTGGAATTGACTTGTTGGTGGTTTTTGAAAGGATTAAAAGCCATTTAGACTGATATATTTTTATAATATTTATGACGTCGTCCGGTTCTTAAATCCGGTCCGACCAGTGAACCGGTAAAGAGACCGGTTCAAC
The DNA here is from genome assembly GCA_023525975.1 of Smallanthus sonchifolius. Classification (NCBI taxonomy): domain Eukaryota; kingdom Viridiplantae; phylum Streptophyta; class Magnoliopsida; order Asterales; family Asteraceae; genus Smallanthus; species Smallanthus sonchifolius. Next base: position 84,345,949 of record CM042029.1, read on the forward strand.
GTCCGGTCCGGTTCGGAAAACATTGAATTTAACTTGACGTGTTTTTTCAACCCTATTTATAACTAAAAAAACAGAAAAATGTTTAATAATTCCAATGATGGAGGTTGAGTGCTAATGATATATCAATGACGTGGCAAAGTACTATTAGCTGTCAAACTAATTGGAGCCCACATTAGGACAACCCTAGGGCCTAGTCCATCACCACGACGCTCCTTCGACCTTTCTCAAGTTGACCCTTTTTATATGTGGTCTTAATACTACCGTTCACGAGTTCTTAAGGCGCACGTTAGCATTAGAACCAAAATTGCTCGATTATATGGCGGAGATCTCTTTTGCTGAATTAAAGGTCAACCGCAAACCATGTTGATTTGATTGGGACTCGTAATTTCATGATCTTCATTCCGAATTATTCTGCAGGTAGGTGTATGTTCATATGCTCATCACTCTGTTCGGTTTCTTTTGGTTGATTTCTGCTCAATTGTGTATGATGATGGAAGTTTGATTGTTGATTTGACTGATTTGTCAGATTTAGTTGAAAATTGGGTGGAACTGTTGAACTTCTTTGTTCTTTTCCTTCAATTGTCGGTTAAATTTGGGAACCTTTTCTTCCAATTTATGCCTGTTTTGATTTTGAAAATTCCATTGTTATGATGTCTAATTAATAAGATTTTTTTTTCTGGTAATGATGAATTCAGATGCATTTTTGAGCTGAAAGTATGCTCATGTTAATAATCCAAAACTATGACCCATATTGACAATTTGACCGGGGCGGTACTAGTAGTATAATTATCATAAATTTACACTTGATTCCCGCTCGATTTCACTTGTATGTTTCTTCATTTCGTTCAAAATCATCATTTTGAGCAAAAACAAGTTTAAATCGAGTGTAAATCTACGATGATTATGCTACTGGACTGCCATTAGTAACAAAAGTGAAAGTTAGGACTGTCACCGGTGAAATTGTCATTTTGGATTATTATAGGCTAATAGGTCATAGTTTGGATTACTAAATCCAGTTTCCCTATGACAAAAGTTGTACTAAGTACTAATTTCATTCATAATCGATAAATGGCACCTAACTCGTCGATCAAGTTCATCATTCATGTTGTGTTATAGGATCGTTTTATTCAGTTATCTTTTGTTCTATAGGGTTACTAAACAGAAAAAAATGGATTCTATTTCACCATATAACAATAATGTCATTAATCCGGAGCTAGTGCGGTTTGACGAGGGTACAGCTTCTGATGCCAAGGAAATAGGAGAAATAGGAACCTCCATGGAGATTTTGACCAAAGTTGACCTAGAGTTGGCATACGCGTCCGAGAAGTTACTAAATTTGGAAAATCTTTTATTGTATGTTATGTCATGGGAAAATGACTTTGAAGCAATGGCTGCTGATGATGTGTCAGATGAGTTTGTTGAGAAGTCGTTGAAAATCGACCTGTTATTTAGTTTCTTGGATTCTGAGGTCAAAGAGCTTGACGGGTCAGTGGATTCCATTCGAGTTGACCTTGTTGATGCCCATAAAAGATTGGATTTATGTAAGCATCATGGAGAACTGTTTTCAGTTGTTGAAGGGAAATTGCATGACTCTGAGGATTGCTTGAAGAAATCACAAGAACATGTTCTTGAGATGAAAATAAAGCTGGCCAAACTTCAAATGACATCATTAGCTTTTAATCATGATGAATGTAAGTTGATGCATTTATCTTTTCAATTACAGTTTGAATTTCATGATCATACAAATCATTATTTGAAAACCATAAAGAATTATAGATGACATCATCTGTTTATCTTTTGTAGTTTCTTCTTCAAGTGTTTTGAAGGAATTAAATTTTATTAAAATAAAAATTGTAACTTTTTAGTTTTCTGCAGAAAAATTGAATCAAAAAGTAATGAACTTTAGTCTAAGCCTTATTCCATTTACAAGTCACAAGCTTTTGAAACTTTGATAAACTATAAGCTTTCAAGAATTTTGTTTTAAGTTAATTTGATGCGGTTAACTTAGAAATTATACTAAAATATTCAACAAAAATGCTGATTATTTTTTATAAAATATGCTTTTTCTTTGTTCATTGTGTATATAAATGAAAGATTTCATTTTTTTTCTTTGTTTACATGGATTTATAAAGTTTTATCAGAGGATTTTCAAGTTTCAAGCATGGAAGTAAAGCCAAGGCTACAAACAGTCAATAAAGTGCATGTTCTTAGAATGCTGGAGAAATCTTTATCGCGCGAGCTTGATCTGGAGAAGAAGTTAACAGAATCAAAACAAGACGAAGAAGATTTAAGATTAAAGTTAAGGTTAACGGAACAAGTAGCATTCATTATGGAAGAAGCAGCAGAGGTTGTTTGGGGTCGGTTTTTGGAAGCAGAAAACGCTGCAGTTGTTCTAATGGGTGTTTCGAGAGACCTCATAGCCAAACACCAGCTTGTTCAGTTTAATCTCAACGGTTTTAATCAAAGAGAAAATGAGTTTAGACTGAAACTTGAAAACTGCATCAAGTTATTGAATTCAAAAGACACGTCTATAGAGAAACTCAATAGCAGAATCACACAGCTTGTTGCAGATAATCTTGAAGTGTCAGTTTTGCATGAAAAAGTCAAATCACTGGAAGAAAAGGTCAACGAGTCAGAATCTAGTTTAAAGAAGGCTAATGAATCAATCGAATTATTTCAAGATCGTGTTAGAGATATGGAAAACATGATAGAATCATTAAAAGATGATGTTTACACAGCAGAAAATAGGGCTGAAACAGCCGAGGGGAAGGTGACTCAATTAACTGATACAAACATGGAGTTAAATGAAGAATTAGTGTTTCTTAAAGGAAGCCATGAAACCAGTTCTAAGAAGATGAGTTTACTTGAGAAGCAATCCAGAGAATTAGAGATTCAAGTTCAGCATGCAAAGGCATCCTCTGAAGTTGGTCAAGAACAGCAGAACATGTTGTATTCTGCGATTTGGGATATGGAGACTTTAATAGATGAACTGAAGCAAAAGGTTTCCATAGCTGAAATGAAGGCTGAAAATGCTGAAGAACAGTGTGTATTGTTGACTGATACCAACTCGGAGTTGACCAAAGAGGTTGAGTTTTTGAGAGCTGAAGTTGAATCACTTGAAACCTCTTTGAGTGATGCTAATCTTGAAAAAATGGCTAGTACAAAAGATATTAGTACTAAGGCTAAGATTATTATGGATACAGTCATGCAACTTGCCATAGAACGTGAGCGTATAACTAAACAGGTGCGCTTTATTTTTGTGAAACATTTTCAGTTTATAATATAGAAAATGGAAGATCCGATTTCATCGTATTTACTTATGAGTTGTTATATGTAGCTATGTTTTATCTATAACATGTCAAACGGGTAAAATTGAAAAAAAGAACTTGTAAGGAAACAGATCAAATGCTACTATGACTACTAAAATCTAGGGGTGGCAAATCCAGACACTACTTGAAACACCATGAAAATAATCAGTTTTTGGGTTGTCATTTCTAACCCGTTTAATAAATAGATTGTGTTCGGGTTGGCATGTTTAACCCATTTAATTAAGCGGATCGTGTTCGGGTTGATTTGTTTAACAAGTGTTATTAAACAGGTCGATCCGTTTAACCAAATGATTACAACCCGCCAACCTGTTTATTACACTTTTAACACGTTACAAGTTGATTACAACCCATCAACCTGTTTACAACCCGCCAACCCTTTTGACTCATTTAGATAAAAAGGTTAAACGGGTTGTGTACGATCTGTTTAACCAATTTATAACAACCCGCCAACCTGTTTATTACATGTTTAACACATTACAACTTGATTACAACCCATCAACCTATTTACAACCCGCCAACCTGTTTATGACACATTTAACACATTACTACTTGATTACAACCCATCAACATATTCACAACCTGCCAACCCGTTTGACTCGTTTAGATAAATGGGTTAAACGGGTTGCGTCCGGGTTACATGATTTTGAGCGACTCCAAGTTAAGGTTGATGTCTTTAACACAAATAAATATATGGCGGTGTCCAGGTTTAGAGATTAAACCCGCCAACGCAACACAATTGCCACCCCTACTAAAAACTAAAATGCCACCCATTGGTAGTTCTGTAGTAGAAAATAAAGTTTTGATCCGTATCTGCCGGTAACCAAAGACCAAATCTGTTTGTCACCTCTAATATAAACAGTAAATGGTATGCAGTTACATGTGCAAACCGAGGAGAAAAGGATTTTGATGGAAGCACTACAAAAATTCAATAATATGTATCCAAAAGGTGGCATTCAAGAGAAAAACACAACATTTTCCAGTCAAGATGCAACATTGAACGAAAAGTCATCAGAATTCATAAAGGTAGGCACTTGTTCATAAATTTGGCGATTATGATTTCCGTTAAGTTCTATATCTAATTATTGTATAGTACAGGATGATGAGATACAAGTTTTGAATGATGCTTCTATACACGACCCTGAACCAGAGTCATCCATAACTGATTCAGACCCAAGTTTGGATGAGATAGAGCTGCAAGAACCAGAATCTAGAAGTAAAAGAATGCTTTTGTTTAGAGCAATCTTCATGTTATCGATCTCAGTGTTGGCAGCATTCTTTATCAACTGGAAACCAGACAGTTTTGATGTTAATGCAGGTTGATTTTGAGTTTTTTTTTCACAAGAAAATTTTGGTTTTGGATGCATTTTTTATTTGTGTATATGTTGATCATTGGTTTTTGACTTTTTGTAGTTGACTGAACATTTTGTACATGAGGTTTGTTTTGTTAGATGATGTGAACAGTTTATTTGTGAATCCAAATAATTAGTTTGCAGTATTTTTGAAAACCAATATACCTTTTCACTTTTGTAGGAAAAATTGTGTGACAGTTTTCTATCCACTTTTTTTTTATTGAATTGTTGGGTCATACTAGTCCTTGTAGCTTGGTTGAGCTGATCAAAGGTTGACTAAACTGACCGGTCTTAACATGGTCGATATACGGTTGGACTGTTCATCGACCATGTACCTTATGTCAATTCTTTGATTGTTTTGTTTTGCTTGTTTGATCTTTTGGAAATTCTTGCGGAGGATTTAAGAATACAGGATATAAACATATGTATACTTATATAATTATATAACATGTGTATCATATATTCATATTTTTTTACCGTAAAGTTTTTGTTTTTCTAAAATAGAAATTGAATGCTCAAGCTAAAAACACGCAAGTTACAATCACACTCAAAGAAAGACTTAAGTTGTAGCCCCATTTAAAGCAAAATTGCTTAGATTTGCTTGTGTTGCTATGCTCGAATGCTTATGCTAAAACATTGAAAAAGCACGCTGGATGAGTTTGCATGATCTCCAGCAAATCAGTAATGCTATAAACGGTTATATAAAATCAAATGAGTTGTCACTATAAACGACATTGGTCGTCTAGAAAACCATAACTTCTAAAACTACAAGACTCATTTTATATGAATCAAGGTTTTAAAAACCGGTTTAAACCGGCCGGTAATACCGGTTGAACCGGGTCTCAGCCACTACCCGGATTTAAAAATAACATGTGTTTGCATTACTTTTAACTATCATGTCATTTTTTTGTTACTTCTTAATCATATTTAGGTTAAACGCATTAGAGTTGTTCTAGGAACAAATTAGAGTTGTTCTATGCTTTTATGATTATGAGAGCATTCCCGGTCCGTTCTTTATATTTCATATCTTTATCCTTATAATTACACTAAAAAACACTATTTTTTTTACTTTTTATCTCTACTTTTCTCTCTCCTTATCCTTATCCTTATAATTATACTAAAAACCACTACTTTTATCCTTATATTTACAAAACCCTTATATCTTTTCTCTCTCCTCCACTCACAACTACTTTAAACCACTCCATAAAATATACAAAACTCACTCACATAATTATAAAGAATGGCCTGTGAATGCTCTAAGGAGGAATACATAGAAAGAAATCTGCAAAAAATGGATAGTGTGATTATCTTGCTAATTGTTCGGAAACCTTATCTTCCATAGATCTCGTTTATTAATCGGGAGAATATAGAGGATCAATAAAGAGTTGTACGTTATGCATTCAACGTTGTATATTTTGGATTGAACCACATGGAAAGAAATATCAAACTCGGAGATAACGATTGATCTCATAATGTATTCTTCCTTGGGAAATCTATAATCTTACAGAACAGGATTTTCCGGCACAAATTATCCAACAACTATGCACAAATACACCATTCCAAACTTAACCCACCAAATCAAAACCTCTTTTTTCTTCTATGTTCTTGACTTGGATGCAACATATCATATTTGATTTGAATTTGATTAAAAATTTCATGGTCACAGTACTAGAAAAATGATAGCTTTGCGACGCAGTTTTGCGTCAAAAATGCATCACAAACAATCAATTACGACACAATGCGGTTGTTGGAAAAACCTTAGGTGGAAAAGCCTTTGCGACACAATTCCGACGCAAATTGTGACGCTATTCCGACGCATTATCTCGTCGCATATTTTCAACTCAATTCCGACACTTCTTAACAATTTGTTTATAATGATCGCACATTGACTGTCAATTTTCTATGCATAAAATTGTATCGATCTTTTGTTATTTTTGTTTGCTTTATGGCTTATAGGGACAACATATACCCACGACTTGTGGTCCGGTAATGTTTAAGACCTATAATCGTCGGTATAGATATTAATTAAGAATTTTTTAATTAACCCATTACCGACGACTTGTCGTCACTGTAGTCCTAACTATACCTACGACATGTTTGACCTATTGGTATGAATCTCTTTCGACGACATGTTGTCGGGATAGGTCTGAACACCCTGCACCGACGACTTGACGTCGAGATAGGTTACATTCTGTAGTCGGGAAAGGGTTGTATCTCCTTTTATGATGCTCAAAGATTTGAAATAAAGGGGAAGTTAAATCCACACTTTATCAATACCTTTTGAGAGAGTTGGAGAGGTTTCATATCAATTAATTAGACCTATCACATCGACACAGGGGCGGACCTACCCATCGGAGATGGGTCGGCCGACACCCATGAAATTTGAATGTTAGTATGTTGCTATGCAATACAATTCTAAGCGACACCCAAGAAATTTTAAAACCGACCCCCATAAAATTTTGACAAGAAAATGAAGAAAAAAAGATAAGATGATCAAAATTTTTCCGGCAACCTGGTTTTGTTTCTTCTTCGTAGAGATGAGGAAATTGCTTTCTATAGAAGATGATAGAATAGTAGAGACTAAAATTTGCAGTAATATGCCTTTCAAAAAAAAGAAAATTTACAGTAATATAGCGTTTCAAATCAATAAAGATGCGTCAAAAGTTAAATCTATAATAAAATATTTTATTATTATTAATTTTTTTTTTTTGCAGAGACTTTAACGGGGACAACACATAAAACATACTACTAGTTCTAGACTCTACTTACTCCTCCCACACATCCATTCTAAAATTAAGTATTTTTATATTATTTATGTTACTTGAATTTACTTATTTTAGAACGAATTTTGATAAAAAAAAATTTATTTTATATTAGACCTAGTCTTGTTTAGCAAGGTTTTTTAATGTTTAAGTTATCATAAACTATTTTATTTATTATATAACTAAATAATTTTTTTTTAAAAGATAAATTGATTAAAATAAACTCAAATAAAACATTAAGATATCTGAAAAATACCAATTAAAATAATAATAGTACTAATAATAAAGGTTTAAAAATGCGTTGAATTATCAAAAGAATAATTTGTTGGTGATTCGGTTTTGTATAAACTTATTAATAATTATTCGGTTAATATGGGAAAAGACACCTTTGTCAAAGGTTAAATTTTTCTTGAAAACGATATTATGTATGTAAGAGAAAAACGTCTTTGCGTGTGTTAAAAACGAAGCTAACTCCAGAGGTTAATTAATAAAACGTATAATTATGTAGACTAGTTAATAAAAAGTTCTAGTTTCATCATCGATCTTTTATAATTAATCTAAATAGACATAGTAATCATTTAAACCCATAAACTCAATGCCCATTTTAATTTTTAAACCTAGTTAAACACTTCACGCATTTGATATGAGCGGTATCTTGATTATCTTACTTATTACTATGTGTGTAATTGATTATATGTCTATGTTACAATGTGTGTATTTAAGTATTTTGATTGGTGTTCTAAGGACGATTGACATACGTTTATTATGTATTTGAAATTTAGTTTGGTTTTATCTTTTTATTATTTGACCTGACCCGACCAAAAAAAAATTAATATTTAACGATAGACAACCGACCTCCATTAAAAGGTATTCTGTGTCCGCCAGTGTCGACACTCTCATGTTTAGAACATATTTTAGGCATAAAATTAAAATACACAGGGGGGTTAAGTGAAAAAAAAGAAACTAAAGAGGGCTAAGTGAAAAAAAATTCAAGACTTGAAGCCTATAATCTCGGTATGCATGATCACCGACCTAAACCCTAAACCCCTATATATATTCCCCACCCCCTCTCGTAATCATTCTCAACCAAAACCGAATTCAAGAAACGTGACGAAGAAGAAGAGGTAAATTACATCTTCTTTAAATTAGGGTTTCGATCACAATAAAAAGTTGTACATTATATCCGTACGTTTCTGTTTCTGTTCTTTAGGGTTTCTTTCTGCGTTCTTGGTTCAAGAAAGCGCTGATCGGATCATCATGTCACCGATAAGGAGGAGAATGAAACCAGTGTTGACGGCCGAAGACATTTACTACATGCAAAAGATTGAACAACTCGCGAACGAAAGACTTAGATTCTTTCGCGAGAAGGAGATGCGAGAACAACATGCTAAAGAAAGAAACAAGTCAAAGTCAAAGTCCAAGTCCAAACGTCCACGGTCAACGGAAGACGGTCAACCGAGGAGAAAAGTACCAAAAAAGGCGGTCCGTACGCCCGTGGTGAGCAACAAGGTAACCGACCGGTTGAAAGAATTTGTTGTGAATGAGTTGAAGGGTACGGACATGAAACTTGTGATTCAGAAAAACTTGTACCATTCGGATACGATACAAAGTCAAAACAGGTTGAGTATGCCAATGAACCAATTGGAGACTGACGACTTTTTGACCATGGATGAGAAGAGAATTCTTAATATTAAAAATTCTAAAGAAAACGAGATTAAGGTGCCGTTGGTGGGGCCTACGTTAGAGATGTACCGTTTTCCGATGAATCTGAAGATGTGGCACATGGCGAGCACCGTGAATTATGTGTTGAAGACGCATTGGTTCGAGTTTTGGGAAGATTATGCGGAGTATTTGCAAGAAGATGTGAAGATTCAAGTGTGGTCGTTTCGTAGAGATGAGGAGTTGTGCTTTGCCATTGCATGTGTGGAGGAACCAGATGGTGGTCAAGACGACGTCGCTTGAGGATTGATGTATCATCTTTAATTCATATGTTTTTACATTCGTTTATTTTTATTTGAATTGTTAGATTTTGTGGATCATTAGTTCATTGAATGTAATTAACATTTGCTAATAACCGTTTTTTTTTAAATTTGTTTCATCAATGTTAAAATTTCATTGATATTGGATGTGTTGACCTATTTGGCTATTTCAATTTTAGGGAAAATCATCGAAATCTACTGTTGGACCGAAATTTTTATAAAAATGTACATTAACTTTTAGCCTTTTTAAAAAAGGAAACATATAAAAAAATAAACTAATTAGATAACGTCACCTTAGCTAAGCCGGCTAAGGAGGCTACATTTTTAGCGACGCAAATAACTTGGAAAACTACGACAATAAGGTCCACCGAAAAACCAATCAAAACCCGTGCATGCTAGATTTTGGCAATGTCTGTTTTTATTGGTTTTTTAGTTATTTGGGCAAGCTAAAATTTAGCTTCCAGACTAAAATCTAGGCTACTAAGCTTTTGTCGTGTTTAAGTATGTGTCGGTCAGGATGGTTCCGGTTAGAGCCACCGACTGACTGGTCCGGATTGGTTTCTAACCACCCCAAATTATCACAATAGTATTTTGGTTTTAAAAAGGTCTGGCATTCAAAATCGAATTCCTTAAAAAAAAAAAAAAAGGCACAAATGTCTTTCAAATAGGCGATTATCATCATTTTGCTCATAATGACGTCTATGGCAGGAGGTTAGAAGAAATGATGGTACTTGGTAGGTTTGGTGTTGTATATCATGTGTGACATAATATAAGTTCTATTATATGGTTATTTATGTTTCAGTAAAAAAAAAGCAAGTACAATAATGGCTTTGTGACCAGTAAAACAGCAGCAAATCATGATTGTGTAGTAGTGCAAAACGGGTGGGTGTTGGCGGACCTAGAAATGTTTTTCATGGGGTCGGTTGAGTAGTGATATATAATGTGGATATAACATTAAATTTTTTCATTGAGAGGCAATCGGGGGGTTATTTTAAAATTTTAGGGGAGGGGGGGGCGATCGAGATTTTAGTACGTATTTTACACTAATTTTTTTTATGAAGAGCGGTTGCCCCCCATAGTCACCAAGTAGGTCCGCCATTGGGTAGACAAACGCGTTCGGAACAAATTGACATATTAGCTTGAATCCAATTATCGAAATTCCATGCTTTAGGTTGATTTGGTGATCCATGAACATTATTTATCCCCTTAATTTTGTTTAGGGCCGGCCCAATAGGCTTGATGGGTCAAGCAAGGGGCTTAGGGTCACACAAAAATTAGTGCCCCCAATTTAAGAAAAAATATATATGTAAATTTGGTTTTTGAGTTTTGGGCAATTGGCTTAATGAAATTCTCTTAGGCCCGGCAACAAATCCAAGTGTGAGCGTGGTCCGCATGGATATCGATAGTAGAAGCATGCAAATCGGTGATTGATTGGGAATGGGGGGAGCGGGAATTAGGGTAGCCGATAAGCCGAAAATCACGATTTATGAATAGGGGCTAACGGCTTACAAGAGAGCCGTTAAGCAGGATGAATCATCAATCGTTTGCTCATCAAATATGTTTGTTGTCACTGCAAATCTGCAATTCAAATCGTTTGTTCTTTATTAAGTTCTTTTGTTTCTGTTTGTTTCTCGTTAAACTGTTTAGTTGTTTCTCAGTTATATTTCTTTCTTGACTGTCGACTGGACGCCTGGACTACAGTTATGGACTGCCGACGACTGGTCCGACTGTCGGTTTCTGCAATCGCCAATCGCTTATGCCTTATGGAATTTATGTTCTTCCTCGTTAATTGATTTATGTAGTGCAATTCTTTGCTATTTGGTTTCGGTTCTCAGTTTCTCACCTTCAGGTACGTTTTAAACTTATAATTTGTTTATTTGGTTACTAGGTTATATACCCATGTATTACATGGGTTTATTTATAGAAAAATGAAAGTATAATAATGTGTAAAAAAATTTAAAATAATGTATAAAAAAGAAATGAAATTCTTTGTTTCCTTAATTAAGTAATAAATAGAATTCAAATTTTATATTATCTTTTTTGAAAAATAAAAACATTAATATAATTAAATTTTAAAATTCAAACTTACTTAAAATATAGAAAATTATAAGATTTTGGTATAAAAAAACATGGTAATAACATGTGGCATTAGTTAGAATCATTTATTAAAATAACGATTTGAATAATTTGATTGTTTGATTAATTGGTTAAAATTTGAGAATCGTGATTTGGTTAGAAATTGAGAATCGTGATTTGATTTAATTGCTTAGAACCTGAGAAGTAATTTGAAAAGGGCTCATACCTTTTAGTTCACTTAAGACCACCACCCGTTACCATTTGATACAATGGTAGCTCTAAGACTTCCCATAGTGGAGGTCTTGGGTTCGAATTTTGACAATAGCAAAAAAGTTGTCTGTAGCCAGGTCAGGGGGTTTACCCAGTTGAAGGTTCCTCCTGTGGTGGGCTGCCCTAGTAGATGTTCTAGGTGTTTCTCCTGTGATTTGAGACTTGAATTGATGAGAGGGCTCTCATTGGAGTAGTAAAGTAACATAACTACTAAAAAAAGTTTTTTTAGATTTTTAATTTGGACTACTCTTGATTCACTATAGGAAGTTTCATGTTAGATTAGGACAAAAGAGTTATTTATAAATGTATAAATTATTAATTTATTAATTATATATATATATATATATAAATTAAACATTAATTCGAGCCAAACCGAACGAGCAACGAGCGAGCGTACTTTTGCTTATGCTCGGTTCGTTTACAAACCAAACCGAGCAGAATTCGAACGGGCATATTTCCCAGCATTTTTCGAACGAGTTTCAAGCGTCGAGCATTTTGGACAGCCCTAGTGGAGAGAAAGAAAATCATGAGAGAATGAAACGTCATCAGACGCGTGTCTGATGACTCAGCCCTATGGCGGACCGCTAAGCCTTTGGCTAACGGTCCGCTAGCCGCAATTTGGACCCGGATAAAGAGGGGCGGACGCGTGTCATGTGGCTCGCTGATACTAGTTGGGTGGCGGACCACTACCACCCTGGATTAACGGTCTGCTACGTTGGGCACTACGCCAATTAAGCCGCCATAAGAGGTGGCATACCGCTACACTGTGTTAACGGTCCGCTAGGGTTCCATATGTGGCCTATAAATAGAAATTAACATTAGACGAGTTTGAAGCAATCCCACACACACAAACACCTCCCTATACACACACTTAACCTAGAAGTTCGTGCCAAGGTTCTGATGCGCGTTTAAAAGTCCGATTTCTAGCCTTACGCCTTCAAATTTCACTAGATAGTGTTGAGGTAAGGTTCTGACCTATCGTCAAGCTTTGGGATATATATTATTAAGTTTAGTATAAATCTATGTTAAGAAATATTAGCAGTTAAATACTGTTCGAGGTATTTGACATATTATTGATACGATAAGCAGAAATACTGTCCAGGTAAGTTCCTCTGAATTAAAATGTGTATAGTTACATAGTTGTTATTTGAAATATTTCTAATGTAATGCCCTATTCCAAGTGTATATGATGCGTATTAAGTACTTATTACGTTTTGAGAGTGGATGGGACCTACGGGTGGACGATTATCTTATCTTATTGGTGAAAGGTAAGCCAATAAGGTAAGGTGATTGTCCATTTTATACTGGTGAAAGTTAGGCCAGTGACGGGAACGGTTGACCTATTATATATATAACAAAAGCTTATTAGTTTTGTGGGAACTAATGGGTGGGACATGGAATTGCTGGTGATTGAATAACACCCATATGATAAAGATTCTTAAATTCACCAACTTATGTTGACCCAGTTGCTTTTATTATTTTCAAAGATTGGTGCAGGTGGATCCTTTAGTTGGCATTCCAGGTAGATAACATATGTGGATAGTCAATTTTGCCTCGTTCATTCTTTCCTATAACTTCATAGTATGACTCACGAGATTAATCCCCCTATAGTTACCACAACATTGGGTGTCTCTTTTGTTTTTGTATGGTGGTATTAAAACACTACACCTCCACTGATCCGATATCTTTCCTATTTTAAGTATAATATTGAAAAAACTGTTAAACACCTAACTTCTTCATCCGCTAGACACTTCCACATCTCAATAGGAATATTGTCCGAGCCCACCGCTTTCACCTCCACCACGTTATCCTGCAAATCTCTAGCAACCAAAAAACCTACTACGTTCTTTGTCTCTTCAGACCTCGAATATCACAACTTCCCGTTGTACTCCTCTCCCTTTTTCCCCTTCCACATAGTCTCGCATACAACTTGAAATCTTCGCCTACTAAGCACACCCACCAACTCCAACAACTTACCATTAATGTATTTTAAAGTAATTCTTAAAATATAATCAAGAACTATTTATTATTTATTATTAGGATTATTATACTTTTATTAAAATATAGTCGAAGATAATATACAAAAATACGAAAAAACCAAACGACGACGTTGCATTTTGAAACCCTAGAGCCAACGCACGTACATAAATACTAAACTACCTTCACTTCTTCCGAATCTCGCAGCCGCACCCCTTTCTTTTCCACACGAACTTAAATTCAGAGATCCGGTATGTCAATTTGCACGGTATAGCCCCTCGCAACTTTAAGCTCATAGTTGCGAGGAACAAATCGAGATCAAAGGTATAATTTGTGCTAAATCGAATCTGGATTTTGTCAGAACATCGTCGATGTATCGATCGATCGATCGGAGCGAATGCTAAGCTCTTCGATTCTGTTCTGTTTAAACCACAATTTATCCTTTTTTATCTAAAATTTTAAGCAAATGAAATATGATGAGAAACTTTACTCTGAATTTATAGTTGTTGAATTCATATTCAGTACCTTCAAAGTTCTCTGATTGCTTTATATTTTCGTTTTTTTTTCAGATCTTCTCTTTATTTTAGATGTTTTTATGTAACAGAGGCAGATTTGAGGCACCTATTTTCATAATCTGGTTTTATTATACTGATCAGATTATACGAGCATGGTGCAAAATTGAATTTTTTTTCATTTTGCTTGTTTGACTGACTTCTGTCAAATTGTTAATATTGAAAAAAAGACAATTATAGAGTTTTTTTTAAATTATGTGTGTTTTCTTTTTATTTATAAAATACCAGTAATATTTATATTTTTATTTATAAAAAAAGGCATTTATAGAGTTTTAACTTTAGATTTTAGGGATTTTAAAAAGAAGATTTTAGAGGCGTTGTGTTTGTAATTAAAAAATATTTGGTGGAAGAATGAAACTTGTATACATTCTTTAATTTGTTGAAGAAGAAATGAAGAATCTTTGTTAGTAACAGATTGGGGTTTACCCGTGAGTTATGGTTTTTAGAGGAAACGATTGATGAGAGTAATAATTTATTTGCTATGGATATAAAAGATTTGTAGACGCTACATTACAATATAGATTAAAAGATTTGTCATGGGATATTTATGGAATCTCTATGAATAGAATCAAACCTTATTCCATGGTATTTACATGAGGTTCTTCTTTCTTATTCTTAAGAAAGTCCCCGAGAGGGTTTAGTTGATCCATGATTTAGGTTTCATCTTTCGTTTCCTTTTCGTTTGTTTCGAGAAATATATCGATCAATTCCGATTCTTTCTTTTTCTCTTGATTCTTTTCCGATCGAGATGTATAGATCCTGTTCATGGATTAACGAAAATGTGCAATAGCTCTATTTGCCTCTGCCATTCTATGAGTCTCTTCCCTTTTGCGTATGGCATCGCCACTCCCTTTGGCAGCATCCACTAATTCGGAACATAAACCGATTTTGGAATTTCACTGTTATTGTTTTGGATGCCCCGAACCGATAACAACGAAGATTCCGTCGCTTCTCAGCCCGTCACCTGCTGCAGCATGTGTTCATTAATTTTGTTTTTCTTCAATTACATTCATTTGTTATTTTTTTTCAAAAAATGGCTTGTAAGGTTGTTTTTTTTTATGCTTTGATATAAATTTATTTGAAAATGTAGTTTATAAAAGTCGGAGCTTTTTTAATCGTTATAGTAACCTTTACCATATGTCGTTAATGATATTGTGACGAAAGAAACAAATAAAAAGCAAATTAGGTGACTTGAGTCTACTTGTTTAGGTTAAAAATTTTTTTTTTGTATACTCACGTGAGTTGTGAACAAAAAGTACATTCATGTCATTACAATTTTCATATCCCTTTCACATGAGAAGTGTTTCTATGGAACATTCCCAAAATGATTATTTGATCGGTCTAACTTACAAAATAGTTAAACTTTTTTAACCTATTAATTTATGATCATTTTTACTAATAGACGGCCAAGAACGGTTAGTTTAGCTGCCTCTAATTCCGTGTCATATACTTTTTTTGTCAGAGTTAACCAACAAAATTTCGTCACATGACGTAATTGACTTTTTAGACGGTTTCACCAGCGTGTTTTTTTTTTGAGATTGACATGATTTTAGCAGATTTTTTTGACTTTTCCAATAGGTGGTTTGGAAGTAGTTTGAGCAATACCTTGTTTTATTTTTTGTTTATTCAAATTTATTCAGTCAGCATTTAATACTATATCAAAAAGTCTGAAACACGAAAGTAAAAAAAAACGTAACTGGCATGAGGTGAAAACATCGGGTGTTCAAATTGTTGGGCATCGTATGGAATTCTGGTAGAGACTTGCCATACGTTCGGCTTGCATACACATCAATTTGAAGATGAAAACATCGTTGAAGCGGAGATACACGAGCATGAGTTTGACATTTGAATGTCAAGCCCACTAGATTATTTATAAATCATCAAATGAAGTCATAAAGAGAATCAAAAAACGAAGTCTTGAAGACAACCTAGTTTTTATATAATTAACTATGTTTTATAACTTTATGTTTTAAACATTTTATCTTTTTAGTAACATTTTAGGTTTTTAATGTTTCGATTTTTAAAGTTAGTTAATTATATGTTTAACTAAGTTTTCCGAATACCTGGAAATAGGTTCTTGAAATACTTGTTCTTTATTATCGGTACAAGTATGAACCGGAACCGGGTACATAGAGTATGAATTTTCAACCAAGAACTGGAACCGGTTCCATCTCTTATGTGGTTTCCCGGAATTGATCTTACCTAGAATTGGTGCATGAGATTACCCGATTTGTCTCTAACCTCAAATTCTCACGTATGTATATTGCCTTGGATTGGTACATTCTATATTATCCAAAAAACACTAATTGTTTTAAGGTTCAAATGATCTTAATCCCGATTCACCTTGGTGAAGCTTGTAACTTTAGAAACTCCATGTGTGAAGTTCAAAGACTTTAATAACCCATACATCGATATGAAATCATAGTCTACTACACAATTTTACAATTATTAAGTAGATTTTTTTTCCACCCCACCCTTCATTCATAGACTTCAAGTGCCAACTCTAGAATGGGAGCCCACACGAATTTTGAATCCTTGCGAGTTAACCTCGTCGTCGGCAAGGCAATACCACAAAAGTTTTTAATATCCGTGGGCGTTTTTGGCTATATCCAACCTTTCACCGCTTTGATTTTATAAGGGTCGACATAAATTCTTTCTGTGTTCACCACGAGACCCAAGATATGAATCTCCCTGAGGCAAAAGGCACTTTTGGAGAATTTAGTGAATAATTTCTCCTTTTAGTGAGCCTCAAGGATTTCACGTAGATGACAAGCATGGTTATCCTCGCTACGCAAATAAATAATGATATCATCGATAAAATGATGACGGAACGATCTAGGAATGGTGTACACACCCGGTTCGAAAGATCTATGAAAGCCGCGGACGTGTTGGTTAGACCAAAAACTACATTTTTCATTTAATGGGTTTGAGAGTCAAAAGATACTAATACAGTTTTAGTACATGACCTATGAATGGATCAGCTTCAGGAAATAGAGTTGCAACCTATATGGTGCTCTGTGCCAAGGGCTCTCTGTCTTTCCCTCATACCAAAAACCTAAAATTAATAACTATATAAGAATTTATAAAATTTAATATGGATTTATAGAATTTTTAAAATGCTTAGATGAATTGATTTGTTCAACTATATGCGTACGATAGCAAATTCGACATATCTATTTGTTAGCATAATAAGTTGTTATGGGCTTGGGCTTTAGCCCATTTATCTTGTAAGGCTTAGCCTGCCTATTTAATGTTTGTTTTTTCTTCATTTGTAACTAATCTTCATTAGTTTAATATAGAGACTCCGTCTTTTCTCTAAACATGTTTGTTATTCAACATGGTATCAGAGCCTACTCGATTCATGCTTGATTGGAGATTTTTGTTGTCGCTTCCGCCCCGTTGTTGATTTGTTCGTTGTTTAGTTGTTCGTTGTTGAAGGGTAAAGGCTTAGCACTCATTCGGTGAAGCTTGCATCAGATTTCTTTGTCTCGTCACAGTTACGGATTTCGTTTTATTTGAACTGATTTGTGTATTTGGAAGAGCTTCTGGACAGATTGATAGGTTTGGACCTCGTTTCTGTCCTGTTTTACGAAGTTTGCGGTTGGTCACCAAGTTTGCGGTTATTTGAAGTTTGCGGTTATTCAACTGTTTTTCGGTTTTGACAATATGACTGGGAAAGATGAAAACATCGTTGAAGCGGAGATACACGAGCATGAGTTTGACATTTGAATGTCAAGCCCACTAGATTATTTATAAATCATCAAATGAAGTCACAAAGAGAATCAAAAAACGAAGTCTTGAAGACAACCTAGTTTTTATATAATTAACTATGTTTTATAACTTTATGTTTTAAACATTTTATCTTTTTAGTAACATTTTAGGTTTTTAATGTTTCGATTTTTAAAGTTAGTTAATTATATGTTTAACTAAGTTTTCCGAATACCTGGAAATAGGTTCTTGAAATACTTGTTCTTTATTATCGGTACAAGTATGAACCGGAACCGGGTACATAGAGTATGAATTTTCAACCAAGAACTGGAACCGGTTCCATCTCTTATGTGGTTTCCCGGAATTGATCTTACCTAGAATTGGTGCATGAGATTACTCGATTTGTCTCTAACCTCAAATTCTCACGTATGTATATTGCCTTGGATTGGTACATTCTATATTATCCAAAAAACACTAATTGTTTTAAGGTTCAAATGATCTTAATCCCGATTCACCTTGGTGAAGCTTGTAACTTTAGAAACTCCATGTGTGAAGTTCAAAGACTTTAATAACCCATACATCGATATGAAATCATAGTCTACTACACAATTTTACAATTATTAAGTAGATTTTTTTTCCACCCCACCCTTCATTCATAGACTTCAAGTGCCAACTCTAGAATGGGAGCCCACACGAATTTTGAATCCTTGCGAGTTAACCTTGTCGTCGGCAAGGCAATACCACAAAAGTTTTTAATATCCGTGGGCGTTTTTGGCTATATCCAACCTTTCACCGCTTTGATTTTATAAGGGTCGACATAAATTCTTTCTGTGTTCACCACGAGACCCAAGATATGAATCTCCCTGAGGCAAAAGGCACTTTTGGAGAATTTAGTGAATAATTTCTCCTTTCAGTGAGCCTCAAGGATTTCACGTAGATGACAAGCATGGTTATCCTCGCTACGCAAATAAATAATGATGTCATCGATAAAATGATGACGGAACGATCTAGGAATGGTGTACACACCCGGTTCGAAAGATCTATGAAAGCCGCGGACGTGTTGGTTAGACCGAAAGGCATTACCGGTTCATAAGATGTGTAATTTAAAATAGAAAAAAATAGCTGAGGGAGCACACGAAAGAATTCGAACAGACAACCCAAGCCAATGTAGTATGTATGTTATTGTTTGTTATAATAATTAAAATAGAAAAGGAGGCTGAATGTTAAGAGGATTTTGTATAACTATTTCATTATTATTTATATAAAAAAAACTTCCCTCAATTAAACTATAATTCCTTTTTATTGACCATAACAAGGAAATAACATTGATCCATTTAACCCTGAATAAATTATTTTACTTTCGACAACAAATGCAAGTTCTAACAAAGCAACTAAGAACCATATTTAGGGCCACACGGACGGCATATGCACGCGCCATCGTCACAATAAGATTCCTTATTACGACACCAATAGTTTTTGCAAATCTTGTCATCATGGCAATGCCATAACAAGGATCTTCGTTTAAATGGTACATTTGGTTGCGGCATCGGCAGGATTCCAGGATGACAAAGGCAGTTGCCATTGATAGTGTCACATAAAGCATCTTCTGTTCCACAAAACTTGGTACAATAATCAGGATTCGGGACACTTGGAGGGCTTGGCGTTGGCGATGGTGACTGCGGCCGGTATGTCGACCATGCTACTAAAAGAGACAATAACACATCATAAATTAAATATGAAAATAAAAAAAATTCGTTTACCATTGGGGTTGGTGGCCCAGTGACAAAGACAAAACCTTTTAAACCACCTAAGGTTCAGGGTTCAAGTCCCACTAAAGAAATTTGACGTAAAAAAAAGAGAAGCATTTACATTTTTAAGGATAAAAAATGGAAGATAAAGAGAGAGTTGCATGCCTGGGGCAAATAAGAAGATGGTTACAAGAGCAATCTTGAAGGGATGATACTCCATGGAGATCTTTAGTTTTTGGGTGGTAGAAAAGATTAAGTTCTGGTTTATATTTATATTCAAGTTAACAAATATAAATTCAATGGATTTAATTACCATTGGAGATGAAACGCACCATTTTGTGCAAAAATGTTTGGTATTGAAACTTTTAATTGAAATAAATGAAAGGTATAATAGCAAAGCCAATATTAATGCACTAACTTCTAGATTATATTTTGTTTTCATATTAAAAATGGAGTTTTTTTAGAGGAAAAAAAACTTGCTAACACCATGGAGCCAATATTTACCCCTTTTAAAGTCTAACATCAACTTTTAAATTTATTAATTAAAAGTCTTCTTTCTGTAAGACATATCTTGCTATTTTCTATTATCTATAAAAATCAATATGATTATGAATGGTAATTTAATCCATTAAACACTTGTCAAGTGTCTTAGCCCTTAGGGTGGACCGGGTGGGACTCAGGTTGGGTCTCGGCTTAGATAGGGTAAGAGGTAACACCACCGCAAGCAACTTGGGCTGGGGCTCGGGTTTAAATGACGGTTTCGTGAAGCCAGGGAATGGAGAACAAAAATAGTTGTTGGGGAATGGAATGTTATTTTTTTAACATTTTAAATTTCAACCTTTTGCTACACAGTTTTTGTACCAAAAATACTATCCTCTACTACTCTAGTATTCTACTATACTCAAATGGATTCAAGGAAACAACCATCCTCCACCCAAAGAGCATATAGGCCAAAACTCCGTTATGGAGAAAGTGAACCGACTTCACCCCAATCATTTCAGTATCCCCAATCGGGTCAAAGTGGACCGACTCCTCACCAATCGTTTCAATATCCTCAATTCTACCAATGTCCTCCAACCCAGTTGTCCATACACCATGTCATTCTGTACTTTTAAAAAACAAAAGACCACCGTTTCCATACTATCAAAATCTATCATTTCGTCACCCAACCCAACCCGTTCCACAAACCGAAGAACAACTATATGAGGTTTAACAAGATAAGGTGAATGAAGATGAGAAATAACAACAATACAAGGTGGAAGATGAAGAACAATATGCGACTCGTAAGCGCAAGTCAAGAAAAGCTGGATCAAATGGGAAAAAAAAAGAAACGAAAAAACATGAAGGGCAGGATTCGAACCTGTGCGGGCAGAGCCAACATGATTTCTAGTCATGCCCGATAACCACTCCGGCACGTCCACGTTGTTGCTGCTTTTTAAAAGGACGGATACAAGATCCAAATACGTTGAACAATTTGTCAAAGAAGATATATTACAAAAAAAAAAAACCTTTAACATCGATTTAAAAGAATTTTGTTTTGGGTAAGCAAACTAACTTTAGTAAAGTAATAACCTTATTTATTTTCGATAAAATGGTTTAAGATATCATCAATTATTATAATTATTCAAGTATCTGATTTGAGTCATCAAGTATAACATAAACATCCAAATTGAGAAGGATCGTCGCAAATCAATTAAAATTTGAAGTTCTGAAGTTTGATTTTCATACTTATGTTTTTTTACTCAGATATAATTTAAACGGGTTAAGATGATAATTTAAAATGGTTTAAGATATCATCAATTATAAATATTTAAATACAAACTGAAATAGTTGTATGTATTTAACGTATTTCATTTTCATGTAGGTTATTAAGATGTACTTTCACAGTTTGACCCAATTAAAACCAAAATTTTCTACTAATTGGTTAAGATGTCACCAGGTGAACACTTCATGACGTGTTTAGATCGATCCTTGATTGAGAATTGTTGGAAGTATTGCAAACTTCGTATAAAATTATGATTCACTAATTTGGTTGTTTTATGTGCGATGGTTAAAATGGAATTTGAAGCTAAGGTGCCTTGAGCTGGAGGTGTCTAAAGTTGAGGGACTAAATTTGTGTAGCGGTAAGGCTCAAGGACTGGATATGTTAAGTCTTGAAAATTTCTGCCCATATATTTAAAAGTGACTCTCACTCTTGGTCAAGCTCAACCTCTAGGGTTTTTTTATCCTTCATCTTTGATTGCGCATACTTCTGCATAGCAATCGTCTTCTTCGTCTATATTTTCAGTCTTGTGTACTGAAGTTCTTTTGGTTATTGTTCTAGATACAGGTTTGTGTTAACCGTATCAAGTTAGTGTTCATAACTAAACAATTCGTCATTTTTAGTGAAGTGTTTTAGGTTTCTGCATGTCTTTGACATGTTTCACTTCTATTCTCTAGTAATCTCAGAAAAGTTGACAAGAATATATATCCTTACATGAATACAACTATACGAGACAACTAATTAACTCATTCTACCAAGATCTAGGCTCCTAACTCAAAAATACTACAACACGGGTGGATGGTCTAAGATGTAAAATAAAAACTCTAATTATAACACATCATAGAAAATGAAATAAACTTCCAAATTCAAGTATGTGATTTGAGTGCATATAAAGTATATAAACATCCAAATTGAGAAAGATCGTCACAAATCAATAAAAATTTGATGTTCTGAAGTTTGTTTTCATACTTATACTTTTTTTACTCGGTTATAATTTAAACGGGTTAACGAGGTATATATAGTATGACAAGTCAATTAAACCTGATACAAAAACTTAAATACGCTAGTCTTTCAACCCTGACTCAAACATGTTTAGCCTCAATCCAAAGTTGTTAAATTAAAGTTGGATTACTATCATATTAGAAATTACAATCTCTACATACTTCCACAATGAGAGAGGATGGATGGGTTTTTGGTAAAGGGACAAGACATCAAGTTGAGATGGCCAACATACTTTCACAATCTTTTTTTAGATTTGTTTTTAATACAAGCAGGCCTAAACAAGAAGACATCGAGGACCGTACAAACCAAGGTCAACAACGAAACAATCGATACTGTCGGCATATTACACAGGAAGAGGTGAGGAGAGCCTTTAGGAAGACGGGGAGGGCTTAGGTAGTTGGATGGGACGACATACCTATTGAGGTATGGAAGTAATAAACTTTTGTATTTAAAAAAGTATTATTTTTATTATATAATATTTTTTGTATTAAAAAATGACCATAATATAGGGTGAAAATGGAGTGACAGATGATGATGAGACGTTTAGATGACGAAAGATATTGGAAAGTGAAATACGAATATAACTCATCGTGTCATAACCAGTAAATTACATGATGAAGAAACTATAAAACAGATTATGAGAAAGATATATTATTATGTAGTTATTATAAAATTAAAAAAATACATTCAAGTATTAATTATATATTTTTGTGGTTGTTGGAAGATCACACAAAAAACAAGTTGCAATGAATCTTTGACATCCATCACTTAATTATAAAACTCCAATCAACCAAATTAGAAATCTCTAGGGCTACATGTGTGGCAGATGCAACTACCATCATCACTATAAGAATCAGCACGATGGCACCAATACTTTTTGCACATATCATCATCCTGACATTGCGACGACAATGATCTTCGGTTGATACGGAATGGTGGTGTTGTGTTTGTAACTCTCGGCTTACAGACGCAATTACCATTCTGATCATCACAAAAAGCATTTTCTGTTCCATAAAATGTCTTGCAATAATCGAGGTCCGCTGCGCTTCCTGCCAGTGATTGCATTGGGAATGATCATGCTATAAAAAGAAGAATAAACATCATTAGCAAATTAATACGAATATTAGAAGAAATAATGGGAGAACAAGCATTTAAAGTTGTCATATTTTTGTATGTTTTGAAGATTATGAAGATAGTTAACAGACTAATCCTGAAGGGAAGGTACTCCATAAGGAATGAAGGATTAACCTCTTTTATATTTATAAGTAATTTGACACATAAACTTCAATGCATTTGCTAATGGAAATGAAATACCTCTATTTAAGAAAATATGTATGTTTTATAATTTTTAATTGCAATTAGTTTGTGGGTTATAAGTGTAACTTCATTGTTTATACCAGATTAATCACACTTAAAACATGTTTAATGAATATGCTCACACTATATAGGATTAATCCTAAGGGATGGTGTACTGATAAATATTTTAGTTATAAGTCAAATGCCTTATTTTGTATTTTGACTTTTTAACATCTTCAAAATATACCCATACGATCAGAGCGAAATGTCAAAATGAATACAAAATAGGGTCACGTGTAGCAATAATATGATGAAACGTACACAAAGCACATAATGACACAAAAAGGGGGGATTTTTGTATGTTTGTGTGCGTGTCATCATATTATTGATACGTCACCCCTTTTGTGTCCTTTTTTGATACTTTTGTTTGAGATCGTACAAGAATATTTTAAGAATTTTAAAAAGTGAGATGTATAAAATGGGGTTTTGAATTTTCATAAATACATTTTAAAATTTTTCCCATAAATTAAAGGGTAGAATCTCTTGTAAATGCCAAGGAATTTATCCATGACACGTATCGAGTGGTTATACACGAGTACAAGACACAAAAACATCATAAGTTAAATATGAAAATAAAAAATGGTTTACTAAGCATTTGGAGTCTTAAGGATAAAAATGAAAGATAAGTTGCATGCCTGGGGCAAATAAGAAGATGGTTACAAGAGCAATCTTGAAGGGATGGTACTCCATGGAGATCTTTAGTTTTTGTGTGGTAGAAAAGATTAAGTTCTGGTCTATATTTATAGTCAAGTTAACAAATAATAAATTTAATGGATATAATTACCATTGGAGATGAAACGCACCATTTTGTGCAAAAAATGTTTGGTATGAAAACTCTTAATTGAAATAAATGAAAGGTATAATAGCAAAAGCAACATTAATGCACTAACTTCTAGATTATATTTTGTTTTTATATTAAAACTGGGTTTAATCTAGTGTTTTACACATGATAAAATATTAAAATTATATTGCTAAATATTTTAATAACATTTTTTATACAAATTTGATATTGTATTTGTAGCATTTTCATTTTATTATATGTTAAGATTATATGAAAAACATCAGAAAATACATGAAAATTCATTTACAATGTATTAAATTACATGTGAAATGAATCGTTACAATGATTATTTACAAATTTGAAAATACTTTATTGTATGTAACAGTTGACGTGTTACTAGTAATTTTTTCATTTTTACCAAAGATTAATAACTTGAGTCCATCTCAAGTTTTAACTTTTGATAATGCAACATACAACTGATTATTAATCAACACTGTATCTTTCAATACAAACCTACATTTGTAAGTGATTGCCCTAAACTTTTATTCATGGTCATTGCAAAAATACAACAGTTGTATATTTTTTCCTTTAAAGTTTTAATAAAATTATTTTGTCTGAATATGCTAACCCAATTATAGGGATAAAATTGTGATGATCAATTTTTGTTTCAAAATTGTCTGAATATGCTAACGTGATTACCTTATGATTTGACCTAAAAACTTTTTACATTGCGTAAACCATTTTTTCATCAATATTTATTAATAGTATAACTGCAACACCGACATTTAAAACTAATTTATAGTTTGACAAACCTGATAATGTAAGTTAATTTTAAAAATCAGGAGATTATAAACTTTCATTAAAATCATCATTAAAATATTCTGATTAACGGATACTATTTGTAATTGTATGCAGAAAATCTCGCCAAACTTTTAATACTAAATCTCTCATTAAAAAATAATAAAAAGACACAAATAAAATTTAAATTTCAACAATATATCATCTTTTAAGTTCAAAATTTAATACTCCAAATTTTAAAATTTCAATCCTTAATATTTCGACACAATTAAATTTTAAATTCCAAATTTAAATATGAAAAATTTAAAACTAATAAATTAGAATTGAAACTTGTAAACATGTTTTAAAAAAAATTATCATTTAAAAAAAATAAAGTTTAAAGTATAGGGTTAGGTAAAAAGGGTAAGAAGGATTTTAAGCTTGACCTGTCTCATTTTATTGTTTTTAAAGGGAGGGCATAATGATCAATGTGTAATATACCAGGTCAATGTGTAATACAAAGTCTGATATTACATAATGACCAGACCTGATATTACACAATGAGCATATTACACAATGACCTGACATATTTGAGCGAATTACACAATGAGTTGTAAACGTAAAACACAATGATGAATACATATAACACAATGATGAAAAATATTTGACACAATGACCTGACTAATTACACAATGAACTTGTATTACACAATTACCTGACTAATTACACAATGAACTTGTATTACACAATAAACTTGTATTACACAATCACCTGACTAATTACACAATGAACTTGTGTTACACAATGACCTGACTAATTACACAATGACCAGACGTGGTATTACACAATGACCTGACTAATTACACAATTAGCTGGAAAACGTAAAACATAATGATAAATACATATAACACAATGAACTTATAGTACATAATGAACTTGTATTACACAATGAAGTTGTATTACACAATGACTTGACTAATTATACAATGAGTTGGAAAATGTAAATTTTTTTTTTCGTTTTTATTTATAACGACACTATATACTCGTTTTAAAGATAAAAAAAAACGCTCGTTTTTATGGTGTAATTTAAAAAAAAAATAATATCGTATGTAAAAGTTATGAACGTTTAAAAATGAAGGGGGGAACTTGATAAAAAGTCAACAAAAATGATCAAGACTAAAATACCCTTTCAACAACTTTTTCTTCTCCAATTTAATTTCAACCATTAAATATTTTCTACAATTTGATCTAATGGCCCTAAATCCTTCTCACCCTTCTTAGAATTAGAATCCTTTTTACCTGAACCTAATCCTTAAAGTATAATACACTTTTAAAAATAAATATTTGCAAGTTTCTTAATTTTATTAAAAACTAAATATTAAAATTTATGTATCAAAATAAAAATTTATTTATAAATATCAAATTTAATTAAAAAACTACTAATTAAATATTAGTAAACTTTATTCTAACACATATTTACTTACAATACAAACGCAGTATTTTCAAATATTATATGTAAATATAAAAAATCTTGTTTTTTGATAATAAAATTTAAAAAAAATATTTTTTAATAATAAAACTTTAAAAACTCATTTTTTTAATTACTTCTTGATTTTTTAAAAATATTAACTTTTGATGATAATTTTAAAAAAAATGTGAGCAAGTGATAATAATGATGAAAATGTTTATTTATGTAATTTAAAAAAAAAGATAAATATGAAAGTATTAAATTAAGGATATAAATATGATTTTGGGGGAAAAAGGCTGTAGGATAAAATATGATGATACGAAATAACAAAACTATTTAGTTATTTTTAGAAAAGATATGGAGTTGTTTTGGCCCCTTTTAAATTCTACACCAACTTTTAAATATATTAATTGAAGTTTTCTTTCCGTGAGACAGACATATCTTGCTATGTTCTATTATCTATAAAATTAATATGATTATGAATGGTAATTTAATCCATTAAACAATTGTCAAAAGTTTCTTAGGGTGGGACTAAGGTTGTGTCTCGGCTTCGATCAGGTAAACAGCGACACCATCGCAAGCAACTCGGGTTGGGGCTCGGGTTCAAATGATGATGGTTTCGTGAAGCCGGGGAATGGAGAAAAAAATAGCCATTGAGGAATGGACAGTTAGAAATTTTTTTTATTTTTTTAATATTATAAATTTCAACATTTTGCTACACAATTTTAATACCAAAAAAAAAAATACTATCTGCTACTACTCTAGTATTCTACTACACTAAAATGGATCTAAAGAAACAACGATCCTCCACCCAAAAAGCGTATAGGCTAAAAGTCTCGAAAGTGAACCGACTCCACCCCAATCATTTCAATATCCCCAATCGGGTCAAAGTGAACCGACTCCTCACCAATCGTTTCGATATCCCCAATTCTACCAACGTCCTCCAATCCAATCATCCATGCCCGTCCAAATTGCACGAGGTCATTTTGTACTTCCACAAAACGAAAGACCACCGTTTTCATACTACCAAAATCTATCCTTCCGTAACCCAACCCAACCCAACCCAACCCAACCCAACCCCTTCCACAAACCGATGAACAACAATATGAGGTTGAGCATGATAAGGTGAATGATGATGAGGAAGAACAACAATACGAGGTGGAAGAAGAAGAACAAAATGCACCTCGTAAGTATCGGGAGGATCATGAGGAAGTTGCCTTGGCCAAAGCTTGGATTCGTATCTTCGAAAACCCTAAAATCGGAGATCAACAAAAAATCAAATCATTTTGGAATCGAGTGCTTAAACAATTTAGAAAGAATCTTGATGGAACCGAATGAACATTCCACCAACTAAATTCAAAATGTTCTCTTAAGAGTTTGTTATTTTCTTTTTCAACCCACAAGATTCTTTTTTCATTTTTAGCAACTTTTTAAAAATAAGACGTTGTTGGCTTTCATTAAATTTTTTTTTTCATTTTCAGCAACTTTTTTTAAATTAAGATGCTCTTGGCTTAATGATGTGATGAGGATGCCGATGACGGCGGGGATGACGACGGTGTTGATGATGAGGAGGAGGAGGAGGAGGACGACGACGGGTGTGATGATACTACTCGCATAGAGTGTGTGTTTTCGTCGGTAAACAAACGTGTTTTTACTTTAGAGAGTGTGTTTTATAGTTAATTTATGCATCTAGCCAAAAGACTTCTGCAAAAATCCAAGTCAAATATTATTAGGCCCAAATAGTAAGAGAGGAAAGGGAGCCCAACCCAAGTCAGAAAAGCAGGATCAAATGGGGAACAAAAAAAAAACACGTGAACGGCAAGATTCCAACCTGAGCGGGCAGAGCCCACATGATTTCTAGTCATGCCCGATAACCACTCCGGCACGTCCACGTTGATGTCTTTTTTGAAATTGACCGGCACAAGATCAAATATGTTACGAAAAAAAAAACTTTAACATCGACCTAAAAGAATTTTGTTTGGGGTAAGCAAACTAACTTTAGTGAAGTAATAACCTTATCGATTTTCAATAAAGTATAATATAGACATCCAAATTTGAGTACATGAAAGCAAGCCTAACCAAGAAGACAACAAGAAACGTACAAACAAAGTTCAACAACGTAACAATTGTTACTATCAGCATATCGCATAGAAAGAGGTGAGGAGAGCTTTTAGGAAGATGGGGAGGACTAAGACAGTTGGACCGGACAACATATCCATTAAGGTATGGAAGTAATAAACTTTTGTATTTTAAAAAAATATTATATTTATTATATAATACTGTTATATTAAAATTTTTGAAAAAAAGTGATAAATGACCATAGGTGAAAATAGAGTGATGGATGGTGAAGAGGCACTTAGGTGACGAAAGATACTGGAAAGTGAAATACGGCTATAACTCGTGGTCTTATAACCAGTTAATTACATGATGAAGAAATTATAAAATACATTATGAGAAAAATATATTATTATGTAGTTATTATAAAATTAAAAAACTACATTCAAGTAAGTATTAATTATATAATTTTGTGGTGGTTGAAGATCACACAAAAAGCAAGTTACATTGAATCTTTGAATTTCAACACTTAGTTATAAAACTCCAATCAAGCAAATTAGAAATCTCTAGGGCTACACGGGTGGCAGATGCAAGCACCATCATCACAATAAGAATCAGCACGATGGCACCAATACTTTTTGCACATATTATCATCCTGACATTGCGATGACAATGACCTTCTGTTGATGCGGAATGGTGGTGTTGTGTCTGTAATTTCTGGATTACAGACGCATTTACCATTCTGACTATCACATAAAGCATCTTCTGTTCCACAAAATGTCTTGCAATAGTCGAGGTCTGAAGGGCTTCCTGCCAGTGATCGCACCGGAAATGACCATGCTGCACAAAGAAAAATAAACATCATTAGCAAATTAACACGGATATTAGAAGAAATAGTAGGAGAACAAGCATTTAAATTTGTTATATTTGTGTATGTTTTGAGTTATAAGTTAGAGTTGTTTGCCTTGGAAGATTAAGAAGATAGTTAAAAGACCAATCGTGAAGGGAAGGTACTCCATAAGGAATTAACTATGAAGGATTAACTTCTTTTATATTTATAAGCAATTTGACACATACAACTTCAATGTATTTGCTAATGGAAATGAAACGCGTCTATTTATGAAAATATGTATGGTTTTATAATTTTTAATGGCAATTAGTTAGTGGGTTATAATTGGAAGTTCATATTATAATGATATATGCTCACACTAAATACATAGGATTAATCCTAAGGGGGGTGGGAGTGCATGGCGGGTACCATGCGGGTAATAGAGGGTACCACTCCCACTAAAGCGGGTAGCACTTGGAGGGTAGTGGAGTGAAGGTTTAGCGGGTATATATACCCACTGATACCCGCTGAAAGATTTCCATGTGCGTGTGTATATATATGAAAATCTAGGTGGGCTGGAGGGTACTTGGAGGGTACCACTCCCACCATGTAAGGTAGTTTAGGAGGGTACTTTGGCTAAATGAGGCGTCATGTTTTTATTGGTTTATTTTGGGAGGGTAGTTTAGTTGGGAGGGTACCACTGCCAGTCCCCTAAAGAGCATTCACAGCCGGTTTTGTATATGTTTGAGAGTGAGTTTCTGTATATTTTAAAGAGTGTTTTAAAGTGATCGCGAGTGGAGGAGAAATAAAAAGTATTTTTTTGTATATTTGTTAAAACACAGTTCACTTGTACAAATTTTTTAAATTTTTTTGAAAGTTGTTGTTAGTCACTACTAGAAAAAATCACGTTTCCAACGCAAATTTGCGTCGCAAATGCGTCGGAAACACCTATTTCCGACAAAACTGCGACAAAATCATTCTGTCGGAAAAATCCCGTTGAAAATAATTTGCGACAAAATTGCTACAAAAAATGCGACACAATTGCGATAAAAATGTTGTGTAGGACTTTCCGACGAATTTCTGACGCAATTTCTAATTATAATTATTATGCTTAAAATTATTTACATAATTATCTATTTTTTATTTTTTCTAATTTGATTTAAAAGAAATAGTTCGTCGCAAATGTGTCGGAGTTTTCCGACATATTTCTGACGGATTTTATTTTTTAATTTAAAATTTCAATTATTGATTACCTTATTTAATTATTTAGAAAATTACGTTTTGTCGGAAATGTGTCGGAAATTTACGACAAATTTCCGACGCAAATAAAAAAATATAAAAAAAATAATTATTTTTTATTTAATTATACAGAAAGATAAATAATTAGTTTTGTCGCAAATGTGTCGGAAATTTCCGACGCAAATAATAAAAAAAATTAAAAAATAGAAAAATCTAGGTTTTTTCTACTAAAAAAATGCAAAAAAAAAAAACAAATATAATTTTGAAAAAAGCAGAAAAAATCAAATATAATTCTAAAATATGTTTTTACAAATTCAACCATAAATACAATAACCTAATTCTAAAAACAATACATTACAACAAAAATTTTAATGTCTAAACTACAAAACTAAGACAGTTTTAACATATATGTCTAATAACCCATAAAGTTTAAGAAATAAATGCGAAGACTCCTCGGGCGTTGCGGCGCGCCAATCTTGGGAAAAATCAACGTCCTCAAAGGTCTTTAAACTTTGAAACGCTACACACAAATATCATTACTCCCACGTCTCGACGGTTTAGTTGAAGGCAAAGCCACAAAAGTCATGTCATTTAATACTCTTAGTTGGTAAGAAAAAGTCTGCAGAAAACTAAACCAACATAAGAAAAGTTTCTCCTAAAACAATAAAAACAGGTTCACCACTTTTGATTACGCATGTTAAAGAAACAATAACCTTAGACTTACAGTTGGTTGCTGCTACATGACCAATTGTATCTACCAATGCAACCTGTTAAATATTAAGTAATAAAAAAAACCATAAATGTCATAACTCATAAGTTAATGAAAACCCATATCACAAAAACATAAATAACAACTAAAGAAAGCATATATATTTTTATTATAATTATTAAGACTATTTTTGGTTTTGTCGGAAATGCGTCGCAATTTGCTACACATTTGCGACGAAGGCTAGGGTTTTCATTTTCGTCACTATTTTGTCGCAATTGTGTAGCATTTTGCGATGGAAAACTTGCGTCGGAAATATTTCGTAGCAAACTCGTTTTTTTCTAGTAGTGGAGAAGAAAGAAAAAGTAATGATAAATGTATAAAAAATATTATTTAATTGAAAACGAAAAAGAAAATATAGTGATTTTTAGCGTAATTATAAGGATAAGGAACGGGTTGTGAATGCTCTAAGGGATGGCGTAGTGATAAACTTTCATAAGTTCTCTGTCTTTAACCACTTGAAGGCTGCATGCTCGACACACGCTACTTTAATCACAATAGTTAGCACGGTATGTATTGGTTTTTTAGTTTAATAATCTAAATGAGATATCTATTAAAAATAAATGTAAATATTTTACATTAAGTGATTGACTAACATCCGACCTCTCATACCAACAATATTGTCTGTTTCACCCACTAGGAGCTCACAGATTTGTTTTATGTTGCCCGAGTGAAAACTTCCCAACGGGTCACCCATCCTTGGATTACTTCCATCCGAGCACGCTTAACTGTGGAGCTCTCATCTCATCCACGGTAAATGCGCCCAAAATGCGTTGATAATATTTGAGGCGGACATGTCTTATGAACCAAGAATCTCTCCTTGCCACAGCCGATTTAAAATTTGCCTAGAGGGCCGTATTAACTTTCTCTATATCGTTACAGATTATGCTTTCAACAACTGTGTGTACGAAGTCTTTTTGCTTGTTTTTGTTCGCCCCTCTTAGAACAATATTTGGTAGTAGTACTACAAAGTGTACGTATTGATTAACTGCAAACAAGATAAATACAAAGAATTATAAGGACATGTGACAAAGAGACGGTCTAGTGATTCAAGTGTCATAAACTATTTTTTGTTGTAAATGACATACACAAATTAGACAGGATTTTAGGTAAGCTATAACACAGGTTCGGGGTGGTGAGTACACACTCGTATAAACTGATTTAAATTCCAAGACCTATTCAATAAGAAGACTTAAAAGGTTTAGATAAATTTCTATCGAACCTCGGCGTAAAAATCAGTTTTTCAATCTTTGAATCAAGAACAAGTACAAGCTAGAACTCCATATAAAGCACTACATTTAATGCAGCAAAACTTAAGACTACATTAACACCTATTCATAATATAATATGTAGAGTAAACTTCGTTTTTGGCCCATGTGGTTTGGCCTGTTTAACCCTTTTAGTCCAAAAAAGAATCTTTTAACATATCAGCCCCTGAGGTTGTATTTTTGTAACCATTTCAGTCCATGACACTAACTCTGTTAATTTTTCTGTTAAGTATAGGGGCATTTTAGTTATTTTATTTTTAAGTAAACTAGTTAATCTTTTCAGTTCAATAAAAAATTTTTTAGGCTTTTTCATAAAACTTTTTTTCTACTTTTTTTAAAAACGTTTTTTTTTATTTTTTAAAATCATTTTTTTTTGTTTTTTTTCGTAAGAACGTCTTTTTTGAATCTTTTTAAAAACGTTTTTTCACTTTTCTAAAAAAACACTTTTTTAACTTTTTTTCATAAAAAACGTTTTTAAAAACATTTTTTTAGTTTTTTTTATAAAAAAGTGTTTTACTTTTTTCGTAAAATGTTTTTTTAACTATTTTAAAAACGTTTTTTTTTTTACTTTTTGAAAAAAGACATTTTTGAATCTTTTTAAAAATGTTTTTAAAAACATTTTTTCATTTTTTTTATAAAAACGTTTTTTAGCTTATTCGTAAAATATTTTAACTATTTTAAAAAAGTATTTTTTTAAATAGTTCACTACTTAGAAATAAAATGACTAAAATGCTCCTATACTTAACAGAAAAGTTAACAGCATTAGTGTCATGGACTGAAATGGTTATAAAAATACAATCTCAGGGGCTGATATGTTAAAAGATTCTTTTTTGGACTAAAAGGGTTAAACAGGCCAAACCACAGGGGCCAAAAACAAAGTTTACTCTAATATGTATATAGGGGAATTTTGTATTAAGAAGTGATTTTCGCTAAAAATCCTAAGAAGTTGGTCAAATAAACTCTGATTGAGCTCATTCCAGTGGAACCGTCTCATCAAACCTTAACCCGTCCTCAAAAACCTAAACTCCCCTCCACCCGCACCCCCAAAAACCTAAACTCCCCCTCCAACCCCACCCCAAAAAGCCTAAACCCCCACCCCCCTAAAAACTTAAACCCACCCCCAAAAACCTAAACTCCTCACCCCCACCCTTCAAAAAAACATAAATCCTAAAATCTAAACCCTAAAACCTAAACGCTAAGGCTAAAACCATAAAAATCAACCCAAAAAGATAAGATGGTAGAGTTCGACGATACGGTTCCAACGCCGTTGGAATGAGCTCAATCGAAGTTCGTTTGATATCACTTATTAATGTTTTTATCATTTCTTAGGCTTATTATCAAAATATCACTATTTATTTGAACCTCCTATGTATATATAGCATATTGTTACATAGGCGCGCCCAAAGGGAGGGGCAAGATGGGCGACGGCTCTAGGCCCGGTCTTTCAAGAGGCCCGAAATTTTTAAAAATTTTGTATGTGTTTTAAATAGTATATTTAGTTTATACATCCATGTTTTGTACATCAAAGTTACCTTAGTGCAATTGAAAAAACCATTATACAAAAATGTAAAGGTCAGAGGTTCAAGTCTTGGTAACAACACTATTTATTTTTCATATGTTCTATTTCTTATTTTCTCTTCTTTTTTTTCATCTCTTTAAAAGTTTGTCCTACAAAAACCCATAATTGTTTAAACTACACCAAAAAATATTATTATTTTATTAGTTAAAATTGGTTTTTTTAGTGGTTTTCTCGTTTTCACCTAACTATGTGGTTTCTCTGGAACCCTCCCCTATATATTTAAACCCATTACATATAAAAAATTATTGAGGCCCGCATTTTTATTACTTGTCCCGGGCCCAAAACATTTCAAGGATTCCCGGGGCCGGCCTTGTTGTTACATATATTGTCTTTACACATCAACACTTCATCAAATTTTTTTCTAACAATCTAACATACCCTGGAACAGAACATTTTAAACAAATATTGATACAAAGTTAATATTTTTATATTTGAAGTGATGTATTTTAACACTTGGTAAACCATTAGCTTAGGTGAAAGGTCACAAATTGAGGGTTAGATAATGGTGCAAATAGTTCTACAAAGGCATCTTGGGATAACACATTACAACTGATCTTGCTAAAGCTAAGGATTTATGAAAAGTCAAATGTATTTTGTACTTAGACCTTTTAACATCCTTAAAATATACCCATACGATCATAGAGAAATGTCAAAATATAATACAAAATGGGGTCATGTGTAGCAATAATATGATGAAACGTACGCAAAATGACACAAAAGGGGGGATTTTTGTATGTTTATGTGTCTGTCATCACATTATTGCTACACGTCACCCATTTTGTGTCCCTTTTTTTATATTTTTGTCGAGGTCGTACTAGAATATTTAAAGAATATTGAAAAGTCAGAGGTATAAACTGGGGTTTTGATTTTTCATAAACACATTTTTAAAAATTTTCCCATAAATTAAAGGGTAGAATCTCTTGTTAGTGCCAAGGAATATTTTTTTGAACAACTTTTTGCATCACTGACAGGCCACTGGCCCACTTAATCGTCTCAATCACTCGAGTACGGAACCTTAGGCTCTAGGCTGGCATGTCCCTGAAGGGAAGCTCAGACATCAGTCTGTCCCTTTCAGTCCCGAACTTGAGACCACTCTTAGGAGGAAACCCTCCTTAGGTGAGAAAACATCTGTCCAATCTGAAACCTCTTTTTTGTCACATGTGGGACCTTTTTTTTTTAAAGGAGAAGTTTTATAACCAAAGCTAGAAGGGTCTAACAAAACAGAAACCACATGTGAGACTTGAAATCAAAAACTCTCAATTTTAATAAAGTCTTGAGTAGCTCACATCAACCACTTAAACTAAATATCATTGGCTGCCAGGGAATTTATCCATGACACGTATCGAGTATGTTGATAAGCAATAAACACAAATAAATACATTCACACACATGCACCATACACAAGAGTACAAGACACAAATACATAACATTCTTGTCGATACTTAACAACCTTGTTGAAAGTTGAAACCACCCCAAAAGTGTGCACATATGCCAATCGTCATATTCTCACACCACTCTAAAAACGTATGAACAAAGTTAACTAACCAATGGATTTATATACTGTTGATTAAAAATAATTATTAATATTAGTTTATTAATTGATTGAGTTAGTATTAGACTAGGAATCAGTTTATTTATTTAATTATTTAATAGTTCTTAAATCCTACATTTCACAAACATATCAAAAATAAATATCAAAATAAAAAATCTAGCATGTTTAAAATATAACTTATGAAACTTATACAAATTATGCAAATAATATACATACCCATTGGGATTAAGAGTTCGAGTCCCGTCTATGACGGATTGATGTAATTATTAGAAGTGGTTTAGGATGCCTCAAAATGAGGTATTGTAATTAACATACATATACACACAAATTGCACACATATATACATGCATATATACTTTAACAAGTTTTAGAGATAATTGTCAAAATATACATTTTGATTTGAAAAGTTAGGAAAATACATATTGACTTTTTCAAGTTATAATTATAACCATCCACTATTGACCAATAGAAAATTGACACGCAACTTAAAAATGACCTGGAGGCTTCATTTTAGCTGGCAACTTAAAAATGACGTGGCTAGATCTTATTTGTTGCAGGGACGGTTAAACAGTTAAGATTGAGAGGGCTTTTCATTTACCTGACTTTCATTACCCAGCTATAGAGTAGATGGGCTTGTCAATTACCCGGCTATAGAGTAGATGGGCGTTTGATTTACCGGCTATGTAGGAGAGGGGCGGCTAAGATGTAGCCGGCATTGGCGTACCCACCTATTAGAAGGTGGGTCGCCCGACACCGTTAAAAGAAAACTTTTGTTTGTTATATATGCGGTATGATCTTGACCGACCCCCATGAAATTTTGACACCGACCCCCATCAAATTTTGATCGACCCCAAGAAAAAATAATTTTTAATATCGACCCCCATATAAATAAATAACTTAATTTGATATTTAGAATAAATTGGACTACAAACTTAGTGGGTTAAACAATTAAACCCGTATTTAATTAACTCATTTATCCATTTAGACAATTAAGCCCATATTTAGTTAAATCATTACCCACATAAATTTTTAAATAATTTAATCTAATAAAAATTTGAAGCAGCGGCAATCCTGATTCCTGATCCATCGACGACTCGACGTTTCATATTCACGCTTCACGCAATCAGAAAAATGACAATTTGCTAATCATAATTCTCGTCATGCCTCCTAATCGAAGTTAACGCAATCAGAAAAACAATTAACCACGATTCTCCCCCCGCTTCCTCACGATCTCAGGCTCTTTGCTAATCACGAATTCACGATTCTTGCCCCTTGTAGTCGGTTCATTGTTCACAGCCTTGCGCCCTTGTCCACTCACAGTTTCATGTCATATGTGTTATTTGCTGATTGTAATTAGTGACAATGTGTGTATAATGTGACCGGACCTGAACCGAACCAATTTTTTTTTATTTACACTACTAGAAAACATATATCTTTCCTACAAAAGTTTCCGACAAAAGAAATTTCCCACAAGTTGGCGATAAATTTCCGACAAAACGAAAACAAAAAAGTAACCATACGATTTCTTACAATTTTCTGACAAATTTATTAAATAAGTTAACTTGTTTATTTACTATAATCGTCGGACTATTGTCGGAAATTACCGACGAAAGGCTTTTGTCGCTAATTCGTTGGAAAATTAGTCAGGACTTTGTCGGAAAAAACATTTTCTACGGGATTTTTTCCATCGAACACTTTTTTGTCGGAAA
Organism: Smallanthus sonchifolius; assembly: GCA_023525975.1. NCBI lineage: Eukaryota > Viridiplantae > Streptophyta > Magnoliopsida > Asterales > Asteraceae > Smallanthus > Smallanthus sonchifolius. The sequence continues at coordinate 84,383,862 of CM042029.1, forward strand.
CTTGTTGCTAACGACCAATTCCGACAAATTTCTCACAAAACTGTTGTCGCAAATTTTTTATTTTTTTAGTAGTGAGATTTTGTGGGAAATTTGTCGGGATTGGTCGTTAGCGACAAGTTTCCAACAAAAAAAATATTTGTTGGAAAAAACCCCGTAGGAAATGTTTTTTACGACAAAGTCCCGACTAATTTTCTGACAAATTAGCGACAAAATTCTTTCGTCGGTAATTTCCGACAATATTCCGACGATTATAGTAAATAAATAAGTTAACTTATCTAATAAATTTGTCGGAAAATTGTAGGAAATCGTAAAGTTATTTTTTTGTTTTTGTTTTGTCGGAAATTTGTCGATAACTTGTGGGAAATTTCTTTTGTTGGTAATTTGTCGGAAACTTTTGTAGGAAATATATATGTTTTCTAGTAGTGGTGATAAACAATCGACCCAAAAATTTTTCGACCCCATGAAAAAAGTTCCCTGGTCCGCCACTAGTAGCCGGTAAGTTTTAAGATTTTTAAATACAATTTAGTCTCCTATAAATATAAAGATGAAAATGTTATTATTATAAGATGAAGAAGTTAACGTATATTTTATCAACTTTTTAAGTCAAAATATATGTTTTTGACAATTTTCTTCAAATATTAAAAACGGTTACTAATTTTATCTCATTTTTTTTCAACTTTTGTGCGTATAAAATCAGTCAAAAATTTAGCATCGATCGCAGTTTCGTCGCAAAACATTATTTGCGGTCGACTCTTTTTATCACAATTATTGCAACCGAAAAGGTGGTCGTAATTACCTCGTTTTCTAGTAGTAGTGTGCAAACAATTATATTGAACAAACTATTTAAATTCATAGGAAGATATTATCACGAGCTTACATTAATCCCGAAGAAATCAAAAACCACCTTCCAAAAATCAAAATCCTTGATACCAACTGCCATACAAAAACCGGACATTAAAACGAACCACTTTAAATAAAGGGAAAAATACGAAAATGGACATTTGACCAGAAAAATTATTAAAAATGAACACCAAATTTAACCTCCTAATTCATAGATACCCAAAACCATTTAATTAATTAATTACTCTTCTAGCAAAACCTTGTGACCAATCTTGTACGAAGCATAAGCATCAATGCATGCATACTCCACTTGATTCTCATTTAACACTCTAGCCTCCCAGTTGCTCATGCATACATGCTTCGGCTTCTTCATACTTAGCCCCAACACATCCATCGCAAGATCTTTCAAACCCGGGGGACGAAACCTCCCGGGCCACTTCTTCATGGCTGCGGATCGAATATCCACACTTCTAGAACAATCCAACCCGTACTCGTTCTCGAGCTTCAAAATATCATCTTCAACTTCAATCCCAACAAAAGTAAAAACTGGGTTTAAAAGAAAACTTTTTAGGGTTTCTGGGACTTCATCCATGTAAAAAAGTTGAAGGATTAAGCATTTGGTGTCAATGCAAAGTTGAAGGGTGGCGGATTTGTTGCTCATGGACCGGATGGGGTGGGGTCGCCATTCGACGTCGAGCCCGGCTATTACCATTGGGTTGTTGGCATGAGCAGGGCCGTCCCCGAGAAATTAAGTATCCGGCTCGACATAAGAAAAATGCCCCCATTCCCCGTCAATACGCACGTATATAAAAAAAATTCAATAATACGGCGATAATTGTAATTAAAATAATAAAGAAAATAAAACTACCATAGAAAAGTTTTCCGTTGTTACGTTACGTAAAATGATTCACATATTCATTGTTTTGCAAGTGGGTTTGGGTATTAAGTTTGGATAATTGGATTGGACTTAAATTTAATCACTTAAGTAATATGAGCCTAGTTTAAAAATTAAAACACTGAATTTTAAACTCTTTTGGGTCCAAATTAAAACACAAATATTTTCCAGATTTAGAACTTATTTATGATTTTATAAGGTATTTAAATTATTTTTTTGTAATATATATATAAAAAATTATAAAATATATGCCCCACTCGTAAACATGCCACGGTGCAGCGGCCCAACTTGCACCCCTTATTGGGCCGGCCCTGGGCATGAGCCAAGAGGATTGCATCGACCCCATTGATTGATGATGGTGGCTGTCAGGGGCGGATCTACGCCTAGGGCAGGGGTACCTGTCGGTACCCCTCAACTTTCGACGCGTAGTGGGAATTTTCGACGCGCAGCGGGATTTTTTTTTTTTACCGTTTTATGTATCCAGATACCCCTGAACGAAATTTTAGATACCCCTGGATTTTTTTCCTAGATCCGCCACTGGTGGCTGTGTTGGTGACGGTTGTCTCGATTGTTTTGCCATGGTAATGGACATGGTATTTGGAGGATATTGGGTCGTAGATTATGGTTTGGGTGGTGCTATGAAAAGCCATGGTGATGATTTGTAAGGAATATTCAGTTGTATTTATAGTTATTTTTTTGTTTAACTTAAAAGACCCTTGGGTGTTCCTTTGAATACTTAGGGTCGAGGAACCTTTGGATTTCCAACGTAAAGGTGGTAATGGTTACAAAGTTGAAACTTATGTCTTTATTAGTCGCTTTAACCTTATGTGTTCAGAGTAAAACATTAATATTATATTGATAAATATTCAACACATTTTCTTATACAAATTTGATATTGTATTGGTAATTTTTCTATTTTATTAAAAGTTAAGATTATATGGATGAGAATAATCAAAATATAAAAAAAAAACATGAAAATACATTTTTTAAGTGTTGTACTTTTTAGTTTTTGCAATACATTAAATTATATGTCAAATAAAACCTTACAATAATGATTTACAAATTTGAAAATACTTCATTGAGTATACAACATTTGACGTGTTAGTGGTAACTTTTCCACGTGTACCAGAGATTAATAGTTTGAGCCAATATATACTTTTAACTCTTGATAATGCAACATACAGTTGGTTATAGATAAACATTGGAACTTTTCAATACAAAACAACCTTTAAAATGGACGTCCTAAGTTTTTATTCATGGTCATTACAAAACATACAACAACTGTATATTTTTATTCTTTGAAATTTAAATGAAATTCTTTTACATGAGTGTGAACCAAATTTTAGAGATAAAATTGTGATAACCAATGTTCCATTACATAAACATTTTTTATCCGTATTTCTTAGTAGCACTTGTAGACGAAAAATTTCGCTAAACTTTTAATATTTAATCTCTCATTTAAAAATAAAATAAAAAGATACATATAAAATTTTAATTTGAACATTATATCTTCTTTTAAATTCAAAATTTAAAACTTCAAAATTAAAAAATTTCACTTCTTAATATATTGACATAATTTAAATTTAAAATTTTAAAATTAAAACTAATAAATTAGAATTGAAGGCAAACATATTTTAATGTCATTATTTAAAAAATAATTAAAGTTTAAAATATAACACACTCTATAAAAATAAGTATTTACAGGTTTCTTAATTTTAGTTAAAAACTAACTATTAAAATTTACAAATCAAACGAAAAAAATTATTTATAATATCAAACTTAATTAAAAAGCTATCAATTAAATATTAATAAACTTTATTGTAACACATATTTATTTAAAATAAAAAATTAGTACTTTTAAATTTTATATGTAAAATTTAAAAAATATTTTTTTTAATGATAAAATTTTAAAAACTTGTTTTTTTAATAACAAAACTTTAAAAACTCATTTTTTTTAAATTTCCTACTTTTTAATTCTTGATTTTTTTCTAAATTTTAATTTTTGATGACAATTTTTGTACATTAAACACAATGTAGAGAGAACTCCTTGAAAACCTACGCCATGGATGTCACGTTAAGACGCATTGTTCATGAGGGTTGTGCTTTAAGAAATGACCAAAACGCTAAGAAATAAATATATATGTAGGGGGGGTTCAAATAAGTAGATTTTCGCTAAAAAATGACCAAAACGCTTAGAAACGATATCAAACGAACTCCGATTGAGCTCATTTCAGCGTCGTTGGAACCGTCTCGTCGAACTCTACCATATTAGCTTTTAGGGTTTAGCTTTTACGTTTGAATTTTATGGTTTTAGCCTTATGGTTTACCCTTAGGGTTTAGATTTTATGGTTTAGGTTTTTTTGAGAGGTGAGGGTGAGGGGTTTAGGTTTTTGCGGGTAGGTTTAGGTTTTTTTTTGGGGGGGGTGGGGGTGGTGGGTTTAGGTTTTTGGGGGGTGGGGGTGGTGGTTTTAGGCTTTTTGGGGTGGGGTTGGTGATGGGGGGTTTAGGTTTGGGGTTTAGGTTTTTGGGTTCGGATTAGAGTTCGATGAGACGGTTCAAACGCCGCTGAAATGAGCTCAATCGGAGTTCGGTTGACCCACTTCTTAGTGTTTCTTAGCGAAAAACCATTTCTTAGTGAAACTTTCCCCTATATATGTACATAAACATATATAATTAGTAAATATTAAAAATTAGTAAATATCAAACAAGTCGAACTTAAGCTTGAAAATTAGCAGCTTTAGACATAGCCAAATCGAGTTCAAGCTCGGCTCATTTACATGATCTAAAGTATTATTTACATGATCTAAAGTCATTCTTGTTTGCCACATTGTTTAAGATTGTGGTGTCCTAGTTTGCATGCATAAGGTCTGCAATTGTTGCAAAGAGACCGCAACTGGTATTTGCATGTTTTACTAAAGGTAAAACACAAAAAGCAAATTAAACATAAACAGATTTGGAGCATAGCAAATTTAAATTTAAAACTAGTACACTCATACCATAATGCAATAGTCACATCTTGTCAAACAATATTCATGAAAACTACACTTAATTCAAACTCCCACACCGAATAAAGCCGCAAACTTGCCAAAACAATCGAGTGATCCCTGTTTATGAATCAAGCACATCGAGTCTTGTAACAAATTCACTTATCGAGTGGATTACATGAAGCGGATTCTCTATATGAACAGCATGCCCACTATTAGGAACGTTGACCATTGTATGGAGATGTTTGACTGAATCATCTTTACCCTCCTCAAGTTTTGAGCACATACTGTGAGCAATCTTATTAAATTTCTCATCTCTGTCACCAACAATAAGCAGAATAGGGGATTTTGTATGCTTCAGATCTTCCCACAAAGACCTATCATAAGATATAGCATGCATACGAGTAGTTTATAATTGGTCATAGCAAAATAATCTATACAATTCTTTTAAATTCGCAAAAATAATAAATAAACAAACGTACGGTTGTCTTCCCGTGCTAAGGTCAGACAAAGCTTTTGCAAGAGCCTGTACATCATTATGTTCCATGCGGCTAGCAACTATCTTATTGAACTGGGGATGGTTTCTTAAGCTGCATGTTGAATAAGTTACAATCTGTCATATGTAGTCTGGGATATATTTTTTCAAATAGGGATGTTTGGATGTTAAAAAGCGCAGGCGACCTCAGGCGCAACCCCCATCGCTTTTGTTTAGTTAAGGAAAACGGTGTACATAAAGAGCAGGTGAGGCGCTTTTCAGGAAAAAAATCGGCATAAGACCAGGTCTGACGTGCGTTTTTCTTACGGAGCTGGATTTGTGCTTCAAGATGTTGTACAACAGGCTTTTTAGGTTGTAGTTATTTAGATATTAAACCATATATAGAGTTTATTTGTGTATAAATCTAGAAATAAATTAAAATTTTATATAACAAATTGCGCCATGCATATGAAAAGCGGTGCGCTTTTGCGCTTTGCACCTCAGTTTTAGACCTTGTCACTTTTGTGGGCTTCTCGCTTTTTATAACAAATCTAACCAGATAATTAGTTGCGAAACGCAAATCCAAACACCCCCATAGTATGTCATGGACCAAAGTAACTATAAAAAAAATTTAATACACAATAAAAATCGTAAACTACCTTCTCCATAGCTCTCCAGAGTACCATGTCTCTATGAAGGAATCCAGGCCATAGGAAGTAATGGCACATGCTAAAAAATCATCTTTAACACGGCGAACTTTTCTCTTTACCTCGTCATCTAATCCTGGGCTTCCAGATATTAATACTGCTCCTTTTACCTTAAAAGGTTAAAATATAACACCAATTAATGAAAATAATCACAAAATGTCATATAAAGATGCATATATTTTTTTATTTACCATGTTGTTGCATCTCAAAGCTGTGAATAAAGCTATCCTTGCTCCCATGGAGTATCCAACAACCGTGACTTTACTAGTGGTTAGAATACGAAACAGCTTGTGTAGCATGTCTGCAACTACCTTAATTGACAGGTTAGGCCCCTGGTCCATGTCATCATTGACCTGCATCTTTGAACCCCCATGACCAGGAAGGTCAAATGCAACGCATCTTGAAGATGCTGACATGGCCTTCATGATGGGAATCCAATCTTCACTTGTCCCAAGAAAGCCATGAAGAAATACAAGAACATTATCCTGCATCAATATATAGAACATCAAAAACCATCAAAATACTTATAATTCACACATAAAAAAGTGAAATGTTTTTTTTACATTTCTTTTGTCCCCAAGCTCTTGCACGTTTATTGAAAATGTTACACCCTCTACATCCACTTTTAACTGATAATTCCGCACTTCATCTGCTCTATAACTTTGGATTAATGAATTCTGATTGATACTAAAGTTGACCAAAGTCTGACCAGCATCAAAAACAGATGCTTCCATGAAGCCATTGACTGCACCACGGCTAATAGAAAAAGGCTTAGTGGTTACATCTTCTTTGAGCCACTTGTATGTTCCAAGACCATGAGCCACAGGTAATGCAGGTTCATTATTCATTATTTTGCATAATTCTGCATTTTGCATTTCAAGAAAACAAGAAAATTGAACGTATGCTGACAAGGCTAGTCCACTTTCAAAAGCTGCACTGACAACAGCCATTTTTCCCTGCTGCTGGGCCCATCTTGCAATTAATGCAGCCTTTTCAAATCCACCAACAAAGCTTGGTTTTATAACCTGAAAATAAAGTTAAAAGATTTAAATTGATAAAAATATAATGGAATTTCAATAGTAAGAAGATTTTATGGTGTTAATTACTTACAACAGCAACAATGCCATTGTGTTTGAACCTAGCAAGCATTTTAAGCGGATTTTCTTGAAGATTGTCAATGGTTTCATCCAGAGCCACAGGTAAGCCACTTTCTTCACAAAACTTAATTATATCATCTTCATCACTCACAGGTTCCTGAAATTTAACAAGTTGATAAATCGAGTGAGTAGGTTATGATTATACACATATGTTTCACTTAAGAAATCCTTCATAGAGATTAAATATACAGATTTACATATATATATTATATGGAGTAGATGTGGCCACTTCAACCCATTTACTTATGAATAGGTCAATTTGGTTATGCTTAATCTCTGACAAATCAAACGGCTAAATGACAGAAGTAAAGAAAACGGGTTGGAAGTCGCCCAAAGAGTACGTTTAATGCATAAAAACCTCCTAAATCATTTTATTCAAAAAATGAATTTTTTATTTGAATAATATAACTTTGGTAATTATATTTCACACATTTATTATTCATAAACAATAAAAATTTAGGACAAAAGTGTTTTAGGTCAACCCAACAAAATCTGTATAGACTGGTGCCAAATATTTAACGGTTTTAACCCGTAACCCAACCCTTCTGACCCACCCACCGTACTATAGAGGATACCTCGATATACTGTAGTGCACAGTCTATCACATTAGACCCAAACAGAAGAGCCTGGTTAAATGACCATTTTCGATTTGCATCAGCACGGAGTTGAACTTGGAAACCAATTTTCCTCCTTATTTCTTGTATAACAATGGCATCTTCAATGGGATTTGCTCGACGTGCCACCTGCAAGGATAAAAAATTATGAAAGGTTAGTTAATTAGACACGGTTTCATTCAAGAAAACAGAATCAAGAAAAAAGCTTTTGCTCACTTTTAGTTTGATTGCAGTAAATCCCTCTTCAACGAGTGTGGCTGCAAGATAAGCTACTTCTTCAGGAGTTCCATCAGAGTCGATAAGTGCACATATTTTAACATTTAATGACTTTGTAGAACAGTCTTCTTTAGGCGCGCACGGATGAAGTAAATTTAACATGGTGGAACCTTCTGCTGCAGCTATAGCATTTAAAATGGCCATCTCCAAACCACATCTGACACTGGGAAGAAGTGAATCCCGCTACATATCATGCAAATTAAACGATTCTAAGACTTCAATGAATTAAAAATATTTATGGATATTAATATTTAATACAATAAATATATAGTAAAAACTAAAAACTGGTTGTACATACTGGGATTCCTAAATTGGTTGATATCCAGTTAGAGAATGATCCCTTTAGAAGTGGAAGGGATGAATGTAGGGGAGTTCCTTTAATAACATGAGTAAGAAACTGAAGCTGCTCCTTTACATCCAATAAATTTTCCTTGAGTGGTGCAACCTGTGCACAATAACTACTCAGAAACAACTTTACAAACTAAAAAATTCAAGCTATAATATAAAGTTACCTCCCCAATTCCTGTGCTTCCATCTTCAAGATACAAAGTTAGCACAAAGCCTTCTCTGTAATGTTTGGAATGGTGATTACCAGCAGGAGTTGTGGTCAGTGGAGCACAAAGTTGAATTCTGTCATAACAAAAAATTTAAAGCATATAATAGTAAGCTTTTACAAACCCTTTTTATTAAAATAAAATCAACTGACCTGTACTGAAAGCTCTCCAATTTACAAATTTTAATGGACACAGAATCTTGTGAGAAAGAATTAAGAACCGAAAGCTGTGAAAAGGTGGAAAAAGCATGACTTGCTGCTTGACATGAAAATTTTCTCAAATTACTGTGGAAGTTGGCATTGGCATCAATGGAACTTTCAACTTCTATGACACAGTCAGCTTCTTCATGTTGACTTTTTATTAAAGCATTTTGCAGTTCGGCTTTTGTGTGGACATGCACATGCTTCACACTTCATGTTGATCGATTTATATATCATGCCAGCAATCAGAAATTTTAAAAAATTAGGGTGAGTTGGCAGGAGACTAGTATAAAATAAAAATACTGATAATTACACAGTTATTAGGAGTCTTACCCGTGTGCAGAACATAGGTTTTGAATTCCAACATTGTGAGACGTATAAAAATATTTATTTAATATTTCTTCTTCAGCCGTGTTTGCAATGGGTAGAAGACTAAAAATTGCACCACCATGGTTGTTGATCACAATTATGGTCATCTGTTCCCGTGAAATCCTTAACAACAAAAACAGATAAAATGTGGGACCGTATATTAAAAAGACACAGAATCTGACATATAGGATTTGTACCTCTGTTTCAGAAGTGCCAATCCATTAGTATCATGCAAAAAAGAGACATCTCCGATCACACAAACAACCTGAATCTCAATATTTTAAAAAAATTAAATAATCAATTATTTTATTATTTGGAACTTCAAAGAAAAGAAAATTCAGATACTCTTTTGTTGTGGCCAACAGCATAACCGACAGCTGTACTGAGTAAACCATCAATACCACTGGCTCCTCGGTTCCCCGCCACCTGGATCCAGTGGAATGGAAATCCAGAAACTGATGAGGTATCATTGCCACGTGTACATTCTCCCAGGCTACTTCCATTCCCATACATATCTGCATCTCGTATGGGCATGCTATTTCCTACAAACATTGCAGATCCATAATCCAGAACTTCTGAAGTTATATGTGCAACATATGGTTCAGTCAATGAGTTTTCTGAATTTATTAAAAACGATATCTCCCAGTCAACCTACAAAATTAAACAAAATATAGTCACAATTCTTATAATCCAAGCAACAACAATTATGGAGCATAGGTCTGATTTAAGGTACCATCATGTTTATTGAGAACAGGAAACTGGTCCATTTGCTGTTGATGTGGGTTGTCACACAGGATCCCAGCACCCAATCAGTGAACTGACTGATAGAACTATGAATCCTATGTGTTATTATATGTGAGGGGTCATGACGACTAGGATGGTTATCAATTAATATATAGGAGCATGGAAAACTATCTTGCAGCATCTGTGATATACGTTTGCTTGTGATCCGGCTTCCAATCTGTATTCAAAATAATAAATCCATCAATAAGTCAAAGAAATTAAGGTGACCACCATATTTACTAAGATATACCTGAACAACAACATCTGGTTTTATCCACTGTTTGACTTCAGCAGAAAGTAAAGAATGATCGAGGTGATCAACAAAAAGAATACCTTCATTATGTTTCGAAAGAGAACTTCTATATTTTCTTAACCTTAATCCTGACAAAATATCGGCTACAACCGGCCACTTAAGGTGTTTAGCCAATAATATAACTGCACATATATCATCCTCCTTAAAAGTCGCCCCAACTAGTAGTAAACCTCGTTTTGCCCCCTGAATTATACCTAAGACATCTGCTAAATTGCTATGTGCAAAAGAACTGTGGGAATGGATATAGGTTGTAAAGGGCTGACCACACGATGCCCAAAATTCTAATCCTTTTAAACAACTTTCACTCCATTCTTGTGGTGTATTTTCTAGAGGTTCACGAAAACTACAGTTGATATGAACCGGCCCAGAAGGTGAAGAAGTTGTATGATATACAGCAGAGTCAATGGTTGTTAGAACCATCCTGGTTGAGATAATGTCTGTGGGTGCAGGCAGAGTGAAAAAATGCCTCACAAATGAACCATAATGGTTAACCTGACAAATTAAATAAAAAATATCATGTGAATAGAGAAAATTTAATAAAAGTATTCTAGTATGTAGAAAACAAAACAGATAGCATATAAAGGTAGCCAACTTCCAAAATTTTTGATAAAAAACTTCAAACTTCCAAAAAAAGGTGATTTTTAGTAATCTGACCTGGTTACCAGTCAAAATGATGGCATGTCAGCAACATTGAATGTTGACTATTTTTTGTGATGTGGTGCATGGAAGAACATTAACTTACATAAATACCCTAAATATTTTTTTCATGAAAGCTTGAACCTTTTTGTGAGTGTGAATAAAGTGTGTTACCCAAAACAAAAATTATACTAACATTGGTTACTTTTCTAAGCAATTTATCAAAAAAATGAACAAACAATATACCTGATTAATTGCTTGGTTGGCTCCAGTATCCAGCAGCTCAGGGGGGCGATCTGCGGTTAGTAAGATAAGAGGCAAAAAATCTTGAGAAGCTTCCACTACCTGCAAATTACTCTTTTTTTATGAATATTAACACATGGGAAAAAAAAGGATTTTGAAGCATATAGCAGTTATTTGTTAAACTCACAGCAGGTAATAGATTTGAAACTGCAGTGCCAGATGATGTTATAACGACAGCTGGTTTATGACAGCCACGAGCATAACCAATAGCATGGAATGCAAGTGAGCGTTCATCAATGCATGCAATACAACTAATCATAGCATGACTAGTGGCAGCAATGGCTATAGGAGAGGAGCGTGACCCTGGAGCTATACAAAAATACTGCTTGAAAAAATAAGTTAGAATTTAATTTTTAACAAGATGCTGAATAAGAAAAAAAATACGTTAATCTCACCGTCAAACCAAGTCGATAGCATTCTTCAATCATTAGTGATGCCCACACGGTATTGATGTTAGAAGATTCTTTTAAAGAACTTATGTCTTGGGATTGATCTAGCTGCTTAAAAGCAAAAAATAAACTCTCTATAAACTAAAAAACAAAGAAAATTAAAAAATGTATATAAACACCATACCATGTTATTGGAGACAGAGATGGTAGATGAAAGTCTGAGGGAGAACTGAGAGGATAATGATGCATGTTCCTACAAGATAAGGGCGTTTAAGACATTTTCCCAGTTTACACAAAATATTAGACTCAAACCAAGCAAAATCGAAGTGAAAATTTACCAGGAGAAAAGAGATACCAGTTCCATGTACTCAAGGCAACCATCGGTTAACAAAAGAGCATTTTTATATACCTACAAGAATAGTGGTATTAAAATATATGATTAAAATTCACTCCAACAACGTTTTTAAAGTTAAATCGTAGTGAAGGTAAATATACCATTCGTGCATGTTCATCAACCATCATGTTGAACTTTCTTAGAACAGAACTAACACATTTGTTCAAGCAGTTGTCTGCATTGGGCATTGCAAGGACTGGCCTAGAAGAAAATTTTAAAAAATGACAATTGTGCATTTAAAATAAATAAATAATGAATTGAAACTTAAAACGAGAGTGTATTTAAATTTAAAACTGTGCATAAAGTACATTCCACTATTTCAGTGTATATCAATATGTATACCAGTTGTAAGATAGATAATAACATCAAAAGCCTCCTCATATGCACGGAGGGAAGAGTCACCCCATGCTAGTGTTGCAGTTAATATGGATAAACCATCAGACTCGACTAACTCTATCTGTGAAAAAATAAAATTCAGTTTAAAAGAGTGCCTCTATTGCATTAGGAATTTACTGAAGAACAAAATGATACCTGGGGAATGAACATGTAAAGTGATTTATTTTCAAATAAACCATAAGCCATCAGGTGTGTTGAATCAACAGGCTGATATCTGTAAAGTGTAAAATAACCAAAAGATTTCAGGGATATTTGAAACACATAGGACAGTAGAGGGATGTTCAATCCAGAACCAGATTTAGGTATAGAACTGGTAGAAGCGCATAAACACATGTACCTATTGCTTAAAATGTAATGCATAAGGTGGTTGTGTAACCGCATAACCGTCTATCTTTCTCTCTCCCACTACATCTGACCAGCACTACTTACAAGTACTAATTGCGGTTTGCATGATTCTCTACTTAAAACTAGTTATGTATTGAACGCCTCGTTAGGACAGTAATGTGAATAAAAAAAGTGACTATAAACATGGGATATTACAAGTTAACCTTCTGAAGGGGATCTGATCTGCTGAATCAGAGCAAAATTTTGTTTTAATATAAATTGCAGCACCGATTCCAAAAACTCCATGAGTTCTACTGAATGAGAGAAACTTATTGGTTGACTTGTCAACCCCTGTAGAAACAAAAAACTGAGGAAATACTCCTAATGATGGCTCTTGACAGCAAAACCAACTTAATGCTTTCGAACCAGGGGATACAGCAATCTGCACATGAAATTAAACAAAAGGATAAAGCTAACTTCATGCACATTTTACACTAATCATATGCAATTGGTATCATATAAATTTGTAAGATTTTGTTCATATTCATCCATGGATGGCACCATCTCTAGAACTATGGACATTTTTAGTATTTCTAAAAAAAATCCACAAAAATATATCTTAAAATAACAGGAACAGTATTATTCATTTCTGGATGATCTTAAATGTTAAAATGTCTCCACTATTTAGGGGTGTTCATCATTCGAATGGGACTCGAATAACCCGAAATTTGAGTCAAACCGAATTCGAATAACGAATTAAAATTCGAATTTCGGTTTATTCAAATCGAATCCTTGTACGAACCGAATAACTAATTCGAATGTGAATCGGATTCGAATTTAGTTATCTCGGACCAATTCAATTCGAATAACCCGAGTAAGCATTATATATATATACAAATTTTTTCAATTCTTTTATACAATATGAGACATCCATTTTCCACTTTCCATAAATCATCAATTTAACACTTATTGGCTAATTTTGAATTATCTTTTGATAAATTTTTTTTCTAAATCTGTTTATTCGAATTCAGTTTAAAAAGTTTCAAATTCAAATAACCTGAATAACATGAATCCAATTCGATTGAACACCCCTACCACTAATAACAAATGCACTTGATTTACAAGAACAGGTATGAGACAGGTAAAATTTCATCAAGTCATGTCTAATAAAAAATCAAATAATTCTGAAAACCTGAAATCTGTACATTCCAGCTTTAGCACTACATGATTTGGACTTCAATTCCTGAACCGCATCTTTAATCTTTTGGAGCCCTAACTCCAGAGTCAACACCGGACGTAATGTACGCGTAATGCAGGTAGCCAACAGCAATTCAGCTTCTCCTGCTTCGAGGAGCTTAACTTCCTCCTGAATTGAACATCGAACAATCTATATACACAGCAACGGTTTACCAAATCGGAAAATATTAAACAGAAAAACAAGAAATAAAAGTATACTGGACCTTCAAATTGGGGCCGTAATTCCGGTGCCGGAGATACGTGAAACGGCGACGTGAGGAGTGTATGTTGACGACGGTTTTACAAGGCAGAAGGGTGGTGGTATGGAACGGCAGGATCGAAGAGGTTAGGTTGGTGTGGAGATTCATGGTGATTTCAGTTTGGATAAGGAAAGGGTTTTCAGGGTTTCGTCTTCTTTTACGCCATTTTTCAGCAACCAGACATGAAACGGGATAAATTTACAGTTTTAACAGCCATAACATTAACGTTGTGTTTTCACTCATTTAAAGAAGAAAAATAAGGAAAAGAAAGGAATAAACCCTTAGAGTAAATTAAAGATTATGTCCTTTAGGTATATAGTAACTTACAGGTTGTGTCATTTGACTTTATTAATTATACTTAGTGTCCTTTTTTTAAAACTTTTGCACGATTTATGTCCTTTCTACTAACTACAGTTATCTTTTTTTTTTAGTTTTCAATAAAATTACCAAACTACCCTTACTAATAAATATAAAAATATAAAGCAAACAATAGTATAGGGACTATTTATGTAAATTAAAAAAATAAAACACTAAACAATATAATATAATAATGAAAATAAAAAATATAAAAATCTTCTTTCTACACATACATACACATTCTCTATATCTCTCTCTAAAATCATAGATTTGACACTTGTTTAACAGTCACAAAATTGACTCTGATAAATTGGAATTCAAAGTCGGATGGTACAGGGGATATTATTCCAATGGTGCTAGAGGGGGATTAGTTGTGGATTAAGGTGAAAACCTCACGAGAGATTCGGAAATTTGCAGTGCCTAAAGGGTGATGGATGGGGCTAGCTTGACGATGGTCGAATGATGAAGATGAGTGTTTCAAAAATCATTCAGGTTGTTATCGAATAGCGGTATGGTTATCGTTGAAGAAGGATTTGTGTACGAAAAGGAAACGCATATGATGGTTATGAAAACCCCTCTCTTCTTTGCGGGTGACGGCTTTGCGGTTTACGACTGCAACAGCCAGCTCGTTTTCTGTGTCGATTCGTACGGTCCGGATTCCCGTGACGCAGGCGAGCTCGTGCTCATGGATCCGAACGGTTGATGTCTCCTTATGGTTCACCGGAAGGTATGTTACTTAATTACTTGTTCCAATTACATTCGGGTTTAATGTGAAAGAATTCAAAAGATTTGAAAAACAGTACCGGTTAAAAATATTTCAATTTCATGTTGGTTGAGTATATGCAACAGAAAGTTATGATTCCATTGAACAAAATTGGGCAAAAGGTGTATTTGGAAGTGGATATATTGGGTACATTTCAGACGATGATGCGGAGTTGGAGTTCAACAGCGACAGTTTGGGTGGTGGTCAAATTCATGTGATGAAGAAGAAGGCAGCGTCTGTATGTGTTTGAGCTCAGGCGGTGGTGATGGTTTGCCCTAGAAGATTAAAGGGTGAAGAGATGTTGTGGCTGAGAATTGAGATTGACATTAAGGGTAATTTAGTAATTTCCTACCCATCTAACAGAAAAAGACAACTGTAGTTAGTAGAAAGGACATAAAGTGTGCAAAAGTTTCAAAAAAAGGACACTCGGTGTAATTAATGAAGTCAAAGGACACAACCTGCAAGTTGCTATATACCTAAAGGACATAATCTGTAATTTACTCTTTTTTTAAAGGGGAAAAAGAAAGAAAAATAAAAAAATAGTGTTCCATAGTTTTTTAGGAAGAAAATGGAGGGAAAAGAAGGGAAAATGAGCCTTATTTTTATCCTTTGAATTTAGAAGGATTTGGAGAAAAAGGAAAACAGAAGAAAAGAAAGGGAAGGAATCCTTTCTTTTCTTTTCCCCCTTTAGTAAACTCGGGAACATAGCGTAAAAGATAGAGAAATGATTCCCCAAAATAAAAGATTAAATGATGATTCTATAGTGGAGGTAGTCCTAAGAATTTATATAGTTGAGGTATTGGGTTTGAATCCTAGTCACAGCAAAAAAGGGGTCTGTGGTCAGGTCAGGGGGTTTACCCAGTTGGAGGTTCCTCCTATGGTGGGCTACCCTGGATGTTCTAGGCGTTGCCCCGGGAAAACCCAATTATCATAGAATATCTAGGTGTTGTCGTTCAAAAAAAAATGATGATTTTTGAGTAAGTTACACGGATAGTCCTTGTGGTTTACCCAAATTTTGGATTTGGTCCCTAAGTTTGAGAAACTACATAGGCAGTCCCAAACTTTGCACGGTTGTTACACGAACAGTCCCCAGCCCGGATGTACGTTAGTTTGCTCTGTTAAATACCCTCACGTGCAATCCACGTGAGGGTATATTTGTCCTTTCACATCTATTGTTTATAAAACCCTAAAAGCCCGTCATGTAGTTCCCTCCTTAGATCACTCTCATCACGTCACTCCTGTCACTCCCGTATATGTTAAACGTGAGCGCTCTCGTCACTCTTGCAATCGAAGATGGTTTGGACGGTTAGAACTCTAGAGATGGAATTTGATCCCGACGAGTTGTATGGTACGTCTATATATCTATGAAAATGTATACGTTTTGCCCTAATTTAGCAAAATTTTGCAATTTTTTTTTGTTTTAACCTACACGTTTGTTGTTGAACACAGGTATGTACCTAAACTTGTTATGCCTGAAGATTCCCCATAGTGGGTCATTTAGGAACTTTCCTGGACGAAGATAAGCATACGGTAGGGTTTCATTCATTGATCTTTGTGATATAGATGAGTTCTCTATCCCTGAAATAGACACCATGGTGATAGCATTGAATTTGGAAAAAAGGCCCAAAAAAGTTGTATTATCATTTTATGGTCCCAGGTACAGACCTAGATTTTGGCTTAGTGCCTTTAAGAAGTGACATTGATGTTTTATAACTCTTAAGGTATGCAAGAGAACATAGAGTGATAGATGTGTATATTGAATATGGTGAGACCAAAGTGAAACCTTGCTTCACATTAGCAACAGATAGACCAAAAGTTGTGATTGAAGAATTGGAGGATGTTGGACGCCACAACTTTAGGCCTAGTGGATTGCTTATAGAATGTAAAAAACTTGATAATGATAATGTTCTGGTTGGTGATAAAGTAGATGGTAATGATGAGGCTGTGGTTAGTGATAAGGGGATGGTTAATGATGATGTGGTTAGTGATAAGGAAAAGGTTAATAAGGATATGGATAGTGATAAGGAAGTGGTTAATGATAGTGATGATAGTGACTGCATAGTTGACCATGAAAATGAAATGGCTAGAGAAGAGGTTGACATGAGGGATTTCAAAGACTTTGTGGATGATGGAGTTGAGTTTGTTGGGGTTAGTGCCCATGGGAATGAGCAAGAAACTAGACATGATAATGAAAATGATGTAGATGTTTTAAGTGATGGGTCACTAAACAGTGGAACAGATGAATCATCTGGTGGCTTTGAGTCAATCAGAAGCAAAAAATTAAGGGAGTTGAGGAAAAAGAAGAAGCAGGAACTTGCTAGTATATGTCCTGCTAGTTTTTATGTGGGCCATATGTTTGGAAGTGCAAATCAGTTTAAGGACATGGTAAAGAGACATGCTATTGAGTCTAGGAGAGAATTGGCATTCTTAAAAAATGATACCCGTATAGTCAGGGTTGTATGTAAAGGGAATGTTCTTAAATATGGTCCAAATGAGGTTGATGGGCTAAGTAAAAACAGTGATGGTCCAATTAAAAGCAGTGATGAGCCAAGTGAAAATGCTCCAACATGTGAGGTTGATGGGGATAAGTAAAAGCTGTGATGGGCCAATTAAAACCAGTGATGGACCAATTAAAAGTAGTGTTAGGCCAAGTGAAAAGGCTCCAACAAGTGGTCCAAGAAAGTGTGCAAGTGGTAAAGAAAAAGGAAAAGGTTCAAATGAAGACACAGGAAAAGGTCCAAGTGGTGCAGGAAAGTATGCAAGTGGTACAAGTAAAGATAGAGCAAAGAGAATCACATCACAATCTGTTGATTGCCCTTGGTTGCTTTATGCCTCTTGCCAAAAGTCAGATTCAAACAATGGTATTTATCCACTTGCCTATGCAGTAGTTGAGGTTGAAACATACAAACATGGACCTGGTTTATTCAATGTCTTGCAGATGATCTTGAATGAGGAATTAAAAGCAATTTCACCTTCATCTCTGATAGGCAAAAGGTAATTTTTAATTTTTTTAATCTTTTTACTTAGCATATTTTTTTGATCCTAGGGACTTATACCTGCCCTTGCCCAAGTACTTCCTTCTGCTAAGCATAGATATTGCCTAAGACATATACATCAAAACATGAAGCAGCAATGGAAAGGCAAAGCTTTTAAGGATTTGTTATGGGGATGTGCAACAACTACTAATGTTTATGAGTTTCAAAAAAAGATGGAGGAGTTTAGGAAATTCAATGTTGAAGCTTACAATTAGTTGCAAAAAATTCCACCACATCATTGGTCAAGATCACATTTTACAGGTCTAAGTTCTTTAACAAGTTGTCTCTTTATTGTTGCAATATAAAATTATGACATGGCTCAATGGTATTTATCTTACTTATATTGTTGTCTGTGTAGGAAGAGCCAAAACAGATGCTCTTTTGAACAACATGTGTGAGGTCTTCAATAGCAAAATGGTAGAAGGAAGGGACAAGCCCAAAATCTCAGCTTTAGATTATGTGAGAGAATATCTTATGAAAAAGATTGGTAATGTCATCAAGGTAATTGAGAAAAGCAATGGACCACTTACCCCAACTGCCACAAAGCTACTAAATGGTATAAAGGCACAAGCATCTGGCTATACTGTGATCTGGAATGGTGATAAATATCAGGTTAATGGTGCTTAGGATGATCAATGTGTGGTTTCTGTGAAGGACAGGACCTGCTCTTGCAGAAGATGGGAGTTGATTGGACTACCTGCAAGCATGCTATTGCTATCAATTGGGATATGGCCCTACATGGCCAGGATGTAGGTCCCCCAGAAAGTTGGGCACGTCGTTGTTACAGAATTGAAACATGGAAAATGGTGTATTCATTCAAAATTGGTCCAATCAATGGGAGAAACATGTGGGCAAAGGATAATGCCCAACAACCCTAACTCCACCATTGTACAAGCCACCAATTGGCAGACCAAAGAAGAAGAGGAGGAAATCAAGGGTGGAGTTGGATAATGATATGGAAAAGAATGGCAAGCTAAGAAGGAGGTTCAAAACTGTAACATGTTCAAAATGCAAACACTACGGGCACAACTCCAGGAGCTGCAAAGGGCAAGGAACATCTGCAACTTTAGGTTCAGGAGGCCATGGTTCAGGAGGGAAAGAGACTGCATCAGAAGGTTCAGGAGGGAAAGACACTGCAACTGGAGGTTACGGTGGAGACTGCAACAGAAGGTTCAGGATGTCATGGTTCAGGAGGGAAAGAGGTTTCAAATGAAGGTTGATGTTGGTGTTGTTTGATTTATCTGTTTTTTTGTTGGTGGTGTTTAATTTATCAGTTTATGGATGTTTAAGGTGACTCTATGTTATGGTTATATACTGGTTTTAATGCAGTATTTTGGTTGTATGAACTACACTTGCAAATGGATATGATAATTTTGTTCTGGTCATACTGTTTATGGTTCGCTTTGTTATGTTTATGGTCAAATTTGTTATTGTTATGGTCATTTTATTATGGTCACCATGTGAGGTAATATTGTTATTGACAGATTGTTATATAAATAGTTTGGTCACAATATGGTCAATTTGGTATGTATCACAATCAAATAAAAAGGCACTAAAATATCTTCTGCATAGGTCAATTTGGTCACAATATGGTCAATTTAAAATGAAACACAACCTGCATATGGTCAACAATATGTTGGCCCAAACTGCATTTGTTATGGTCAATTTGGTATGTTGGCCCAAACTGCACTTTGCAAATGGACATGGTTATGGTCAAATAAAAAGGCACTTAATGGACTGCATTTTGTTTCTGCAAAAAATCTGAAGGGACTGCATTTTGCTTCTGCAGTGAATCAAATTAAAACTATGCCCAACACAGTGAATCAAATTAAAACCATGGTCAATAATCTGTCACAAACCAACTTGCTTTTGCAAAAAAAAACTAAAGGGACTGCATTTGTTTCAAATTAAAACCATGGTCAATAACCTGTCACAAAATCTTTCTGAAATTAAAATGAGACTATGGTCAATTTGTTTCAACATTTACACACAGATTGAAATTAAAATACCAATTACATAGATTGGAATAACAAGAACCATGGTCCATTCATTCATTACAAAAGCAATTGTCATTACATACAGAAATTGGAAATACATTACAACATCACATATGGAATACAACATCAGACTTGACCCCTATTGCCAAGAGCAAGAACTGGATCAATTTGTTCTCTTTGCGAATTTGAGCTTGTAACATCCCAATTTTTAAAGAATTAAAAGTCCAGGGACTGAAGTATAAATAGTCCAAAGTTAAGGGACTTAAAAATAAAAGACATTGAAAAGATGAGTTGGTAGCGGATCGCTACCAAGTCTTTAGCGGTCCGCTAGCCGCAAAAGGCACGGGCAACGAGCAAAAGACACGTGTATGGTGACTCGCCAGAAGGGATTGGGTAGCGGACCGCTACCCAGAACCTTAGCGGTCCGCTACATGTGTAACACGTTGGACAGCTGGAACAAGGCGGTAGCAGACCGCCACCGCCACCGCCAAGCTTAGCGGTCCGCTACGGGTGACAGTTTCACCCTATAAATAGATGACAATTGCCGTTCAAAAGGAGAAACAACAAATCCAACACCATCATACACACACTCACGAATATCGAGGAGCTAGAATGACGGTTACGAGTGCGGTACGCGACGAGTACGGTTTGAGTCGGAGAAACGTTTAAAGCGAGGAACGAACTTAGGAACTACCTGAGGATAATGTAAGTACACTGGACCTAGACACAAATACGTAAATTGTGTATATAAGATGATACGTGATACGTACTATGTGCTATGTGATATGACGAGGGTACGGGGTAATGGCGGATTAGTCTAAACACTAAACGAAAATAATGGAGTAGTCACGACGTATTCAGAGGGGTGGTGGATACGCCGCTGGTACTTCCTATATATAAACCTCTTGTGTACTTCGTGGTGAAACCATTATGAATGTTTAGGGGGTATAGACTAATAAGGAAATATAGTAAACGTACGGGAGAACATCCAACCGGTATGTAGTTATCCGGCAAACGGAATGTCATATCTAGGAAAGAGCGGTGTATAAATCTCTCATAGACCCGTCGCTCTTTCCTAGGGATATCTCTGTTGGAGGTACTACTCTGGAAGGAAGATCACCACAGTTTACAATATATGACTAATACGAATATGAGATGAAAGTATGCCATGCATAATGAATATGAACACGTGATGAATATGAATACGTGAAATGCATGATGAATACGTGAATGCATGATGATATGAACAAACATGAATGAATGCGATGGAACGAGTCTAAACCCTAAAATGGAATAACGAAGTACTCACGAAGTGTTAGAGGGGTGGTGGATACGCCGCTGGTACTTCCTATATATAAATCTTTCTAATGCATCGTGGAGAAACCGTTACGAAGTTTTAACGGTGAGAACTGGTTGGTAAATAAATCAAGCATATACATAAAATGAAAATAAATGTTTGATACATTTAGGAGGCTGTGAGTCAAAGATGCTCAAGGTCCCAAATGAAATGAGATACCCGGCCAGAAAGGTGGATCTCAATAAAAGAAAAAGGAAACTCTAGGCCTTCGGGGCTGAAAGAGTAAAAGCCTATGTGGCTGAGGAATGAATAAGTCTTCGTGACAAATGCGAGGATGCCTATACTGACGAGTATAAGGACCTTAACAATTCTCGGACCGGAGGCAGAGGCCTGTGATGGTTGCGAGGGGGTTAGCATACCCATAAATATACTAAAAGCGTGGCCGGAGGTACGTCCGGAGATGGTCACATGGGCACGAAGCCCCAGAAAACTTGAACAATAAGAACCTAAAGGGTTCATAATAAAATGAACGATGCAGTGTACTTACTTAGCGTAAGCTAATTCAAAAACGTTTACCAAACACTGCAGGAAAGAAGCACATGGAATAGAGCTTCCTATGGACGAGGCTGGTCGGAGCTGAAAGATCCCTATATAGGATAATGTAATTGTACTATCCTTTTGTAAAATAATATTATTATAAAAGAAAAAGTTGCCTCAAACATTATGGCAAGGTTTTGTTAAATCTGGGACCTGTTTTTCGCATTAAACTCTGATAAAATAATAGTAAAATAAGTAGAATGTTTCAGAGCTTCCAAACTCCTAACTTCATTTTCAAGTTTGTTTTTCGACTTTAAAAGACCTGGAATTATCTCCATTGAACGAGGGCAAATTGGAGGGTCAACCCATCGAATGAATCGACAGTTGCTATTCTGTAAATTAAACAAAACCAAAATCAGCTTAGAAAAAATAGAAATGGAATGGATTTACTTACCGAAATAGGACATGAGAAAAATCTTCTTCCTGGGTTCCGATCTGTCCATGAAGTCCGGATTATCGCTACTCTTCCGCATGAGCAAACAAACATGGTTGATCTTGTTTTAGGGTTTTCAGAGCAGATGAAGAAGACGTGGATGAAGACGACGGGAAAGTTACAGGGCATTTAGGGTTTTATAAGAGTTCGTTTTATAAACAATATATGAGAAAAGACAAATATACCCTCATGTGGATTGCACGTGAGGGTATTTAACAGAGCAAACTAACGTCCATCCGAGTTAGGGACTGTTCGTGTAACACGCGTGCAAAGTTTGGGACTGCCTATGTAGTTTCTCAAACCTAGGGACTAAATTCAAAATTTGGGTAAACCACAGGGACTATCCGTGTAATTTATGACAATGTTCTTGATGAAATTGAAATATGTCATATTTTCAATGTATACTTCTTTTTTTTTCTTAAAGTGACATGGTAAGAAATGTTGACTTGACATCAAATTGATGTACAAACCAACATTTTTACGATGCTAGAGATAGAAGTACTCGTATACTATCGAACCTCGTAATAAATGAAAACGTTTCTTCAAATTTGATTTCGTATTCTCACGTATACCCTTTGGCCCACCGAACATGATTGGCATTTTTGAATTATATCGTTAGCTTGTAGCTTGGTTTCAAAGAATCATTTTAAAGCACTTGCCTTCTAGCTGATGTGATATCGTCCTATGTACCATGTTGATTTGATGCATTCATTTCATCTTCCCAATGCATTCCTTCATTCCATGTTCTTTATTGCTTCTTCAAAACCTAATGGCTCTACCAATTAAAGTGCAAAACAAGAAGCATAAATATTAGGCACCTTGGGAGGTTGTGAACTTGAGTCACTTGTATCACGATCTGATCCACTTGAAGTTTCTTTTGTACTTACAGGGTGTTGTGTTTTAGCTGGAGAACCTGGAGCATCTGAATTTTATGAGGAGTATGATGATTGTGGTGACTAATCTAGTGAAACGTTATAATTGTCACTCGAATCATCTTGCTCATCCCAACATGATTTATTTCCTTTTCAATTTCAAACGAACCATCGTCATTCATATCTTTAGTTCTCCATTTGGCAGTTTTATCATATACAACATCCTTACTTGTTTTAATTCTTTTTGCATCTGGATCTTTCGATAGAGAGCAAAACCCTATGAAGATACATTTCTTTGATTTTTGGTCTAATTTCTTGGTGTTGTGTGGGGTTTTTAAACAATAAGCTATGAATCTAGAAACTTTTAAACAACTTACAAAAGGTTACTTGTCGTGCCAAACTTCATAAGGTGTTTGATCTGGTACAACTTTTGTAGGAGATATATTCAACTAATACACCATCGTTGCCACAATTTCTCCCCAAAACTAATTAGATAGACTTCTTGCACGTACCAAGTGTTTCTTTATGTTTCCATTGTTGGACTTCAACTGATTCCTTGCATGCTTGATTTTTTTCTTGCAAAACTTTATGGTATGGCCAAATTGTTGATAGTAATAACAACGATCAAAGATCGTGGCTTGGTTCTTTTGTAGTTCCCTTGTATTGTTCTTTTATTCTTGTGATTCATTTTTAGATGAAAAATTCTTCTTTAACCCGAAAATAGACTAGGTGAAGATATCTAAATAAGTGGGGTTTTTTTCTTAAAAAATGTCAGTTCTTTAGAGATTCTAGTGGATCAAAATTCACACCTATTTTATAGGGATTATCTTTCAAATTAAACTTCAAATTCGAGTATGATTTTTCCACAGTAGAATTGTAGTAAGGACCGTGATTGGGATTGTGATTAAGACTATGTCGTGGGTCCTTTCATGCACGTATCCACCTTTAGCAACAAGTTATTGATCGTTAGAGATGTCTGTCTCTCCTCCTTGGCTCTGATACCATTGTTCGCCAATTGTCAAACATGGAAATAAAGACCAAGAACACACGCTTTCTGATAAGCTTCATATTAAAATAAAGAGTTTTAACACCAATCAAGATAGAATCGAGTGGCGTTTGAAGAACAACAAAACGGATATTTATAAATGGGATCAAGGATAAGGAGAATATAGTCATATAGATAATTAAACACAATATATATACTAATTAAAAATCAACACACAATGTTTGTTTACATTCCAATTATATTTATACTAAACCAAGTGACACCATTAACCATCACACCTTCGATAAATAACTAACTTTTGATAGTTAAATAACTACCAAATAACTAACCTAATAATAAAACTAATAATATAATTCAACAAGTTTCACGGTCATGACGTTTGAGTCACCCTAAAATTGAAACACACTACAAGAATTTTAGGCAGGTCCAAGTATGCTCGGCTATTGTGTAGCAATTGGTGAAAACACTATCATGGTCCGCTTGTTGAACGATCGACAATGCCTTAGCATCTGTCTTTGTATGTTTTCAACCGAACTTGATCTTCCTCTGCATCATTAAAGCCAATTTTAATGAATTTCCATAGATCTTGATCGATAACGCAACATCTTCAGTCTAATACTCCAAAATTCATACCTTTCACTTGGTAACAAATATGCTACAATGTTGGATTAAAAGTAAATGAAGGAATAAGATTTGCTAACAGGCTTTTGCATGTTATAAATCAATAATATTGTCTCTTATATAGGCTCTAAACGCACAAAAAAAAAAAGAATAACTGAAAGCTAAAAAACACTACTTAAAAATAGACTTTTTGCCAAAATATCATATACTATATAAACAAGAAAAGTAAAACCGTACATGCATAGTAGGGTGATTTATATGTAATATATATAGTGGAATCTTTTTTTTTTCCAAGTGTTTTGCTTGTTATGGTAGTCCATTTCATTCTATAATGAGCACTAATTAAAAGCCAGCACTTACCACCACAATTTGTCCATTGCCTGTTTATATTGCTTTGAAAGGTTTTGTCATATATGGGCCCTTTAATATGCACCCCACCCTCTTCCTCTATGTGACTGATCTTTGCTCCCTGTCCCCACCAAATTCACTTGATCTTTACTTTGACAAAATACACCACATAACTCCAAACTCCCTAATGCTACCATTTTATCACATATCGCGATAAATAATAATCGTCAATACGATATACATTTATCTTAGTGCGTGCAATGATAACTTGCGTTGTAGGTTTTGACGTATGGTTTGAATTCTTTTTGTCATCATGAAGAATCAGTATATGGGTTTCGTGAAACTCGTGATGGTTCTCAACCCAAAGGTGTATAATAAGTAGGATTAGATATATCTTTAACAACTTTTAGCTTGTAGATTAATTTTGCTCACCACATAATCACATATATATATATAACTTGTTACAATTATGAATATACAACTTAATTATGAAAGATAAGGATGCAGTTGAATATATTACTTACTTTCTAAACACAAGTTTGCATGGAATATTAATTTGTTGATAATTTGGTACCAAGGTCACTCAAGATTCATTGTATATGTTAAAGATTAAAGTTATTTTAAAGAATTATTGTGGAAAACGTTTAACTAAGAATCCATATTAAATTAATAGTTGAAAGTACTTAATCTATACTATATAATAAATAAAGGTTTTTCCATGCCACGTGTCGCATTCACATTCATTCTCATCATTTTTTTCCCGTCTCTTTCTCTTATTAAATGCACATTTATCTTTTAACAAAAATATTTATTTAAAGTAAATATTAACTATACTAATAAAACACATTTATTTTAAATTATCCTTTATGAAACTTTGAAATCTAATTATGTAACTTTTATTTTCAATCAAATAATAAATGAAAATTAAATTATATTAAATAGTACTTAATGTATTTTCGAAACACAATTATATTTTAGTTTTAAATATTTTGAGTTTTGTTTTCTATCTTTACTATATGATACATTTTTACACATGTAAAATATACATATAAAGAATTAAAATTTTTATTTTTTGATATTTTTCACCCCGTGTGTATATACAGGATCTAAACTAGTTCTTTTATAAACGTATCTTTTTACCATCTTTTATTCCATTTTACATATAATGTTGCGTGGATAAGAGCATATAATCACAAAGGCATCTAAAGATTATTGTTTTTATGTTGGTTAGTTAGGCCTTGTTCTATCATCAAATGTTCCATTATTAATTATTATTATTATATCGTATGAACACACTTTAGGGAGCTTTAATTTAAAAAAAAATAAGAAAATTTTCTTAAGAATTGAAATTGCTTCTATTATCCGCATCTTAAGTGGAGTTCTTTAATAATTGTTCGCATAATTCTGATTGAGATGCGTTGAAGAAGAAGTTGGAGTTATTTTGGATCAGGATTTTACATTTTTGATATTCAAATTATTTTGTTTATTTAAAATTTTTAATACCCTTTGATTTTCATCAATAATTGCATCCACACCAAATAAAAAAAAAAGATGAAGTACACAACCCATCGAAAGAAAAAAGAAAGAAATTAAATGATGCAATTGCTCAAAGAGTTTATTTATTAATTTAAGAGTAATTAGTTAATTAAGCACCCATTTGGTGAATCAAATCAATGA
Organism: Smallanthus sonchifolius; assembly: GCA_023525975.1. Classification (NCBI taxonomy): domain Eukaryota; kingdom Viridiplantae; phylum Streptophyta; class Magnoliopsida; order Asterales; family Asteraceae; genus Smallanthus; species Smallanthus sonchifolius. Next base: position 84,410,970 of record CM042029.1, read on the forward strand.
AGCATATTAGATGAGTTTTTAGTGGTGGAAGTTTTAAAGGATTGAGCCCTGAGATGAGCAGTGGTGCAAGAAGGAACAAACACCACCTCTTGATCATCATCATCATCATTATTATCATCATCATCATCATCATCATCACCAAGATCTGTCAAAGTAGTGTAAGTTCTAGCAAGTTGTGCTTCACTAAGCATATGCCTTAGTTCCATGGTTTCTTTCTTAAGCCTATCATTTTCTTGAATAACTTGTTCATGAGTCTCCGAGAAGCGGTTGAGCTTGTCCATGAGCCCATGGTTCTCGTTCCTGAGCCGCATAACTTGGGTGCAAAGCTCGTCTAACTGCTTCTGTTTTCTCATCCTTGACCTTCGAGCCGACTCACGGTTGGATATCATCCTCCTTTGCTTTCTTTCATTGATGATGCACATCTGGTTCTCCTCAGCTTCATCTGAAGTGCTTGAGTTATTGTAGCTTATAGATGACGATTGTGGGTAGCAATCAAACATGGGTATTTGAGGGTTTGAACTAGGTTGATGATAATAAGGTAAGTTTGTGAGAAAATGGACAGAAGGTGGCATGTCATTTGGGAATGAAGTGAAGTTTGTTGAGAAGTTATATGAAGGTGGCATGTCTTCATATTCAGGGGCTAAATAGTAATTTCCTGCCATCGCGGTCTCGAGTTTTTTTAAGGCTAATAGAGCTAACAAATCAATATGTTGGAAGATTGTGTTTATAGGGTGATGATACAAAGAGGATGAGGATAGAATGGATAGGAATGATGGGGTTTTATAGGAGGTGAAAAGTGGCCAATATGAAGCACATAAGGAGTATAATGGCTAGGCTTACGATAGCAAGAGTGGTTTATTATTTGATTTTCACAAAATTAGCTTTTTAAGAATGATGACTTCTGAGTTATAATGGGTATGATGTATGCTTACTGTGATTGGAGGGTGTTAGTGTGTTACTATTTGTCACAAAAGCTACTTTATGTAAGTAGGCCCTAATTTGCTCATTTTATAAATTCCATGAGAGATTGATTGGTAAAGTAAATAATATATATAGAACTCTCTAACAAGTAATTATTTCAATTGTTTTTTAGATTTGTATTTTAATACCTTTGATCTACTTCTCTTCTTCCCCATAAACAAATTGCAAAACATTAGTAGCTAGTATTAAGTATCTGTAACGTGACACTTTATCATTTTATTTAAACATTATAACGCGATATGCTACACCATTTGTTATCTGTTCATTGTTTATTGAACAGTGAATTGCATTAGCTAACACCATCTACTATCTGTCCACTTTTTATTGAACACTAAAGTAGCTAATTCGTCGCGCGCTAGAAGCAAAATGGGAAAATGAACTACAATATACAATGGACCATGATGGATGATCTTGAACTAAAAATTTAGCTATGTAATCCATGCATTTAATTGAATTCTTTCTATATATTTACTATAATCCAGATGAAAGAACAAAAACTTAACATCTTTGACAAATATGTCACTCCTAGGCTGTTTTTGATCAATCCATATGAACATATCCTTTTTCTATCTACTTAAAACCACATAAAAAAAACTTGAACGTGTCACTTCTAGGGTTTTTTGAGCTAAAAGTAACATCGGTTTTGTATCGTCAGGGCCGGCCCAATAGGCTTGATGGGCCAAGCTAGGGCTTGGGGCCACACAAAAAATAGGGCCTCTAATTTAAAAATTAAAAAAAAATTATATATGTATATATGTGAGCATCTGGACCTAAGCATACGTGATCTGGAACTTCATTCTAGGGTAGATGCGTGGATTTAGTGACACTCTTAATGCCCAAGATTTTGGAAACGGAATCGCCGAATTGGGATTCACGAGAATGATATGTGATTTGCTACCAAGATTAAGGTTTCCAATATTGTTCTTCCACCTAAGATAGAATTAAATAAAGCCCAGGACTTTTCATGTGCTTGTATTTTTTTAAGATTTGATGGATAACTTTGTTTTTAAGTAGGATATTGTATCCAGATGCAGGTTAAAAATTGGATTTGATAGCTGCGTTCTGATTGTTTGCAATGGATAGAGATAATTAATAGAACTACAATACATATTTGAAGCTTTTTTGTAATGTTTGAATAATTTCCCAATCATAGGAGAAAGGTTTGCTTGTTTTGTTAATTGGGATTTGCTAGAATGCTTGTTTTGTTAATTGGGATTTGCTAGAATACTTTTTAGTTTATTATTGACGATCACAAGCCCGGATAAAAGATGAGTGATTTTTATAATATGAATTTTGAAAAAGGGCCGCAAACTTTTAGTTCGTTTGGGGCCACCGAATACGTTGAGCCGACCCTGTGTATCGTTAAATATCCCAAAGATACATTGAAGTAAAGAATCCGAGAGGATGAGAATGTTGGTGAAATTGATAAGATTATCCATATATAACATGTAGTTCCCATAATCATTTTTACCTCATCGGCATCTACCTTTGCTTACTACTATTTAGCACAAGCATCGTGCACTCAATGATGTGCCACTAGTGACAGAAAGGAGAATTTTACTACATCATTTGTAGACACAAGTTCAATCATGATATCCTATGTTTGGTTTCGGAAAATGGGCTCTTTTTGTACCAATTATATATATGGTTTAGATGAACTTGCCTTTCTAATTGAATGTACCTAATATATGTACCATCTCATTTATAAGATATTGAAATTGAAACTTTTTAATATGGAACTTATGGTTGTTATTATTATTATTATTTGTTTTTTAAACAACAATCTTTTACTTCTAAAATATCATATAAACCTATATTTGCAGGATTTGCCAACAAAAAGAAGAGTAAATGTGTACTTTTGTACATGAATTTATGTGGTTCACTCGTTTAAATGTGAACAAGTTACGTACATGAGAACTATGAGAGTTATTATTATCATATCAATTTTGTTACATGTTTACATTACAGTGTGCATGAATTTTTATAGTCTGAACCAGGGTATATAAATTATCTTATTACGTAAGGATGGCTCGACTGTACGTACAAACTTAGGGGGCCATATTAAAGGGGCAATTAATTTTAGGGTTTAGTTTTCATATTTTTACAAGTTGAGTAAAGAATCTGTGTATACATATAAGAGTTTCCTAGAAATTATAAACAAAAATGTATGACACCATATTCCTATGTGTTAACGAATCTAAGCAAAAAAAAATTTCTTTTACAAAAAGAGACCAGGTTTTATAATCCGTTTTAGGCCTCCAAACAACCGATTAAGTCGACCCCACAACCAATTTGCTAGTCCGGACTACGTTTCCACTTGAGAAACCTATGATTTAAACTTTAGTAATTTATAACATTAGGATGATTGTGCCACAAAAGTTTCCACTTGAGAAAAGCAAGTATTATTTACAATGAATAGTTGCATGAGCTTGTCCTGAGTTATTAATTATCTAATCAAATTATTGAGTCTTGATAAGCTAAAACGAGTTGTTGATGGTTTTAAAAACATATCCTATTGGGGTAGAAAAAGCTAATTTATAGGCTTATAAAACATAATACATATTAGACACTAAACACAAATTAATTATTTCATGGATAAAGATCTATACACAAGCCTTATTTCATGGATAATAATTGAGCATGTGGGTCTATATGACGTTGGGAGTCTAATAATTTGCCAAAGGAAAATGAATAGAAAACAACAGTTTTATTTAAAAAATAGAAATTTAAAAAGCAAATCTTAAAAGAGATTTAGGAGGAATTTAATTTTAATTTCCATGACTTAATTATCTTTTTTATACATTATGTGTTGAGACTTTTGTTCCGTCAACCTATGTGTTTCATGTAAAGTATCTTTTTCATATAACCTTGGATAAACACTAGCTTTTCTATTAAGGGTACCTAATGATTCAATCATGCATAATTAATGTTTCATGAGACCTTAATTTATCAAATTCTAATGATTCAAGCAAGGGAAACAGATTTATTTGGGACTCAACAAACTCTTTATATTATGGATATACAACTCTACAAATGTTATATTGTATATATGAGATGATTTATATACCGTAATTAGGTTTTTAAAACTTTATCATGGATAATATCAACCCACTTAATGGTTCAATCACTGGAAAGGTATAAAAACCAGATTACGTCATAATCAGTAAAAAAAATTATAAAATGTGTAAAAATACTCGATGCATGATTCAACTTGACCAATTAACTTAGAACCCACTTTTAACTTTTCAATGCTTGGTTCGTGTCTTTTTTTTATCGGTTTTGATTAAAGTCGGCTGGTTAAATGGACTCTTAGCATACTCATTTGTAGTTTATCATCTTATACACATGTATTACTATGAACAACTAAATAACTTTTTTATATTTTATAAAACTTGTTGATAAAAGTGTGAGCAAAATCATATATTTGATGTAGGGTAAATTAATATTTTTTTTTATAAAAGTGTGAACAATGTATGCACATTTGGGGGTTCCTATAAGAAGTACATCAATGAAAAAGATTATATTATTTATTTTGAAAAGGTGCCAATAGGAGGCAACTCATTTAACCATTTTGGATTAAATCTAAACAAACACAATAAAAAAAAGGCTAAGGTATCTTGGAATTCAAGAAACGAACCAAATTCCATGTCTACACTGTCCGGTTAAATCAGTCAAAAGGACAAACATTCACGTGGGCGGAAAGTGGTGTCTCTCGAATCCGGTTAATGTTATTCATGTTATATGAATTTTGAATTTTTAAAAGTGAATTCGGATTCGAAAATTCAAATTCAGGTTAACAATAATAAATAGGTGAATAAAATATATAACAATTAAAAAATATATGTATTTATTTATAAAAATAAGAAATATATACACTTATGGCTCTCATTTCAGTACAAATATAATTTCGTCTAAGAAGCGTATGAATCAAGAAGGTGAAGACAGATGTACATGAGTAGGTTTTAATGGGTGAGGGTTATTTGTGATCCATTAATATAAGCGGGTTTATGACACACACATAACAACACTGTCTATGATATTACCGCATATTATTAATGCATAATCAAATTTCATTTGAGAACTAGGCACACATCTGCATCATATAAATTCATGAGGCACATATTTGCACCGTGCAAAATGATATAACCTTACTGTGTAAATGGTATAACCGCACATTATATGCACAACACATTACACATTTAAAAAAAAATACAATATATAGATATAGAGAGAGCCTGGTTATTGTACAGAGGTTTTTTAGCGTATGAAGCCAACAGGATGCGACACGTGTCCTTAGGGAGACGAGTAAATGCGTCCGCGTAAAAATAATAACGTATGTTTTATAATAACGTTTGATCTAAAATGATAATAACACATGCTTTAAAATGATAATAACAGATGTTATACGAATAATCACGAATGGTATATAAATAATAACAATAACGCTTGTTCTAAAATGATAATAACGCATGTTTTAAAATGATAATAATGCATGGTTTAAAATGATAATAACACATGTTATATAAATAATAACGCATCATGATAATCACACATGTTATACGAATAATCACACATGTTATACGTACAACATATTAACATTTTTTTAAATGTCTATTTTTTATATTAAAAGTATATCAAGAGTATACTCAAATCAAAAAGAATAAAATGCATGATTTTATAGTGTAATTTTTTTTTAAATAAGGTCGTATAAAAAATTATTTGTGTTTAAAAAAAATAAGGAAACTTGAAAAAAGTCAACAAACATGGGTTATTCCAATTTTACTCCTCCAAAATCTTTTCACGCTTAAAAATAAGATGACTAGACACCCTTCATTTAACCCTTGATTTCCTAGATCAATGGTTCAGAATCATTCCTACACTTTATATAATAAGAGTCATTTGTATTTAAACATCTCTCTCTATATATACTAGCCTAGAATCTCGTGTATTACACGGGCTGAATAAATGTAATGTTATATAATTAGTAATAAAAGTTAAAAAAAACCGCCAAACGGTTTTTTTTAAATGGACAAAAATCTTCGGTTTTTGTATGAAAATATCGTTTTACTTAAGTAACACAACATGTTACATATGTAAAACAACTGGGCAAAATTTTTTTTCTCAAAAACATCTAGTCGGCATTTTTTTTTAGGTTTTGAAATTATATATAAAAGCTTTTCTGAAAAAAAAACTTGTAAAAACCCATTTTTCTTAGAGTTTTCAATGTGTTCACAACTTAGGTGGGTTTTTATCTTATATATTCCCTTATCTTTTATCTATAATAAAGGAATACTATGATGGACACTTGTCATCCTCTCATCCATTCCTACTTATGTTTTCCCGCTTAGAGCCTCAAACTACATCTATCTTTTTTTTTCTCGCGGATCTATAGGGTCGGGTTTTAACCCATTTAGACTAAACACGTGAACCATAACTAATCACATTCTTCGGTCGTCTTTCCAAAATCAATTTCACAAACCCTAGCGGCCACCATTGTATGCCTGGCGATTAATTTTCTTTCGCGGATTGAAGGGATTAATAGGTTAGTACACATCTGATATATCTTATGCCATTCAATTTATTTGAATCTCAGATTATAAAAAGAATCTGAAATTTGTAGATGATCGAAAAGTGGTGTTCTTGAGATGTTTTCGAAAAGTGATCGAAAAGTGGTGTTCTTGAGAGGTTCTTGAAATTTGTATTATTGATTCTTCCTTCATCGTTGTTTGCCCTAATTTTATTTGTGTATAGTGCTTGGATCGTTGTTTGGGCGTTGGTACCTTTTCAATATCTACTTTAACATTTATAACAAACAGGTTTGATCTATTGCTCTGTTGTTCATCAACTTTTTGTAGTAATGTAAGGATCAAACCTAATAGGCTAACACATTAAGAGATCACCGGGAAGTTCATACGACGTTTTGGAAGTATGCGGCCGCATACTTCAAGGCACAACCGCATACTTGAAGTTTGCGACTGCATACTTGAAGTATGCGACCCAGGCCAAGCCCAACCGATTACTTGTAATTAGTATAAATAATTATTTTGTTTTCTGTTATCGGTTAGACGAGTTGTTGAACGATCTTGTATTGTGTTTTCAGTGTTTTAATCAATATATGAATCGTTTGATAGTAAATTGTGTCTCGTCCTCTTTGATTCTACCTACAAGTCACGTGTCGAGTCTATTTCTGTCAGGTTCAACACGTTGTTGAATCCGTTGATTGAAGATCCTCAGGAATCCGGACCTTACAATTGGTATCAGAGCATCATTTTCTAAGACAGGTCTTGGTGATTGCCAATATGTTATCCTTCTAAACTCAAGCCTTTATACTTTAATTGACAAGCAATCAGTTAATGAATTCATCATGTTTTCTAGGTAATAGTTATTCATGACTTAGTGGGTCCCACACTCACATCTCAGAAACCTGCATTTATTTTAGCGTGAATTAGATTAGTTTTTGATGATCTAAATGGACCCCACAACTTATCGGATAAACCTTCCCTTCCTCGTGATCTTTTGAGCACCTAAAGATAGCTAAATGAGCATAACTAGCACGGGTCAATGGACTGTTCAGGAAATCTCTGACAAATTTGATTACAAACATAGCACGACGGACTTACATGTTCACAAACAGTAAATGCTCAGGGTCATTGCACTACGGACTTACACGCCTTGATAAGAGATTCCTTCCCAGACCCACGTTCCCAAAGAGAAAAATATTTACAAGTATACTAATATGTACGTCTTTTGACATATCTTTTTGAATTTTCCTATTGCACGACATTAACATTGCGTGACTTTTTGATCAAATTTCTGTTTTGCACTTTCATTGAGTGTCTTTTCACCTATTGCATGTCATTGTATGTCTTTTGTCTATATACATATATATATATACAGACTTATATCAAGTCAACTCGCAACCCCTTTGTGAAGGGTCTCGGCTTGTGCAATCCAGAAATAGTATGTTCATCCACAGTTCATCAACCTTTATGTGTAATTGTTCAATTATTAACAGGAAATAAATATTATACCAATCTATGAGATGTTCCCCACTAATGTAATGACTTTTTTGTTTAAATGAAACACTATTATGCTGCCCTTTCAGTTTTAGCAGAGCCTATCAACATACCATCCTAAGACCCTGATCTTTTCAACTACAGGCCTTACATAAAATGATCCAACCTCTAGAATGATGTACTATCATTTCCCATTAGACAGAGTTCTCATATTTTCTTAATAGAACGACTTTCCTAAGAAACACAATCTTTTTGTATTTTTCTGGTTGTTTTATTTAAAGACGAAACTAAAAACTTAATCCGAAAATCTTTTTGGCGTTTTTAGGAAATTTCTCCAACTAAAGTTTTGCATTTATGTAATAAATCAAAATTTAAACAAGTTAAAAAAAACTAAGAAAAATATTTTTGGTTACCGAACCTGCGACCTTTTAATCAAAGTAGGTCATTTTCAGACATTCAACCAGAAAGTTGAATTTTGCCAAATCAAAAGCCTTTGTAAAAATGTCAGCGACATTCTTATCAGTAGATACCTATTCAAGATGCATGAGTTTTCTTTCAAAACAGTCATGAATATGATGCACTCTAATGTCTATGTGCTTAGTTTTAGAGTGTTGGACTGGGTTATTAACAATCTGTAAAGCAGCTTCATTTAAAAATCCGGGTTTCATTTTAAATAAATAAAATATTCTAATAAATATTATGGTGAAAATAATATATTAGAAATAAGTTGAAACAAGTGGGTTTCAAGTTAGTAATGGGGTTATACTAGTTTTAACTAGTTTTAGAGTGAAATGGGTGAAATGAAAGTGGAAGGGCTAAAGGTGTAAATATGGAAAAATCTGCCATATTGACTTATTGAAGTCAAAATTGAACTCATTTGGAGTTCAAGATCGTTCAAAGCAAGAAGAAAAAGGAGAAAATCGCAAAATCTTGCATTTTGAGCTTGAATTGGTGAAGGTTTTGGCTTGCACATCATCCTTCTAACATCAAGTAAGTGTAATCTTCCATTGATTTCACCTTTGAATGTGTTAGTAGGTGGGTTTTGTAGAAATCCAAAAATTATGTATGCATGTGGTAAATTAGTGTTAGATTATGGATAATCTAGCTAAACTAAAGGTAAAGAGTGGTGATTAATATCCTAGAACCCTTTGATTTTGATTTTGAAAAGTTAGGGTTCATATGGTGAAAATTAGGGGTGTTTGGATCATGATGCTAGATTATTGAATTAGTGATGATTAAGTGTTTAGGTGGTATTAGACACTTGAACGAACACCAAATTGACCTAATAAAAGTTAGTGAATGAGAAATTAGTGTCAATGTATTGGAAAGAAAACTCAAGTAGATGAGTTTGTATTGAAAGAGGGTGTTTGGTTATGGGGATAACCCAAACGGGTCAGTTTGGGTTGGAAAATGAAAATTGGGTTGTGGACTCAATTGTAATGTGAATATGTATGTATGTTAGATTACTAAACTAGGTGTACATGTTTAGGTAATCAAATTGCAAAGCTATAAGGTGGTGTGAGATCTTCTAACTCAAGAGGCAAGTGACTTTGTAGTTACTTAGTAATGTTGATAAATGTGTGGTGTATGTGATATGTATGCATACTATAATTTGAAGTGTATGTGTATGGTTATTGCTTGAATGTAGTATGTATGGAATTGTATTAAATTGACTTATGTTGTAAATAGTCAAATTATTATGTGAATGTGGAATAAATGACTTATGTGGTAAATGGCCATACTATTATGTGAATGTGGTAAATGTGGCATAAATGACTTATGTGGTATATAGTCAAACCAAATGAAATATGGTTTGGTGAAATGGTGGATTGAAGTGAGGAATACTTTAATAGGTGAACTTGGTGTCAAAAAATCCAAGTGGGGGTAAGACAAGTTGTGGTACTTGCACCAAGAGGTAGTAAACCCAACAAGAAGTGGGGAATACTTCAAAGGGTGGACTTGGAGTCAAATACTCCAAGTGCAGGTAAGACGAGTTATGGTACTCACACCAAAAGGTCATGAACCTAATTAGAAGTGTGTAATACTTCAAATGGATGAATGGGTGGTGGTATATGAATGTAATAGGAAATGAATGAGACTTGTTGTGGAAATGCAAGTGTTAAGAACCTTAATTGATCAAATGGGTGCAAACGGGTGAAATGGGTCAAATGAGTGAAAGGGGTGAAAACAAGTGTAAATACTTGTTAAATATGTTTATCGTCATTACTAACGGTGATTTATATATGTGGTTATGTTGGTAAAGCTCCGATGTAAGTCCAAGTCAAGTCCGAAGTGTGAAAGGATTCTCGTATGCAAAATTTGATGTTTTTGGGAGATTTTAAAGAAAATCTTTGTAAAGTGGTGTAAACGACACTTGAATTATGTTTTTGGTGTTTATAAATGTGGTATGAAAGTTTGGTCAAAAACCCAAGTGTTGGGGATTTTTGGTGTCAAGTGGTTTTGATGAAAATTGTAAAATTTTGGCTAAGTATGGAACTGGGCAGAAAAACTCAAGTTTCTGTTTACTGGGTTCCCCCGCGGTACGCGAGAGCCAGGCAAGGTTCTCTCGCGGTACGCGAGAGACCTGGCTCTCGGGCAGGCAATTTTGGACTCCCTCGCGGTACGCGAGGGGAAGGTTCCATATTCTCGCGGTACGCGAGAAAGTAAAAAAAATTGGGACAAAAGCTTCCGCGTGCGTTTAAATGTTTTAATAATTGATATTCCAATTATGGGTGTTACACATCATTAAGGTGAGAAAGTTTCGGATTAGCCTGATACCGTGCACATTGGCAAACCACAAACATGATGTCTGGACGGCTAGCGGTCAGGTACATTAACGAGCCAATCATTGACCTGTAGAGATGTTGGTCAATTCCCGGTTCACTTAGATCTGGAGTAAGAACAGGACGAGTTTCCATAGGAGTTAAGGCCGGTTTGGAGTCAGCAAAATTGAACTTGATTAGTATGTCATTAACATATTTGGCATGATGAATTAGGATTCCGTCGTCACTTTGCTTAACCTGCAACCCCAGAAAGAAAGCTATTTTTCCCATTGAACTCATTTTAAACTTTTTCTTCATCACTTCTTCAAACTCTTTGCACAGTATAGCATTCGTTGATCCAATGATGGTGTCATCAACATAGATTTGGACAAGAATAAGATCGTCTCCTAGCTTCTTAATGAACAATGTTTGATCTATGGCTCCCCGAGTGTAGCCATTAGCAAGAAGATGCTTTGTCAGAGTGGCATACCATGCACGTGGTGCTTGATGTAAGGCATACAAAGCTTTGTCTAGTTTATAGACATGATGTGGGTGATTTGTGTCTTCAAACCCCGGTGGTTGACACACGTAGATCTCTTCTTGAACCTTTTCGTAAAGAAAAGTTGTCTTCACATCCATTTGAAACACCTTGAAATTCATTAGGCATAGGCCAAAAAGATTCGAATTGCCTCGAGTCTTGCAACTGGTGCAAACACTTCTTCATAGTCTATCCCTTCTTGCTTATAAAATCCTTTCACAACCAGTCGTGCTTTGCACATCCATCCCCTACTTTTACTTAGGTCTTCTCTCTTCTTTTTCTTCTTCTTTTTCTCTTTATTTTCTTTTAGTTTCTTCAACTCTTTGAGCACATACTTGATGTTGTCTCTCAGACTTTGGATCTGACCACTTTGTATCAGAGCTGCTAATGTTGAAGAAAAGGAGAGTTTGACCTAAGTAAAACTGCTAATCCTATTCAACTGCTAAGGCTCTGATTTACTTTGAACAGGGTCTTGATGATTTACTTAGGTCAAACTCTGTTATTGATGGGCACTTCTTCCTTTTCACTATCTATTTCAGAAGAATCAAACTTGATTCCTTCTTAGTCACCTCCACCACCACCACATCCACAACCACCACCACCACCTCCACCTCAGCCTCGTCATAGACCTAGACGTGTGCGCCAACAGGCTCAAAATCAAGCTGAAGTTCCGGTTGTCAATGAGCCTGTGATCCCAAATGTACAACTCGCTGATGAACATGAAGGTGAATTCAATTACAACATTAAAGGGCCTATATACTTTGAAAATGAACAGAATGTGGAAAACCTCAAAGATATGGTCAATCTAGACCTAGATGACTTGATATTCTCTGACACTGCAACTCAAAGTGTTACCGGTGAAAAGGGAGACGAAGCTCAGAGTTCAAGTGCTGCTAATGTTAAAGAAAGGGAGAGTGAGTCTAAAGGTGACTCAGAAGGAATCGAGTTTGATTCTTCTAAAACAGAGAGTGAAAATGAAGAAGTTCCCATCAATAAATATCACAGAAGCTTACTGATCAAAAGAAAGGCTACTGGGAAACCTTCTCTCATCAACCCATCTAAACAACAGAGTGATACTTCCGATGAAGACAACGATTTTGAAGCTGATCTAGTTCCGAGGAAGAGATAAAAAGTTTCTGAACAACTCCCGCAGAAGTCCACACCAATCATCACACCTACCGTTCATACTGTGACACCCGACAAAATTCTGTTAACTCAGTTAACTGAGTTACAAACTTCAGGGACCAATTCTGTCAATATTTAAACTGAAACTATAGGGACTAGATGTGCAATTACTCAAAAGTCAAATCTGTTGACTCTAAAGAGTCAAAATCGCAGGTTTGTGTGTTCTGTTGACTTTTATAAGTCAAACCTCTTGATGTTTGAATTCAATTCAAATTGTTAACCGAAAATTCATTCAAATCCTTAACCGAAATGAATATTAATGACATTTTCGTCATCATTGAGTCATTAAACAACATCATTATTCACGAATTAAACCCAATCATGGGTAATTAAACCATAACCGTCGACACACTTAACCATATCATCGAATTTGACAAATTCCTACTTCCAATTCGAAATCAAACACCGTGCACACGTTGAATGAACTTCTATGAGTGTTCTAAACATATCAATTCGAGCAGAGGAACAATCAGAGGCGCGGGCGACCAAACCCATCGAACTCGGAAACCTATTTGCTCGATCTCCATCAATTCGGCATCATTCTGGTAATTGTTTACATGACCAGATTCGTTTTCTTCTATTGAACAAAAGCCCTATGCTAATTTGTTCTTATAACATCAAATCGATCGCAAACCCAATTCTAGGGTTCATCGCAAACCGGTTTAATCGAACTCCAATCTAAACACGTTTATAATTCAATTAATCTATACCATCAGACTCGTAATTACTTGTATAATGAAAACCCTATGGTAATTTGATATAATAACATCGAATTCTACTCAACCCGAAATCTAGGGTTTGTTCATAATAGAATTTGGGGGTTTTGATCTTAAACTCAACCTCAATGGAATTAAACTGTTTCAATAGTTTCGGAAGGTCCTATTTAGTAAAAGCCCCATGATTCCAGAAGCTTTTATTATCAAAATCATTCAATTCGATTATGTGTTCATGACTAGGGTTTCGACATTTTATTCGGTAATTTAACGACCCTAGGCTTGATGATTTTCAAATTAAACTCACACACATACTCGCCTATACTCGATTATCAAAAACCCTAAGCTTTGGATTCGAATCGAGATCGATTTGGTGGGTTTTGGGATTGATTTGATTCGGGTTTCGCGATATAGGGGAAGAACACAGGGGTGTTGAGGATTAAAAACCATTTGATCCGGATTCGCTTGTGATTCCCTATCGGGCTGGAATGGTTAAAGCTTTGTGTTGGTGTGGGTGAGACCCGGGTTCGAACCCTACCAACAGTTTTATTATTTTAGCCACTTTTTAAGGTATATATTTTTATATAAAATCTTTCCCTATATTATTTATATTAATGTGTTTTGGACCCGGAAAACACCCGTAGGCTCGGGGACGGATTTATATCTCAATCTAGGTGTTATTTTAATAATAATAATTGCATAATTATTTTATTAACGCCTAAACGATTATTTTATAACTCGTAAATTATTATTTCCCACGGTAAAAAAATAAATAAATAATAATATAATTATTCACATTATTACCCACGCTTTTATGCCCTTATAAAAATAATATATATTTATTATTTTTGTCACGTATTTAGTTATTGTGTTATCTTTCCAACTTAAAAATAATATAATAATACTATTTTCCCTAAACCATTATTTTAATGGTAAAAACACACAAATGCATATTAATATTATTCGTAATTAGAAGATTTCGATACAAATCGCATCTATCTTAATTATTAAATTAAGAAATTCTATAAACCCGATGACACGTTTGTCTAACCATTGATCCTAAGTATAATTTAGGACGTTCGATCTTTCCTTGTCGTTGTCACAAGCTCTTACATGTTCCTAACTATCACATCTTATTCTAGGGCATTCATAGATTGTTCGCGTGTAATACATTTGTGGTTAGTGTTGCATCATTGTGTGGTGCTAATTACTACGCTTTACTCAGACTCAGGTGAGTTTCACGGCCCCTTTTTACTTGTTTTCCTATTGGGGGAGAAATATTCATATACATAAACATCATTTTATTTGTTTTCACGTTGGGAAGAAACATGCATACAAACAAACAGTATTTTACTTGTTTCCCGCTGGGAAGAAACATGTATACGAATAGACATCTGTTTACTTGTCTTCCCGCCGAGGAAAGACATACACATGAACAGACATGGATCACATAGTATTTCATTACCACTTTTTTACCTAAGTGCAAACATAACATGCAAAGTCCTTACACACTCTGACCGTTAATATATGGAGTATAGCGAGAAAATTTGAGTAGTACTACTGGGTTTGACAAACCCCACCCGGGTTAGTCGCGCTAACTTGATTGGAGGTCGAATGGGTGTAAATTGTCCTAAACACTTGCCATTGTTTATGTTAGCAATGGCGGAAGGCACACAAACATAAACAGTCAGCTTCGGTTGCGAACGCTTAGAGTAACTTGTATATTGTCTAGCTAGAAATAGGTGTGACTTACGTATGTGGATCCTGCAAACACTCAAATTGTTTATACTCTTATAAACCTGTGAACTCACCAACCTCGTGTTGACACTTTTTCTTACATGTTTCTCAGGTTGCCAAGGCACATGTTGCACACTTAGGACATGCATGGAGTCCTAATATCATTTCATCCTTATGCAAACATTTAAATAGTTTACATGTCTTATTAGACTTGAGCGTATTTGTTTTGTGCATTTATTTTCTTATTTAAACGCTTCCGCATTAACTCTGAACTTTTATGATATTTCATTTATGTCTCATATAGTGTCGTTTGATGTAACTAAATGACTGAGATCCTGGTTTGTCACACACTATACGGTAAAACTCCGTTAGTGGAATTTGGGGTGTGACAGATTGGAATTTGGGGTTGTGACAGATTGGTATCAGAGCCATTGGTTATAGATAATGAGGATTGCATACTAGACTATAACAACACATTAGTTACACGACACAGACACTCATACATGATACACATAGCCTCCACACATACAATGCATTACAGGCATGGTTACTTCATCCACATCACCCTCTACTTACTAGGGACACGTCATTCGCATTGCATCATCATTCCCAGTGGTGGAACTCAGGGAATCAACAAAACAACATCCACTCACGTCCGAGGGTAGCGAGACGGAGCCTTCGGAGGAGTCTCTCACACCACCATAATCGGTCGGGTATGGTGGGCTTTCTCAGGTCCATGTTATGGACGACACTCAGCTAGCACATGTCTCTTTGGGAGTAAGGATCGTCGGAGGCGAGTCCCTACTGTACCCACTAGCAACAATACGCCGAGTGAAGGCAGACTGTTGCACACATTATTACAGAATCCGTTGGCACGTAGATGTCATCACTTTCCCAAGCCATGGGCTCGCGTCTTTGGTCGATATTCCATTGAAGATAGATTGACCATAAAGTTGAGAACGCATTGCTCATTGCATACTCAAACCCTATCCTGACTCAGTCGAAAGGACGACTACTTTGCTGCTTCCTGTAACTTGTATTCATGAATTAGTTTCATTTCTCGAAGTCGCATTTCATGTACACGTTTGTTTCTTGCTCTAATCTATAGTCCGTTGGATTGGACTCTTGGATTGTGTTTCAACTCGAGTGAATACTCGGATCAAACGATTCCTGACTACTCATCCTGATATGAGTCCTAGTTGATCAAATTATGGTTAATGACTAAGCTTTTTGATAACTTATCATCTCTGACAGTACTCTGTATTCAGAAATACAACCTAAAAGACATTATGACACAGGATAGGGAGAACTAGGGTGAGCATGCAAAGAAAATATCATTACAGGTGCACACGTAATAGTAATTTGAGGTGCATGTAAATCCTGGTGAAACCTAGTGTGTGGATAAATGATCCTAATCTATGATTTACAGACTTAATTTTTCACTGTCTGTAGAAGTTCTTGTAACCCACTCAACGACTAGTTGGTATCGTTAAACCTGTTCAACAGTTGATAGATGCGACTATCAGGTTGAAGCTGTTTACGGACACGTTGAGTTATCATTAATGGAATCCATCACGTTATTTTCATTCATGTAAGAGTATTAGTGACCGTAAGACTCTCATTCAAACTTGATCAAGGAACCAACTCGATTGAAACTCTTGTAGAATCTCATGGCAAACCCAACGACCCCAAGTATGAAAGCGGAATTTAAAAAATTCCTACTAAACTAATACGTTATTCCTCCAACAATAAATTCCCTTTGACTCTATTACCTTATCCCGTGACTAATCCTTAGTCTAATTAGATTTACACCCCAGCATATCCAGTTGTTCCAATGACATTAGAGAACGGGGATTTAATCTAACCAACCATCAGTTGAACGCGATTACTTAAGCAAACATCCTATCCTTTATGTTACTGGGATCTATATCTCATTAAACTTCTTTTCCTACATGTGGATCTTTTCCCTTGGTCTTCGCATTGACCGACGCTTACCTTATAAGTACGGGTCTCACTAGAAGTCTCAGCATGACTTCATAATTTTCAAGTTGGTGCAATCGTACTCTATCTCTATTAGAATCCAAGTATACTATTGAAATAGAATACGGTCAGATAATTGAAGCGACCCACATTCTTAAGGGATGTAAATACGGATTGGCTGGTCATAAGCTTGAGATTGACCTCATGCCAGCCACACTTGGTAGCTTTGATGTAATCATTAGCATGGATTGGTTACCTAAGAATCGACTCGAAATCATTTGTCGTGACAAAATCGTTCGCCTTCCTCTCCCTATAGGAGAAACTCTTTATGTCCAAAGCGAAGGGATTGGTGCAGTCGTAGGCATCATACCCTCTACGAAATCGCAGAGATGCCTGCGGAAGGGCCATACTGCTATTCTAACACTGTCGCTGAACAACCATCTGAAGAAAAGAAGATAGATGACACCCCGATAGTTCGTGAATTTCTAGAATTATTTCCCGAAGACCTACTCACCGTCAAGTTGAATTTCAAATTGACCTAGCATCCATAGCAGTGCCTCTTGTTCGGGAACCCTATAGACTTGTACCTAGTGAATTACAAGGACTATCTACACAACTGCAAAAGTTGTTGGATAAAGATTTCATCCAACCTAGCTCATCGCCATGGGGAGCTCCGGTCCTATTTGTCAAGAATAAAGATGGAACTTTCCGTACGTGTATTGACCATCATGAGCTGAACAAAGTGACGATCAAGAATCGTTATCCTCTACCCCGCATAGATGATCTGTTTGATCAACTCCAAGGATCAAGCTTCTATTCCAAAATAGATCTTAGCCGAGCGAATATGGGCTCCAGTGTACGAAAACTTAAGGGAACTAGTTATGGATGGAGCTCATAAATCTCGTTACTCTATTCATCCAGGTTCCGACAAGATGTACCATGACCTAAAGGTGTTGTATTGGTGGACAAAGATGAAGGCCGATATAGCCACCTATGTGAGCAAGTGCCTGACTTGCTCAAAGGTCAAAGTAGAATATCAAAAATCTTTCAGTTTACTCCAGCAACCGGAGATTCCCATATGGAAATGGGAGCAGATATCCATGGACTTTATCACAAAATTACCATGAACTCCTACCAGGTGTGATACCATTTGGGTAATCATTGATCGTTTAACAAAGTCCGCTCACTTCTTAGCAATCAAGGAAACAGAAAAAATGGAGAAGCTTACTCGTATTTATTTGAAAGAAGTAGTCTCTCGACACGGAGTGCCAATTTCTATTATCTCGGATCATGACACACGATTCACCTCACGTTTCTAGCAATCTTTACATAAAGCTTTAGGCACGCGTCTAGCTATGAGCACGACATACCATCCCCAAACAGATGGTTAAACGGAGTGTACTATTCAAACTCTAGAGGATATGCTACGAGCCTGTTTGATTGACTTCGGTAACACGTGGAAATCTCACCTACCTTTGGTGGAGTTCTCCTATAGCAAAAGTTATCACACTAGCATCAAACCGCTCCATTCGAGGCATTATATGGACAGAAATGTCGCTCTCCTATCTGTTGGGCTGAAGTTGGGGATAGCCAACTTACAGGTCCTGAACTCGTACTCAAAACCTCTGAAAAAGATAGTTCAAATTAGAAATCGTATGGCGACAACTCGTGATCGTCAAAAGAACTATGCCGATAAGCGTCGTAAACCATTGGAGTTTCAAGTAGGCGACATGGCCTTGTTAAAGGTCTCACCTTGGAAAGGTGTAATTCGTTTTGGGAAACGAGGCAAACTAAACCCCAGTTACGTTGGACCGTTCAAAATAGTAAAGAGAATTGGCCCAGTAGCGTATCAACTGCACCTACCTAAAGGACTTAGTGGTGTACACAACGTCTTTCATATCTCGAACTTGAAGAAATGTCTAGCAGACGCGACACTCGTTGTAACATCCCAAAAATAAAACGACGAGTTATAATAACGGGTAAACGCGAGACAAAAAGAATAAATGAACGCGGCATGACGGGTCGGGCCGGATGGTCCTGGCAAACTTGAGGGTGGCGCATTAGGGGGAGGAGCCTCCCTATAAAAAGCCCAAGTCACCTTCATTTCTCTCATCTGCAAGAATATAGAGAGAGAAACCATAGAGAGAGAAAGTGAAGGATCGACTCAAGATTGCAAAGGAAGGATTCTCCAGTGCTCCTTAAGATAACCTCTGAATCATAAGCTCGATACAGGTAACGGTTTGGCCAAGATCTGAGTTTTTGATTACTTTGAGGTTTTCGGGTTTTGGATGAAAAGGCAACGTTTTTACGTATAAAACTTGAAAATGAACATAGATCTAGCATCTAGAAGGAAAAACGAACGTTTTGAATGTAAAAAGTCGGGATCTTGACGTGATCAGATCTGCATGCAAAAAGTTAGGTTTTTTGAGGAGAAGAAGACTGCCCGCAAGCAGGTCCTGCGTACTTATCAAGTACGCAAGAAGCAGGTCCTGCGTACTTATCAAGTACGCAAGAAGCAAAGTCTGCGTACTTATTAAGTACGCAAGAACAAGGCCCTGCGCACTTGCTAAGTGCGCAAGAATCAAGTCTATGGGTATATATAGCTGGTTAGTGAAGTCAGTATGTTCGCCTAATTCAGTATGGTTAACCCGTTAGAGTCGGGATTAGGTCAGATGTGTATTTAACTACTCAATCCAGATCGTACGTGACGTTGTTGGGCCTTCAATTAGGACAACTGAGACTAGCTTATCAGGTGAGTTCTAGAAGCCCTCTTTTAAATGTTTTGAATAATATTTTTGGGCTGGTGTGCATACGTAACGATGTGACTATTTTATAAAACGATGTTTATGAATGATGTATGTGACGTTTTATAAAATGATGTTTATGAACGATGTTTTGGAAGGAAATGTTACGAAAGAAGTGTTTATAAAGTATTTTGCCAAAAGAAATTTACGAAATGTTTATGAATGAATGAATGATTTTTAATAAAACGTACGAATGCTTTAACTGAAGTTTGGAAGTAAAAGAAGTGAATGTTTATGAAAGTCACAAACAAACGAATCTGCCATTATTCCTTAGGGAATGAAGGTTATGGGTATGGGATGTATGTTATGGGCCTTTACTTTTTAGGGGCCTTTGTGGCTGGCCAACTGTTGTACAACTGGGGTGATGATGGTCACCAAGGGGATTATCGTGATCCTTGAAGTTGGTACGGTTTACCTTACGGGGTAGTCGTGCTTGAAGTTTGGTACTTGTGCCTTATAGGGTGCAGTGCGTGAAGTTTGGTACGTGTCATCCTTGTGATGCCGTGCTTAAAGTTTGGTGTTGAATGACCTAAGTATCGGGCCCTAGGATTTCTTCACCCGAAGGACAGTACGGTGTTGATGTGTCACACCCCGACCGATGGCGGAATCATCGAGGCGGACAATGGAATGATTGTTCAAAAGCACATGATAGCTAAGAGGTTGCATAATTCATTAATTAAACTTAAAGACAACAAGATCCAAATACAATATGTTCCAAATAACCTAGTCTAGTTCAAAACATTGATTTATTTAACTAGGTCCATAGTTCTTAAGTGGGGAAATCTTCGGCAAGTAGTCACATATCCAAACCTGAAACATTATTTAAATCAAGTGTCAACTAAAAAGTTGGTGAGTACATAGATTTAATAATTTCGGTAAATAGTAGTTGTAAATTGTTTTGCAACTCATTGTTTATCTTGTTAATCATAGTATGTAGGATGTATCATTTATTTAATCACAATTCAAACCGAGTTTGACGCGCTTGAACAGAGCACAACAGCTAAGTCCGGTATGTTTGAATATAGTTACCCACTATATCCGATATGATTGAATATAACACGCGGTTATATCCGAGTATGCAGTAATAAACACCCTAACCGGGTGGGCTGGTCAAACACAATAGATCTATCAATATTACAGTTGGTTGTCTTGTGTTTAAATGTATGTACATCCAAAGAATAAGCATATAGTCTCATGTATAACACGTATAAACAATTTGATTGAGTAGCATGAAATAATGTTTCACCCCAAAGTATGTAAAAATGTAAAATAGGGGCTATGTAACTCACCTTGCAAGCGGGTATTTTTCCACGCGTGTAGGTGATAAAGATGTTGAAGTCTAAGCACGTTGAAACCCTATGTAGATAAATGGGTATCATTGTATGTTTACATGTGCGTATTAGTATTCAATTGTGTATAAGTTTATGATAGCATTCCTCAGTGGTATTAGCATAGAAGCTGGTCCAGATTTACTTGAAATTACTGATTTGATCGAAACTGTTTTATAGATGTGACAGGTATCGAAACTATGTTCAATCGAAACTATGTTCAAGTATCGAAACTATGTTCAAGTATCGAAACTATGTTCAAGTATCGAAACTATGTTCAAGTATTTAAACTATGTTCAAGTATCGAAACTATGTTCAAGTATCGAAACTATGTTCAATCGAAACTACTAGTTTCGATTGACCACAGAACTGTTGAAACTACCATCTATCGAAACTATTAGTTTCGATTGACCATTTACTCAATCGAAACTAAGTAGTTTCGATGGCCCAGACTTTGGCAAATAAAACAGTAACATTAATTTGTCCGGAAATCGATGGTTTGGAGTTGTGACTTCGAGTGGTTCAGTTTGTCTTATGATAACAGAAGGTAAAGAAACGAAGTTGAGGATTCTTACGTGGTCGTGAAGGGTCTGGTTGGCAGGGCTTTTAGTTCGAAAATACCAAGACTTGAATTCCAGAATTCGAGTTGAATTGAGCCTTATAATCTGGTCACGGCTTCACACAGGGACGGCGATTGTAATGGTGCCTTCAATTTGGAGTGAGATTGGGTGAAGGAGGGGTCGCGAGCTCGAGCAGGTCCGACTATGGCTATTTATAGCCGAGCTTGATTTCTTTGCTAAAACGTGTAATTGGGCACGTTCCGACACTAGTCTGGACGAGACGAAACTATCCAGACATTCAACATGCGTGGAGGTGGTCTGTCGGGTGTGAATTTGAAAGTGGGTTTCTCGGCCACCAACAGGATCAGACGATCCTTATGTTGGGGAGACCAATTGGTCGGGGGGTCTTGTTCGCGTGGGAGAGACGAAGCCAGGGATGCCTGTAGCGGCTGTCGAGGTGCAGGGGACAGCCCTGTCGGGAGTTCGCCGGAAAATGGCTTTACCCGCCGGATAAACGATTTAGGAATTGGCAGTTTTAGTCCCTGGAGTTTGGGTTGACTTAAATTAGCCCTTGAAATAAATACGGATGGGTCCTTATAGTTTAAATTGTCCAGAAACAGCCCCTCAACCGATTTCAGTTTTAAAACCTTCTAGTTTGATTAATTACAAAACAACCCCTGAACTTTTATTTAAATAAATTAATTTAAATTTCTTTTAAATCAAATAAATTTAAAAATGTTTTTTATAAACTTATTTTATTCTTTATTATTATAAATAATTTTTATAAAAGTTATTTATCTTATTTAAATAGGTTATTTTATTAAATATACAACTTTTCAACCTTAGGTTTTTATATAAAACTTTATATTAATTTTAAATTTTATAAAACTCTAATTAGTTTAAATCCGTAAAATAAAATACCTATTTGTATAAAACCAAATAAAACTCTTACGCTTTATTAAAATAGAGAATGATTACACGATAATTATAATACAAGTGCGAGAATGAAAAATCCGAAACGTCACATGATGGGCCTAGTGGTGGTGATCTTTAGGTTAATCCACCAGTATGCGATGTTTGGAATTGACGGTTACGAGAAGGCGCAGATTCGATATGTTTGTTGACTTATGTTTATGATGTTATGTTATTTTATTGCATGTTTTCGTACGTTTTTATTAATGAAGTTAAATGATATGTTTTTGGCAAATATTTGAAGTTAAGCTTTTATGAAAAGCTAGAACTCACCAGCGTAGCTGACTTTTTAGTATGCACATTCAGGTTAAGATGATGGACGGTGATGCTGGGCGGTTTGATGAGTTACCCGGATGAAATGAAGACTGGCATCCTGTTATGATTAGTTTATATTATGTTTATGCATTAAACTATGTTACGCTTTCGCATGTTGAACAATGTTATGATTATGTTTTAATGAAATTTTACGCTGCATTATTTTGATATTCAAGTTTAAGAACTGTTTGTGAATGATTAAATCCAACAAGTGAGGCCTCCCGGGTTTGGGGCCTTACACTCGTTGTTCCTCTTGAGGAACTACAAATCGATGAACAAATGTGTTTCATTGAGGAACCAGGAGAAATCTTGGATAGGGAAGTCAAAACGCGCAAACGCAGTAAAATCTCAATTGTCAGAGTTTGTTGGAACTCGAAACGCGTACTGGAATTCACGTGGGAGCGTAAGGATCAGATGATTCGCAAGTATCCACATCTATTCAAGCACTCCACGTCAAACACTTAAGGTAGTATTTTAATTTTCGGGACAAAATTTTTTCAACTAGGGGATGATGTGACACCTTAGATATTTTTTTTATTTCTTCTAATTTTCAGGACGAAAATTCTTTCAACTACAAGATGATGTGACACCCGATAAAATTCTGTTAACTCAGTTAACTGAGTTACAAACTTCAGGGACCAATTATGTCAATATTTAAACTGAAACTATAGGGACTAAATATGTAATGACTCAAAAGTCAAATATGTTGACTCTAAAAAGTCAAAATCGCAGGTTTGTGTGTTCTGTTGACTTTTATAAGTCAAACCTCTTGATGTTTGAATTCAATTCAAATTGTTAACCGAAAATTCATTCAAATCCTTAACCGAAATGAATAGTAATGACATTTTCGTCATCATTGAGTCATTAAACAGCATCATTATTCACGAATTAAACCCAATCATGGGTAATTAAACCATAAACGTCGACACACTTAACCATATAATCGAATTTGACAAATTCCTACTTCCAATTCGAAATCAAACACCGTGCACACGTTGAATGAACTTCTATGAGTGTTCTAAACATATCAATTCGAGCAGAGGAACAATCAGAGGCGCGGGCGACCAAACCCATCGAACTCGGAAACCTATTTGCTCGATCTCCATCAATTCGGCATCATTCTGGTAATTGTTTACATGACCAGATTCGTTTTCTTCTATTGAACAAAAGCCCTATGCTAATTTGTTCTTATAACATCAAATCGACCGCAAACCCAATTCTAGGGTTCATCGCAAACCGGTTTAATCGAACTCCAATCTAAACACGTTTATAATTCAATTAATCTATACCATCAGACTCGTAATCACTTGTATAATGAAAACCCTATGGTAATTTGATATGATAACATCGAATTCTACTCAACCCGAAATCTAGGGTTTGTTCATAATACAATTTGGGGGTTTTGATCTTAAACTCAACCTCAATGGAATTAAACTGTTTCAATAGTTTCGCAAGGTCCTATTTAGTAAAAGCCCCATGATTCCAGAAGCTTTTATTATCAAAATCATTCAATTCGATTATATGTTCATGACTAGGGTTTCGGCATTTGATTCAGTAATTTAACGACCCTAGGCTTGATGATTTTCAAATTAAACTCTCACACATACTCGCCTATACTCGATTATCAAAACCCCTAAGCTTTGGATTCGAATCGTGATCGATTTGGTGGGTTTTGGGATTGATTTGATTCGGGTTTCGAGATATAGGGGAAGAACACATGGGTGTTGAGGATTAAAAACCATTTGATCCGGATTCGCTTGTGATTCCCTATCGGGCTGGAATGGTTAAAGCTTTGTGTTGGTGTGGGTGAGTCCCGGGTTCGAACCCTACCAACACTTTTATTATTTTAGCCACTTTTTAAGGTATATTTTTATATAAAATCTTTCCCTATATTATTTTAATAATATATTAATGTGTTTTGAACCCGAAAAACACCCGTAGGCTCGGGGACGGATTTATATCTCAATCTAGGTGTTATTTTAATAATAATTGCATAATTATTTTATTAACGCCTAAACGATTATTTTATAACTCGTAAATTATTATTTCCCACAGTAAAAAAATAAATAAATAATATAATTATTCACATTATTACCCACGCTTTTATGCCCTAATAAAAATAATATATATTTATTATTTTTGTCACGTATTTAGTTATCGTTTTATCTTTCCAACTTAAAAATAATATAATAATACTATTTTCCCTAAACCATTATTTTAATGGTAAAAACGCACAAATACACATTAATTTTATTCGTAATTAGAAGCTTTCGATACAAATCGCATCTATCTTAATTATTAAATTAAGAAATTCTAAAAACCCGATGACACGTTTGTCTAACCGTTGATCCTAAGTATAATTTAGGACGTTCGATCTTTCCGTGTCGTTGTCACAAGCTCGTACGTGTTCCTAACTATCGCATCTTATTCGAGGGCATTCATAGATTGTTCGCGTGCAATCCATTCGTAGTTAGTGTTGCATCATTGTGTGGTGCTAATTACTACGCTTTACTCAGACTCAGGTGAGTTTCACGGCCCTTTTTTACTTGTTTTCCTATTGGGGGAGAAACATTCATATACACAAACATCATTTTATTTGTTTTCCCGTTGGGAAGAAACATGCATACAAACAAACAGTATTTTACGTGTAACCCGTTGGGAAGAAACATGCATACGAACAGACATACGTTTACTTGTCTTCCCGCCGAGGAAAGACATACACATGAGCAGACGTGGATCACATAGTATTTCATTACCACTTATTTACCTAAGTGCAAACATAACATGCAAAGTCCTTACACACTCGGACCGTTAATATATGGAGTATAGCGAGTAAATTTGAGTAGTACTACTTGGTTTGAAAACCCCACCCGGGTTAGTCGCGCTAACTTGATTGGAGGTCGAACGGGTGTAAATTTTCCTAAACACTTTCCATTGTTGATGTTAGCAACGGCGAAAGGAAACCAAACACAAACAGTCAGCTTCGGTTGCGAACGCTTAGAGTAACTTGTACATTGTCTAGCTAGCAATAGGTGTGACTTACGTATGTGGATCCTGCAAACACTCAAATAGTTTATTCTCTTGTAAACTTGTGAACTCACCAACCTTGTGTTGACACTTTTTTTACATGTTTCTCAGGTTTCCAAGGCAGAGGTTGCACACTTAGGACATGCATGGAGTCCTAATATCATTTCATCCTTGTGCAAACATTTAAATAGTTTACTTGTCTTATTAGACTTGAGCGTATTTGTTTTGCGCATTTATTTTCTTATTTAAACGTTTCCGCAGTAACTCTGAACTTTTATGATATTTCATTTATGTCTCATATAGTGTCGTTTGATGTAACTAAATGACTGAGATCCTGGTTTGTCACACACTATACGGTAAAACTCCGTCAGTGGAATTTGAGGGGGTGACACATACAAAGCAAGACAAGGGAAAAGAAAAGATTGCTTATGAACCGATGGATGTTCATGCCCTGCAGAAAAGAGTTTTCAGTCTAGAACAAGACTCTGTGGCTAAAGATTCAAAGATTGAAAAGCTCTAATAAGAAAATGATACTCTGAGGACGACCATCAACATACAAAGTGGTCAGATCCAAAGTCTGAGAGACAACATCAAGTATGTGCTCAAAGAGTTGAAGAAACTGAAAGAAAAGAAAGAGAAAAAGAAAAAGAAGAGAGAAGATGGTTGCAGTGGCAACAACAATAGTAAATGTGATGATGATGATGATGGTAATGGTGATGATGATGATGGTAATGGTGATGATAATAAAGGCAATGAAGATGATAAGGATCAAAGTAAAGACCAGGAAGACCAACAAACAAGTTCACAAGAGGATCTATCTAGAGCAATGGTCGTTTATGCTCCTGTGTCCAAAGAAAAGGGAGGACAACAGTCTGAAAATGAACTTTCATTTGACTTTAAACAGGGTCTTGATGATTTACTTACGATCGTTCTCCTATCTTAAGCTGGATGCATGACAGTTAGAAGCATCTATATCTGGTCAAGAGAAAGAATGGACGAATCGAGTATTTTGCAAATATGCATGACTTTTAATCATTGCCCAGATATGATCTCAGAGCACTGAACAAATGTAAGACCCTGACCCGGGCATCATACAGTTGGTTCTCATAACGGGTCATTTTCATTTAAAACACATTTATTGTTACTCAAATTACAGCGAAAGTCTTTCTAAGAACATTTATTGCTATTTAATGTTATTCAGTTTACCTCACGAATGCATGCACACCACTCCGAGTAACACCGCTCCCAAGCAAAGATACGTCAACACAAAGCTCACCTGAAAAAACATTCTAACGTAGACACAAAGTCAGCTACGCTGAGTGATTTCTAATAGTTTAATTTAATTAAAAGCAAGCTCGTCACAAAAGTTATTTAAAACTTTACTCAGAACCCTCAGTCCTTATAAAATAGTTTCATAATTCATTTAGAATAGATAACCCCTGTTATCACCTGACATCCCATAACCGTTCACCACCCGAGACTCATCCCATAATAATAATAATCCCGCATTTTCATCGACATAGGTCGAACTTACTATATTAATAACTTGTACTCTAGCACATGTATTACCTCAACATTTGTTTAACCACAACAAAACCCTAGACCTTGACTTACTCAGCCTTAACTAAGGCTCTTACCAATCAACTGACACCACGGTTATCAACACCGCATCAAAATCCTGACACAACGGTCAATCTAACCCTACTTGCCACATTAATGTCATCTACACATCACATTAATAGTATCTCATGCACAATAAATATAACATATCACTTGCATGCAAATTAACACATATGTAAGCATGCAAACACATCCTCATCACTGCACCCTCGTCAAGGTTACCCTCGTCAGGGTGTTCGACACACCATCATCATTAACCCGTTAATAAATGTCACCGTTGGTGACTTCCCGATGAACTTCGTCCTTCACAATCCCGTTTGCCATGTCATAAAGACAAAGACGCAAACACAATGCCCATCGTGTCACATGGACAACGACACAAACACGCAACACAATTATAACACATAAAATATCACACAATATTCATCTGACTCATTAACCACACATGCACCTTACACATAGCACTAAAATAATAAATATATTCCTCATAAAATCATAAGCATTTAGCATAAGTTCTGACTCTCCTCGATCAACCCTTAACACAATACACCACTATTATAAATACAGATGTTATGTCCCGTTACCTAAGCACGTACCCACCTTTAACCTACACATTCCATGGACAACACATAATCCCTTACCCCATATTTGAGTTCATCAATTCACAGACTCATCGGGTTAAACCCCAAAGTTCGTTACATATGTAATGTAATAAAACACGTCTTATAAGTATGTACGATAGCCCCAAAACATTAAAACGTTTAAAAGAGGGGATTAGAAACCCATCGGTTGTGAAGCTTTCATTTCGAAATCGCATACCCGTAAACTCATAGTCCAACGCGAACCTGTCGTCAAATGAACTACCCAGATCAATCGTATTACCGCAATAACACTAACGCATCTATTCTGGACCAGCAGCTACAAGCTCGGTCTAAGTCACCCCAAACCGTACAACCGTCACGGCCACCGCTGCTGCCAGAACACGAATTTGTCTTTCAGCTCGTTCGGTTTTGCTCGTCAAAATACGAGTAGCTTAAAACCGACCCAAATAAACTCCGTTTTAGGCGAATCATATGTCCACGCGTCTGTATCGCCAAACCCTTTCAGAAGAACCAGTTTCCGTCGCCTGAAACCATTGCCTCCGTCGCCGGAAAACCGAACAGTAGCCGGAATACGCCCTCTTCGCGCGTCTGTCTTTACACACTGCTCGTATCCCTATCAAACGAACACGGAATTGGACAAATAATATATCCACGCGACCGTGTCGCCAAACCCTACCATCTCCAACCATCTCCGCTGCCTGTCTCCATTGGAGCCGCCGCCGGAATCGCGAACAGTGGTTGGATTTCTCGCCGAAGTTCCCTTTCTCGCATGATTTCTTCACGAAGCATCATCCTTTGCATAAACCCCAGAACTATAATGATTACTACTAGTATCCGGTATCCAAAACGCGTAAACGTTGATTAAAGGATCGCGATTATACCTCGATTCGGCAAGAAATTCGACGACGTCTCGTTCTCCCTCTCTTGTCTCTCTCCACAGCCGCAAAACACAAATGGGGGTTTCCCCTTTGCGTAACAACCTAAAGGGTGTTCCCTTGGGTCGGGCTTGGCCCTCATTCACGCGCCACCGCACCATGGGCTTGGCCCGTCAAGTGGTTTTTAATATAACCCCACTAAGTCTCACTAATTGCCCGTTAATCCTTGTATATTTATCTACATATAAACGAACCCCACTCCCGCGTCTTCAAATATATCTCGCTAAGTTCCCGTTGAACTTCCGTCTACTAAATACCAATATGTGTATATCCAATAACCCCAATCAAGCGTCCACGTAACGCTTTCGTCATTAACCTTCACACCTCCACTCCTTGGCTTCATGCTCCGAATTCTCGAGATATAAGCATAGGCATCTCATAAGAGTACCTCTCTGGTAGTCCCGAATGACGTCAAAACTCCTCGTATTACCTCTATGTATCAACATGAAGAACCTTCAGGATAGAAACACTATGCCTGAGCATTCCCGCCACCCGTCCTATACACGATTAAGCATGTACTACCAGGACACATAACGTCAGGTCATAATAACAAAACCTATCATGTCCAAAGTATATATATGTAGCATCTTATCTCTCTAAATTGAACGAGGCACACACATAACTAGCTAGACCCGAGCAATTCAATATATTTACTATACGACCTTGTCATTTTATAAACATATACACACACCTAGGCTCTATCTTCTATTCACCTCAATGGGTCGTACCAATGATTCCGAGCAACACATTACACGGTCTAGACACAAGACATCATTCTAATCATTTACACACATAATATATATAAATCATAATTCTCCACAGGACCCTGTCCTGAATACTCACACAAGGTGCAACGCACCCATTACACTTCAAACCATCACCTACACATTAACACGTAGGTGATACTATCATACGACCGTTGACTCAGACAAATTCAAAATTCATGTCTATACAAGTCTACTCACACCATCTAATCAACCATGCTCTAGTATCACAATGAAAATCACATTTAATATAACTCACATTATTCAGAATGCAATCATGCAATCACATTATACCGCACATATTCCACTATTGTAAACACAATCATACGTCGTCACAAACACAAATATCATTAATTATGTTCAAATCATCATGCGGTAAGACTCACAATAATAGTCAAAATCAAATAATAAATATTTGAATTGAACATCACGTAAACGTCTAATCAGACATAACGTCGAATTACCCCGAAATCTCTCGTCATAACTGTCACACTAACTAATCATCAAACATCAAGCATCCCGAGCACTGCCCGCCAAATCACTACTTCACCACGTCAGGTGCATCTGGCGTGTCCTCCTCTGGTTCCTCCTAAAACAAAACTCTCTTAACCAACGCAAGTGGTCGATCTCTCAACCGTGCAGATCCACATCATGGAGGAAAATCGCGTACAGCTGGCACTACTCACCTTTTCCATCCCGTCTTTCCAATCATAGCTCCACGCGGTATGTTGCCAACCGAAGTTCTAATCACATTTGGCACGAGAAGCGCCAACACTACTCCCATTTCACTAGCAGTTTCACCCGCAGCAGTCGTCTTGACTAGTCATTCTGCATTCCCCCTAGCAAGATCATCACGCCTAACCAATGTCGTATGGCTCGTCTTAACCACCTAGTCCTACTTAAGATAGAACGCTAGAGTGATTACTATGCGCACAAATTCATAATATGAGAGTAATCATAGACTGCCAAATCACGGTGATCAAATGCAATTTGGTGGTCCACATCACTACTCGGATTCTAAACCTTTCCCATCATACTCACACTAACTTTCTACCTTCACGCTCACCGGATGCACATGCATCCCACACAACTCACATAGAACCACAAAATAATTTATAAAGTTATCACAATAATCATAATTGCACACCACACATGGTTACAAGCAAATTCACTAAACCATGCTAACACACTAAGCTATGCCACATAACGCAATTAATGCTACTCTACATTAACTAGCTCGCAACACATGATTTCACCAAGTCACACCACACACTTCACATAATTCTACATACTACTACAACACATATCACACATCATGTTCCCACACGGAACCATAATTCACTCACTCACACCAATCGCTTTACCAATCATAACACCACACAAATGGTAAATAATAATTACTACTTAACTCGAAAGACGTACTTCTTGCCTCGCGGTTACTCGTGGTGGCATTCATTTCACCCTCGTCCCATTTTCAGTTTAAGTTAAGGTATTTTATTTTTACAAAACCACCGATTTTCTCTTAAACCACCCTGACACCCGGGCATCCTAAAGTTGGTTCTCATAACGGGTCATTTTCATTTAAAACACATTTATTGTTACTCAAATTACAGCGGAAGTCTTTCTAAGAACATTTATTGCTATTTAATGTTATTCAGTTTACCTCACGAATGTCTGCACACCAGTCCGAGTAACACCGCTCCCAAGCCAAGATACGTCAACACAAAGCTCACCTGCAAAACAATCTAGCGTACACACAAAGTCAGCTACGCTGAGTGAGTTCTAATAGTTTAATTTAATTAAAAGCCAACTCGTGACAAAGTTATTTAAAACTTTACTCAGAACCCTCGGTCCTTATAAAATAGTTTCATAATTCATTTAGAATAGATAACCCCTGTTATCACCTGACATCCCATAACTGTTCACCATCCGAGACTCATCCCATAATAATAATAATCCCGCAATTTCATCGACATAGGTCGAACTTACTATATTAATAACTCGTACTCTAGCACACGTATTACCTCAACATTTGATTAACCACAACAAAACCCTAGACCTTGACTTACTTGGCCTTAACTAAGGCTTTTACCAATCAACTGACACCACAGTTATCAACACCGCATCAAAATCCTGACACAACGGTCAATTTAACTCTACTTGCCACATTAATGTCATCTACACATCACATTAATAGTATCTCATGCACAATAAATATAACATATCACTTGCATGCAAATTAACACATATGTAAGCATGCAAACACATACCTCATCACTGCACCCTCATCAGTGTTACCCTCATCAAGGTGTTCGACGAACCCCGGGCTAATCATTAACCTATTAATAAATGTCACCGTTGGTGACTTCTCGACGAACTTCATCCTTCACAATCCCGTTTGCCATGTCATAAAGACAAAGAGGCAAACACAATGCCCGTCGTGTCACGTGGACAACGACACAAACACACAACACAATTATAACACATAAAATATCACACAATATTCATCTGACTCATTAACCACACCTGCACCTTACACATAGCACTAAAATAATAAATATATCCCACATAAAATCAGAAGCATTTAGCTTAAGTTCCGACTCTCCTCGATCAACCCTTAACACAATACACCACTATTATAAATACAGATGCTATGTCCCGTTACCTAAGCACGTACCCACCTTTAACCTACACATCCCATGGATAACACATAATCCCTTACCCCATATTTGAGTTCATCAATTCACAGACTCATCGGGTTAAACCCCAAAGTTCGTTACATATTTAATGTAATAAAACACGTCTTATAAGTACGTACGATAGCCCCAAAACATTAAAACGTTTAAAAGAGGGGATTAGAAACCCATCGGTTGTGAAGCTTTCATTTCGAAATCGCATACCCGTAAACTCGTAGTCCAACGCGTACCTGTCGTCAAATGAACTACCCAGATCAGTCGTATTACCGCAATAACACTTACGCATCTATTATGAACCAGCAGCTACAAGATCGGTCTAAGTCGTCCCAAACCGTACAACCGACGCGCTCGCTCGCGTACAAAAACCCTTAAATTAACGTTACCAAAAAACGTTCCCGAAAGTCGTTCCCGACATTTTTCCCATATTCCAAAATTTTCTCGTTAAAATACGAGTAGCTTAAAACCGACCCAAATGAACTCCATTTTAGGCGAATCATATGTCCACGCGTCCGTATCGCCGAACCCTTTCAGAAGAACCAGTTTTCGTCGCCTGAAACCATCGCCTCCGTCGCCGGAAAACCGAACAGTAGCCGGAATACGCCCTCTTCGCGCGTCTGTCTTCGCACTGCTCGTATCCCTATCAAACGAACTCGGAATTGGACAAATAATATATCCACGCGACCGTGTCGCCAAACCCTACCATCTCCGCCGCATGCCGCCGCCGTAATCGTGAACAGTGGCCGGATCTCTCGTCGGAGTTCCCGTTCTCGCATGCTTTCTTCACGAAGCATCATCCTTTGTATAAAACCCAGAACTATAATGATTACTTCGAGTATCCGGTATCCAAAACGCATAAACAATTATTAAAGGATCGCGATTATACCTCGATTCGACAAGAAATTCGACGATCGTCTCGTTCTCCCTCTCTTCTCTCTCTCGGCAGCCGCAAACATAAATAGGGGTTTCCCCTTTGCGTAACAACCTAAAGGGTGTTCCCTTGGGTCGGGCTTGGCCCTCATTCACGCGCCACCGCACCATGGGCTTGGCCCGTCAAGTGATTTTTAATATAACCCCACTAAGTCTCACTAATTGCCCGTTAATCCTTGTATATTTATCTACATATAAACGAACCCCACTCCTGCATCTTGAAATATATTTCGCTAAGTTCCCGTTGAACTTCCGTCTACTAAATACCAATATGTGTATATCCAATAACCCCTTTTATTAAATAAAAACCCAGGATGTTACAACAAAGCTCCATTCTATAATTTGGGAAATAATGGAGATGCAAGGAACTTTGCTTCATTTCTCGACAGAGAATGCGACAGTGACTTCAAGATCATGAAGACCACTAAGTGCAAGAGGGTAAAGTCAAAGTACATAATTGACATAATCGCCCAGAAGCCTCTCATTATGGAAGTCTATCCTCCTCCCAAGACAGTTGATTGTGTCCCTGTACATGAAGGCCTATCCGACAACACACTAAGTAAGCTTGAATACTGGCCTTACAGTTCTATGACAGGGTTTCTCGATATTCATTGTACTGACAGAGAGTTCATAATTGCTAACCCTATGGATCTACTGAAGTTTGGGAAGTAAGACATGTTGAGACTGTCCAAGCAAAGATTATTCGTGCCTGAAGAGAATGAGAAAGATACCAAGCCGTTTATAAAAGTTTTGGCAACGGCGTTGGTTAAAGGCCTCTATGCGGGAGGTGATGATCACTCAGCTGATGTCGAAATATTATGAGTTATTTGAATGCATTAGCCTAGGGGGAGATTGTAAGGATCAGACCTAATAGGCCAACGCATCAAGAGATCACCGGGAAGTTCAGAAGACGACGTTTTGGAAGTATACGGCCGCATACTTCAAGGCACAGCCGCATACATGAAGTTTGCGGCTCCCAACCGCATACTTGAAGTATGCGGCCCAAGCCCAAGCCCAACCGATTACTTGTAATTAGTATAAATAGTTATTTTGTTTTCTGTAATTGGTTAGACGAGTTGTTGAACGATCTTGTATTGTGTTTTCAGTGTTTTAGTCAATATACGAATCGTTTGATAGTAAATTGTGTCTCGTCCTCTTTGATTTTACCTACAAGTCACGTGTCGAGTATGTTTCCGCCAGGTTCAACACGTTGTTGAATCCGTTGATTGAAGATCCTTAGGAATCCGGATCTTACAAGTAATGTTTTATAGTTTATCCACCTGATTTCCATGATCTTTTTGAAATGATTTAGTTATGTCATATTATAATAATATGAGGAAGTTTTTGTTCGTTTTGCATGTTTTGGAGCTGAAGAGGATGAATGGGTCAATGTCAGGGGGAATGCGAGACAAAGGTAACTTTTTGGACAAACTAACCATTGTTTGTAAAGAATTAATAATCTTGAACAAATTGTTGATACAAGGAACCAAATTGAATGATTAATGCAATCTTGAACTAGCTGAAAAAGTTTATTTGTGACCGATTTATGTAAAATAATTACTTATTAGTGAATGATTAATGCAGGAAAATGGAAGTGTAGTGAATGAGACCAAGGGGATGTGTGGATTGCTTATTAAAACTATTTAATAATAGCTTATTGCCTTTTGAAATAATTAGATAAGCAATCCCAAACAACCTCAAAACGCCTTATTGTCGTATCTAAACCGATAAGCAGTCCAACTGTTTTAATAAGCATTTCCAAACACCCCCTAAATACTATTTTGAGTCATATGATTTCCATTGCTTATGCGCAGAGGTAGCTGCTGCTGTCCCATGTGTAGAAACACTTGAGAAAAGTGATTATTTTCGATTCGGTATGAGAGAGTATAAAAAACATCATTCTTGCGGGTCTAATTTTAAGTGTTGGAAGTTATTAAAGTTCATCATTATTATATACACACTTCCCTTTATTCATTTTTTTACCATGGTGTACAAATGAATCACTATATATATCTTTATACATATACAGCAAGAAGAGAAGCTGCTATCTATTTGGTGGAAAGAATATGCTGAATGTAGTGATGGGCTAAAAGGGTCACCGGCTTCAATTTCCAAATCAGACCCACTGCTAAAACCATTTCCTTTGGAGGATTCAAAAACAGGAAAACCATGTTTTATCATACGTTTCTTTTATGTAGTTAACTACGTTTTCTATTTCTGGTTAGCCACGTTAATGTCACCGCCTCAGTCGTTTAGAGTCCGCCTCCCGCCACGGAACGCGGGATACGATTTCTAGTTGGTATTAATCATTAAAGCAGTTTGATTAAATGCTCAAATTGTTTCTCACCCATCTAGGCGAAACCTGTTTTGTATTTGATCTGTTGTTTCACCTAAATTCGAATCCGATTCGAAAACCAAATTCAAAACTTGATTTGGATTTTAACCCCTTTCAAAAATTCGAAAAACCTGATTCAATTTCAAGATATGAATTCCATTCGTTTGAATTTTGATCTTTTTTTAGTATGATTCGTATAATGAACATCCTTAGAGCCGTTGTCCCTTGAAAGGGCAACCGGGTTGCATTTAATTTTTAAGCTCCAATTAGGTGTTTATGAAGTTTTTGCATTAGTATTATATTGATTAAAGAATTGTAAAAAAATTGTCAAAATCTTGTTGAAAACTTTCTACCTGCCAAGCATATCGATCGATCATTGTTAAGTTTTGTCTACTAGTGATGTTACTCCTTTGTTAGCCACATATTTCTAAAGTTTTATGTGGTTCAGCATGGATGTGTCAAAGAGCACTTGGGTCCAGATGAGTGTAAAGTTAATTATTAGTATTCATCAAATGGCTTTCATCGTGTACCTAAAAGGTGCACATCAATTAATAATTAATTAAAAATTTTAGAAATTCATTTTTAAAGTTGCTACTTTCAGGCCAAAAGGATCGACTTGTATTTGTTGCTGTTTCACCTAAATTCTATTTCCAAGTACAATTTGGCCTTCTTATCCTTACTTTAATCTATTTTAAGCTTCCTTTTTTTAATGTTACTCTTATTTTTTTGTTTATAAATGTTGCTCTTTTAATATATTTTTAGTTTACATATTTAGTTTGTCTTTTTCTTTTTTTTTCTGAATAATTTATCTCCTTACACCCTAGTTTATGATGTGGCAAGTGTTTTATAGATATGAGTAAGCAGCTAAACCTTAATTTATCCAAAATTTAGTGGAAAAGTGGTTAACTTTGAAGATAAATAAGTAAAAAACTATATTGAATTAATATGTGTATAATTATTAAATAATGGGTTTACGATCTCACGAGAGCTTACATGCTAAAAAAAATGTTTAAAACAATGCTAATTCAATAAGATAGATACTCAAAGTTTGTGTTTAAAATAAAAATGTTGTGATAAATTGAGCGTGCATTTAAAGTGGTTAATAACTAATGAGGCAATTTGCTCGATAAACAACTTTAGTTGTGTTTTACTCCAACTTCCTAAAATCTTTGAACTTATACATTCACGTGACCTGCAGTGACTTCCTGGTAAGTTTTCACTCAAACAACCAAAAACAAATTCATGAGCTTCTAGTGGCAAAATCTTAAATAAAAATAAGTGAAAAAAAAAAGGATTATGGTCCTTTATATTTATAATGTTTTAATATAAGATGATCTTCAAAAGCTTCGCGGGGAAGCGGCATCCAATTATAGCTTAATCTTAGTATTTTGGAGTACACTTGAAGTCACTCCCATATTTCCAAAGGAAGAAAGAAAAGAGGAAAGCTCCCTTTCTATTTCCTCTGTTGTTGGTCCCGGCGGACGCAGAGTTAAGTCCAAATCGAGTTGGGCGTTTGAGGAACGCTGCGTGTTTAAAAAGAATTTAGCATTATCTTCAAGAAAATAGGATATTGTATTATGTACATCAATCACGTATTATATAAACTACATTTCAGCAAGTCGTAAACAGTACAACTATGAAGTTGGGGAAAGTGTAATTTTGATATAATATTGGGAAATAATTGACAAGCCGTGAACACTACATTTCAGCAAGCTGTGACCAGTACAATTAGTTTAGAACGAGCCATCTTTCTTCCACGTACTTGTCGTGATTTAAATCTCACCCCTACTCCCTAATTATATAAACTACTTTTCACGTGATGTTTTCACGCCCACTACTTTCAGTCTAAACTTGATTGCCATGAAAGTTTATAGAAACTTCCTAACACAATCATTTATGGTGGCATATTTCTAGCATACACGAACTTTAACAAAATTAGTCTAAACTTCAGATGTTTATAGCAATTTCAACTCTTTAACTCTTATATAATATCTTTATAACACGTAAAAAGGTATAAAATATTGAAGTTTAGCTATAAAATCACATCAATCAAACCAAATAAATATTTAGAAAAATAATATGGTTTATTTCATGTTTCGTCATCTTTAAGTCCTATATTAATTTTTACTAGGTTAGAAAACCCGTGTACTACACGGGTTGAACAATAAAAACGATAAAATTCTTAAAATTATATATATTTCTCATGACTGAAAATCTGAAATTATGTATAAGTATCGATTTAAAATAATAAATCAATAATACTGAAAATAAAATAAAAAATAATTATAATTCATAAATTTTCATAATTTGAAAGTTAAGGATTTGAATGTTCCCATAATATTGAAATTTTATTTAATTGTATTCAACGAAAGTTAATGATTCGAATTAATGTTACCATGACTTCTGTTGACTAAGTTTTGAACGGGAAAACTTTAGTTGACCTTATAAAAAGATGACATGTGACAACATAATTATAGTGATTTATTATCTAAAGGATATGCTCTTATTCTTTTTAAAAAAAATTAACGGCAGAATGATATTAAAAAAACCCGACTAAGAAAATTAA
Organism: Smallanthus sonchifolius; assembly: GCA_023525975.1. Lineage (NCBI taxonomy): Eukaryota > Viridiplantae > Streptophyta > Magnoliopsida > Asterales > Asteraceae > Smallanthus > Smallanthus sonchifolius. The sequence goes on from CM042029.1 coordinate 84,449,333, forward strand.
TTAATTTTCTTTTTAGTAATTTCTCCTCATCTCATCTTCACCTTAAATTGTGGTTGGTTGAACAGACATGGATAACATTACTCTCAGCTTTCCGCGTCTCATCACTATTCCAACAGGGAAGACTGTACAATAATATCCGATGTACAAGATTTCTTCAACAGAAACATAAATTAATTTTTTCAAAGTTTTCTAGTGGGATCGATATTGTTTGTTTTCATTTTCGTACAAATCAATGTGGATGGTGCCTTATTAATAATAATAATAATAATAATAATAATAATAAGAAGAAGGTGGCTTTCTTTGTCTGATCAACTTTTAGTTAAGGAAAGTATGTATTATTCATTTCATATGATAATGTTTAAAAAACTATATACCATGGAAATACAAATCTTATTGTTGGAAACCAAGTCTAAGAATATGGAATTTAATCTCAAAAGATCGACTCTTTCTTGTTTATTATAATTCTTGACTTACAATTTTATGGACCCTAACCATCTATTTATACTAAATAAACCATACTAATCCTACTCAAATACTACTCTCAATTATAATCTAATACTAACTCTAACAAACTGATAGATAAATATAACTTTATCTAAACATTCAAACTATTAATTAATACTAATTAATTAACTAGTTTCGGATCACCCATTCAACTTTCACGTTCTTCCAAACCGACTCATCTTTCTTTCATAAAATCAAGATTAACTCTTTCATTTACCTCTTGTGATGTGCTTTCTAATCTTACTTTGGTTTTGTTATTTGTTACATGTTACTCTTAATATAATGGAATTGGATTTTAATAATTCAAACTATAACTCATTGGCTTATAATAATTAATATTAACAGTTTGTCTGATAATAATCCTAACTTTCACTTTTATTGCCAAGGGCAGTCACAATATCATAATTATCATAAATTTATACTCGATTTCACTTATATGTTTCTCCATTTCATTCAAAATCATCATTTTGAGCGACAACAATTGTAAATCGAGTGTGAATCTATGATAATTATGCTACTAGTGACTGCCCTTAACAACAAAAGTGAAAATTGAAACTATCACCAATCAACTATTAGTATGAATTATTAACGCCTTATCGACAAATGAGTTATAGTTTGTATTATTAAAATCCAATTTGCATAATATAGTTCAATTTTCAAAAAAAATGTCACATGACATGTTAGCGTGTTCAAGAAAGGAATAGGACCAGGTTTATAGTAATGAACCGAATTATATTGCAAGAAAAACTAACTGAAAGTTTAGTTGTTATCGTCAAACATAAAAAAAAAATTGTTTATGCCGATGATAACAAGTTTGGTTTGAATATATAAAAAATTTGTTTTTGTCCCTTTCTAAATAGTGTTTGGTTTAGTGCTTCAATACATTTTGTCCCTTTCTAAATAGTGTTCGGTTTAGTGCTTCACGAAACTTACTGATAATAAAATTTTTAATTTAATATAGAATTAACGTTTGCTTCTTTTAACAAGGAACATAGATCCATTTAATTTTCATACCATGTTGTTTCATAAATAATCATGTTCCATTAGCTATTTTAGCCGACTAATATTAATCTCAAAATTATGAGAAGTGCCTTTTAAAAAAACCATTACACTTGGAGTCCTTTTTTTTCAAAAAAATTATCATGGATTGAGTCCTTTCTACGAGCATTCTCAGCCCGTTCTTTATATCTCGTGTCCTTATCCTTATAATTACACTAAAAACACTACTTTTTCTACATTTTATCTCTCTTTATCCTTATCCTTATAATTATATTAAAAACCACTACTTTTATTCTTATATATACAAAAACCTTATATCTTTTCTCTCTCCTTCACTCACAACCACTTTAAACCACTCCTTAAAATATACAAAATTCACTCACATAATTATACCAAACGCAATGTTTTGAAACCCGGACCGGACCGGCCGGTCGGACCGGGAACCGGTGGTCTGGCCGGTCCGGTTACATGTGTTGAACCGTTTCTGCAGCGAACCGGTGGTCGGACCGGTTGAACCGGCGGTCGGACCGGAAACCGGGTGGTCGGACCGGTTGAACCGCTTGACTATTTTTTTTTTTTTTTTTTTAATCTTTTTTAAGTCTCTTGGCTTCTTATTTCGTAGGTAATTGTTAGTTTAAAATTATTTGAATTGACTTGTTGGTGGTTTTTGAAAGGATTAAAAGCTATTTAGACCGATATATTTTTATAATATTTATGACGTCGTCCGGTTCTTAAATCCGGTCAGACCGGTCGGACCGGTCCGACCAGTGGACCGGTAAGGAGACCGGTTCGACGTCCGGTCCGGTTCTGAAAACATTGACCAAACGGGTTGTGAATGCTCTACTAACATGATTACTTTTTCTGTTAACTTTTTAAAGAAATTACCAAAATACCCTTATATTTACTTCCCTTTTTATTTTCTTTCTTCCTTTTTTTTCTTTTTTAGGAAGGCAATGATAAATAAATACTATTTTTAAAAGAAAAAAGGTTGTGTGAAACTTTGCCATTATTAGGGTTCCTAAAATAAAGAAGTATGGTAGTAGGAAATTATACCTTTAGTCCACGTGGTTTTTTTAAAATATGGCTTAAGTCAAGGTAATTAAAAATTAATTATAAAAGTTTAGTAAAGAGTTTATAACTTTATATCCGTCAAATATTTTGAAGATGGTAAACTTGGTTTAAACCAAACCTAAGCCCTAAAAATGATTAGAAGCTTTAAGGTTTGAATTTTGATAGTGGCATCCGTCACTATCCAAACACCAAATTTTAAGAAATTTTTGTCATAAATATTTATTAATATTAAATTTTATGGGTCATTAAAAGCTTTTTTATTTACGTGGATAAACTCTTATGCGTCCATCTCAACAAAATGTATTACAATAAACTTATAAACGAGTCGAGTTGAGCTCGATTTAGCAAAGTTTAAGTTTTAGCTTGACTCGTTTAATTTGACACAGTTTAAGCTTGTGGGCGTCTTATTTCAAGCTCTATATCCAAAACTTGTGTTCGGCTCGTGAGTACTTTTTTAGGCTCGGACTCGACTCATTTATTAGTCATTAATCATTTATTTACTCCACGTACAGTTATATTATACATGTAGCATAATATACTATTTACTTGTTTTTATCATATTGATTTTGTAGGATTAGGTTCAAGTAAAAAAAGTTTTAATTGTAAGAAGGGTGAGAAGGATTTAGGGTCATTAGATCAAATTATAGAAATATTTAATGGTTGAGATTAAATTGTATGAGAAAAAGTTGTTAAAAGGGTATTTTAGTCTTGGCCACTTTTGTTGACTTTTATCAAGTTCCCCCCTCATTTTTAAAGGTTCATAACTTTTACATACGACATTATTTTTTCAAAAAAATTACACCATAAAAACGAGCGTTTTTTTATCTTTAAAACGAGTATAGTGTCGTTATAAACAAAAACGAATTTTTTTTTACGTTTTCCAGCTCATTGTGTAATTAGTCAGATCAATGTGTAATACAAGTTCATTGTGTGATACAAGTTCAATGTGTAATACAAGTTCATTGTATTATATGTATTTATCATTGTGTTTTACGTTTTCCAGCTCATTGTGTAATTAGTCAGGTCATTGTGTAATACAAGTTCATCGTGTAATACAAATTCATTGTGTAATACAAGTTCATTGTGTAATACCACGTCTGGTCATTGTGTAATACAAGTTCATTGTGTAATACAAGTTCATTGTTAGTCAGGTCATTGTGTAATTAGTCAGGTCACTGTGTAATACAAGTTCATTGTGTAATACAAGTTCATTGTGTTATATAAGTTCAATGTGTAATACAAGTTCATTGTGTTATATGTATTTATTATTATGTTTTACGTTTTCCAGCTCATTGTGTATTACAAGTTCATTGTGTATTACAAGATCATTGTGTAATACGAGTTCATTGTGTAATACAAGTTCATTGTGTAATACCACGTCTGGTCATTGTGTAATACAAGTTCATTGTGTAATACAAGTTCATTGTGTAATAAGTCAAGTCATTGCGTAATACAAGTTCATTGTGTAATACAAGTTCATTGTGTAATACCACGTCTGGTCATTGTGTAATACAAGTTCATTGTGTTATATGTATTTATCATTGTGTTATATGTATTTATCATTGTGTTTTACATTTTTCAGCTCATTGTGTAGTTAGTCAGGTCATTGTGTAATACAAGTTCATCGTGTAATACAAGTTCATTGTGTAATACCACGTCTGGTCATTGTGTAATACAAGTTCATTGTGTAATACAAGTTCATTGTTAGTCAGGTCATTGTGTAATTAGTCAGGTCACTGTGTAATACAAGTTCATTGTGTAATACAAGTTCATTGTGTTATACAACTTCAATGTGTAATACAAGTTCATTGTGTTATATGTATTTATCATTGTGTTTTACGTTTTCCAGCTCATTATGTAGTTAGTCATGTCATTATGTATTACAAGTTCATTGTGTAATACGAGTTCATTGTGTAATACAAGTTCATTGTGTAATACTATGTCTGGTTATTGTGTAATACAAGTTCATTGTGTAATTAGTCAAGTCATTGTGTAATTAGTCAGGTCATTGTGTAATACAAGTTCATTGTGTTATACAAGTTCAATGTGTAATACAAGTTCATTGTGTTATATGTATTTATCATTGTGTTTTACGTTTTCCAGCTCATTGTGTAGTTAGTCAGGTCATTGTGTAATACAAGTTAATCGTGTAATACAAGTTCATTGTGTAATACCACATCTGGTCATTGTGTAATACAAGTTCATTATGTAATTAGTCAAGTCATTGTGTAATACAGGTTCATTGTGTAATTAGTCAGGTCATTGTGTAATACAAGTTCATTGTGTCAAATATTTTTCATCATTGTGTTATATGTTTTCATCATTGTGTTTTACGTTTTCCAACTCATTGTGTAATTCGCTCAAATATGTCAGGTCATTGTATAATATCAGTTCATTGTGTAATATCAGGTCTGATCATTGTGTAATATCAGACCTTGTATTACACATTGACCTGGTGTATTACACATTGACCTGGTGTATTACACATTGACCTGGTATATTACACATTGACCTGGTATATTACACATTGACCATTATGCCCTCTCTTTAAAAACAATAAAATGACACATGTCAAGCTTAAAATCCTTCTTACCCTTCTTATTTTTAAAACCCTTTTTACTATAACCTAACCCTAATTTTGTAATATATACTCACTAGGTTAAAATCTTATATATTACGCGGGTTGAATAAATAAAATGTTATATACTTTGTAATAAAAATTTTATATTTTTAAAAACCCGTGTAATACACGGGTTGAATAAACCGGTATATTACATCGATTGAACTATTTATAATTAAATAATAAGTATCTGTAAATAGATTTATATTAAAAATCTAAAAATAATTTTTTTTAATATCATTATTCAATATGAGAGAGAGAAGCAGAAAAAAAAATGATACAAATGAACCAGAAAGTGACACGTGTTCATAGAATTTTTTTATTAATATAAAGATTATTATTTGATATTATTATTTAATAGGAGAGAAACAGAAAAATTAATGTTTAATAGGAGAAAGAAGCGGGAAATAAAGATGAGGAGGAGTAACCATAGAGTGACACGTGTCCCTCGTGGTTTTCCTTTATTATATAGTATAGATTATATTTTTATTAAATGAACTTTAGTTTAGGTTCAAGCCCGGCTTGAGTTTATCTAAATACGACTTGATTCAAACTTTTAATGAACCAATACAAAGTAGTTTACGTGGAATCGACTTGTTTACACTCTAATTGTGAATTTTGTATAACTTCTTGTTTTAATAATTTTACTGGTTACTTATTATTGAAGTACAAACAAAAGTATTATATTCTTTTGAAGAATTCTTCTTAGTTTTCTTTATAATAATAAGATCAAAATAAATAATAAAATGTATAATTAAATAGATACAAAAGGAAGACAAATATCATCTAATTTATAGTTTTCTAAGGCAAGTTGGAACTATAAATTGTAACCGTACAAACAACAAATTGACAAATTGTTTACAATAATAATGATAAAAAACAATCATCTCCACTCCCAAACTTCTTCCAATGTCATCATTTACCGCAGAACTAACCATGGTGTGCCTGAGCTAGTTGCCCAATTGACCAATTTGACAAGTGGCTGGATTTTGGAGGACTTGTCCTCATTCTAAGCATGAACGAATTTTATTCGGTTCCTCCAATTTCATAGGACCCATAAAGTCATCCATGCGCGAGTTATCATGAAGAGCTGATTCAAGAATCAACAGATTCGTACCGGGACCAATGAGATAAATGCAAGTGGGTTACAAAGAGGTTCAACTTAAAACAAACATAAATTTCAATCTATCTAGAGCTACGGACCTGTAAAATATGTATGAAAATGATGTAACATGTCAGACGTTGTGAGGAATGGACAGTGGCGGAGCATGAAAACAAACGCAGGGGGGACCGCTATTTTTTTTCCTATCAAGGGGGCCCGTAACTATAAAACTTTCGGCCGAATACGTATAAATTAACACTACTTAGCAAAAAATCGGTCGAATACGTATATATTAACACTTCTGAGCGAAAAATCGGGAGGGGCCGGGGCCCCCTCGGGCCCTCACCATCCTCTGCCCATGGGAATGGACATAGATGCTCTACCCGACTCTTGGACCCAAATTCGCTCATTTAGTACGTTTTCCCTAAATTTCATGACTTTGATTGTTTTCATTTGACTGTAAAAACGCATGAATCATGAATTCATTAATTCACTCAAAGTAATTTAACTTTAATTCTAAATTATCAATTTTTATTTCTCAAGATTCGAAAACTACGAGCAAAAAGAGACTTACTTGATGTATTAGACTTTCTCATTTAAAGGTACATCTATTTTCTCTTAAAATGTGTATTCTTCCCTTTGTGCTTTCGTTTCACCTCAAATCATGACATGCTTTAGTAGACCATTTCCACTGTCCAAAAAAATATACGTCAAAAAATTATTGAATGAGATTAGTAGATATTCACGTAGTTTTAATATATAAAATATAATAAATTGATTTATATACCATAACACAAAACATTTCAATTTAGCATATGTGGTGAAGTATTTAAGCTTTATAGTGCCACATGTCGTTCATAAACATGGTTTTTAATAAAAACTAAACTCATTAAAAGCTTTATGCCCATTAATTTTTGTATAACCCAATTGTTTACTTTGTTGGAGAAAAAAGTGTATTCTCATGCTTAAGCTTGTGTGCACGCGTCACTACTAAAAATGAGTTTTGAGAAGATCCATCAAAACTTCTCAACTAATTAAAATACCTATTAATTTAATTAATATTGTCACTTTCAAAAAATATTTTTGAAAAACTTCCCATCATGGGATGCAAGTTTTAGGTACACTAACTTGTACCACCATACATTACCATCTCTACTTTTTCATCTTTCATCATCCTCCACTTAACCAACCCTAGATTGTATTTTTAGTTTTCATCTTAGGTAGAATGCTAATGGGTATGAGTTCATGTTTATATTTAATAATATTCTTTGGTTTAATAACATGTCTTCTTCTTTTTTATCAGTTTTCTCGCATCACATACTCTTTTCTCTCGACGATTGAAGACAATTTTCCCCATCAAAACTATGAAGTTGTCGATAATAACTTTGCAAGTTTAATTTAATGTTGTAATCGATGATGTTTCGGTTTGACATTTTGTTCAAGAATTTTGTAATACGATAATTATGGTTTTGTGAAATTTTCACCTTTACGTAGTGTTATTATGTACTTGTCAATAAAAAGTAGAATAATCGTCATATTATTTATGTTCGCACAACATTTCTTCATATTTTGTCTATGAGAAAAGTAGCATGGGTTATTATATAATTTTATGGACTCTTTTAATTTGTAGAATGTAGAGCTTATTCGTTTATTACACGAGTGTTAAAGTGAAAAATGTGATTTGAAGTATGCATCAAAACAAATTGCAACAATGAATTAAATTAGTAAAGTTAAACAAATTACAATAGTGCAGACTTGTTAAAAACTTTGTTTTTTAAAAGAAAAAAAAATACACAACGAGACTTATGTCAATTTAAAGAGCATAGAAATTTGGATTCGATAAAACCAAGGGCCAGATTTTCTTCCTAACACTTCTTATAAGAAAACATACTTTTACAACATGAGAGAGAATAGGAAGGAACTATAAAATCCACCATCTGGTGTCTATAGGTTTGATTCCCATTTTTTATTTCTAAACTATCGACCAAACAAATTTCATAAGTATTAATCTAGGTCCTTCATTCTTAAACCCATAGCCAAACACTCTTATTCTTCTTTTTCCATTCTTTTAATTTCCTCCTATCTCATCTTGACATTACAAAGTGTCCGAATATATTGTTCCTTCACTTCAAGTTCCTTGTGTGTTTTGCGTGTTGTGGTAATTTTCTTATTTGTCATATTCACTCATTATAGATGGTGCATTTAGAATATTATTAGCATAAAAAACATGCATTGCATTGTTTGGTTGACTTTGTGGTTAAAAAGTCCACCCCTTTCATGTGATAGTGAACATAAAAAAAACGTAATAACAACATACTCAGTAAAATCTCATCAATAGCAAAGCTATTGATAGGGTCTAAGAAGGGTGCGATCTAGATAAACCATATTTCCTGGGGACCCCTCTGCACTCAAGACTATCTCAAATCAGACGATATTGTACACCTTTTCAAGGTCAATGAGCACCATATATAGATCATGCTTCTTTTCTCTATACTTTTTCATCAATCTCCTTAAAATATGTATCGCATCTGTAGTGAACCTCCTTGGCATGCAACAATTTGGTTAACCGAAACATTAGTTTCCCGTCTAATATAATTCTAGTCTCAATAATTCTTCCCTGTAATTTCATAGGATGACTTAGCAACTTAATTCCCGTATAGTTTTCACAACATTGAGTATCTTCTTTGTTCTTATAAAGAGGGACCACGACATTACTCCTCCACTGATCTGAAATCTTACCAGTTTTAAAAATAATAATAGAACACTAGTATACTTAATCATCCTTCATTTTTCTTGAACGGTTTGAGATTTTTGCCTATGACCATCTCTTAGAAAAAAAAATGTATGGATAGATTCATTTGAGATAAAACATTATGCGAATTAAAATACCAAAAGAGAAATAAATTTAAGTGGTGATAATAAACTTAAGAAAACATGAACTAGTTAAACTTACTTAATTACTATTTACTTAGTTACTTTGATTGATTAATAAATTATAAAGAGACTTGGAGCATTGTCCAAACATTTAGAACCACAAAAAAAATTCCCTTGTCAAAATAAAGCTACTCATTATTTATTCTCAAGTCAAAACTTCATGAAGTCTCTCCTCTAATAGTGGTTAATGCTCTCAACTGTATACTTTTTCATTCAAATTTCATTTTGATTTTGACCTTAGCCAAATAGCTAGCGTCACAAACAAGATGTGATTAGAGTTAGAACGAATTCAACGAGAGAATCAAAACAATTTACTTTGCACCACTGTGTCATGTGAGTGTCGCATCACTCTCAATTTCACTTCATCAAAGAAATACTCCATTATATGCTTCACTCTAAAAAAAATCAGATAAACCTTCACAAAAATCAACAAGACTGGCTGAGGTTTGAGCATGGAACGGAATATAGGGACAATTTTTTGTTGCCGGTGGTCTGTGACGGATTTGAGTCAATTTTTTTTTTTGGATTTATGGGGTATTTTTTAAAACCATTACGTTTATAGGTGAATTTTGAAACATTTTTTATTTGTGGGTGGTCCACTGGTTAAGTCTGCTGGTGGTGAAAGTGGACCCAACCGATTTTCCTTTTCTCCGTCACCGGAGTTTATAGTTTCTGGGCTACAAATTCATAAATCTTGATGTGAAGATCATACCTAGTTTGATCAAATTTAATGTGATTTTTTTAACGACAAACGTTACAAACTATTCCCTTGCTCAGGTTTAAACCTAAAACATTCCCTTTAAAAGGTATATGTCTCTACCAAGTGAGCTAGCCCTAAATTAGCTCAAAGTTAATATGATAAGGTTAATTTTGTTTGAAAAATATAATATCCTTTAAGATAAATCTCAATAAAGAAAGGAGATTCAACATAGGATGCACACGTAGCTAATTAAGTAAGTTCATTCTATAATGATTATGATAACTACCCTATTTACCTTTAATTGATTATGTTAATTAACCAATTGCTTAGCAGAATAGCTTTAAGGACTAAGGTTATAGCCACTAATTATTTCTTCATATTTTATTACTTATTCCTCTAGAAGGTGACAAAGTATTTGAAGCCACAAAGCTTCAAATTAAATATTCTCAAAGTGCGTAATGTATCTACTTATCGTCATAGATGAATCTTATTCAACAAATAAGTCGTGTGATTCTAAATTCTGATGATAAATTCCACAGTGTGAAACACACTATCGAATTATACGATCAAAAGTTCACAATCATGTAAATTTAACTCGAATGTTAATGGGAATCTGAACTCTAGATGGAATGATCATAAGACAAATCAATATACTTTCTGTTTTTTTTTTTTTTTTGACAATTTTCTTTTAATAATTTCTTGAACATAAAAAGCAGCATACATTCAATTGCAAAACGATTTGATTGTTTCTTTGTTTTCACATATTTTATAGATATTTTTATAAAATGGATTTGATTTGATTACAAATTATCTCTTTATAGAATTAACTTGTCAGTCGATTTCCTTTGTGTTGCTTCTACCGATTCATTTGCTAAGATAAATACTTGTCAAATGACTTTTATGAGAAAAACAAGCAAGTATGATTTTTTATGTGCAAAAATTTGTTGAGAAACTTATATGAGAAAAAAACCATAGTATCTTGGTTGTTATGTGAAAAAATTAAAAATTGTTGAATAACTTTTAGAAGAAAAAAAACATAAATTAAATTGATTTTTATGGTATTTGTTCTTCATAATGAATAAAAGAATGTGAACCGTAGATGGAATAATCTTAATGAATAAAAGAAATAGAATGATGTACCAAGTTAATTTACTTTATCGAAGATTTCACACGATATTAATCAAGTTTTTTAAGTGTTTTTTTTAAAATCTTTCATTTTTTTTAAATCACTCAAGGTGTTTCAGTATTGTAAAATTTTTCTTATACATAAGAAAAAAATCTTGATACGTGTGGAAGGGGATTAGTTAGGTTTACATGTAAGAATTTCTTTATTCCTTTTTTCATCAAATTTATAAATCCTTATTAAATAAATGAATTAATTTATCTGTCACCTGTCGATTTCTAATGATGTCTAGATTTTTGTTTCCCGTCTCTCTCTTTTCTATTAAATAACACTCTCATATTAAATAATAATTAAATATTTAAAATTTATTCTGTTATATTATTAAAACTTACTAAACATCTAATATTAAATTACAATTTATAATTCTTAAATCTTCATTATTGTTATTTATAATTATTAAATCTTATTATTTGTTATTTATAATTTTTAAATCTTCATTATTTCTTATATCACCAATGGCAGATGACATCCAACATACAAATCTTCATAAAAGTTATTAGTTTACAAGTTATATTTATTGAACCCGTATAACACATGAGTTTCTAACTTACTAAACGTTAAAAAGTTACATAGCCGTATTGTTTAGATATTAATCTAACATACATGTTTGTATAAACAGATTTAAGATGGTTTATATACATGTTTGAATAACTTCCAACCCATTTGATGTGTTTTAGAATAAACTTCACCCGTTCGATATTTAATATAATTCAAATCAACATATTCTATTTTTTAACAACAATACCGCTTATTTAGGGGCCCCTAAACCACTCCTAATCAGGTTTGAACCTGGATGATCTCTAAAGAGTCTTTGACTCTTATCACCGGGCTACAAACCCAAGTGGCGAACATATTTCTAATTAAATGAGTCAAAATCAACCTATTTTCTCAAACTGAAAGCAACTAAAATCTTGGATTGATTGATAATAAATTGTTGAAAAATCAATTGTACATCTTGTAGAAGTTGATATGAGAAAATACCATGGTAACTTGCTATATTCAAATATCCAGAGCTAACAAGCATCAAAGCCTATAAACAAACACAGAACACATTGTGTTGACTATTTATCACAGTTGGCTTTCTATGTACTGACTGCTATATCTTTCCAAACTTTAAAATTTGATTTCACACAAATATACAGGTCCTTCCATTAACAACCCAAACTTTCTTCATGTAATTCATGTCGTCCACCTGCAAATGAAACAATGTAATGAAAAACCCTCCTTTAATTAAGTTGAAACCGTTGGCCATCTGGTGCAATGGTAGCCCTAAGGCCTCCCATAGTGGAGATCTTGGGTTCGAATCCTGGCCACAGCAAAAAAGGGGTATGTGGCCAGGTCAGGGGTTCCTCCTGGGGTGGGCTGCCCTGGATATTCTAGGTGTTGCCCTAGGGAGACTCAATTATGATGTTGCCGTTCAAAAATAAAAAATTAAGTTGAAAAGGAAGCAAAAATTAGTCATATCTACAAAAGAATACAAAATTAGACTCGGTTTTCGAGAAAGCGTACACCCATAGTAGCTTAGAGACCTCTTACACAAGCATTATGTTATCGGTAGGGTACTATTACGATTATTAATACTTTCTGTCTTGCTGCTTATTTCTAGAGCCGAGGGTCTCAGTTGGGAGCAACCTCTCTATCCCTTGAGATAGAGGAAAGGTTTGCCCTCGTCCAACCTTCCCCAACCCTACCTGTCGCTTCTACTATATGTAGGATTTTAGTAGGTCAGTATAGTCAAAAGCGCACGAGAAGCATGCCTAGGCGGTCGAGGACCTTCCTCTAGGCGCGCTCCTCAGGCGATGCATTTTTTTAATCTAAAAGGGTTAAAAAAATAAATCTATGCCTATTCTCTATACAAACATATATATAAAATATACATTATTTTTCCTATCATCGCGCTTTTTCTTGTCTTGGACTCGCGTGTGACTAGGCAACAGACAAACCCTTTACACCTTGAGTGCGCCTTGTGACTTTCACTCATAAGCGGACCTATGTATAAGATATGGGAGGCGGTTCCCTCCATGAATTTTTTTACTTTGCAATCGTCCCCCATTCCATGAAAAAAATTTAGTGTTATATATCGCTAGTCAACCGACCCCCATGAAAATTTTTCTTGGTCCGCCACTGCTTTCACTACTATGCTCTATGTGATAACTGAAGTTACCTTCTTTCTACAAGAATCATCAATCAATCTTCATGTTCCTGATCACTTTCAGAATCTGCAAAAGAGAAACACAGGAATACCTCAATAAAAACTACACATAAAAATGTAACCATAATCTTTAATAGTTATACTAGTCCAAAATATCCCCTCATTATATCATTTTATGGGGTGTTTTAGATATCCAAATAATTGTCAAATGCTTCTGTTAATCCAAAAATTGATAATGCTTTGAACTATAAACAAGTAAATACTTACCTGAACGAACATCTTCACTAATTTTGCCTCTATCTTGAATTTGTTTAACAAGCATTCGGTATATAAGCACCCACCAATATATGTGAAGAACGAGCAAGCAGAAAAGAAGGGTATTAAACAAATAATAGTAGATTGGTCCCAACGTCTCATACGTGTCTGTATCCAACACTGGAACAATTTCATAACTGCAGCAAATAATTTGAATCTCGATATTATTTCACATTTGAAGAAAGAATATTAGATATTTTATAAATCCATAGTTACCATTTTAGTCTAACCTTGTACTCCATAGGATCCAAAACGGGTAATAAATAAGGCGAAGGATTATCCATGCAAGCACAAATAATATAAATGAAAAACTGGCGAGTGTTTCTGCGCCACTATATTTAGACATCTTTCCTACTTCAAGAAACACATCATTGGCATCATGAAGAGCCAAAACAACTGAACCAACACGCACGAACCTACAAGAAAAATATATAAAAAAATAAACTTAATGTAAAAACGAGTAATTTTATAAGCCTTAAGTTGCGTGATACTAATAACTTTCACCATGGTTTTAAGATGAAAATCAAGAGTTTATTAGGTCAGGTTTGCACTTTGAGCTTGGTGTGTTACAAATAGCATATACTCATAAAATATATGAATTATGCAATACAACATCATATCATTAATTTAACTAAAATGTATAGAAAAGTATAAAAACATAGCAGTGACGTTTACACCAATAGGATAACGATAACACCTAAAGCCCGTAGCAACAGGTTGACCATATAAACTTCAAATCAACTTAAAACCATGATGAAAGTTATCAGGTTGTGCTTTGGGCTTGAGGTGTTACCTATTCCCATACTCCCACCAGTTAGCAGGGTATTGGTGGGCCCCGTGAATTTTCCCTGACATGTTCTTATGTTAACTATATCGTGTAGCATACCATATGTGATATTACCTGGTAATATAAGACACTGTGATGAGAATTAAAGTTGCAACATGATGGCCCATTGAAACACCAAAATCAGATCGCCTTGTTTCCCAGAAAATCAAAGCGAAGATGGAGTACATGTAGAATCCACCCGTATACATGTAAAGACCTTTTAATTTTAACCTGAAAATCGACCCATTAAACCGTGGCTCAACCAACTTCAGAAAACCGGAATTATGAAAAGAACCAGAGTGCATAAAAAGTTACACTAGATCTTACTTTGCTTTCTGGTCAGGCCATTTCTGGTTGCCCGGACCTACCCAAAAGTAGATAGTTTTAGTGAACCATGGCTCGTTATGAGTTACAGCCAAAGCTAGAATTTCCGCAGAAAGATAATAAACACATTTCCATGCTGATTCCTTAAATTTTCGTATCCTTTTAGTCCTTTCTTCTGTCTCGACTTCTAGTTTTTGCTGCACTTTTCCAAACATTAATCGCCTTGCGATGCCCTAAAAATGTGATTCAGTTATAAATCAACACACGAGTGGATCTGAAGTTAGTGTTTGGAAGGGTTTTTGCTGTTTGGAATATCAAATAATCAGGTAAACAATTGTTTGAGTCATAGTTGTCAAAAACGCGTGAGGCGCGCGCCTAGGCACGGAGCACCAGTTGTGCCTCGCCTAGAAAGGTGCGCTTTTAGGCCCTGAGGCGCGTTTTACGGCCAGATTCAGCCCAAAACGTCGCCTGAACTTGTTTCAAACCCCTAATCATGCCTGGAATCAACCTTAAAAAGCCTAAACTAGCCCTAAACAAGCCTAAAACATGTCTAAAACCCCTAAAAATTAAATTTTTATACTACGCACTTAGCTTAAAAAAGCCCTCGCTTTTTTTGCGCCTTATGCTCCCGACGAGGCCTTTGCGCCTAGACAACTATGGTTTGAGTGTTTGGTAGATTCTAACTATTTAAGGATTTTACATGTAATATCTGGCCTCTCATACCAACTAAACACTCAGAGCTCACGAATATGTTTTTGGTTGTGTGAGTAAAAACTTCTTAGGAGGTCACCCATCCCATGATTGCTCCCACCCAAGCACGCTTAACCAATATTATCCGTTTTGCCCACTCGGAGCTCATGAATATGTTTTTGGTTGCCCGAGTGAGGTCACCCATCCCAGAATTGCCCTTCACCCAAGCAGACGTAACTATGGAGTTCTCCTCCCGTCCACATCCGATATGCCCAAAACACCTTGTTGGTGATATTTGAGGTCCTGTATTCTTTATGAACCCAGAATCTCTTCTTTCCAAAGCCAATGTGGATTAGAATCAATTTCACTACACCGAAACACTAACAAACTTACTAATTATTATCCATGGCTTGAAAATGCAATAATCAGATAATCACTTTCCAAACACAGCTTTAGCATCATAGATTTAGGGATAACTATTTCTTGATCTAAGAAATCGGCTGATCTCTATTTTGCAATCAAAATTAAAAAACCTAATTCGTAACAAAATTCAATAAAATTACCTCGAAAACAAATTGGTCGAGCAAATAGCGAAGAATTGGGAAGAAGACAGCAAACAGAGGAAGAACAGCAAAATCTTGGTAAGTTGGGTAGGATTCATGTTCGAAATCGATTGATGAAAGAATATCCATTTGGTTAGTTGTTTTGTGTTTGAATTCATGGTGATGGTTTTGGGGGTATATTAATCCAGAGGCGTCAAAGAGGAATGAATACTTTCAATCACAGCAATGTTAACGTGAATACTTTTGGTTGGCGGAAACGTGTTACTCGGGTCCCATATCGAGGTGGTTCTACGCATGTTCGGTTGTGTATCTTTTCCTTTATAAATACTTTAATTTCTTTTTTGACCGCAAACATTCAATGCTGTTACGTCGCACTCTCTGTCACATGACAGAGACTCGTCTAATTCCGGTCAATATGTTATCTTAACCGGGCCTATTTGGCGTCAGAGATAGAGAACATCCAAGGAAAAATCTCACCCAATACGGCCCCTTCCGGGCTTGAGGTAGAGAGTCGAGGCTCGAACCCGGTGCCGTAGAAACTAATGTAGATGGCAGGGATTGAACCTGGGTCACTAGGAACACTAGGTCTCTTCCTTACCACTCCACCACTAACTCATTGGGTTATAAATACTTTAATTAATATATTCTAGTTGGTGGTTCAATGATTTTTTATGAACACCAAGGTTTGATAATGTTATCCGTTAAAGTCTCACCCTCAATAGAATTAAGAAGTTTGTCTTTCAAAAAATTAATTAATATACCAATAATTTATTGTATGATTAAACTATGAGTAAGAATTATGCTTGCATGTGTCGATGTGGGGTGTTAAACCGCGAAGCAAATTAATGTCATTGAAATCTTATAAAATACAGTCATAGGAAAACGAAACCGGTAAAAAAGTTATCGTTTACAAAATAAATAAACTTTTACGCAAATCCATGTGTGGCAGCGAAATAACTAGTAATATTTCAAAAAATGTATACAAAAAACGAAACCGTTAAAAAAAGTTCACAGGAAAAAAAATTAGAAAAATAAAGCAAAGCCGTTTGAAAAAGTAAAGACTTCAAAAATTCATAATGTCGTTATACAGAAGTGATTAGATAACTTGCACTCTATCACGCATAATTATGTTATGATTGTGAGAATACCATGTCTCGTAATGTTTGTCAGGTATGTGTCTTTTTTTAGAGGTTGATTTGTGTACTACATACGGGATGAAAAATATCAATACATAAAACTGTTAAATGTTTATGTATATATTTTATAGGTGTAAAAATGTATTACACATACTATGGATAGAAAACAAAATTCAAAATACGTAAAAAGTAATGTATAATTAGGTTTCAAAAATATGTTAATTACTATTTAATATACTTTGACTTTTATTTACCATTTGGTTAAAAATTAAAGAGTAAAGTGTCATTTTCGTCCATGTGGTTTGGTCATTTTAGTACTTTCATTCAAAAACGTTTTTTTTTTAGCTTTTTCGTCCTTGACTTTTCAAAATCTAACCATTTTTATCCAAATGACTAACTTCGTTAAATTTTTAACGTTAACTCAAGGACAATTTGGTCTTTTCAAATATTTATTTTTTAACCAATGTTTTATTCCACTGTATTCCCCCGTTACATTTGGCCGGACCTTTTTCTTTCTCTTCTCGGTTCTCGCATTCGATTAACCTGGTTCAAGAAAGGCCTTATCAAATCACTGAGAAGGAAAAACTTATTCTCCGACTGATACACCATCTTATAAATGTTTATCTTTTTCCCAAGGGTATGCAAAATTATCATAAAAATATAACTCCTCTTCTCTTTTATGCAATGTGGGTAGCTTAACAACTTTTTGATTCTCATGCTTACCTTCATCATCTTCTGAATCTGAAACGTACATTCTCTTTTGCCTCTTGGTGTAATACTTCCTTAAGGATTTATTTACAACTTGATTTTGTGTGGGTGATGGTGGTGTTGATTCGAAAGTTAATTTCATATCAACCCAGTCGCCAAACCCTAGCTGGGAGTCTGGAGGGGTGGAATTTGGGGGTGAAGGTGGGCGGCGGTGACGAGGGTGGTGGTGGTGGGGTGGGGTTTGAGGTGGGCGGGTGATTATCCTTTCGTATTGGAAGGGAAAGGGGGTTTTGGTGGTGGAATATGGATGTAAAGATTGTGATATGAAAGGTTTGCAGGGTGGTTTTGTACAGCAGGAAGATATGAGTCGAGGGAGGAAGGAGGCGATAAATGATGCACGGGTTATGCAATTCAATTTTGCATGAATTGATTGCAGTGGTGGAGAGGTGGTTTGAGTGATGGAAAGAACCAAAAGGTCCTAGGAATGAAGGGGAATAAAAGATTGGTTAAACAAAATAATTTTTAAAAAGACTAATCTGCCCCTGATTTAACGTTAAAATTTTAACGAAGTTAGTTAGCTGGATAAAAATGGTTAGATTTTGAAAAGTCAGGGACGAAAAAGCTAAAAAAAAATTTTGGATGAAAGTGGCTAAAATGGTCAAACCACAGGGACGAAAATGGCACTTTACTCAAAATTAAAAGTTACATGATAAAATATAATTTAAAATAAATATGTTTTATTAGTATTTTTTTTTAAATATATTATTATTAAAAGATATATATATAGGGGAGGGATCAAGAGAAAACCACAAAGTTAAGCGAAAACCGAGAAAACCACATCATTTCAAGCAATTTTTTTATTTACGTATATGTATCCAAAAATAATTTTTTTGATTTACGTATACGTAACCGCAATTTTTTTGTTTTATGTTTACATATACGTAACACTATGTGTAAAAATGTTTTTTGGTAAAAATGTTTAATATTACATTCATACTCTTATAAATAAATAAAAATAAAATAAAATAAAAAATAAATATTATTATATGATTGGGTAAAATTGGTTTTTTAGTGGTTTTCTCGGTTTTCGCCTAACTTGTGGTTTTCTCTAGAACCCTCCCCTATATATATATATATATATATATATATATATATTATATTAAGGGATATGATATGAAGATAAGGAATTATAGTGTTAGAGATAAGCTAAAGAGGGTAGGAAAATTTTAATGTGCCATGAGGGGATTGAAAGATTTCTTATTATTGATATTTCTCGGTGTGTTTTTACAACTGAGACTAATGCCTTCTTTTATAGGCATAGAATACAAAATACAACAAAAAAGAAAAGAACGCGATAATACGCACTATCCTAAAGTAAAGAAAAATAAACTGATACAAATTAATGATGAAAAAGACAAAAAAACTCTTTATGGACAATTATCATATCGTGCTGTAAACTTTGTCGGGAATATGTTTTTTCCTGTGTAATCACACATCCTTTTTTGATAATTAGTCTTCTACGTCATGACTTACGTTAGAAGTCCTTGTGTGTACTGTCAACAGACGTTGGTGATCGTGGATTTGTATCTTCACTTTCTTCCAGGTCAATAATATGATCTAGTTCTAACGTATCGCCTTCACCTACGAATGGCAAAATCATAATCCAAATTAGATCTGAGTAAATCTGTATATAATGGTCTTCTCCTAATAATCTGAATCTTTTCAAGGGAAAATGACCAGTTATCTTAGGAGTTTGTTGATGCTCTTTGATGAATGATTCAAAAGTCTATATATGAGTATCTCTTTCTATTAACCATGTAATATTGGCAAAATCTGGGTTTGGGTTAACAGCGATATTTTGTAGTTGGTTTTTGTAGGGAAAAGCTGAAGCAAAAATGCTCTGTGTATTAGATCTGTGGTCTACGAAAATTCTTTTTCTTGTTGGCTTGTATGTGTGTGCGGATGCAAAGGGAAATGATGAAAAAATTTTGCAACTGACTGTAGGGATTTTTGACCGAGAAGCTATGTTTTGTGCGACCATCGTGAATTTTTCTCCTAATCTATCAAGGAGATTTTCTGTCTTGCTGTTTAGTTTGAATTCAAGGAAATCGATCATACCATGATGGTAGAATTGAACAATTTGGTCGTCAGACATCTGTATAGGATAGCTAATCCGTAGAAGAAGAAGTCTCGTTCCTTCTCCTTCGTCATTCGTTCTTTCTACTATTCTAATTCCTGTGTTGGGTGTGTCTTGAAAAGCAAGATCAATAATTTATTGTTGTAAATTGTATAAAATTATTGGAAATTCTGAACAAACTTTTTGTGAAATAATGTGTTCAAATTCTGGGAATCTGTTAATGACTGCCTTTAAACACTGTCTCCATGGTGTATCAAGCATTCTTATTCTGAACGCTTCATAGCTTATATTTTTAGGAACTGTTTTTTCTTTTTTTCTCGAGTCTGTGTATATACTGTTTATTTTTTGCCTCGAGTATAGCCACTTTTTGTTTTATGAGGCTATTTTCAATATGGGATGATATATGATGTGTATCTTGTCCTTTTTTCATCAGCTATTCATGAAGCTTTGCAATTACTTTCTCCTGAGTTTTAATTATTTGTTCAGGATTAATTTTTGTTATTTCAGAAAATGTTTGAACTTCTTCTGGCTCAATATAGAAACTATTTATGCCAAAATGTTCTCTGGCTGTTTTTAAAGCTTCTGTAAAATTGTAAAAACCTTTGTAAATGGGATTTGGACACTGTATAAATTTTGTAACTGTCTCCCATTTATTGAAGATTCCAATTTTTGTTCCTCGAAAAATGATGTGGTGAATAAACTTTGATTGTTGTTTTTGGGGAATTTTTTAGCTTTGCTCATGAAAGTAAATGCTTAATGCATTTAAAACATTTACTTTGAATGTCGAAGCCTGTGGCATGGTTTGAATATGCCAAAGGTTGTCTAACAAGCATTGCTGCTTATCTGTTAGCTTCATTCCAACAATTGGACGAAACTTTGTATTGGGGTCATTACATTGTTGTAAACCGTAATTTTCTAACGTAATAACCGAACTTTGTGTAGAATATGCATTAGCCCTTTGTTTAGTGTGTATATTTTTTGGTCTCTGATTAACAGAACCTTGGCTGTTTACTGGGTTGTAATATCGTAGGACAGTGTCTAACCCAGTAATTGATGCTGGTAGCTTTCTAGAACTTTGTACTCTGTCGGCCTTTATAGCTTGGCTCAAAATCTTTTCTGTCTGTTCTTCTTCAGATGATATACTCATCGGAGAAATAGTCCTTCTAGTCTGTATAATCTTTGCTTTCCCTTTATCTTTCATTTCCATCTGAAAAAATATCTTATTAATGTTTCGGGACAACATGTCGGCTATCCTATTATTTTTTCCTTTGATATGTTCAAAATTTATATGATATCCATGACCTTGTATAGTATTTTATAAATTGACCCACCTTGTTCTGTTTACCTTTTTACTCTGGTCATTTTTTTATAAATTTTATGATTGTTTCACAATCTGTTCTGACTGTGAACTCATTATGTAAATAAATTTTGAATTTTTCTAAAACATTGATTAATGCTTGGATTTCAAAATCTATGCTTGTCTAGTTAGTTTTGTTTTGAAAATTTCTACTGGAGTATGCATAAATTTTTTCTTCTGTTTTTGAGCTATATTTAGTTGGTCTTTAGAGAACAGCTCCCCATCCCTCTTTACATCCATCTGTTTCAATAATAATATAATCTGTAACTAGTGGTAATTCTAATGGACCAATAGTTTTTATAGCATTTTTAATTTTTTAAACTAATTTAATATCTTCTGTGTTAAAATATCTTTGCCCATTTTTATGGTTTTACTGTATAAGGGACCTACTAATTTTGATAAATTTGAGATAAATTTTCTAGCATAATTTATTAGTCTTAAAAAGGCTTGTATTTGTTTTAAATTTTCAAATTTTTCTGGAAAATCTAATTTTTTGTAGAAATATGTGACTGTAATTCTATATTTCCATTTCCCAACTCTAAACCAAGAAAAGATATTTTTCTTTTAAAGAGTTCCATTTTTCTTTTTGAGATTATCATACCATGTTTTTTTATTTCTTCAAATATTTGTTCTAGATGTTGCTCATGCTCCTGTACTGTTTCACTTGCAACTAAAATGTCATCAATGTATACTAAGCAAAATTCATATTTTAAGAATATACTATCCATAAATCTTTGAAAAATGGATGGAGCGGTTTTTAGTCCAAAACTAAAGACATTCCATTCATACTGTCCTTCTGAACATGTAAAGGTTGTCCATGGTTTAAAACTTTCTTCTAGCTGTAATTGGTTATAACCTGATTTAAATCGAACTTTAAGAAAACCTTCTTATTTTGTATTAGATTTAATAAACTATCTTTACTAGGGATGTTATAACCATCATCTTCTGTATTATCGTTTAGACGTTTATAATTGTATACTATTCTTGCCTTTCCTCTTTTTACTTCGCTGTGATTTCTTACTAAAAACGCTGATGATCTGTGCGGACTTTCCGATTTTCTTATTAATTTTTTATTTATCATTTCAAATATTTGTTTTTTAAATTCTTGTTTATCTAATAGACTGTATTCTATATTAACCGTTCTAATTGTTATATCAGGCTTTTTGAGTTTAAATTTACATATATGATTTACCCTTGACTTTGTTATATCTTCTCATGTTAACCCTAGCTTTTCCAAATGTAGAATTATAGGATGATTTATATTTTTTGTTATATCTTTACCTTTTTCAAGTTCATGGTTTAAAAATTCTGTTAGTAGCCTGATGCTTTCATTTTCTATTAAACTTTGTTTGTTATTGGTTTGCTTTAGAAATTCTAAGCTTCTGTTTTTTCCTTGTCTTTGTATGATTTCTGTTGTGTTATTATATCTGATTGTTGGGAATGTGTATATGTGTTTACTGAGTGTTATGAATTTTTTTGTTAATGTAATAGATCCATTTAATCCTAGTAAAAAGTTTAGTCCTAAAACAAAGTCTTTAGATTTTATATGTCGAGGGTTTATGTTAATATGTGGTATTTCATATTTTATACTATAATTTTTTGAGAAATCTAAGAATTGTATTCCTACTGGTTCTAGATAATGTGTAATTGAGATTAATCTATCTTCAATTGTTCTGCTTACTAATTGATATGTTAGTTTTTTATGATATTCTATTGGAGATATACTATGTGATATCAAACTTTTAGTGGCTCCTGTGTCTACTAATGTTGTTAAATCAATAAATTTGTTATGGTCTAACCATAATCTACACTGTATGTTTATCATGTTCATTGTTCCTTGTGTTTATACATATACCAGCTCATTTTCTTCTGTAGACATTTGTACTATTTCGTGCTGAATTTCCTTTTTCTTTTGGATGTGATCTTCTAATTCTTTTATTCTGTTTTCCATATTTTTTTTATCTTAAGATCATGTAATTCTATTATTAAGTCTAGTTTTTCTATCTTATCTTCTAATTTTGCTGTACTACTGCTTGCATTTATTTTTATTACTTTCTCTATGTTTTCATTGTATAATTTTTTAAGACATATACAACAAATTTCGTTAAAACATTTGTTACATTGTAGTCTTTTTTCTATGCTTGTATAATATCCACAGTTGTAACATTTTATATGGTTATTTCCTTTTTGACTTATCCAATTGTGTATACATTCTTCTGTATTCATATAGGTATATGTGACTTTTGTTATTGGCTGCTCGTCTTCAATATAAATACTGTAAACAGATTCGTTTCCTGAATCGTCTGTTTTTATAATTTCTATTTCATAGTCATTTAATTGTTCTATTAAGTTTGATCTTTTTGTATTTTTGTTTTTATTTGGGCATCTATTTGCTAGATGGCTCTCATCATCACAAATAAAACATTTGCATTTTCTTATTTGTGTTTTTCGTACGTATTTATTTTTGTAATTGGATTTATAATTTTTTATTATAAGTTATACTTTTTCTTAATTTTTTCTTTTTATCATAAAATCCATAAGTTTGGGGAGTGTAAATTGCTGTTTTACAAAATGCATAAGCATTTCGTTTAAACTGTTCTTGTAGGGCTACTTCTTTACACTTATCTTCTAATATTCCGAATGTATAAGTTATTCTAGGTCCTATTCCTAGACCGGGTTGTGTACCATATGTTGATTTTCATGATTCATTTATACTTCGTCCTAAATCTCCTGGTAATTTTATAAATAATTTATCATATAAATTGTCTTCCATTGCTTGCCCTGTTTGTGACAGATGCCTTGTAAAGTCTAGTGTGAATTCATTTATATATTTCATATCGGCGATACTTAATTGTTCTAAGTTTCTAATGACTGTGTCTTGTATTAGGATATTATTCTTGGCTGGATCTGCTCCTAGAATAAGAGTCCTAATTTGGGATGTAAAATTATATGGGTTATCTCCTAAGGCTTTTAATGCATTTATACTTTCTGGATCTTGTGTTTTTTTGCTTTGCCAAATGCCTAGAGCTATAGGTCCTAATGTGGTTTCTAAGTAAGCAAACATGTCCATACTATCTTTTTTGTTTGTTTCTCACATTCTAATTATATTTTGTTCCCATGTTAAAATCTCATCTATCCATAGCTGTGGTTTTTGTTGTTCAAGCAGCAACATAA
The DNA here is from genome assembly GCA_023525975.1 of Smallanthus sonchifolius. NCBI lineage: Eukaryota > Viridiplantae > Streptophyta > Magnoliopsida > Asterales > Asteraceae > Smallanthus > Smallanthus sonchifolius. The sequence goes on from CM042029.1 coordinate 84,473,828, forward strand.
CCCCACTGTGTATGTGTCATATTGGTAATCTACTACCTTTTCCTTTGAAATCTGATTCTTGTTGGTAACTTATGGTAGGGGGAAACCATGGTTCTCTTCCTGATGTTTCATGTGAAGATTCACCACTTGTTTGATTCCACTTTATTTTTCTTTTTAATGGATTATTCATATCTTGATCCATAAAAGATTGTTCTTGTTTATAGAATTCTGTTAACATAGTTTTTCCTTGTAAAATGTCTTCGACAAGTGGTAGATTATAATATTGTTGTAATTTTTTGTAACTCTCTTCATAAGTTAATCCTAATTATGTTATACAATCTATTATCATATTATCTATTTCTTCCTGTATATTTAATTCGGTGAATTTTCTATCTATAATTTGTTCTATGGCTTTATTTGTTTCTTCTATTTTAAAAGCTGTTAATTTATCCTCTTCAAAATCGTCTAAATAATCTATTATGCTATAATCTGCTTCTTCTTCTTCGAAACGTAAGAATTATATATTTATTTCTCCATCTTCTGTTTCTGTATCGTAGATGGGAAATTCATGAAATTATTTTCTGTAGTGGTTTCTTCATTATTTTCTTCATTTATATTATTTTTCTGTTCAAAATCTACGAATCTTATACTTTGTAATCAATCTACTCCTTCATAGATAAGATTCCTTTTTGATACTAAGACTGCGTTTTCATCTTCCTGTAATTCATTTATATCTCATTCTAATCCTGCCAATTCTTCAGGATTTATTGTTACTGGATCTATCATTTGTATAGATTTTGACACTATTGTTTGTACAATTACTTCTATATTTACTTTATACTTCATGCATGATCTATTGCTAGCTTTTCCTAGCATTCCTATACTTATAACTATGTTATTCCCTTCATAATTTTCATAACCTTTAGTTTGTGATGCTATCTTAAGGTTTTTTAGATATCTAATGTCTTTTAAGATTCCTGGTGTGAAGTAAAATGGAGTTGTACTTTGACTAAGGTCAACTTCCATTCTTGATATTATAGCATTTTTTAATTCTGTTTTCCAACTCTTAACTAATATTAAAGCTAATAATTTTGTTCCTAAATTTTTTCTTCTTAAAGCTTTTATTCCTATAACTATTAATCCTGTATGGACAAAGTTTTTACCAGATTGCTTGATTTTTTGTATAGTTTTTTTGTGAAATTAAGTCTACTGTTACTGTTTTATCTATAACCCTTAAACTTTCTTCTCTACTGCTTCGTATTAAGGTTGTATTGATGTTTAGGATTCATGTTTGGTATAATATTATTGGGTTTAGTATATCGAGTTGATGTTGATTGTATAGATTTATGTTTCTATCGAGATCTATTTTTCTTCTTCTAACTGTACTGCAGGTGTTGTGCTAGTAGATCTTGAACCCCTTCTAACTATTCTATTTAGAAAAGTATCAGATGTTATAGTGTCTTATATATTACTTGTAAAATTTCTTGCTTCTTGTAATATTCTTCCTCTTCCTACGAAATTTCTATTCATCATTTTCTTGGTTGCCAATGTTTATAAGTTTTTGGTTGTTTATTAATTTTTATATCTTCCAAGCTTAACTTGTTTATGGCTTCAGTAATTTTGTTTATGTCGTTATTTAAATCTTGCTTTTCTGAGTTATTTTTCTAATTTCTTTTAATTCTTTTAAGGATTTGGTTGTTTTGATCTTTAATATAATCTAGATTTTCTATATATTTCTTATATTCTTTTGTTTTATTATTTATTTTTGTTTGTATTTTATCAAACACTTGTCTGTTAAAAATAGACTCTTTTTGTAAATTTATTCCTAGGTTGATTAATAGATCTGTTAAGGCGTTTAGATGTATATTATCTATATGTAAACTATGCTCGTAATCTTTTTTGATTCTACAGATTAAATTATAATTATTTGTATTAATTGTTTTGTTCACTTTTTTCAGAGAATTCTAGATTTAAGAAATCGAGTTTTCTGGGTATTGAATTAGAGTTTGGAGAATCTATGATTAGATAAATCCACCTCTTTAGCTTAACTCTTCACACTTATTAATCCTTTTAATATTTTCTCATATCCTAAAAACTAATTTAACGTACTAATTAACATAAAAAGTCATAAATTCTGATAACTTATCTGAATTTATATCAAAGCAATTTTTTCCCTAATCTTCACCAAAGAAGGTTTCCATAAAAATAGGACTTAAGCATACAAAACTTCCTTACATGGACCTGTCTTTGTCTTTTAGATTTTAGGAAAGCCTTTGCTCTGATATCAATTTAGGCTGTGTACCAAATTTCATGATTATATATATATATATATATATATATATATATATATATATATGGGAAAGTGAATATGTAGCTGTTAAGCGTCTAAGATAGATGCGAAACACACCAAAACGACGTAGTTTTAGTTAAAATCAAATAAATCCTTTTATTCTAAATCATTTTTAATTTGGAAACTAATCTCTATCTATATCAAATTGTTTTTAATTTATTTTGAAATGTCCATGTTCTTAACAACTTCCCCACTCCTCTCTCTCTCTCGAATGTTTTCACCAGAAATACCTGATTAGAATTGCAAAAGCAAATTAGGGGCCTTAAAATTTTCATTTGTAGTCTTCTGTTCAACGTAACTGGAGGCATCAAGGGGCCTTGATTTTGAATAAAAAAGATTTAGAATAAAATGATTACAATAAATTAAAAGGGCTAGAATAAAAGGATTATAAATTAAATCCCTTGAAAATCAATTAAATCCTTTAGCAATTTGATGAAGATAGAGATTAGTTTCCAAATTAAAAATGATTTAGAATAAAAGGATTTAATTGATTTTAACCAAAACTACGTCATTTTGGTGGCTTTCGCATCTAACTTAGATACTTAACAGCCCCATATTCATTTTCCTCTACTTAATCAGAGAGAGATGCTAGAAAAAAAATAATGAGAATTAATGTGAAGATGACACATAATATGAAAAAACTTTTATTTATTATATAGTATAGATTAGCTCATACCAAAGAGATACTAATAGTTTAGTTTTTTATTTTTCTTTTTCAAATCATAGTTAGCGGTTGTCATTTTTTTTAATTAAAAACAACATTTAACATGAGTCATATATTGAAAAGTACATATCCCGAACCAAGACATCCCAGAAGAACATGTAATTCAAATCAGTTTTAACTGAAGTTAGTTAAAAATGAAGTAAACCGTATGATTCTTTTATTATTAAGTAGTATATGCAATGGAAAAAATATAGTTGTCTTACAGAAAACAATACTTTTTACTAATTCTTTTGGTAAGTTTCCAAATATAATTTTATATGTTATTCATTTATATTCCTAACTTTTTAATCACAAACTCTTATTCACGTGTTAAAATATTTTTTCTATATAAATATAAATCTAATTATTTAATTTTTTAAACATATTCTCCATCCTTAAAATTTAGGTAAATCATCTAAAAACACCAGTCCATTTAGGGTGTTCATGACTCGGTTTAAAACCGTATAAACGGTCATCGGTTTAGTTTCACTGTCGGTTCTTTATTTATGGTCTGTTGGTTTCGAAAATTTAAAACCGTAGTGAACAGTTTGGTTTGCGGTTTATAGCAAAAACCGACAGTATAAAACCGGACCGGACCGTAAGATATATAAAAGAAACTAGGTTAAAATCTCGTGTATTACACGGGTTAAATAAATAAAATTTTATATATTTAGTAATAAAATTTTTATATTTTTAAAAACCAGTATATTACACCGGTTGAATAAAATATAATGTAGTTTGTTAACAAGCACATTTGTCAAAATATGTTTTTAAAAAATGTAATTTGTCGTGACAGTTATAAGGTCTGTTAAGTTAGTTTTTAAAACATTTTTTTTCAACTGAGTATTAATTTTTTAATTTAATTGATAAATGTTAGTTCATATTAAGTTCATTTGATTGACGATATAGTAACTATTTATAATTAAATAATAAGTATTCGTAATTAAATTTATTAATATAAATATTATTATTTAATATGAGAGAGAAATAGAAAATCTAATATTTAATAGGAGAGAGAGGCGGGAAATAAAGATGAGGAGGAGTGACACGTGTCCTGAAAAGATTTTCATTTATTAGAGTAGTAAGATTTTATATTTAACATTATTAATCTTTTATTCCGTTGATCTTGTCATCTGGATTTATTTGAATTAAAATTGGTGATAGCTAATATATCTTAGTAGATTGAAATTTTAACCAGTTTTTAATGAAATATTTCATGTATCTAAGTACGTTCTTGAGTTAAAATAAATGATTCCCTAATGATAATTGTGTTTTCGTTTAGAACTACATTGGACAGTAGATGGTTTTCTTATGCTTACTCCCATATATTAAAATGTAATTTGGATAAAAAAAGAAATTTAATTTTGGAGAACTTTTTTATTTTATATTTTTATGATTTTCTGTATAAAAAAGGCCTAATAAAAGGCCAAACCGTGAAACCAAACTGGAATCAAACTGTTCGTAACGGTTCGTTTTAATTTTCAACGGTTATGTTTTGGTATTCAATTATAACAAATCGTCAGTAACGGTTTGGCTACGGTTTGATTAAAAACCGTCAAAACCGGACCGTGAGCACCCCTAACTCTATTCAATTTCTCATCCCCGTATATTTTTAAGAAAAACTAAAGTAAATCCTCATATTTAAGGATTCACTATTAATCACCCAAATTTTTTTTTTGATTTAAATATTTAAATTCACATTTTATTTTATAAAACTTAACAGCTTATGTTTTTAACCTTTTAACTATTTATTATATTTTTTTAGAAAACTGTAAACAGAAGAAAGATAAGAAATAAAAAAAAACATTTTTTAAAATTTATTACAAATTAATTTTAAAAGAAAAAAAATAATAGTTAACACACTCGTTAAAATGTTAATTAAAAATCTTTTATTTATATTTTAGAGTAAAATGTTATTTTCGTCCCTCTAGTTTGGATTTTAGTCACTTTAATCCAATTTTTTTTTAGCTTTTTCGTCACCCATTTTTTAAAATCTAGCAATTTTCATTTAAATGACTAACTCTGTCTATATTTTAACGTTAATTGAAAGACCGGTTTAAAATTGATAGGTTAAAATGTTACCAAATTACCTCTGTTATCCAATATTATCTATGGTTTAACTTTAAAATGTAGGAGAAGTCAGAGACAAGAAAGTTAAATTTTTTTTCTAGATAAACGTGACTAAAATGATAAAATCAGAGGGACGAAAATGTCACTTTCCTCCGTATTTTATTTATTTTTTTGTTCATCCCCCGTTTCAACTCATTTTCCCCCAAAACTATGCTCCTTGCATCCCCACCCCACCCTTTCGTCTCCGGAGAACATCCTTCTGCTTAATTCACATCATCGCACAACTCGCCACCAGATTGAAACAATCAGCCCCATCATAAACATCAAAAGCAGGTTAGTTATCGGATTATATAAATTTGCTTCATGATATTAAATCTTAGGGTTTCAATTTCTAGATCTAAAGTACCGATTCTCAGAACTTCCGTTTTAGGGTTTCAAAACCCCTTTCTTTCCTCTGATCGATCGTAGGTAGTTTCAATGCAATTACACTATTCAGTTTGTTATTTTTGATTGTGGATTACTAATTTACTCTATCTTGCATTGATTGTGTTATATATCCGTTGAATCTTAATGCTGCTTATTAGGTGATCAAATTTATAGAAATGGGGAAAGTTAGATAATTGTGGTTTCTGTAAAAAAATTTGCAGATTTGAATAAAATTGAATATCAGTTTGGTCAAACTGAAGCATGGATCTTCAAAACACAATTGAAGATCAAGGTGAAACCCTAAACACCACAACTATGGATGATTCAACTCTTGATCATCCGCTTAACAGTGTGTTTGGCTCACTGAATGACATATGCTATGAACTATCTTCCCTGCAAGATCTTGCGTGTCGTGGCTCGTGGCGGTCGATTCTTGACAAAGTGGCTCGAGCCCGCTCCCAATCGCTTCTTTCTAAACCGCACGAACACTTGATTTATCTCACTTATAACACCATAGCTCTTACCAAACTTCGTCGGTTTTCAGAAGCAGTTGCTGAACTTGACACTCTTGAAAATGGGATAGACAATGTTATTTACAGTTATGAAAATTATCCCCAACACTACCCTGACCGTCATGGTTCAATGGCCCCGTTTTCCCTCCGATGGTTGTACGCTGAACTCCCGTCTAGAACCGGGAACCGTCAAGAAACTATAGATCGGTTCTATACGCTACTGCATTTTGTTAGGGAGAAAATAAAAACAAAAACAAATGAAGATTCATCGGCTATGTCGGATGATATATGGAGAAAACGTGAGGGTTTGGTGATTAACTCGATCATAAGTCATCATTTGAGTCATAAAGAGTTTGGGGTTTGTATGGATTTGATCAAAGATTTGATGAGCCGTGACTCAACCCCGGTTGCTAGACCTGTTTTGATCTCGAAGCTCGGGTATATCCAAATGCAGTTAGGGGATTTGGAAGGCGCGAAAATGAGTTTTGGTATGGTCGAAGGGATTGTGACCAAAGAGAAAGTAGGAATTGAGTTGGAAAATCTTGTCAACAGGAATAAGGCGTTGATGTTTATGGTCGGGAAAGATTATGTTTCTGCGGTACGCGAGTACCAGGAGTGTATCGATAGAGATGATTCAGATGTGGTAGCGATTAACAACAAGGCTCTTTGTTTAATGTATCTGCGGGATTTATCAGATTCCATAAAGGTGCTGGAGAGTGCATTGGAACGGGTTCCTACCGCTGCTTTGAATGAGACTTTTGTGGTGAATTTGTGTAGTATGTATGAATTGGCTTATGTTAATCACTCGGATATCAAGAAAACGCTTAGCAACTGGATTGCTCGTGTGGCCCCGGATGATTTTGATACTTCGAGTACTCGCGTTTGAAGTAGTTATGTTATGTTCTTTCAAGGACTCATGATGTTTCTAATGTTGTTGAAAATTGTCTGTTTATTTGTAAGCTGTGTACCATTGTTCAATTTCAGTTAGGTTTTCTTGGAAGTAGATTGTTGAATGTTGCTGATATAATGCAATAGATTGAAGAGAATCACATTGGGATCCTTAATCTTTACATCAATTGTAGACATAATATCTGGGTTGAAAGCAAAACTTGTCAAGTATTTAAATGTATGATTTTTCTCTTTCATGTATCAACTATTAAAACTATGTTATAAGTAAAATTTAAAAGGTAAATTGGTTTTTAATAATCTAAACCATAACCCTTTTACTAATAATAATCCATACTAACATTTTGACTGGTGGGAGTCACAACTTTCACTTTTATTGTCAAGGGTAATATCAATAGCATAATCATAATGATTTTACACTCGATTCACACTTGGTTTCTACATGATTTTGCTTGTATATTTATCTATTTCATTCAAAATCATCATTTTGAGCGAAATAAGTGTAAGTCTAGTATGATTATGCTACTGAGACTGCCTTTTGAGAACAAAAGTGAAAGTTGTGACTGTCACCAGCCAAATTGTTAGTATTGATTACTATCAACCAATTGATCATAGTTTGAATTATCAGCCAAATACACATTTTCTTTATATAAAACGAAATTCAAAACCTAGACTTCTTCTAAAACATTACTTGATTACTCAGTGTTGACCTCCATCAATGGTGGACCAAATTTTTTTTTCATGGATGTCAAAAATTTACGGTGCTTGGATGTATGTCGAATTGAGTTATGTCACCGAAATATATTAAGTTTTTGAATGTAGATCTAAATATTTTATTTGCTTTATAAATTCATATAATTGAATTTTTTTACCAAGTTCCTAAAACTGAAAATTTAAATCAACAAATCTATGGACTAAAAATCAAACATTCAGATATCAAATGACTTACAAGTCTAACGTAGTAACATTCAAATACCAATCTAGGAACTAAACATCACACATTCAATTACCCAAATCAATATTCATATAATCATCAATAATCTAATCTTTATTATAATAAACGATTCCAAAAAAATGACACGTGTAATCATCATATTTTTTCTTATCAAAATCTTATATTTTTTCCTATTTTAACTAAGTTTGAATTTTGAAATCTAATTATGTTAATATTTTTTTCATAAAAAATAATATAAAATTTGAATTCTAATTATTACATAATTAAGGAAACGTTAACATAATATAAATTTTACAAGTGTATAAAGTTTTATGATTCTAGAGTATATAAAATTTACATTTTGCAACAACCCCATGTAATACATGGGTATATAACCTAGTATTCTAATAAATAAACTAGCAAATAAGAAAGTAAAATTTAGAGTAAAATATAAAAAATAAATACTTAATTTATTAGAGAAAAAGTAAAACAAAAAAAAGAAGTAAATTGGGAATGTTTGGGCTTTTGGTACAGATTCAGAAGAATGGAGGGGCAACACTCCGACAAGCGATCGACAGTGGCAAGTGATTGCCGATTAGACAGTGGGGCCACACTTTTTAAACGATGTTGAACACCGTTTGACAAGATGAAATTGGAGAGCGAAAACGTAGACATAACATTGTGGTTCAATACACGGCGAAAAAGTTCTATTTAATGAGTGAAGTTGAAAGTTCGTTCAAGATCGGTAGTTAACCCTATGCGTATTAGAAGGAGTACTGTTAGTATTCGAGTGGAAAACTTGGCGTTTATAGAAGTTTCCGTTAAAAGAGGTGTTCAGGTTCGATAACGTGGAAGGCTAAGTTCTCGTTTAGTTGAGCCATCCAATTTGTGGACTATAATGGTAAATAGATTACCGTTTAGAGTTTGTTTTTCTAAATACTGGTTTTTATGGTCGGGTTCGTTTCCTAACAGAATTAGCCAATGAAACCGATACGTCATATGTGAGCCCCTGTTAACCTGCAAAAAACAAACCGTATTTTGCTCGTGTGATATGATTGGTTAGTAAATTAATAATTTTTTTTTATATATTTTTCCCTATTAAACTTATAAATTACATATATCCACAACCCTTAATTCTTTTTTTTAATTTGTTGTTTCCCGTTTCTCTCTGCTATTAAATAATAATGATTTTCTACAATTATTTTTATAAAAAGTTTTTTATTTAAAAAATTTGTTTGTTTATAATTTTTTTTACAAATTAAACATTTTTTCTTTTTATAAAGTATTTTTATAACATAATTATTTCACCAATAACATCAAACATTGATTTACAAAAAAATATTTTTATTTAACTCATGTAATACATGAATTTTAACCTAGTATGTAATATATAGGTTTTAGGAAAGAAAATATGTAATTAAATTTTAGGGTTGGATACTTATATAATAAATAAACTTATGAACGGGATATATGTAAATGCCCCAATTAATAATGTCGGCACAGTTAAAATAAGCCCAATTCTTCCGTTTTATTTTATGCACCAAAAAACAAAATTAACCTAACCATCTTTGTGCCATTAAAAAAAAACCTAACCATATTTGTATTTTGTACGGGGGAGTTCAACTCGGTGACGGTTTCAACTTTACAGGTTAGAAGAGAATGTGTTTCTTCCGTTAATCTTTTCATGTTGAATTGCATTCATATGATAGGGGAAAGAATGTATGTTAGAATAATGGAGGCTAGAAATTATCTTCAGACTTCAAGTATTTCCTTAATTTGTAAACTGTAACATCTGTTTTATGTTTATGATTAATGTTTGTTAGAATAATGGAGAGGAAGCATAAAGCATCCATGTTTGATCCAAAAGATTTTATTAGCATCATGCCAGATATTGTGCTAACTAATATTCTGGATCGGTTGCCGTTACAACATGCAGTGAGGACCGGTATCCTATCGAGGAACTGGAGGTATAAGTGGACTATGCTTATCAGTCAACTCGTATTTGATTTGGAGTTCTATGTGTATCTATCGAATAAACGACTCCAACATAATTATTGGAGAATTATAAGTAGGCTTCTTCTGATGGGAAAATCACAACCGACCACAAACGGTAAACAACAAAATGCGGAATTAATCTTTGTTTGGTCAAAACTTTTCCGACCCGAATGAAACTGTTAGGATGCAAACAAATAGGGTATTCCAAAATAACCACAACAGCCTCAAATCACTATGAAAATAAAATAGAGAGACACAGAAATTTTTAGCGTGAAAAACCCTCAAACGAGAGAGTAAAAAATCACAGGACTACTAGAGCCACTTCAAATCCACTATCACCAAATCAAGAGCAATACACAATCTTCTCTAGGTAAACTATAGGCATACAATAATCATCATCCACTTGGAATCACTAAACATTAAGCATATGAAATCATAAACAAAGATAAAGGAGAGGAATCAACAAATAGAGTTACTCCAAAAGCCGAACACGATCTTCTTCTATTAGACGAACCCACAAAGAATCACCTCCTTGTGTGTGTCCCAAACCAAGAAGACAAATAAAAAAATCTCTCTTTTCTTTGGTTCGTTTTTTGTCGAGATGATCACCAGAGCCAACACCCAAAAACTTTTTTTTTTGTTCTTCTAGATAAAAATCAGTCCCGGCACTACAAGGAAATGGCCTTGTGCCGACGTCGTTTATACCGACGACATATCGTCGCTATAGGTGAAAACCAAAATTTTGAATGGGACACCCTATACCGACGACATGTCGTCGCTATAGGGTTGAGGCAGATTGGAGGGAAAGTTGGCGTCCAATGAATTTTTTCCTCAACCCTATAGCGACGACATGTCGTCGGTATAGGGTAATTTTGATTTTCTTTTTGTTTTTTTTAATATAATAATTTTTCTTCGGTCAAAAGTTTTTTTTTTTTTAAATTAAAAAAATCCTTGAATGCCCTATACCGACGACATGTTGCTGTTTAGAATTAAAGTTGGTAGATGGGCAAGTGAATTGTTCCCACCACCCTTCGACTTTTGGTGATTTTCGACAGAAGGCAACAAGCAACACAATTGATTAATTATTGGACTAAATAATAATAATATTAGGAGGCAAAATATATGACACTTCATGGGCTCAAAAATAGCCCAACATCTTCTTCATCTTAAAGGTTCCATAACAAAGTTTTCCCTCTACATAACACAGTTTTTCCGCTACATGGTTGACGAAGATATCAAGCATTGGTTTTTGTACTTGTCTACAAAAGGAATTAAGGATGTCACGTTGTGGAGTTTTGCTGGAAAACCAATTAAGTTGCCTTCACATCTCTTCTCTTGTTTGGAGTTGAAACATTTGAAGCTTTCATATTATTGTTTTGATCCTCCAGCTAGTTTTCATGGTTTTCCAAATCTATTGAGCTTAGAGTTGCATCATGTGATATTTGAAACCGGGAAATTTGAGGAGTTTTTGAAAATGGATTATAACTCGAAGATGGAAAAATATCCTCAAGTAAAACTAGCTGAGATTGCAAAACTCAAAATATTATCTCTGTCCTTGTGTAATCTTGACAAAACCGGTCCCAATAGTATCTTATGGGCTTTCTTCCACAACTTCAAGAGCTTGATTTGAATTTTAGTAACTGCAAAGTAAGGCTACTTCAAAATCTACACTTTCGGCCCAACAGAAAGAAAGAAGGCTTTCATTATCTAGCAAACTCAGTTAAGGATGGAAATGGGACGAGTATGAGTAAAACCGTGTCCCAAACCCAGCCCGGTACCCATCAACTATTTGTCGGATAATTACCCCGCTAAGTATCGGGCAACACATTAGTTTGTAAAAAAAAATACCGGTTTGGAATCTAAAGTATATATTTTTTCCTAGCCATTTCTATTTTTTACATAATTATATGTTTATAACTTATATAACAAATTAAAATATGATAAATCTCATACATTTTAGAATCACCTTATAAACATATTTTGAAATATCTAAAAAACTTTGTGAAGATATACATTTTTTTTTCCAAAAAAAAAAGATATAGTTCGTAACTGATATCCGGATTAACTGAACCATAAAAGTCAATTTAATAAAAAAATAAAGGCAAATAAATGAAAAGGTAAATAAACAAGAGGAGGGTCAAATTGATAGTTCGAATGCATTACCAAACTAAAATTAGTGAGAGTTAACCCTTTCTTTCTTTACGCCGGAGAAGGGATCCGAACAATTCTTCCGCCGCCAGAAAAAGAAGAATAGAGTTAATCAACCCTTTCTGATCGGAGACGATTTCAACTGTCTAGGTTAGAATATGTTTTATAACTTTTTTTATAAGTTGCTAGTTATGTTTTATGAAACCAGGGTTTTATGTTGATGGGATGAAAAAAAGGGAAAATCCTCAAAATATGAATTTTTTTACTAAAATAGGTTAGAGGAGATTGTGTAATCACATTTGGGGTTGTTTTGTGGTTGTCGCCATTTGGATGGGCGACAGCTTCTCCAAATTCTTACTCCAATCATTTGATGTGTCTGGTCAGTCAGTGAACCAAAGCTGTCGCCCTTTGGAATGACGACAACTTCCGGTCATACCTCCATCTCAGCTTCAAGATCCTAGTCACTATCCTAGTCACTATGCATGTCAAAGTTGTCGCCATTTGGAATGGCAGCAACTTTCTTAATTGAATACAAAAGTTGTCGCCATTCCAAATGGCATCAACTTTTGGTGTGTTGTCTAGTCAAACAGAAAGCTGAGATGGAGGTGTGATTGGAAGTTGTCGCCATTCCAAAGGGCGACAACTTTGGGTTCACTGACTGACCAGACACATCAAATGATTGGAGTGAGAATTTGAGGAAGCTGTTGTCCATCCAAATGGCGACAACCCTAAATGTATAAACTTAGAGAGAACAGCCCCAAATGTGATTACACAATCTTATATAGCCCATTTTAGCAAAAAATTCTCAAAATATCCTTATTACTTTTCTTGTTCCCCAATTTGTCCTGTTGATTTATTTTTCCAGAGAATATCCCGTTCAACACCCGGTGTTTGAAAAAAATCCGACAGCATTTGGTATTTGAAAAGTCTTCCGACCGATGTTGAAAAAATCAAATCCGACGGTATTTAGATTTTGAAAAGTCTTCCGACGGTGTTTGAAAAAATCCGACGGTATTTGGAATTTGAAAAGTCTTCCGACGATGTTTGAAAAAATCTGAGGGTATACTGTCGTCCAACGACGTTTGTAAAAAAAACTATCTCAACGATTTTCTAAAAAATAAAATAAAATAAAATCTTATTTTGAAATAAATTAATAATTTTATATAAATACAATGAGATCTCACCTCAACAATTTTGTAAAAAGAATAAATTACCGTCGGATCCGCTGATGTTTATCAACATACCGGCATTTTGTACACGTGGTGGTTGGCTGAGAACAACGTTGGACGATCATGTTACGGTATATGAGGGGACATTTTTGGAAGTAATTAGTCAAAAGAACAGATTGAGAAAATAAAAGTAATAAGGAAATTTTGGGGATTTTCTAAGAAAAAAAAAGGAAAATATGCTAACTGCTAAACATATCGGACATTTATGATTAAATTTTTGTTAAGATTAATTCAAATTTTCATTCGCTAATTTTAATGTGGGAGACCATCCCCAGATGTCCATTTCTGTGAATCAGAACCAACAATTATCCCCCCTTTTATGTTTATGTTTTTGATTAATTTTCATCTTCTTGTTAGAATAATGGAACATAAAGCATCCGTGTTTGCACCACAAGATATTATCAGCAACATGCCAGATATTGTGGTAACTCATATTCTAGATCGATTGCCGGTACAAGATGCAGTGAAGACTGGTATCTTGTCGAGAAACTGGAGGTTTAAATGGACTATGCTTAGCAGGCTCGTATTTGATGAGATGTTCTTTCTGTATTTATTTAAAACTAATCATATAAGTGAGTTTGGGAGAATTGTAAGTAGGCTTCTTCTTCTTAAAGGTGCCATAACAAAGTTTGTCCTCTGCATAGAAGAGCAATGTTACTCCGTATCCGTATTGGATGATGAAGATATTGCTCATTGGATTTTGTTCTTGTCCAGAAACGGAGTGAAGGATCTCACCATTTTGAAGATGCACGGTCCACGACTTAAGTTGCCTACTCATCTCTTCTCTTGTATAATGTTGAAACATTTGAAGCTTTTTTACTGTTGTTTCGATCCTCCGCCTAGTTTTCATGGTTTTCCAAACCTGTTGAGCTTAGAGTTGGGTCTCGTGCAATTTGAAAGTGGTAAACTTGGGGAATTTCTTACTCGGTGTCCCTCACTTGAGATTTTGAACATGCGTTATCGGAGATTCTTTCTTGAGGTTTTGATGTCACGTTATCAGCAAAACTCACTTGAACCGATGAACATGGATATTTTTTCTGTAGGCAAAGTGAAACTAGATGAGATTGCAAAAGTTGCAAATCTGAAAATGTTATCTTTGTCATTGTGTCATCTTAACAATACGGTGATAACGAATTCCAATACTATCTTTGAGCTTTTGGGTTTTCTTCCAAAACTCCAAGAACTTGATTTGGATTTTGTAAAGTGCAAGGTGAGTCCAAGTTTGGGTTTTTAAAGTTTACAGAATATTTCTCTAACCGATTGATTTACCAATTTTTTGTAGTTTACTGAAGGTGGTGCTAAAAAAAGGTCCCCTACTGCCTTTCTCTGCCTCAAGGCTCTTAAACTATCAACAATAGATTTAGATGATGGTATTATGCTATCATGTGCTTTTGAACTGATTAGGAGCTTCCCGAATCTACAGACCCTTGAAATCAAAGCAAGTGATTGGGTATGTATGTTTGATCATCTTATAATCTCATATATATAGTTTTGGATTTGAATGCTAGTTATTCTTGCAGGATGATGGCCCGACACCTGCGACCTGTTCTATTGATTTAGACTATAACACAATGGGGCTGCTGCAGCTTCAAAGTGTTGTCTTCACATATTTGAAAGGTTCAGAGAATGAAGTATGTTTGATAAAGTATTTACTCGGGTGCTCCCCTTTCTTAAAAAAGATTGTTATTCGTCACCGGTCGTTCCTTTTGTCCGATGAAAAGTTGGTGTTTGCTAGGAAGTTGTTGAAGCTCCATCGAGCTTCCCCAGTAGTTGATATTGATCTATCCTAGTTTTAGTTGTTATGAACTCTTATATTTTCTGCATATTGTATGAGTTTATGGCTCCATTTGTGTAAGGAGAAATTAAGGTCATACTTTGGAATAAATTTTTTTTTTAAATTAGAATATAAATATAATATTTCAAGTTCGGATTCAGATTTTCTTATTTTTAAATATATAAAAACAATTTTAGAAACTTTTAAATTTAGAGTTAAATCAAATGAGACAATGTTGTATACATTGGCCTTCGTTCAAATTATGTCAATTGTCAGGTATGTCACATCTTTATTTTTGTAATCAAATGATTTGTCATAAAACTTTTACAAATTTGGTAGAGAAACAATATGTAAAAGGGATATATGTCACATCTTTATTTTTGTAATAAAATGATTTGTCATAAAACTTTTACAAATTAGGTAGAGAAACAATAGGTGATGGAGTGGTGCAAATGAGTTCCGATCAAATGCAATATTTTTACGTGGAGGGCTTAGATGGACAAAATCCCGACTAGGGTAGCGCTGAGAAGACGAAATATCCATCTGGGAGACGTATCGTGTCCTTTATGTAGCGACGGGGAGGAAACGGTGGAACATCTTTTCACTTCGTGTATGGTGGCGATGATTTTGTGGCAACACATTAGCATAAGATTCCGAATTTCTTTGTTTTCTCTTTCAAAGACTTGTTGGAGTTGCATACATTCATTGGGGAAGTTGGATCGGGAGAAGGAGGTCATCCATGGTATTATTATAATTGGGTGTTGGAGTCTGTGGAAGGCGAGGAACGATTGGGTCTTCTCTGATAACCCCGTCAAAGTGGAAAAAATCATTAGTCAGATCAAAGCGGTTGGGTTTCTTTGGTTTTCTAATAGATCGAAAAATAAAAATATATCTTAGGAAGATTGGTGTAAATTTGTAATTATGTAATTTTACTGTTGTTTGTTTGGCCTGTTTTAGGTCGGCCTTTTTATTATAATGAAAGTGACCGTTAAAAAAAATGTAAAAGGGATTTGAACAACAAACTTACATATCTCTGTCATCAAGACTTCAACTATTGATCACTTGGGCCATCATTGAGTTGAGAGGCGATCACAATTGACCTTGACCAATTATACGAATTTTGAAGGTAACATTTTATAATTCACAAATTACATATTAAGGATAACATATTATAAGTAAAAGTTATTTTTTTTTAAAGTGGAATATATAGTATGGTGTAAATTTATCATAAAACTCATAATTGTGTAAATTAGAGACAACACTATCCTAACCTTAACGGCTCCGTGGCCGCGTTTCCCTGTTTGGATTTGATCAAAGATTTGATTAGTGGTGTCTTCGAACCCGGTTGTGCTTTTTGATCTCCAAGCTTGATTAAATCCAAATGGTAATTTGTTTTAGTTTATTTTAAGTTGTGTGTAATAATTTCAACCTATAATATTATGTAGAGGGTGTAAACGAGCCGAGTCATGCCTGAGTCTGACTAGGCTCGAGCTTTATTTTTCAAGCTCAGGCTCGGCTCGTGGGTAGTTTTTCAAGCTCGGGTTCGGCTTGTTTATTATTTTTTAATTAGTTTATATATTTTTATATATAACTATTTTTTTATAAATTTTATTATAATGTTATATATTATTTAGTTATTTTTATCATAATTTTATATATACTAATTATTATTTTATAAATATATATTTAATATATTAATTAATAAAAAATTTATATAAATAATAGGCTTGTTTAAGCTCGCAAGCCAGCCTGGGCTCGATAAGTGAAAACTCGGGCTCGTTTATTAAACAAGCTTTTCTTAGGCTCGAGCTCATTTCGATTTGAGTTTTTAGCGAGCCGATCTCAAGTAGCTCGCGAGCCGGCCTAGCTCGTCTACACCCCAAGATCCAACAATTTATATCATATATACTAACAGAAACTTAATGCCTGACAAAAAAAAGTTTGATTTAGAAGGAAAGTAGGCAAATTTAGAACAGATATATCATTTGATTAGTCTTTATATTCATTATTATAACCAAATTTGAAATAAACTTAAACTACATACATAGGTTTAGAAGAAAAAAAGAATTCAAGTAATTTTTAAATAGAAAAAAGGTGGATCACAAAAGAGTGAATTTTACATTGGAATGACAGCGTCATTTCTGTTAGCAGGGAAGAGTTAGAGATGGCGATGTGGGCCAATTCATTGCATATAAGGTATATATAAGCTACGTTGATCGTAATCCTGTTCTTGTTAACTATTGATTTGAGAAAGCTTCTAGAAATCAACGATTGAGCTGAGAAAGCTTCAGGAAATCAACGATTGATTTGAGAAAACATAGATGAGGGCAAAATAGATAAGCAAATTAAAAAGGAGGAAAGGAATAAGAAAAAAACGTGAGGGGTGAAAGGAATGATTTGAACTTCGAATGATTTTTGAAGAAATGACATTCCATAGGGTATTCAATTTCATTGACCAACCAAACATACCTCATTTTCCTTATCCTTCAATGGATTATCTCATTCCCTCCTTTGTTACCTTACCACCGTACCAAACACACACTTATATTGAGGCCACTCACTTTAAAAAGAAAATAAAGGAAGAATATAGAATAAAATTATTGAGTTAACCGTCTCTGTACTCCGGAGAAGGGATCCGAACAATTTTTCCGCCGCCGGAAGAAGAAGTGAGTTAACCCTTTTTGATCGGAGGCGATTTGAAGGTTAGAATATGTTTTATAAATATATGTAGAAATTGAGCTTAATTTCTGAAGCAAAAACGAATGCGATGATTATGAAAATTGGTTTAATTTTGTTCGTTGATCATTGCGACACCGAATCGTTATGTTTATGAAATTAGGGTTTTATCTAGTCGATTTCCAAACAAATCCATCATTTAATGATGAGATAAACACATTTATTTTAGGTTTATGAAATTAGGGTTTCATCTGTAGTCGATTGCCAAACAAATCCACCCTTTAGTGATGAGATAAAGACATTTATTTGGGGTTTGTATTAAGATTATTGTAAATAGATGGTTAATTGGGGGTTTGTATTCGATTAATGGTATTGATTTTATTTGTCTTCCTGTTAGAAAAATGGAACTTCAAGCATCCGAGTTTGCACCACAAGATTTTGTTAGCAGGATGCCAGATAATGTGGTAACTCATATTCTGGATCGATTGCCGGTACAAGATGCAGTGAAGACGGGTATCTTGTCGAGAAACTGGAGGTTTAAGTGGACTATGCTTAGCCAGCTCGTATTTGATGAGATGTTCTTTACTTATTTATTAAAAATAGATGGCGAAAGTATGTTTGGTAGAATTGTTAGTAGGCTTCTTTTGAATCTTAAAGGTGCCATAACAAAGTTTGTCCTCTATATACAAGATCGATGTCACAATGATGTTGTTGGAGATATTGCACATTGGATTTTGTTCTTGTCGAGAAATGGAGTTAAGGATCTTACCATTATGAAGATGCATGGTGCACCACTTAAGTTGCCTACTCATCTCTTTTCTTGTTTAGAGTTGAAACATTTGAAGCTTTTTTACTGTTGTTTTGATCCTCCGCCTAGTTTTCATGGTTTTCCAAACCTATTGAGCTTAGAGTTGGGTCTGGTGCAATTTGAAAGCAGTAAATTTGAGGAATTTATTACTCGGTGTCCCTCACTTGAGATTTTGAACATGCGTTATCGGAGATTCTTTCTTGAGATTTGGATGTTGCATCCGCAAGGCTCTGAGATGATGAACATGGATAATTTTTCTCTAGGCAAAGTGAAACTAATTGACATTGCAAAACTTGCAAATCTCAAAATGTTATCTTTGCCATTGTTTCATCTTGACAATATGATGATCACAAATTCCAATAGTATCTTTGAGATTCTGTGTTTTCTTCCAAAACTCCAAGAACTTGAATTGGATTTTGTGAAGTGCAAGGTAAGGCTAAGTTGGGTCTTTGAACTTCACTTTACAAAAAATTTCTCATTTTTTCATTATGTATTAACTTATAATATTCAGTATATTAAAAATGGTTGTAATAAAAGTCTGGCTATTTTACATTGTATCCTTGCAAAAAGGCTCTATGAATTCTCTAACCGTTTGATTTACCACTTTTCTTATAGTTTACAGAAGGTGGTGCTAAAAATAGGTCCCTTCCCGCGTTTCACTGCCTCAAGGTTCTTAAATTAACAACAATAGATTTAGGTGACAGTATTACGTTATCATGTGCTTTTGAAGTGATTAGGAGCTTCCCAAATCTGCAAACCCTCGAAATCAAAGCAAGTGATTGCGTATGTATCATACTGATTGTCTTATATATAATCTCATATATAGTTTTGCATTTGAATGCCACTTATTATTCTTGCAGGATGATCATCCAACACGTGCAATTTATTCTCCAGATGTAGACTACAACACAATGGGGTCGCTAAAGCTTCAAAGTGTTTTCTTAACATATTTTAAAGCTTCAGACAATGAAGTATGTTTGATAAAGTATTTACTCGCATGCTCCCCTTTCCTAAAAACGGTTTTTATTCGTCATGGCCCGTTCCTATTGTCCGAGGAAAAAATGATGTTTGCTAGGAAGTTGTTGATGCTCCGTCGAGCTTCCCCGGTAGTCGAAATTGATCTATACTAGTTTTTAGTTGTTTTGAACTTCTCTTATACTTTCTGCATATTGTCTGAACAAACTGAATAACATTTCATGTTACAATACCAAATGCTATCTGATACCCTGAAAGAGTGAGAGCTGTTGGATTAATAGTTTTATTTCATGCATTTTATTTCACGGGTCATGGGTTCACGGGCCAAATGGATTCATGGATACGGGTCAGAGTTGTTTTAAAACTTGCAGCTGAAGGAGTTGAAATTAGTCTTGTTTAGGAGTTGAGGAGTGGGTCAAAATCATGGGATTTGTTCACTTGTTTTTAGGAGTTTTTTAAGTGCAACTTGAGGAGTGGTTTATTATTTGTGGGGTTTTTCTTTCTAGAGTTTCTTTGTCCAGAGTTAATCTATCAGAAAATGTGGATCACTAGTTTTTGATCAATTGTTGTGTTGTGTTTGCTGCATCTTTCCTTTCTGTTTGGGTTGTTTATTTGCAGCGATTAAGTGCCTGAACCAACAAGAGCGGCTTTTGTAGGTAGTGTTGTAAATCAGATATTATACATGTGTCGAATAAAGCTTTTAGTTCATATTATCTATACTACCTTATAATGCATATTGGGTGGGCAAAAGAGTAATTTTACCCAATTTTAAAACACAATCCTAAATACCACTTGATAAACATAATATACAAGTTTATCAAAGCCCAATCTGTTAAAGCTAAACCATTTTTTTTTTGCTTTTTAGCTTGTCTCATATTATTGGTTCACCCAATCTAATCATAGAGCAAACCATTACAAATAGAGAAGACTTGCTACTTGAGAAAATTGAACCATGTGTTTCATGTCCTTTTTGGTTAGGTTGAGTAAACAATAAATATTTTTTTAGTGTAAAAATTTGGATACTTAACTGAGGTTCTAAGCTTGCTTGAAAAAAGCTCGGCTTAAAATCGTTCCTTAAGAGCCTTGGTGACACCCGCCGCTTTGCGCGGGCTAAAGGTTTTGGGGTACCACATGTCATTCTCATGTTTATCCTAAAATAAAAATTGTCGCACCTCTCTCCTATTTAATGATATAAGTTTCTATAAAAAAAAATTATAATTTTCGTTTAATAATCATACTTGCTACGTGTCGACTTCTGATGAAATATAAATTTTTGTTTTTCGCCTTTCTCTCATATTAAATAATGATGATGTTAAATAATTAAATATTTAACATATATTCTAATATTTTATTAAAAATTACTAAATTATAAGAATTTCAATTATTTCTTATTTCACAGATGACTAATAACATCAAACAAACAAATATTAATAGAACATATTGTTTTATAACAAGTTGTATTTATTTAACCCATATAAATCATGGGCTTTAACCTAGTGTCATATATTTAAAAGATATTTACAATGATCTTATCGATCATCTTAAAAATTAGTAAATTGTAGTCTACACACACACACCCTTGTGTTTTTTCTTAATTTTTTTAATACTCATTTCCCCTTTTATTATTATTATTTAGTTAAAAGCTTAATTTTCTATTTTTAATCACCTTTTATTTGAATTTTTTATATTTATTTTAACTTTTATTTATTTTTTTAACTTATTTTTAATTCTTAGCTTTTATTTGATTTTTATACAACTTCAGTTTATAAATTTGAAAATATATTGTACTCTTAGATATTCGAGATACTCTTTTTTTTTAATAGCAAAAGTTTTATTAATAATAACCTGGTTAGTAAGCAACTAAACAAGACGATATAGAATTACAAACGATACAGAACCTGACTGGTAAACAACTATTCATGATACTCTTATATCCAATACCCATGTATACTTCTAAAATAAATTGTTGTAAGGCCTCAAACTCGGGAGGATTTACTCCTAAATAAACGGTTCTTAAACTTGAATATCACATAACGTAACAGAACTTTCATTCAAACATAACGTAAAATTGTTCAAGTCATAAACATATATATAAAGGTAAACATAAACGTAACTGTAAAAAACATGTTTTAGTAACTATAGATAAAATTATATGTATCGGTGTACTCAGCTAGTACGCAGGAGAATGTTCCTACGTACTTAGCAAGTTC
This sequence comes from Smallanthus sonchifolius, assembly GCA_023525975.1. Taxonomy (NCBI): domain Eukaryota; kingdom Viridiplantae; phylum Streptophyta; class Magnoliopsida; order Asterales; family Asteraceae; genus Smallanthus; species Smallanthus sonchifolius. The sequence goes on from CM042029.1 coordinate 84,495,523, forward strand.
ACCAAATGCCCTACGTACTTGTCAAGTATACGCATGACAAAATGTCATGCGTACTTAGACAAGTTCGCAGGTGGGTTGTTCCTGCCTCTATAAATAGAGGTGTTGGGCTCATAAGAGTATCACGAATAATGTGAGTTTTGAGAGAGGTCGGGTTAGGACGAGCTCTCCCGGCCGCTAGACCATGAGCGTAAATGAGAGATGTATAATCCTTTGGTATGTAATCTGTAATGACAACGATGTTTTGGATTATCGATTCTCTTGTTTATGTTCTTATTGTTCATCTGCTCTCGTCACTTTCATACCCTATGTTCCCCCCACAAATCAACCAGCTGACCTACACTGTCGTTTTACTTATTCCGCTGCGCACGACTGAGGCCCCCGGGACCTACAGTAATAGGATACCAGACTTCATGATCATACGGATAACTCTTCTAGCTTGCCAAACATCCACATCAAACATCCATACTTGTACTTAATATAAATGTAAATACTAAAAGTCAGTTACGTTGGTGAGTTCTAGCTTTTACATAAACATTTAACGTCAAATATTTGCCAAAAGATAACAATCAACTTTATTAATAAAAGTGTATGTAAAACATGCAATAACATGATGGGAAAAACATAAGTTAACGAATATACATCGAATCTGCGCCTTCTCATAACCGTCAATTCCATACATTACATACTGGTGGAGTAACCTAAGGCTCGTTACCTCTAGGCCATTCTACACCTAGGTCTCTTAAGGCTCGTTACCTCTAGGAAGACCAAATATACCGAAGGTCACATGAACCCTATGAATGACCATCATCATTCCCTGTCACTAGCAGCGGCGCCAAAATTTGATCGGTGTCGAAGTATCGACCAAAGATAAAGAGTTAATGTGTTCCTAATTACTTAAATCTAGCTAAGGTAAGTAGGGTATCGAATCACAAAGAGTTTGTGGTTGGCTTATAACTCAAATTTGATTGTAATTGAAAATACTTGCATTAACATATAATTGAAATTGATTTGTTTCTTATGATGGAATGAATAGTCACTTCTGGATTCAAGGTTTATTCATCAACAAGCAAAACTTGTCAATATATTTGTTACTTTGATAGATTACATAGACATAATCTACACCACCAACACATTAATTAGGTAAGAAAACATGACTACATCAATTGCACATGTACAACACATTTAGAGTTTCTCTAAAATGGAATGATACTAAAGTCTAGCCTGAAATGTTTCATCACCCAATTCCAATTCTTATTAAATCCCAAACATTTACAACATCTACAAAAAGCCTAGAGTCTTTCTAACTTGGAATGTAATTGAACGCGTTGTCAAGGCTAATAAAAAAATTATATTAAAAACTACTCATTAGCTACTTAGACTATAGATAGGGAAGTAGGGTTGTCGAATCCACAAGAAATTGGTGGAAAGAAAAATACGATTTAGTTTAGCAATTCTTTTAGTTAAAATTCAGATTAAATAAAGATGCAACCTCCTCCAAACTTCAGGTTCTAGGTTTTACATAAAATCTAGTTATTCAATTTAGACACCATATAGATATAGTGTTGGAAAATCAGTTGAAACAGTAATTGAAGACAGATTGTTGTCAGCAAACCTATACAACTAGTTTGTCATAACCAGTATAATTCAGTCACCCAATTTATCAGTGTCAAGTTACCCCCTTTAGTCACCCAACCCGCTCTAGGTTTTATCATCAACCGAACAAGGTTGTAAAGCAAGAAACTCAAAACACACAGATAACATTATCTAAATCAATCAATACATCAAGTTATTGTCAAAAACTAATAAATCTAAAACATAAACAATTGAATTAAATATGAAAACCTAAATGAACCATCTGCCCGGAGGAAGCCACACCCAGCTTAGCCGCGCATGCTTGTCAGACACACGAACATAGCTTCAATTAATGATTCCATCTGCTCTTTGCCTCTAAAAATCGTCCTAAGCCTCTCTAAATTCGTCAGATTAAAAGTTGTTATCGAATTAGGGTTGAATTAGCTTATAATTAGAAATTATGGCTTTTTTTCTTGTTATGCTGGTCCGTCGCGTACCGTGAAAGAATCTGGCCTGTCCTTCGCGTGGCGTGAAGGACAAAACAGTCGGGCTTGTTTCTTCAGTTCCTCACGTACCACGAAATAATTATCCCAGGTCTTCGCGTACCGCGAATATCTTAAAATCCAAGAATTTGACTTTTATTGACTTTTTGACTTTGACTCCCCTGTACTTTGATGCCTTCTCGAATATATATCGTTTTCCGCTTAATTAGCACATTAAACCTGGAATAACCACAACTACAAAGTACAACGTAAAACCGACTCAAAGTACAAGATAAAACATATAAAACTATACAAAACAGACTCTTAAACACGGGAAATTAAACTTTACATCAGCAATCAATGGAGATTTCTAAACATAAATTGCAATTATAACTGACATAGAAGATGATAATACTAAGATATCATAGGCATCCACATATAAATGCATATGATCATCCAAATATTCGTGTAACAAACATAGATAAGCCCTACAAGTCTTAACCAGACCCTTACATCAGTTGTGACTATGAATCGATTAACCGAATGATTAATTTGGAAGAAATGATGTTGGATTTGTACTCTTGAACTTCAAAATCGTCCCAAGTATCCTCTTGTATCACTCTAAAGTTGGAACTCCCAAAAATGGTTGAATCCCCCTCTTTTGATCGTGCAAAAGAGAGAAAAAAGTTCACAATTGCAAGCCGGCGTATGGGACACCGACCCTAGAGTGCGGTCTTTTTTTCTCCACAGTTCCATACACTGCTTGTTGTCTGTTGGACGCCGATCCAATGCAATAATGAATACCGGGGTGTTCCAAACATGCCTAACTCAATTCCTATGAGCTTCCTTGATGTGTGACAAGCTCCACTTGATATGTGCATCAACCAAAGTCTTTAAATAGCTTTCCACATTGAACCTACAAGCACAAGAACACCTCAAAGTAGCATGTTTTGATATAGATTTAATGCTAAGGCATGCAATAATGGTAATTAAACGATACCAAATGAATACACATCAAGTACCGGGGCATGCTAACTATAAAGTTAAAAATGGTTTGAGGTTGTCTTTGAGGATGAAAAAGGTGGTACCGGGACTGTAAACTGTGTTTTAATTGGGTCTAGTTACTTCTCTTTTTAACTAGGCCAAAACATGATTTAACATGGTTTAACCAAAGTAAGAATAATAACAATGAAATCAAAGGAACAATCAAAATTAAATCAAACCAAACAAAACATATAACTAACAGTTGCAACATTCAAACCATCTAAAGTACTAGAGTAAAAGGGTTCAAACCATAAAAAGAAATCTAAATAAAACCATCCAAAGTACAAGGGTAAAATTTGAAAAGCCCATTAATCTTAATTTCGGTTATCGGGGTTCTAAGGTGGAACCGATGGGTTTACCCGGGACTGTTAAAAGCCAAATATTAAGAACCGATAAACCGACCCTATAAGAAGATAACGTTTCTGATCATGTGGTTCCAGTTTGGTTCCACGGTTTCAGAGCCACGAGCTGCTCACCCCTATTAAGGATCATTCGTGTTACGTTCGAGCAAACTGTTGGACCATCAGTTTTTTTTTTCAAAGTCAGGGATCATATTTGCAATACAGATATATCACAGGAACCATCCGTGTAATTAACACTACAACGATGGTCCCTGTGGTTTACCAAAATTTTGGATTTGGTTCTTAGCTTTCCAAAAGTACACTGATGGTCCATGGGGTTTGCACTTTGTAACACATTTAGTCCCCAAACTTTTCCCAAAGTACATGTATGGTCCCTATGGTTTGCACTTTATAACGCATTTAGTCTCTAACTTAGAACTTCTAATTTTTTGGTTGAGACTAAATGCGTTACAAAGTGCAAACCAGAGGGACCATCCGTGTACTTTTGAAAAGTTAAGGACCAAATCCAAAATTTTGGTAAACCACATGACCATCTTGTACTTTACTCCCTTTTCTTATAATGAAAGATAAATAGGAGATGTTAAAATTGGAGAAAACCAGGCCCGGTTGAAATAAGCCCAAAAACGAACAAAACCAACATACAGTGGCGGACCCATAAATTTTTTTTATGGGTGTCGGAATTTTTTTTGTGTTTAGATGTTTATTAAAAAAGATATTTTTCTTTGTCGGGTCGGGTCGGGTCGGGTCGGGTCATTAAAACTTTTTTTTTTGCCAAAACTCAGGTCATCGAACTTTTTTCGGTGGTTGGATGTCGATAATCTAATATTCTAATAAATAATATAGCAAATAATCAAATAATAAAGTGAAATTTAGAGTAAAAGTTTTAAAAAATACTTAGTTTGTTAAAGAAAAAGTTTAACAAATACCTAAATTAGGGTTGTTTGGTCTTTTGTTACAAGATTCGGGAGAATGGAGGGGCAACTTCTAACACACTACCTGACTCACGCAGACGGTAGTGGCATGTGATTTTTAATTTGGTTTGGAGGGGGCACTTCTCAGTTGATAGTCGCTTGTTTCCGTTTCACTTAATCACGTTCGATAAAGATGAGAAATGTATGACAAGACCAATTAATTGTTTATAAGAAACTAGTGTTAGAACCCGTGTATTACACGGGAAATATACTGAATATAAATTATAAATATGTAAATATTTCATTGTATACAACATTGGATGTTTTATTTGTAAATTTTTCATCCCTATCTAAAATCAAAAGTAAAGAACTTGAGAAAAATGAGAATGAAATCAAAGCATACCGTAATACATTGTAAACATCACAAATCAAAACTGCAATGTATTGGGAATAAAATGTACTATACAGGCATATGGGACAGTTTACAACTCCATATTTTTAAATCCATGCATTTGAATAATTGTGAGGTTATTTTGTACATCTCTTTGGGACATAAACTTTGCATACAACATATAATCATTTAACAAGGAACTTCATTGTTGACTGTGTTCTTTTGTACCATGAGAACCTTAACATGATTTAGCAAGATCCATGCGATATCTTATGTGAACCACACCTCAATTGTCCCATTTTTTATTGTTCCAAATATGAAATCATTACTCACAGGATATCAAATGCACCTGACAACGATCCAACCAACACCCTGCTCGTCATAGAGAGTACCTACAACAAACAAAAGCATCATAAGTATATAAAAGTTTCATGTTTTGGTCAAATCCATAAAATCAAATATTAAAGTGATTGATATAATCAAAGCTCATAAAAACAGGTTCAGGTCACCTTAAGTATCAATTCAGTTCGGGTCAAAACAGATGAAAACTATGTTTGTTTTATTGATTTTAACTACCTTTATTGCAGTTCCATCTATTGATGTACCACCGGCGTATAGAATATCACTGTGTTCCCAACGGATTTCATGTCCCTGAGTAAAATTTTGTTTATGTTTTTTGCAAATAAGTTTTCTGATTGGACAATGAAAAAATCATTGGTACATTGGACAATAATGTTTGGAATATTTAGTTGTGTGCATTGGTGTAACACTCACTTGTATACTAGAACAATACTATTTATCTCCAATAATATCAAGACATTTGACAGATTGTTTGAAATTAATATGCTTGGTAACATCTGACCACCCATAAACCTAGAGAATATAAAATCCAGTCACCGGTTTCATATCTCCAGTTTTGCATATTATTTGTGAATATAGACAATTTTATCATAATCTATTTTAGCTTTAAAGATCTAACCTTAACTCCAGCACCTTGAGATAAAAAATAAACGATCTGCCTATATGGTCTTTTTTCCTTTCATCTGTTCTTCCCCTCATATACGTGAAAATTTGTGTTCTGTAAGTGGTATTAACAATCTTTTTGTTTTGATGGATTATAACATAAACGAAATTACAAAGTCGATAGATTATCTTGAATTATAGAGACTTGGACCATATATTTTGACCTGAATAGTGTAGATAGTCCAATATATAATATTAGACTCACGTGGTCAGGGCCGGCCCAATGGGCTAAGAGGGTAAAGCTAAGGCTTGGGTCCACCAAAAACTTAGCGCCTATATTTTCATAAAAGTATTTTATATGTATTGGGCTTTTGTTGGGCTAGACCACAATAAAACAATGAGTAAACTGTAGTTTTTATCCCTGAGGTTTGACCCGATTAACAGGTTCAGTCCCTGCTTAACAGTATGGGTCATTGAGGTTACATTTCTTAACAGTTTTCGTTCAATTTCGTTAACTTCGTTAAGTTTTTCAGTTAGTTCTTGTTAAATTAATATGTTTTGATTGCTGCTAAGCTTTTGGTAGGACCTTTTTTGTGTTAATTGTTTTAGTTGCTTAATTGAGCCTTCGGTGTTAATAATTCATCCAATACAGCATATGAGATTGTAAAATAGTTGAGCTTTTTGTCGAATTATTAATATGTTAATTCACAGAAACTGCTGTTCATTTTTTGTGCTAGATTGATTAAGTCCTTATATAACGCTTTTGATCAAAAGAATTTTTTTTTTTTTGGAAAAGGGCTCCAAAATTTTTTTCGCTTTAGGCCTCCAAAATAGTTGAGCCGGCCCTGTACGTGGTGGTCTTCAGCCTTTTTCTAACACCTTGTGATTGTCACCCTATTTCTTGGTGCGTCCAGTAAGTAGTTCAGATGTGCTGTTTTGTATTTGCCTAACCTGATAGCAACGGTTGGTCTTTACGGGTTAGTTATTACTACAGCAGAGTGAAACAGAAAGAAGGTTAAACGTTATAACCTGTCAGTAACGGACTGGAGTTGTTGTATACGCGGGTTAATATACACGTGTGTTGCTGAGGTGGATCCAAGCTGAAGTGTTCCTATTTAGTAATAACAAAGTTTAAATTAATACTACAAGCAATTATTGATGCAAACACCTCTTAAGCTAAAAACTGTTTGATTAATACTACAAGCATAATTGATGCAAACACCTCTTAAGCAAGCTTTACATCCTTAAAACCGCAAGATTTCAGATATAATTTAAATGCTATTTTAGTATATAGCTAATGATAATGAGGGAATGAGAAGAATGGCATTTTCACATACCATAAGCCACAGGCTCTCAGCTTGCTAGACATGAATTTTTTTTAACCAGAACCTAATAGATGCACAAACTATAAAGAGTGAAAATTTCAGATAAAAAATGAAAATGAAAATCAAACAACTTCAAGCGAATCCTAATTCATTCTATAACATAACCGGATAGCTAAATCATCTAGAAAGATCATGGTAGCTTATGCTTCATTCATGACAATTATGGGATACACAGTCAAATTATGTTTAACAATCCTTCAATCATGGCTTTGTTCTACATATACTAATTCTAATTCACCAAAACACTAATCAAACAAACAGTTAATATCTAATTTCTCCATAGCCCTAATTATTGAGAGCTAAAAGACATATCTTCAACAATGAATACAAACAAAAGATTAAATGGTTAAATGTGCACAAGAAGCATTAAAATTAGTATACCTTCTTCATATGTCCATTTGTTCTTTGCCTACAAAACTCAAGATGTTGAAGCCACATCGTTGATTTTGGATGAGCCGATTAACATAGAGTTTTATAACCATTCAAATTAGGCATGAGTAAAAAAGTAATCAATAAGAAGCAAGGATACAAATCACACGACATAACACTACTTTGGTGTGTGTCTTGGTTTATTAGGCGAATCCTTGCACAATAATCAGTCTCACCCTGTTTCTTCAAAATAGGTGCTTAATTAATCCCATCTTAATTAACCCTCACTAAAACCAAAAAAAATCATACTTTCTTTTACAATTATTTTAATGTAATAAAAGAGCAATTTAAATTCTGTCTGTACCTTTGATGTCATTTTAAAAAATTCTGTTGTTAAGACCCTAGAGAGAAGAAAAGTTAAAATCTAACACTTGCAAACACATAAAACTACAAAATATGAGGGATTTATCCAAGAAGAAAAACCCGTGATAATTAAAAAATAAAAAATATATATTTTCAATGAGCAATTTATCGGATGGACCGGAATTGTAATAGGAATTTTTAGAATCCAGAAATTCAATTCGACAAAGTTCAAACACTTAATTAGCAAAACCTAACAGGAGATTCAGTTCCACAAACCTGGCTAAATTTGGAATCGAGGACTGCATCACAAGTAAATTTTCGATCCCCTTCCGCCATTGAATCCTCATCAAATCTGACGATAAACAATTATGACCAGATTCAAAGAATTACGCGATACAAAAAAATCAAATAAGAAATAGACATACCTCACGAAATCGATTGAGAGGATCCAACTATTATAAAAAAATGCAGCTGATTTAATACACCTTTGTAATAACTATCTGACGGTAATCGCAAACCCTAAATCAAGACGCATAAATCCTCGCAAACCGACTTCAATACAACCCTTGTAACAGCAAAATTCGAGACGGAATATGAATAATATGTTCATGAAATAGAAAGAGAAGAAATCAAACAAAGAAAAATTACAAACTTTTTGAGATCGAACCCAAAGAAGAGCGACAGAGTGGAGAGAGCATTAGTTCTTTAGGGTTTGAAGCTCACTACCTGCTGGCGGATTGGATAATCACAAACCAAAAGTATATGGATTGATGAACATTACCTGGTGCCGGAAGAAAGATCCGTGGAAGAGCGGCGACGGCGGAGAAGAAGAGGAAAAGAGATTACTGTGTTCTAGAGTTTACTAAAGGAGTGAAAACAAAAAAATGTGTATTTTCTTTCTTTTCTTTTTCTTTTCTCTTCTTTTTCTTTTTTTTAAATCTCTCTAAAATGAAAGGAGGAAGGTTATGCTAATTTTCTCTTCAATTCCTTTTTATTTTTCAACTTAAAAAAAACTCTGGAATATGCTTCTTTTCATTTTATTTCTTTTCTCATCTTAAAAAAACTCTGAAACAAGATTTCCATTACCTTTCCCTTCTTTTTCATCCTTAAATGAGACTTGGAAATACAGCGTTAAGGAAATAGCAATTAGGGTTGAATTAGAAGGATGCGGGTCAGATGCAAGGTCTGCGAAACTTTACTTAATGGGTATTGTGTGATTTGGGAAGGAAAAAATGGTTAGGTGAAATGTGGAGGTGACAAGTGTCCCTAAATTTTACTTATTTATTATATAAGATATATTAGATGCCTTAGGGTAAAAGAATATTTAGTTAAATGGTTAGTGGGCTACTAGGGTTAATTGCTTATAAAGCTTATTAATGGGTATGCCTAATTAACCAATTAATTTATAATAAGTTTATATTTGTTAATTAGTTTATAATAATTAATTAATATGTTTATATTTATAAAATTTTAAAGTTTTATATTATTTTTTTTGGGTGTCGATTTGGTCAAAAAAAAATTAATGGGTGTCGGTGTCAAATTTTCATGGGGGTCGCTCAGGATTAGATCGTATTTATAGCAAACAATTTTTTTTTTCATGGGGGTCGGCCGACCCCCATCCTATTAATGTGGGTACGCCACTGCCAACATAAACCTAATCGAACGAACGTGTTTGAAGACTCGGAGACGGTTCCACCTTCCAGGTTAGAACGTCTTTCAATGTTTTTATTTTATAACAACTTGCTTTTGTCAATTATCTTTCTAAATTGAATTTTAAATCTCATTTTGTCAGCGGAAGCAAGTTTTTGCTTTCAAGGTTAGAATATGTTTTCATCAAAATTGTGGCTTCGGTTCGTTCCTGATCATGACTTGTTTCATATTGAATTTTAACTCTCTTGTGTAGTTTATGTAACATATGTTTTAAAGTATATGAAGATACATGGGTTATTATGATATGTACCAGTTTCTCTGCAGAGAGTACAAGTCCTCGATGCATGTAGTTGAAGCCGTTGCATGGATGATTCTAATTTCCATTTTTATATTATGTCGTTTTATTTTATTTAATTATGCATGTAGTAGTTAGTGGTGGTAGACCACCTCTCCATTTCCGGTAAAGTAGGATCATTTCCTTTTCTTTAGGAACTAGTAGCTTTGTTTGATGCATTTAAATTGTAACTTGATATGAGAAAAAATATATGAAAGAAAAATTATGAAATTAGTCTAAATTCTCTCTAATCAGTGGTAATGTTCTTCTGGTCTTCTCATCTATTTTCTGGAATCCAAGTTTGACACTTATCAGTGGTATCAGAGCCGTCGTGATCCCCTCCCGGACCCATGCTCAAACTCTATCCAAATATGAGTTGTTGGATCGAATCGAGTCAACGATCACTCAAATGATCCATCTTCTCAAAAACCGACCTCGGTTCCTAGCCCCTACCACCGCTACTACCACCACAACACCACCATTAGCCACCCTAAAAACTGCATCACCACCCGTTTTTATCGCCGCACCGAAACAAGTCCCATCAACCTCACCTGCATAGGACCTCTAACCACAAATCCCGCAAACCCTTGGCCTTAAACCCTCCGTAGCTTCACCAAAGCCCACACCACAATCAGTCGCTCTCAACATCCTCTCGACTCCAAAAACATCGCCAACGCCCTTCCAAAAAGTTGCACCTCAAGTCCCGAACAATTAACACGAACACGATAATTTGGATAAGCTCCCAAAGAATTTTATTAACAAAAAAAACTGACTCAAAAACTTGATTACAGTAATAACCCTAACACGGTTAAAACTTGAACATAATGATAACCCTAACACGGCTAACACTTGATTACAATGTCAAACTCAAACATGGTTTATATAGACTAACCCTAACTTGTTAGCCAAGACATTACCATACTAATTATAATGCAATTAGAAAACTTGACTAATTTAACCACAACTTGTCAAACTAGCCCCTCCATATTTACCTACACGTAAATACGGTCCTCCCATATTCACCTACACACGAATACGGGTCCATAACTTCCAACAATCACCCTCGTAATTTTGGACTCGTATTGGACAAATCTTTGACTCCAAGTAATCCACTAGCTTGTAGATTAAGTAATCCGCCAATCTTGCAGATTAAGCTAACATCTTGTAGCTTGGACCAACCGAACCCAAACCGACTTGTTTGAGTAGGTACATAAGCCCAACAATCACCCTCTAATTTCCGACTCGAAATAAAGAAGTCTTCAACGTCAAACACGCCTTCTTTGCCTTAATTCTATTGGAACTCCTCTTGATATCTAGCTGTGTTATTCGACTCCTTCCTAGCTCGAAAATTCTTGCAACCTTGTACTCGACTAGTCCTTTGGTCATAAGAGCTCGCACCACCATTGACTCGGTTGCGATCTTGAGCAAACACAACTAGCTTTCTTGGATCATTACATGTTCACTTAGAATTTAGGCTTATGATGACTCTATCAACTCTGCGACCCCGTCCCTGACCATTCACTCGGCCGAAAGAACTCGCATAACCACTCATCTGGCAGTGACTTTGGACATCTAATTGAGCAAACACGAAGCACATCTTCCGTATTGAAGCTTCAAAACATACCCGGTCAAAACACAACTCGTTCAACCCGTATGAAAATCAAATCGTGAATTGAACCCGCTTGTCCAATTAAAGTTTAATGGTTAAGCCAAAACTGGTTAAACCAAAAAATATAATAAACCAACCTTTTTTTCTCTTTCGTCACCACCAAAAAAAGAAAAAAAAATACAATTTTGACTTTTTTTTTGTTAATCAAACAATGATTATTATTCTTTCCTTCGTACGTCACCACCAAAAAAGAACAATCATTTTGTTTCAACGAGAGCAGCACTTAAATCAACCAATAGCCAGCACCAAAGAAATACCGCCGAACCACCGCGGGTCTCACCGATTGTTGAACTTACCTAGGCTGTGATCAGAAGAAGACCACAACCAATCTAAGTTACCGCCGATCTAGAAGCTATACCGTTAATCGATTCGCCGTAAACCGAACATCGTCGCATTTGATTCTCGTCGATCACAACCGTCGGGTAAGAGCTTAACCTGGCTCTGATACCAATTCAAGTCCCGATCGATTAACACGAACATGATAATTTGGATAAGCTCCCAAAGAATTTTATTAACCAAGAAAACCGACTCAAAAACTTGATTACAGTGATTACCCTAACACGGTTAAAACTTGAACATAATGATAACCCTAACACGGTTAACACTTGATTACAATGTCAAACCCAAACATGGTTTATATAGACTAACAATAACTTGTTAGCCAAGACATTACCATACTAATTATAATGCAATTAGGAAACTTAACCAATTTAACCACAACTTGTCAAACTAGCCACTCCATATTTACTTACACGTAAATACGATCCTCCCATATTCACCTACACGCGAATACGGGTCCATAATTTCCAACAAAATTCACGTATAAAATGTTTGTTTACTACTTGACATTTGCTCTCTTACTAATTCATTAATTGCAACATACATGTGTATATAAAGACTCTTGCAAAAGGAAAAACTGATAATCAATCCAGGAACAAGAACAATCAACCAAAAACTTAACGAAAACTTAACAAACTTTTATTGATTAATCTTGAAGTGATAACAAACTAAAGACTAAACAAGTCCTCTTAAAAGCAGATTACAAACAGAATTAGAAATGTTACAACTAACCCCCTAAGGAATCTGAAATTACAAAAAACAACCTCTAACATGTTTCCCCCTAATTCCAAGCATTCCCTTTCAATTCCTTCACACCAAGTAAAAATCTCATTTCACAAAATTTGACTCTACCCAAAGGTTTTGTCAATATATGCTTTTTGCAAATCCCCACTCACAAAATCAACACGAATTTAACCTTGTTCAACACACTCTCTTATGTAGTGATACCTTGTGTTTATGTGCTTTGATCTCCCATGAAAAACATGATTTTTCATAAGAGCTATGGATGATTTATCGTCCACATACAACACAACTATTTCTTCTTTCTTTCCTATGATTTCCTCTAACAGCCCATGCAACCAAACTGATTGACAAGCTGCAGAGGTTGCAGCCATAAATTCCGCCTCACAGCTAGACACAACAATAGTTTGTTGTTTATGTGAATGCCATGAAACCAATGATTCATTATAGTAAAATACATTGCCTGAGGTACTCTTCCCATCATCTGAATCAGTTAGATGGTTGCTGTCACTAATCCCTACAAGATTTCCACCTAATGTTCTTTTGTACTTAATACCAAAATGAATTGTACCTTTCACATGTCTGATCAAATGCTTAGCAACCTTCAAGTGTGCTTCTTTAGGATTCTGCATAAACCTGCTAATATACCCAACAACATAACTCAAATCAGGTCTGGTTTGAGTTAAATGCCTCAGTGACCCAACATAGTTTTTGTAACTTGTTGGATCCACATCTGCACCTCCTTCTTCTTTGTACAACTTCAAACCAAGTTCCATTCGTACCATGGTTTCATTACAATCTTCTAGCCCAACTAACTTTACTACTTTCAAGGCATAAGCAAACTGCTTTATTAAGATTCCTTCTTTACATTGAGCAACTTCTATACCAAGATAATAACATAACAAGCCCAAATCTGTCATTTCAAACTTTGATTGCATTTGTAACTTGAATTCCTCTACTTCTTTCTGATTACTCCCAGTCACAAGTAGATCATCTACATATACACCCAAAATCAGCAATGACTTTTCTTTATCTTTAACATAAACTGCTTGTTCATGTTGACATCTTTTGAACCCCAACTCCTTGAGAACAACATCCAACCTGAGGTTCCAGGCTCAAGGTGCCTGCCTCAAGCCATAGAGAGCTTTAAACAATTTGTATACTTTTCTTTCTGATCCTTCAACTTCATAACCTTCTGGTTGTTTCACAAAGACACTTTCTTTTAATTCCCCATGAAGAAAAAATGCTTAGACATCCAAATGATATACCATCCAACCCATTTTAGCTGAGTATGCAAGGATCAATCTTATGGTTTCAATGCTGGCTGCTGGTGCAAAAGCCTCTTCAAAGTCTACTCCTGGGTGCCGGACATAGCCTTTTGCAACTAGCCTGGCCTTGTACTTGGTCACATTACTTGATGCATCCCTCTTTACTTTAAAAACCCATTTCAACCTTATTGGGTTACATTTCAGATGAGGATCTAGCTAAGACCCATGTCTTATTCTTCTCAATTGCATTAATCTCCTCATCCATTTCCTTTTGCCATATTTTATCTTTCACTGCCTTTTGGTAAGTCACTGGTTCACCTTCTTGAACAAGAAGAGCTCAACATGATCACTTTCCTCTTGTCTTTCAATCCCACACCTGATCCTATTGTCAAGAACATAGTCATTAAGTCTAGATGACAATATTGGAACTCTACTTGACCTCCTGAGATTAGCCCGATCTGTTTCATTTTGAACTGGTTGTTGATCAGTATTTAATTGATTCTGCTCAAACTCTTGACTTGAACTTCCCTCTTCATCCAACTCATTAGACTGCACCTGTTGGGCACTCTCATTGTATACATAGAAGTCAACCCAGCTGGAACTTTCATCTCTTACTTCCCTTTCATATCTAGCCCAGTCCAAGTTTCTAGTTTCTTCAAAATGGACATATCTGCTTACAACTATCCTTTTCTTGGCCACATCATACATTCTATGTGCCTTTGATCCTGATTCTTTGTCCAAGTATACCATCGGTACACTTCTATCATCTAGCTTTTTCAATCCAGGTTTAATCACCTTTACATGACCAACACAACAAAATACCTTCAAATGTTGAAGGTTTGTCTTTCTACCCTTCAAAGCCTCATAAGGAGTTTGAGTTTTTAATGCCTTTGTAGGTATTCTATTCAAAACATATACTGAATGTCTAACTCCTTCTGCCTAAAAGTCTTATGGCATATGCATGGCTTTTAGTTTACTCCTAGTCATGTTCAATATTGACCTGTTCCATTCTGTTGAGGAGAGTAAGGAGCAGTCAAAAGCCTTTTGATCCCTTCCTTTTGACAAAACATATTAAAGTCATTTGATAAAAATTCCCCTCCTCTGTCAGACCTTAGAGCCTTGATTTTTAAACTGCATTCAGTTTCAACTTTCATTTTGAACAGTTTAAAGACATCAAATGCTTGGTCCTTAGACTTAAGCATGTATATCCACATGAATCTTGTACAGTCATCAACAATTAGCATAAAGTACATATTTCTAGCTTGTATTGTAGGTAGAATTGGTCCACACAGATCCATTGACACCAACTCTAAGGGTCTCACAACACTATAATAGGATTCTGCTGGGAATGGCTGTCTTGAATTCTTCCTAGCCAAACATGCTTCAGAAACTTGTGCAGAATGCTTAATCAAGGGAACCCCTAGCACCATCTGCTTGCTTGTCATGACTCTAAGAGATTCAAAGTTGGTATGCCCTAATCTTCCATTCCAAAGCAAGTATACATTGTCCACCTTAGCCAGAAAACACACTGGTGACTCTATAGTCAATCTGGTCTTGTATAGTCTGTTTGGGGATCTTAACACTTTCATTAACAACTTGCCTTTTTTTGTCAAACATCCAAAGGAACTCATCCTTCATCCTTATTTCACAACCACCTTTAGGGGCCTGCCCTAGACTTAAAATATTACTTTTCAAGTGTGGGATATAATAGACATCAATCATTAATATTTGATCCATATCCTTCCCTTCTAGAATCACCGAACCCCTGCCTTCAATTGTCACACAAGCTTGATCCATCACCAAACCTTACTTTACCCCCTACATTTTTGTCAAGACTTGAGAAAACAGACTGATTCCTAGTCATATGATTAGAAGCCCCATTATCAAGATACCATTCACATTCTTCATTCACAGTTGACTCATACTAAGAGGGTACTACCTTGTGCTCATTCAAGAACACCATTTCCTTTTGGTCTTCAATCTTGGTTGTCATTAACAAGACAAGTTCCTCCTCTGCTGTTTGAGTTAAATTGGCTTATGTATCCGTGGAAGCAAACAACAAACTATCAAAAAACCAAACATAACTAAGCCATAACAGGACACGCAGGCCCAAAACAGAATAAACAAGGCACGCAGGCCCATATCAACTCAAACAGAACAATGGACAAAATAAGAACCGTACTCAGACTTTCGGTCTACAAATCCATCTTCCAGGAGAAACAGTCCATACCCAGCCAACAGGAGCAAATCAAGCCAACCATAGCATCCCACAACAGAAATAAGCCCAGAATAGGAGTTTTTTTTAAACAAGTTCAAATTCATGTTAAAGCCCACAAGATGGGCCTAACAAACCTATTTTAGGCTAATTAAAATACATGCAAATCACTAAAACAATCCAGCCCAATATAGATAATAGCAACAATAACTAGGCCCAAATAGACAAATCAAGCCCAATCAGCAGAAACCAAAATATCCCGGCCCAATCAGCATATAAATTCAGTCCCAACATAAGTGTAGATAACAAAAAAACCCAATTCAGCAAATGGCCCAATAGAAAACAGATAGCAAACCTAATCAAGCCCAAACATTAAGCCCAGAAAGAACCACGAATGGCAGGCCCAAACTGAGAAGGAAACATACCATTTAGTTACCCAATCCTAGCCCATATCCAGGCCCAAACCGGATGAAACCCAATGGACCAAATGAAAATAAAGCAGCCCAAAAACAGTAAAGAAAAGCCTACGTGGAGCAGGCCCTATACGCAAAAAAACTAAATTTTGCGTCACTTGTCAATACCATATTCATCCTCACATATATTTTCTCCCCAAAACACATTTACATTCTTCATCCAATATTTCCATATTTAGCTTATTTTTTTTAAAATATTACATAAATAAACATTTTACCAAATCAATTTCATCATTATAACCATTGACTCACATTTTTTTTTAAATTTAGTATCAAAAGTGAATATTAAAAAAAACAAGAATAAAAAAAATAGGATATTTTAAAAAAGAACGAGTTTTTAAAGTTTATTATCTAAAAGCGAGTTTTTAAAATTTTATCAATAAAAAACCAAAATTTTAATTTTACATATAAAATTTAAAAATACTACTTTTATATAAACTTTAAATAAATATGTGTTAGAATAAAGTTTGTTAATATTTAATTAGTAGTTTTGTAATTAAGTTTGATATTAAATTTGTATAAAAAATGTGTTTATTTATCAATATAATTTTAACGTTTCACCCCGTATGTTACACGGTGTTTAAAACTAGTAAGTGTTAATAAAGATGGTATTCGAATGTCATGGCATCATAAACCGTTTACTGATTTGTTATTCCAATGATTTTATTTGTTTCTCTAAATTTCAGTATTTCTAAATTTCCAAACATTCCTAAACCTCTAATCTTTATTAACATTTTTACAAAGTTTAAACCCAAATCTAGTTGATATTGATCTTTGTTTTTTAGCGTAACTTACATAATAGTAACCAAGTTTTTTATATGTTCTATATTAGTCACTCAAACTTCTTTTTGTGTCATTTTAGTCACTCAGTTTTCATATGTTGTTACAATATTTTGTAATTACCATGTTACAAGTTACTTTTTTTTGAATCTCATAATACCGATATGGTGAAAATGAAATCCAAAAAGAGTAAACCAACATTTTTCATCGTATTCATAAAACAAAATTAAAAAAAAAGTAAAACGCTAATTTGAGTGACTAAAATGAGACAAAAAAAATTGTGACTAAAACTGAATATATGAGAAATTTGAGTGACTAAAAAAAGACAAAAAAAAACTTTGAGTGACTTAAATAGAATAAATGAAAAACTTGATTATTATTGTATGAAATTTTCTCTTTTTTAATACTATGGTGTTTTCTCTTTGTTGTAACAATGTTTCTCCATGTCTACTTCTGCTTTTTCCAACAATTTTTACAATCTGATCACTTAGTTAACCTCCAAATCCAGACCATAAACTGACACAGACTACTTTTTTTTTAACGACAAATAATAGTATTATTAAGCTGTCATATAACTGACCAACAAAATTACAATACCCAACTTATAGAAATAAACACCAAGATATTACATCATAGATTCTAGCCATGTTATAGCAGTCCTTTTTGCTTGGTTTCTAACCCATAAAAACCCTAATATTTTTTATTTCCTCCAATATTCTTCCAACGTGTGCATGCTTGTGATAAAAAAATCATTTCATTGCGGGATTTCTATACGCTCCATATTGCGATAAATATGATAGAATGAATTACCTTGCCTCCCCTCTTTGATCCCTGAATGAATCTGTGACTTTGTATTACATCTCGAATAGTGAATATGAAGATCGAATGGAGATTTCACCACTGAGTGATTAACTCCCAAATTGTTTGGGCCAAACCACAAGAAACGAAGATATGTCCGGCAGTCTCGATGTGATCCCCACAGAATATGCACATGGGGATGCGACACTAATTATTCTAGAAGCCAATGCAGTAAAGTTTCCCTATTTTTTTAGTGAAGAAAAATTAAATTTTCACAGCTCTAAATAACCAACTTTAAGCATCGATATCTCATTCATCTTAGCTTCGTTTTAGACGCGATTTGTTTCCTAGCGAAGTTCTCACGTAAGAGAACACAAAACCAGAAATAAATAAGAATATTAACATAAGTTACATATATTTATTTATGTCCAAATTTTCCAAAAAAGTCATTTTATAACTTAATGAAAAAACTCATTTTTCACCCAAAACTCCAAGAGAATGTACCTCCAACTTAAAATTACCAATAGTTAATCAAATTAACCGACATAATGGAACCAAACTGATATGTTATATGTGAGCCCGCCTTAACCAAATTGAACTGCAAAACATGTCGTAATATGGATTGCGTTGTGATATGATTAGCTGAATTGCTGGTAAATTGGGGGTGTTCATGGTTCGGTTTTGCTGGTTTTTTTACCATCGAAATCCGAAACCAACACGTTGAAAATTTAAACCAAACCAAACCGAACCGTTATTCAAGTTTTGGTTTCGGTTTGGTTTCACAGTTTGAACTAATCATCCACAAATGAAAAAGATTTTTAAATTACAAATTAATCTTAAATCTTCAAAAGAGGTGCACCATGTGGTCTATATTGGGTATACACAGATTTTCTGAACACATTATAGTCACAATTAAAAATGAAAAGCCAAGAACATAGAAAGAGTTTTTCAAACTACTAAAAAATGTTGATGGCCATAATTTATTACAGGTTTTTCAACAAATGATTATTTAGTTCATATTATTTCAAACTTATAAAGAATTTTGATAGCCATAATTAGCGGACAATATAGCAGATCGTATAATTTGAATGAATCAATAAAAACATATCGAAGTGGGCTTGCCATTCCATTTCAATTAACCAAATAAAACCCAGTTAGTGGGATGTCCTTGTGCATCTAGAACTTAATATAAAACATATATAATTAAATGTATGTAATTTAAATTATAATGTACATATAGGGGAAGTTTCCGCTAAAAAGTAATTTTTCTTTAAGAAACCGAGTCAAACGAACTCCGATTTAACTAATTTCAGCGGTGTTGGAACCGACTCGTCGAAATAAAGCCTTGAGTTAAACCCTAAAAGCTAAACGCTATGCTAAACCCAAAAAAACCTAAATCCCCCACCCCACCCCCCAAAAAAACCTAAATCCCCCACCCCAAAAAACCTAACCCCCCCACCCCCATCCCCCAAAAAAACCTAAATCCCCCACCCCCAAAAACCTAACCCCCCCACCCCCATCCCCCAAAAACCTATATCTCCCCACCCCACCCCAAAAACCTCGACGATCCGGTTTCAACGCCCGTTGGAATGAGCTCAATCGGAGTTCGTTTGTCTCGCTTTCGGTTAAAAAATAAATCATTTCTCATGTTTCTTTAGCGGAAATTCACTTCTTATTTGAACCTTCCCCTATACATATATTTTCAAATCTTACGGTCCGGTACGAACGTTTTTAGGCATAAACTGTAAACCAAACCGTTCGCTACGGTTTGCAATTTTTTAAACCGACCGTTCAAAAGTTAACAGAAAAAACCGATCACGAACCAAACCGATAACCGGTTTGAACGGTTTTACAGCTTTAAACCGAACCATGAATACCCCTAATTATGGGTCTTAACTCTTAACCCTTATTCATACCGGGCCCAGTTAAATTAAGCCCAAAATTAAACCAATATATGGTCTTTGTAACTCATAGCTAGAGAACGGTTTCAAATTCACCTAACAATTCTGCAGTTTAGGAGACGTTTCAACTTTCCAGGTTAGAACTTTCATTATCCTTTAATTTATGAAAATCACTATTTGTTCAGAAGCAAAATCGTTAGGTTTACGAAACTAGGGTTTCAGACATGCATCTGAAGAGAATTGTTCCTTCTGTTAATGTATGAAAATCACTCGTTAAATCGAATGGCAATGGTTAAGATTGTTTGCTAGTAGGGGTGGCAATCTTGACCCATTCTTTCTTCAAAGAATGGGTCAATTTGGGTTCGATCAGCGCATGTTTTGGGTGCCCAATTGAAGATCGAAGATTTGGAAACAACCCAAGATAGCGTGACGTTGCTGCGTACCAATTTGCAAATAAACCGGGATCACATGAAAGCCCCGGTCGATATAAAAGGGCGTGAACTGAATTTTGAGTTTGGAGATGTGGTTTTGTCACAAATTCAGCCTTATTTACATTTGAAACAACTGCCACCTAGGTCTCATGGTCCTTATCGCATCATTCCTTTGTCGGGGGTGATAAATATTGAACTCTTGTCATTGTTTTTCCTCTCCATACACATGAGATACAAATCAATATAAAGAGATGAGGTCCACAATTAACTCCTAAGATTGTGGATCACCATCAATACAAAATCATAATTGATTCCTAGAAACATGCATCATCATAACAACCAAATCACAAACATAACGGCTACATTAATGGTAAATAATATGACAATAGTTTCCTTCAATATTCCCCCTCAGCTTGAGCGTGGATATGTGGTTACGTTCAAGCTGGATCTGAATGTCTCGAATAAGTATCTCGGTAAGCCCTTGGTGAAGATGTCGGCGTATTGTTGTGGTGATGGAACATGGAGCACTCTAACGTGGCCTATTCGAACTTTTTCACGAACAAAGTGGATGTCCATTTCGACGTGCTTGGTACGCTGATGTTGCACGGGATTTCCGGATAAGTAAACGGCAGAGACGTTGTCACAAAATACAATTGTGGCTTTGTTTGTTGGAGTCTTTAGCTCAAGTAGAAGATTTCGAATCCATGTGGCTTCCGCAACAACGTTTGCTACCCCTCTATACTCGGCTTCCGCACTTGATCTAGATATGGTCGGTTGACGTTTTGAGGACCAAGAGATCAGGTTATCACCGAGAAAGATACAATAACCCGACGTGGAGCGTCGAGTGTCCGGGCACCCTCCCCAATCTGCATCCGAGTAGGCAACTAACGAGCGACTTGGTGAAGCGGATAGCCGTAGCCCCAGATCGATGGTGCCATGAATGTAACGTAATACACGTTTCATAAAGTCGAAATGAATATCTCTCGGCGCATGCATGAATAGGCAGATTTGTTGCACCGCGTATGATAAATCGGGTCGGGTGATGGTGAGATATTGAAGTGCTCCGGCTAAGCTTCGGTATAATGAACCATCCGGTAGTGGAGTCCCGTCGGTGGCACTAAGTTTGGAGTTAGTATCGACGGGAGTGTAACAAGGTTTGCATGCGGTCATGTTAGCCCTATGAAGGATGTCTCGAGCATACTGAGCCTGAGCGAGGAACAAAGACTGGTGATCTCGGGTAACCGTGATTTCGAGGAAGTGATGAAGGGATCCCAAGTCAGACATGGCAAATTCAGTGGATAGTTGGGAGCTGAATCTTTTGAGAAGCTCAGGATGGCTAGCCGTGAGAACAATATCGTCCACATAAAGTAGAAGATAGGCTATGTGGTTACCATTGTGGTAAATAAATAGAGATGTGTCACACATGCTGTTGTGAAAGCCCAAGGACGTGATGAAAGACGAAAAGCGAGTATACCATGCTCTCGGCGCCTGTTTTAATCCGTATAGTGATTTCTTTAGCAAGCAAACATGATTGGGGTGAGCGGGGTTAACAAAACCGGGCGGCTGGTACATGTAAACGGTTTCCTGAAGATCGCCATTGAGGAAGGCGTTTTTGACGTCCAACTGATGTATCGGCCATGATTGTGACACGGCTAATGAAAGAACTGTACGAATGGTAGCCGGTTTGACAACCGGGCTAAAAGTCTCGGTGCAATCAATGCCAACTGTTTGAGATTTTCCATTACACACGAGGCGAGCTTTGTACCGCTCCAATGTTCCATTAGCATTAAATTTGTGACGGAATAACCACATTGAGTTGATGACCGGGCTATTTACGGGCCTCGGAACTAACTCCCATGTATTATTAGCCTGCAAGGCACTATATTCATTGTTCATGGCACGTAGCCAGTTCTGGTCCGATAATGCTTTGGTATGTGAATTAGGGACGGGTGAGATGTTTGTTGTGGCCGCGAGATTGTATCGGGGGTTAGGTTTGGAGACACCGACTTTGGAGCGGGTTTGCATGGGATGGTCATTTGTTGGAGGTTGGGGTGGGGATGGTGTTGGGTTTGTTTCAGCATGTTGGTTAGAGGGGTTTTGTATGGGGGATTGGGTTGTTGGTGGGTTTTCATGAGATTGGGGTGGTGGTGGGTTTTGCATGGTTTGCATGGTTTGTTGGGGTGGTGGTGGGTCTTGCTCCACAGATTGGTTTGTATTTGGGGTAGGTGAGTTTAGGGTAGGTTGATTGATAGTATTAGTATTGGTATTATTGGTGGGTGTGGTGTTGGCAGTGGGGTAGGATGGGGGAAAGAAGTGAGGGTTAATGGGGGTGGGGTCATCAAGGAAGGTGTAAGTAGTGGGGGTGGTTAACTCAGTGAAAGGAAAGTTGGTTTCGTCGAAGATCACATGGCGTGAGAGATGTACGCGACCCGTGACCGGATCATAGCATCTATATCCGCGAAAGTCGGATGGATAGCCAAGAAAAACACACCGCGCAGACCGCGGTAAGAGTTTGTTTGGTTGAGTGGCGGACATGTTAGGGTAGCACGCACAACCAAAAATGCGAATGTGATCATATGTGGGTTGGCGGAAGTATAAGGCATAGGCGGGTGTTTGGAAATTTAGGCGAGTGGTGGGTAAAATGTTGTGGAGGTACGCCGCTGTGTGGAGCGCCTCAACCCAAAATTGGGGTGGAAGGCGGGCGTGAACTAGAAGAGCCCGAATGACATCGTTTAAGCGACGAATCATCCGTTCCGATCGACCATTTTGTTGGGAGGTTTGGGGACAAGAAAAGCGAAAAAGGAGACCATTTTTGTCAGCAAACGTTTTGAAGTTATTATTATCGAATTCACCGCCGAGGTCACATTGAAACGTTTTAATAGGTAAGTGAAATTGGGTTTGGATAAGTTTGTGAAATTTGGTGAACGTGTTAAAGGCGTCGGATTTAAATTTGAGTGGGTAAAACATAATGAGTATAGTTGTCAATCAAAACCATATAATACTTATAACCAGAATTACTTAAAATAGGAGATGTCCACAAATCGCAATGAACAATGTCAAAAGGCATAAAAGTTTGAGAAACCGAATCCATAAAAGGTAAACGTTTACTGTTTGACAATTGACATGAAGAACAAAAAGACGATTCAACATTTTTATTGCATGAAATACTAAAAGTACGTTGAAGATGGCTTAGCACGTTCGCTCCGGGATGTCCGAGACGATCATGCCATGGTAGATGAGTGGTGGATGATAGCAAAGTAAATTCTGGCTTTGTGAAAGGGTATAGATCTCCACTGCTATTGTGACGGGAAAGGAGCCGTCCATCCTTGAGGTCCTTCAAAGAAAAACCAAAGGGGTTAAACTCAGCGGAAACTTGGTTATCAATAGTAAATTTACGTACAGATAATAAATTTTTGATAACACAAGGTGAGTGTACGATGTCATTAAGTATGTAAGTTTTGTTTGGGAGGGTGTACAAGCCATTACCGGAACCAGTGATGGGTAGGCGTTGGCCGTTTCCAACAAATATAGGACTTGGAGATAATAAAGATGGGGTTAGTATAGTACCTGGATCGGATGTGATGTGAGACGAGGCCCCCGTGTCCATGTTCCAGTGAGGGTCTTGATAGTTTAAACTCATGTTTGAGAGTGCAACACCAATGTCACTTGGGCAAAGAGCATTTCCATGTTGTTGACCGAAACCAGGAGGTGGGTTTGAAGTGGGTTGTTGTGCTAAATGGGCTTGATGTGGTTGTTGAAAGTGAGTAATTGGTTGTTGAGGGTAGTGGTTCGGGTGAGACGGGTATGGTGTGGGTGGTGGTGCCCAAGGTGGTTGGGTAAAGGGCTGTTGGGAAGGGATTGTCATGTTGGTTTGGTGGTGTTGTTGGCCCAACGAGTTATGAAATTGTGCTCCCCAAGAACTAGATCCACGACCACCAGTGGATGGAGGTGGTCGGCTGCTGCCGCCTTGTCGCCCCCCACGCGTATTATGACCACGGCCTCTTGCTGCCTTTGCCGGTTCATAGTTCCGGCCCCGATAACCGTTGGGATAAGGAGACCGGGTTGAATCGGTATGAGTGGGGGTATTAGAGTGCAAGAGTACCGTGTCACGACTGTTGTTGGATCTAGCAGCAATTCGAGTTTGTTCGTCTTCAATCATGTTTCGAGCAACCTCCCATGTGGGTTTGTTTTGGTTTATGATTGCAGCGATGGTGTCGTATTCAATGGGAAGTCCGCGAACCATTTGTATAACTAGGCGGCTTTCATTGACCGGTTGATCAACATCGCGTAATTGCTCAGCGATGTCCTTCAAGGTTTGGCAGTAGTTATCAAAGGAGCAACATGAGTTGAGGGTGGTGTTGGTAAACTTGGTTTCAAGGGTTACGGCTCTGGCGTGTTTATTGTTGACAAAGATATCTTGGATTTTTAGCCATGCGGCTCTAGCCGTGATATCGGTGTCAAGAACACGGGCGAGAAGATCGTCGGATAACGTGCTATATATCCACTGGAGGATGAGAGCATCGAGTTCGAACCATGCGGAGAATTTTGGGTCAGATTCGTCAGGTGGTTCGGTGCCGTCTATGTGATGGAGAACTTTGTAGGCACGGACATGGAGTTTGAAGAGCTTAACCCAAGATGAATAGGTTACTTTCTTGCCGTCGAGAGTTCGTATTTTATTGTTGATGTTGGTGACGGTGTAGGCCGGGTGTAGGGGTTGTTTCTCTAGTGGAGTTTGGTTGTTTATGGCTGAGGAATCATTGGAGGAAGACATAGTGTTTGTGGAAGTAAAATAAACGGTAACGGAAAAGAGACGGAAAAAAAAAATTAAGTTTTGTTTATGGCTCTGATAACCATGATAAATATTGAACTCTTGTCATTGTTTTTCCTCTCCATACACATGAGATACAAATCAATATAAAGAGATGAGGTCCACAATTAACTCCTAAGATTGTGGATCACCATCAATACAAAATCATAATTGATTCCTAGAAACATGCATCATCATAACAACCAAATCACAAACATAACGGCTACATTAATGGTAAATAATATGACAATAGTTTCCTTCAATAATATTATATTAGTCAACGGGTCAATTTGGGTCACCTCATATTAGTTGACGGGTCAATTTGGGTCATCTCATATTAGTTGACGGGTCAATTTGGGTCACCTAAAATTAGTCAATGGGTCAAAATGTATTATAAAACTTGTTAAATTAAAAATAATGCAAATGGGATAGCCTCCCCACCAACGTCACGCCACCACCCACCGCCACCCACTCTACCGCCGCCTCGCCGCCACAACCCCCGCCGCCCACCACCACCACATCGGCACCCCTCGCCACCCCTCTCCCGCTGCTGCGGCCTACCGCTGTACTCCTCCCCCCACCACTGCCGCGCCACTAACGCCACCCCTTCACACCACCACCACCACCACCATCACCCGACGTCCTGTTGCGTTCGACGCTTTGCCGCCGCCACCACCACCACACGCATTCGCCGCCAACCACCCGCCACCGCCTGTTGCGGCGACCTACCAACCCCCACCCCCACCACAACCACCCCACCACGCCGCCATCGCCCAATCCTACCCACCATCGTCGCCACCCATACCCACCCCACCCCCACCCTAACCCCCTCCCCACCCACCCACACCCCTCCATGCCGCCATCGCAAGATCGTCCCCACCCCCACCTCACCCTACCCCACCCCACCCCACCCCACCTACCCTACCCACCCACCCACCCTACCCACCCACCCCACCCTACCCCACCCTACCCCACCCACCCCACCCCGCCATCGCAAGATCGTCGCCACCGCCTGAGGAAGGGGGTGGGTGTGGTGGGGGTAGGGTGGGGTGGGGCGGGGGTGGGGGTGGGGTGGGTAGGGTAGGGGTGGGGTAGGGGTTGGGTGGGGACGATCTTGAGATGGCGGGTGTGGTGGGTGGGGAGGGGGTAGGGTGGGGTGGGTGAGGTGGGTGGCGACGATCTTGCGATGGCGGGGTGTGGTGGGTGGGGTGGGGCGGGGGCGGGGGTGGGGGTGGGGGTGGTGTGGGTAGGGTAGGTGGGGTGGGTGGGGTAGGGTGGGGTGGGGGTGGGTTGGGACGATCTTGCGATGGCGGCATGGAGGGGTGTGGGTGGGTGGGGAGGGGGTTAGGGTGGGGGTGGGTGCGATGGGGTGGGGTAGGGTGGGTGGGGGTGGGGGTGGGGTAGGGTTGGGTGGAATGGGGTAGGGTGGGTGGGGGTTGGATGTGGTGGGGTAGGTGGGTGGCCGCGATCGGGCGATGGCGGCGTGGTGGGGTGTGACGGGTGGGGGTGGGGTGGGGGTGGCGTAGGGGTGGTGGCGATGTCATTTGGACTCGAACTCAATTGATAGTTTTTTTTTAAAACAACCCGTTTTGACCCGGACTAATTTTGCTCCAAATCCGTTTTGACCCGAACCCATTCTGACCCGAACCCGTTATGACCCGAACCCATTCTGACCCGAACCCGTTATGACCCGTGACCCGAACCCGCCCGACCCGCCCAGTTTGCCAGGCCTATTTGCTAGTGAAAGGTGATCATGATGATCCGGAATCGTTAGGTTAATGAAACTAGGGTTTCAGACATGCATTTATATCTTTCACATGTGGAAAATATGCTAATTGATAAACAAATCAAGCCTTCTAGGGTTTGTATTTGTGAATTGAATTTTAAATCTCTTGTTTTATGTTTATGCTTCAATCTTTCTTCTTGTTAGAATAATGAATCCGGTCCAGGGGAAGCATAAAGCATCTAAGTTTGAACCAGAGGATTTTATTAGCAAAATGCCGCATAATGTGGTAACCAATATTATGGATCGGCTGCCATTACAATATGCGGTAAGGACGGGTATCTTGTCGAGAAACTGGAGGTTTAAGTGGACTATGCTTAGCCAACTCGTATTTGATGAGAACTTCTATAGGTATTTATCAGAAAGAGGACGTGAAGATAGTTTTGGAAGAATTATATGTAGGCTTCTTATTCATCTTAAAGGTGCCATTACAAAGTGTGTCCTCTACATATGCTACTTCGATTATGCTGAAGATATCAGTCATTGGATACTGTTCTTGTCTGAAAAAGGAATTAAGGATCTCACTCTTGAGAAGAAGCATTCAAAGCCACTTAAGTTGCCTTCACATCTCTTCTCTTGTTTGGAGTTGAAACATTTGAAGCTTCATAACTGTTGTTTCAACCCACCACCTAGTTTTCACGGTTTTCCAAATCTACTGAGCTTAGAGTTGCATGATGTTCAATTTGAAAGCGGGAAATTCGGGGAGTTTTTTGCTCAGTGTCCTGTATTTGAGATTTTGAACATGGATTATCCCCGTAAGATGTGTTACAATACGGGTTTACCTAAACTGAAACTTTCTGAGGCTGCAAATCTCAAAATATTATCTCTGTTCTTGTGTAATCTTGACAAAACCGGTCTCAGTGGTATCTTTGAGCTTATGGGCTTTCTTCCAAAACTTCAAGAGCTTGATTTAAATTTTAGTAACTGTAAAGTAAGGCTAAGTTGGGTATTTAAAGTTTACATTACAGCTTATTCTTTTTCATAAAGTTTAATAGCTAATCTATTGATGTACCACTTTTCTTATAGTTCACAGAAGGTGATGATAACATGAAGTTCCCTACCACCTTCCCCTGCGTCAAGATTCTTAAATTATCATTAGATTTAAGCAATGGTATTATGTTATCACGTGCTTTTCAAATGACTAGGAGCTTCCTGAATCTGCACACCCTTGAAATTACAACAGGGGAAAGGGTATATATGCATCATACTGTTCGTCTTATAATATCATATATAGTTTTGCATTTGATTATTTAGTCATTCTTGCAGGAGACTCTCTCGACCGGAACTTGTTCTCCAGACGTAGATCACAACACGATGGGGCCGCTGCAGCAGCTTCGGAGGGTGGTGTTCACATCGTTTAGAGCTTTAGAGAACGAAGAAAGTTTGATAAAGTATTTACTTGCGTGTTCCCCTTTCCTGAAAAAGATCATTATTTGTCCCCACTGTCATCTAGCACCCGGTGAACAATTGAAGTTTGCTAAGAAGTTGTTGAAACTCCAACGAGCCTACCCTGCGGTAGATATCGAGTACTAGTTTTAGTTGTTTTGAACCTGTCTTTTATTTGCTGCTTATTTGTATGAATTTATGGCCAGTTGTTTGTCTGGTATGAATTAATTAAGGTGAAGTTTGGTCACTTTCTTTGGAATCATATGTGAAACACCACTTAAGTTGCCTACCCATCTTTTCTCTTGTTTAGAGTTAAAACATTTGAAACTTTTTAATTGTTGTTTTGATCCTCGACCTAGTTTTCATGGTTTTCCGAATCTATTGAGCTTAGAGTTGTCGGTGTTTAATGAAAGCTATGATCTTGGGGAGATTTTTAACGGGTGTCCCTTACTTGAGATTTTGAACCTGGGCTATCCAGGTTCTATAGGCAAACTAAAACTAGTTGAGTTTGCAAAACTTGAAAATCTCAAAATATTATCTGTCATTAAGTGATCTTGTCCCGGAGATCACAAGTTCCGGTACTATCTTTGAGCTTGTGGCTTCTCTTCCAAAACTTCAAGAGCTTGATTTGGATTTTCTATGCAGCAAGGTAAAGCTAAGTTGTGTCTTTGAAGCTTACTTTTCAGAAACATAGTCTAATTTTTTCATAATCTAAGACGGTTGTAGTAAAAGTTTATCGCTATTTTACAAGGTATTCATTATACTGTAACAATTCTCTAGCCATTTTTTGTATAGTCTTATTTGTATGAATTTATCCCCATGTTGCGTAAGGAGAAATGTAGACGTGTTGATCAACTTTTTTATTTAATCAAAATAACCGTTGGAAACACTGGCATTTTCCCTGATACGGCTGTTTATGGGCCTCAAATGGAGAACCATGAAAATGTGAACAGTGAACTGTTGTCTTCGGTCGGGTTGAACTGTTGAACCGAAACCAAAAGTTATTGGGCTGCAAACTTGGCTTCAAGATAATGAAAGGGTTGTAATTAGTTTCACTTTGGTTGGCTGTAAAAGTAATACGTTGGTGAGTTGAAACCTAATGGGCTGCAAATTGCAGTTCACAGAAGTAATGTAGTTGCTCATTGGTTGTAAGTTTCAACAGTTATGTACATCAAACTTTATAACGTGATTTTAGCCCTAATCGTTCACAAAATAGTACTTTTAATTTACATAAATCAAACTTGAAAAATATTCAAACTTAAAAATGTAAGCATTCATGGTTATAAGTGTAGTTTCTAATAATTCAATCGATCTTTCAATAATCTAAAAAAGGATATATTATATGGAGAAAGGATATACATAGCAAATATAAAACATATACAATTCATAAATTACAAAATACAATCGGATATGTATATATCTGCTAATACGCCCCCACTGTCGTAGCCGTAGTCGTACGAATGCAATGACTGGACCAAAATCGTTCAAATAGTTGTTGCGGGAGTCCCTTTATGAAATATCAGCATATTGGTAAACCCCCCTGCTCTTTCGTATGTATCTTTCTCGATTACCCGGCCAATTACCGGTGCCTTGACCTCTCCATGGGCAAGCTCATCCTTTCCCGACACATCACCTTCAAGCAACCATGGATGCCCAGTCCCCATCATCTGTGTTATATGTTTGAAGTTGTGAGAAGTATTGTCGACTTTTGTTGGTAACTTTCCATATATTTGAGCAATCTTAATAAGTTAGATAATGTTTTGTTTAACCTTTTCACCTCGTCAAAGAGTTTTACACAAAAATGGGTTAGTTACTTTTGTTTAATCAAAAGGACATACTATGCTCTCCTCTTTGGTTTGTCTTAATCCCTATTTGAGTATATACTTCTATGTAGAATTTGTAGGAAATGGGTCACAATTTTATTAAAATGATTTTAATAAAAAATAATAAAGATAATCTCTTTATACATTTGGGAAACTGTAGTACACATACCGTATACAAATCCAACAAAAAAAAAAGACATGAAATAGATTGGTTCAAAACGTAGTCTTCTACAAGAGCTTGAATCACGTCGTTTTGTAGGACACTATATCTAGATCTTCAAAATATAGAGTCTTCAACATTGTTCTTAAAAAATGTCTTCATGTAGTCTCCTTTGCTGCAAGAATAAACAAACAAATGTTGACGGATGTGGCTGAGGCACGTGTTCAACACGCTTCCCTTAAAAGAGATTTCGCGTCTCCACTTAGACAACGCGTCTGTCTCCCAGGGTACAACAACCGAAGTGGTCTGTACTGCCGGAGATGGCTCACGCGCCCGAGGTTACACCGGGTAACTTGTGTATTAGAACTTGGAAGGATGAGGATGAAGGTAAGAGAGTGGTCATCTCTAAATTTCCTTGGAAGGAAGAAAGATTTCTTTGGTTTGTGTGATTTTTAGTAACACCAGTTTTTTTTAAGATGTAGAAAGATGAACAAGATATGTTCATATATATCAACACAAACCATAACATCCATGCTCATAAATCATGCATTAATCAAGAATTAAGTAACATACTAAAGTGTAATAAAAATAGACTTTTGAGATGTCCATAACTTCCATACAAAATCAAAAGTCTCAAAAATTATATTAACTTGTAAAAAATCATAAAAGCATGGACTTTCTAGATCTCATGAAGCATCTTGTTAAAAACAATATAGTATTGGTCATCATATGATTAGTGATATAGCATTGTTTATACAGACAACTTATTCGATATCTCATTCATCCTTGCATTAGTTAACCACATTTTTTACAAAATTTTCCAACAGAATTGTATGAAAGACTTATTATAAATAGTATAATCTTTCCAAGATGCATTTGAATTTAAATTTGTTTCAAAAACTATTTAGATTAATTTTCAAGTTCGTAAATATTATGAGTATGAGTTTTTATAAAATAAGCTTTGAGTTATAAAAATCATTTATCTTGTAATTTATTAGTATCTTTTTGTATGTTAATAATTTACCTCTCTTGATTCACAATATAACCATGTTGTAATTTATTTTATCACTTTTTCAAACAAGTATTTTAAATCTTCTAACACATAGGCTTTGTTGAATTATAACTTAAGATGATTAATCATGGGTATACGGACATGTATGTGGCATATACTCATAATTGATGAACTAGTAATATTTCAAGTCACATTTGGTTAGTCATTATAAAAACTAAGGAAACTAATTAAAGTTTAGCATTGTTTTCCCAACACCTTGTTGGGTATCGAGTAAAAAGTCACCTTTCACTAGCAAACAATATTAAAATAGGTTATCGCTATAATCAACTTTTAGAAACATTAAAACATATTCTAACCTTGAAAGTTCGAAACAAGGATTTATTATCTTGTTCCGGTGGATGAAGAGTTATTCGGATTCATTTGAAGTCGCTTCTTCTGGCGTACAACTCTAAATAAGTAAATATCCCCCTATTTATTCTCTATTTCATGTATTTATCTTTATTTTATTATTTATTTTAATCTTATTATTAAATTGATTTATAAGGTCCAATTAATCCAGAGACAACATAATTCAATAAACACATAGGGAGGCCTCCAAACATGTTGAAGAAAGTCTTTATAGTAAAGGTGTAAAGATCTCCGACATGAGGGAGCCTCCAGACATGTGAGGGGACAGAGAAGGGGGGGGGGGGGGTGTTCGTGGTGGAGGGATGAGAGAAGTAAAGCAGACCAATGTGAAACGGAGAGAGCGTTCCTTTTCGTTAGAGATGGTCTTAAACTAAGTAGATGTTAAAACCTTATTAACGTAATTCACTATCAGATAAGTGATCCAGTCTTAGTTTCTCATGCTATTTCAAAACAAAAGGCACATTTAATTTACAATAAAATCATTGTTGTAAGCGTTTGAATTCTTCTACCAGAATCAGATCAGGATCTTGTTTTCTACATTTAGCCCTATTTGAGGTCACGTGTACCTAGTGCAAGTTACTCTTTCCTTGTTCACAATCGTTATTGGTTAGCACCATACTAGTGTGGTCTCATAAGTTTTCTGGTAATAAGTTTACACAATAAAAAAATCCATTGCTATAATAAGTAAGAGTGGTGCCAAAAGCATAATAAATATAATAACCAAATTCACACAAAAAACTATGTGAAATACAAAAGGTTCAAACTACTAAAACTAGTAGATATAGACTTCGGCCATGGGGGAGGCTCGATGGAGCTCCAACAACTTCTTAGCAAACGTCAACTTGCCAATAATGGTGTCAATAACTATGTACTCTAGAAAGGGGGAACAAGCTAGTAAATACTTTATGAAATGTATTTCATTCTCGGAACCGTTAAAATATTCAAACACCACACTTCGTAGCTGCAGCTGTTCCATTGTGTGGTAGTCTATCTCAGGAAAAGTATGTGCATGGGTTGGGACATTATCCTCTTCTTGAACCTACAAGGTCAAATTATTAGTATTAAGACTCCAAGACAAGAAACATGACACATATATATTTCACTTACTTCGATCTTGAGGGACTGCAAATTCGGTGAGCCCCGCGTCATTTCAATAACACATGATAACATATTACCACTGCTCAAATCTATCAAGTATAACTCAAGAGTCTTGAGGTAGGGAAAGGCGATACGAAACTTTCTAGCACCTTCTTCTCCGATTAACTATAGGGAAAGTGGTATGTAAAAGGCATCATTAAGTAGTTGGTAAATTCACAAAAGTTTTGTGGCTGTATAATGTGGGAAGGGTTTAAATGATAATCAACTTTTTATGTGATAACCATGATAATCACTCTCAAACAATCACATAATTTATAATTATTTTTTCTTTGAGTTGTTAAAAGAGTATTTAAGTATCTTGAACATAAATACGAAAATAATGGGTCTTACATATACGTACCAAATAATATTACATACACGTGACACATAGTGTTTACGTATATGTAATACTAACAGAATGATAATTGGTACATATACGTAACACTATGTTTGAAATTTGTTTTCATGGTTAGGACATAAATATTAGTTATCATTTGAAACTCACCCTATATAATGTAAGGTAAATTTCTAAGACCTAAATTAGCCTTACATTGCACTTTGCAAAACTCAAATAAAGCTCTTGAAGTTTTGGAAAATAACCCGCAAACTTAAAGATGGTAGAACTTTTGATCGTTATACTGTCGAGATCACACAATGACAAAGATAATGTTTTGAGATTTTCGAGTTTTGCAATCACAACAAGCTTCATTTTTCTCATACGTTCCTCATCATTACCAATACACAGAACCTCAAGTAAGGGACACCAAGAGATAAATTCCCCACAATTGCCACTTTCAAACGTTACGTCGTAAAACTCTAAGCTTAATAGATTTGGAAAACCATGAAAGCTAGGTGGTACATAAAAAGAACAGTTTTGAAGCCTCAAATGTTTCAAGTCTAGACAAGAGAAAAGATGGGTATTCAACTTAAATAGTGTTTGCCGAAAATTTACAAGAGTGAAGTCCTTAATTCCTTTTCTAGACAAGAACAAGATCCAATGATTAATATCCTCACCATCCAATACCATGTAATCTGGTATATAGAGCAAAAACTTTGTTATGGGACCTTTAAGATGAAGAAGAAGTCTACTTAAATCCCTCCCATACTTAGAGAACCGATGTTTAAATACAAGTTGGGTAAGCATAGTCCACTTAAACCTCCAATTTCTTGCCAAGATGCTAGTCCTCACAGCATCTCGTATTGGTAAGTGATTCATAATATTAGTTATCACATTCTCGGGCATGTTGCAAATAACATCTCCCGAGTCAAATTTAGATGCTTTATTACGTCTCCGGACGACCTTTTCCATTGTTCTAACAAAAAAACAGATCGACATAAGCTATAAGTATATATAAGTCAACGGAGTAACAAATCAATGAACTTCGATGCCATAAGTATAGCTATGGTGTTGGTGATTTTAGTGGTATCTAACTATGGTGTATAATTGAGTTTACTTAGTAACCAAATGAGAAGTCATATGAAACATCAAATAAGTTGGTAAGTGTGAAGTGCATATTTGTTTGATGATTTTGTAACTTTTGTTGCTAAAAACCTTATTATATCAAGGGGCAAAAACCCATTCAACAACAGGGGTCGGGGGCGCTACCCTCGTTAGCAGGTCCTAAGGGCAGCAGCCCCTAATAGGGTCCAAAGGACAACAACCCCCGGCTAGGTTAAGAAAATGTTTTATTATGCATCAGAAAATGATTTTGGAAGTGAAAACTTATAAGATGGTCCTCCATAATAGTTTGGGCATGATGACTAGTTTACTCCTCTGGAGTAAGACTGTCTATAAGTTTGTTTCTATGGAGTAAGATTGTCTCTCCGGAGTAGATTGTTTCTCCGATTAGATTGCATCTGCTGAGTAATTATTCTCTTGGAGTAGATTACCTCTCCAGAGTAGAATGACTTGACATTTATAGATTGACACTTGTAGTGGTTTTCGGCTAATATCCATCACAAAGTTTCATTGTTTTTTTACTTGATATATACATGCGGATTTTGTCCGTTCAAGATATAGAAATACATATTCATTACTGAATTTCTCTCAAAGTCTTATTCGATTGAGATTTCGACAGTACCATCTAATTGTTTCAATCTAAAAGTGAATGACGATTTTCAGAGAAATCTAGAAACAATGATTTCGTATTACTACATAATTGGCGTCATTATTTCTTTAAATTTGAAATTCTCTATTTACAATGCATTCTCATGAATAAAAAAATATTTTGTGATGCAACTGCTGAATCAATATATATTCATTATTCATATAAGCTCTCCATGTGACTAGTAAACTAAGGGGTGCTTGGATTGACTTATTTAACCTCCTTATAACTTATTAACTTTTAAAAAATGAGATAAGTCAATAAGTATACTTGGCTCCTTTTACTTTTTCTCCTCCTTTTAGTGATTTTTGAGAAGTAAGAATAACTTACTTATTACTTTTTAAATAAGTCAATAAATAGTTTCAAATAAGTAATCACAAACAAGGCCTAACTAGTTCTGATTCAAAGAAATCCTAACCTCGAAAGCGGTTCCAGTGAGTGACTGCAAATTGCTCTACTGTGACGTTAGTAACAAAACGCAAAAGTAGAAATCACCTAGCTAGAAACACGTTGTGATCATTCTCTGATAGTTATTTAGTTTCTGACACGGAGAGTTCAGAAAAAAATTGAAGCTTTGAATTTTTCTTTTACACTATAATAAATGTCTCTTTCAAACAAGAACATGATAGTGGTATTATCGATGTATTTAAGGTGTCCTCTCAAAATTATCGAAGGTTTATAACTTTATATCTTCTCTCAAATATACAATTAAGATAAATTTTAACAGCAAAATTTTCTAAGTTTAATACACCATAGATGTATTTTGGAGGACTTTAAAACCAACTTTTTGGTTATTGTTGGCTTAATTGTTGTCGGTCCCAAGAAACAGACGCAACCTATGAGTTAAGGGGTTTTATTGGTTTACTTAATAACCAAGTTATGGTTATTAGGTTTTTTGTTAGCAAAGTTTGTGTTAACATTATAAAAAGATGTTACCGGGTTATGGTTTCATTAAGAGAGTTGTAATAGAGTTCTTTGAGTTATATTTTCTCTGATTAATAATATTGTGAGTTGTCCAATTTCACATTTTTGTTTGTTTTGTTTGAGTTATATCGATATGAGTTTGTTTGTCTTTTTGTTCGCAAAAGACGTTTATTTTCTGGTGCATGTTGGTTGTGTCTGTTTGCAATCACTGACGGGGTGGTGTTGTGATCAAGGGTCAGCAGAATAAAACGATTGTCGGTGTTTGTATTGCGGTTAGGGTTTGACAAGGCTGGATCAAAATCCATCTACGTTGGTTACATAGAAAAAGTAACAAAAAACATGAGTGATAAAGAAACTCCGAAGACAAGCGGATGGAGTGGGAATACGAAGGCGTTACAATGTCAATGTCCCATGCATAACCCTACTAACTATATGGTATGCGTTATGCGGATGAAGGTGATCATGAACGTGCACAATGTTTGGGAAGCCATAGATCCGTGTACGGTTGAAGCGGACAAGATCAACGTGGTGATTGCGTTGTTGTTTCAATCGATCCTATAAACTACAATCTTGCAAGTGGGTAACCTGGAGACGGCCAAGGGGTATTGGGACGCGAATAAGACGCGCAGTTTGGGAGCTGGTAGGGTTAAGGAGGCGAGATTACAAAACCTCATGTTCGAGTTTAATGGACCGAAGATCAAGGAGACGAAGACCATAGAAGAGTTTATGGCTAAGCTCTCAGGTTCTGCATCAAAGGCGTCAGCTTTGGGGAGGTGATTGAGGAATCAAAGTTAGTCGAGAAGTTCCTCAATAGCCTACCTTAGAGCAAATACATTCACATTGTGGTTTCGGTTGAACAAGTCTTAGATCTCAAGACTATCGGGTCTGAAGATGTTGTGGGATGTCTGAAAGCATATAAGAAACGGTTTAGGGAAGAAGATTAGCAGACCGAGACCTAATGTATGCTTATGTTTCACATACCTAAAACTTTAGGCTCCGGTAAGCGGTACACAAACTGAGATGATGAGGACCAAGTAGGAAGACAAGGTCGAGATAACGATCAAGATTATGGATCAAAGAACACGAGTCGAAGGAGAACCTATGATTGTCAAAAGGAAAAGAAGGACATATCACATGTTTAATGTTTTCGTTGTGATAAATTTGGTCACTTCGCGACACATTATCCGAATCATATAAAGAAATAGGAAGAAGCTATAAAGAAATAGGAAGAAGCTATGAAGAAATAGCAAGAAGCCAACTTGGTCGAAATCAAGGATCCATCTTTGTTTATGATGAGATGTGATCAAGAGACGGTTTTCCTCGTTGAAGAAAAAATAATACCATGACGTTTTGAGACCGAGCCAATGGAGAAAGACACTTGGTATCTTGACAATGGTGTATCGAATCACATGGTGGGAAATCATGCTTATTTTTATGAACTGAGTGAACAAGTCGTAGGAAAGGTGAAAACTGAAGACGAATCTATTAGACCTTGAAACAAAACCTCGTTGCACAAAAAAACGTATTCGGATACATGGGTAAGTACATTATGTAAATATATCATGGGGGAGTGGAGGGTTTTGATCCTTTTGTTTCGGTAGGAATAACCTCTTATCACATTGCAGTAGGGACTTTGGGCATATTATCAGGTCTATTCCATCTTAACGTCCGCCTACTCCAACGTGTATACAAAGGATTGTGTATGGGTAATATAGAAACTAACATTAGGGGAAATGGGTCGTTATTGCTAGAAGGGAAAATGGGGGAGCAACGCCTGTTGACCGATGTTTACAACACCTCGAACCTAGTTAGCAACATCTAAAGTCTTGGTCAAGCAACTGAATTTGGATGTGACATTCACATGAAACTTGATTTGCTAACCATTCATGATGATACATGTAAGCTTTTGATGAAGGTGTCAAGGACCAAGAACTTATTATACAAGATTGACATCAAGATAGCATGTCCTGGTATATAAGCTAGCATTGGAGTGAAGAACTTTGCAGCTCGATATCTTCAAAGAGTTGGACCGAAAGATGATAAGCCAAGTACGAGTCATATTCGAATCAAAGATCCAAGTTTCAAAGTTTAAAGTCTAAAGTCAAAGGAAGAAAGTTCAAGAATTCAAAGGTAAAGTCAAGCAATAGATTCAAGCCCAAGGAAAGACGTGTAGTGATCACACGAAGCAAGTGTTTGTTCAAGTTAAGTGGAGCACAAAGAAAAATGCAATAGACATCGGGATCCTCTTGGGAGATAGATGTTATCTAAATCAGGCCCAACTACCCCACCAATCTAGATCGAACCCCCTAACCATGAGAAAATCCACAACTAGGAAAACTCACTAGCTCAACCCAAATAATGGCTCAAAGTGAGGCTCGAACCCAAGACTCCACTACCGGAAGTCTTGTGGCTACAATTGCACCAAATGGCCAACGGTATTAACGGTGATTCTAATACAATAATTGGGGGTAGGGTGGGGGGGATTGTTGGCTCAATTCTTGTCTCGCGCAAGAAACAAGCCCAACCCCCTGTGAGTTAAAGTGGTTTAATGGTTTACTTAATGAACAATTTATTGTTATTAGGTTTTTGTTAATAAAGTTTGTGTTAGTATTATAAACAGATGTTACCGGGTTAGGGTACTATTTCATTAAAAAGTTGTAATAGAGGTTTTTAAGTTATATTTCCTCTGAGTAATAATATTTGGAGTTATCTAGTTTACCGTTTTTATTTGTTTAATTAGTAAGTTGTATATCGATTCAATCCTTGAGTTATTAGTCATACCTCTTAACATCAACATAACCCATTAAGAAGATATAAAGTTAGTTGTAAGACAAATCGACAACCTGCAAGTTTACTTGATTAACTATATAAATATCATAGAGATAACATTTATAAATATCATCGACAACCTGCAAGTTTACTTGATTAAGTATATAAATATCGTTGAGATAACATTGATAGTTTATTACCATGCATAAAATTCTCCGTCTTGAGTCTTGACATAGATATTTAAGTTTGTTGTTCAAATCCTCAAATTTGTAAAAGTCTTCAGATAAATAATTTAATTACAAAAATGTCGCTTTCAATTCATGTAATTTGAAAAGGTTAAAACATCTTTTAATTAAGATAAAAGTCCCCGACGGATCAAACAAAAAACCAGAAAGTAAAAGAAAAATTAACTTTATACATGTCGTCGGTGATAATCGGATCAAACTAAATTTAAAAGTTAAAAAGAAGGGAGAAAGGGGTGGTTTGGGTTTTTATTTTTTAAACTTTTTTTATTAATTGTTTTTTAGTAAGTTATATAAATAACCCTTAACTATGAAACTATCTTAACAATCTGCATGATTAGTCACTACATGTAAAAAGACTAAAATGTCTTTCAATTTAACAAAAGAAACTAACGATGTTAGTGTCATGTGTTTAATTGAAATGAAAATGTAATCATAGCAGAGGGACTCAAAACGTAATTTACTCAAAAGAATTTTTTAAATGTTGTCGGAGATGGATTATCAATAATTATACAAAATTTTTTAAGTGTCATGGGTTTTTTTCGTGGAAATGGGAAGCAGGAAGCTGTTTCTGGGTTTATTCTCGCTGAGACATAGGCTCGAATGTCGGCGCAATAGGTAGCCTGTCCCGACGACAAGTCGTCGGTATAGGTCTCGTAGGGTTTTAACAGGTCAATAAAGTAAAAAACTCTATACCGACGACATGTCGTCGGTATAGAGTTTTCCCAAAATTGTTTTTAATTAAAAAAAAATCCACCGACGAAAATTTAATAAATAAAAGAAAAAAAATCCAAATTGACCTATACCGACGACATGTCGTCGGTATAGGTTTTTCCAGTTTTTCATTGGGCGCCATGTTTTCCCTTTATCTGGCTCAACCCTGTGCCGACGACATGTCGTCGGTATAGGGTCTCCTTTCTCAAATTTCCAAATTAGCCTATCCCGACGACATGTCGTCGGTATAGGTTAACCTATGCCGACGACAAATGTCGTCAGTATAGGCGTCGTCGGCACATGGTCTTTTTCTTGTAGTGCCAAAAGGTAAGAGCATTCACAGCAGATTCTGTATATGTTTGTGAGTGGGTTCTGCATATTTTAGGGAGTTGTTGTGAGTGGAATATAGAGAAAATGTTACTGTTTATCCGTATATTTGTGAAAACATTGTTTCACAAATAAAAAAAAATGGTTTTTCCTTATTTTTTTTGCTCAGAAGTATTGATTTTGGCCTACTGGTTTTATTTTATTTTGATTATAGTGTTTGTGCTCTCCTAATTCATAACAAAAACCCAAATCTGTTTCCAAATTCATTAAAAAATTTAAATTTTTTATGTACAGTATTTCCGACCCCTGTAATTTAATAGTTTAAATTCCGCTATTGATAATAACCCTTTATGCTCCTTACATATCATTATGACACGTGACTGAATATGGCATGATAAGTCAAGTATGATTAAACATAGTCGACCTTGATCAATTATAGTGAATCATACTTGTAAGTCAACTAATGATTAATAATGGTGAATCATCATCAAAAGATAGTAATACATAATCATTATAACTCATTAAGACTAGGGCCGGTTGCCTGGTTGTTTTTTTGACACGGACCTGACAACACGACACTACATGATCATGATACGGAGTTAAACATGTTTTGGTTTGAGCTTAACATGTTTGCGTCTTAAACAGATCGACACGTTTAAGACATGATTAAAACTGTGTCTTAACAACTCATAACTCGTTTAAGCTTTTTAGACAAGATAACTAACATGTTTGTATCTTTAAGTGTTTTAAAAAAAACTAGAAATTAAAATCCGCGCTACGCGGCGGGACGTATTGTATAGTAAATCAAAACGTTAAAACGTATCAAAGGAAACAAAAAAATAATTAAAAAAGAAAACAAAAAAACCCGGATCAAAAAAATTCAAAGACAATGTGCTTCGCGGTGGGAGCGTGGACATTTCTTTCCCCATACCGTTACAGGAGTTTTGTCGTCGTCGGTTCTGCTCGTCAAGAAGTATTAAAGCGAATACCGATACTGGTTACGATAAACGAAAATAGTGACAACGATGTTGCTCGTTTATAAGCGGTTGGGTCTGTCACGATACCACAATGGTTACATCGCTTGCTATACGATCCAAAAAATTACTCGATTTTAATACTGCTACGCTTAAAAAAATAGACCGGAAGTTCACAAAAAAAACTAAGAACATCCGGTTTTTTTAAAACATAACGAACGAAAGTTATTACAGAAAATGAAAAATTATTAGAAAATCAAACAATTTTGAATACTACCTCCTCTAAACAAAATCCGGAACGTTCACAAAAAAAAATCAACCGCACATTCCGTTATTTTTTATTAAACTTAACGAATGAAAGTTATTATTAAAGAACAAAAAAACCGAAATGTAAAAAAAAACTAAAATCAACCGCATATTCCGTTATTTTTTTAAACATAACGAATTTAACGAATGAAACTTTTTATTAAAGAACAAAATTATTAGGAAATCAAACGGGTTGAAAGTGTATGTTCTACATAATGTAAGGGTTAGAAATAAAAAATAAAAATAGAAAAATGGATGGTCCACTTTAAAAAGCCAATCATGGGAGACTACTGTTAACATACTCTCATCTTCATCTAGAATTGTATGTTTAATAATATACATATTAGTATATTGCATATTTAGTATTTACGGCTGCTTCCAATACAATTACAACCCTAGTTGTTTGTTACATTCTTGCAACCCTAGTCGTTTGCTTCCATTCTTCCAATTCCAATCTCTTGAACTCGTCAACCGTCCCTCACGGCTAACTCCCTCTCCGGCTCTCCCTCGTCCTCTCCGGTCTCGACCAATAATTAAGACTTTTATGGATTTTTGTTTCAAATATCTTAAGGATTATGTATTAATTAATACTTTTATGGAATTTACGCAGCATTTGTTTCACCAAAGTACTAGTGATAATAATTAGCAGCATGTGTTTTAAAATCTCTTTGATGTTCCTTGTAGGCTCTTTGACACTCAACATTGATTCTGAGTCTTATGACTTCCTATGCGTCGGTGATTCTCCAAGATCAAAAAGATCCTGCAAAAGGAAGTAGTTAGAAAAAATCTAATAGTGATGAAATTTAATACAAATAAAACGTTAAATTATATACTTACTACAATTGTAGGAAATACGACCTGTTTTTTTGTAATCGGGAACATTCCACAAACTAGAATAATGGAAGGGAACAACCCTTCTAACCTTGTTGGATATCAACCTTATAAAATCCGACGAGTTCTCTCCAACGAACCTGTACCCTCTCCATCTTGTTCAACCTCAATGGATAGAGGCCTCCTCTGGTTTCTTTCAAGAGATATGGGCTTATTTCGATTTATGCGAAATGTTGAACGGTTCGCAAAAGACTCGTTGCGAACATTATGGTAAAATTTTAGGTGTTGCGGGAAATAGCACTTTGAGGAAACATATTGGTAGTCACGCAAAACACACTCAAGGTGAAGATCAAACTCAAATTGGTAGGGATGGAGGAGTTTGACAATACAATGTCGAAAAGGTTCGTGAAAGAATGACACATTTCGTCATTCAAGAAGGATTGTCTTTTGAATACTTTGATAACCCATGCTTGACGAGGATGATACAAGAGACGCTTCAACCGAGTTACACAAATGTAAGTCTTTCTACTTTGAGAATTGATTTTTTAAAAATGTGGAAAAGAGCGAAAAAAAGAATTAATTTTAGGTTTTGAAAATTTAAATACCGGCATTAACTTAACCACAGACGTTTGGTCCGCTCCACATGGTTTACCCGAATCGTACCTTTGCGTTACCGCACATTGGGTTCAACCCAAGTCATGGCAAATGATGAAGCGTACGATTACATTTGATTATTTTGGATATCCACATACCAGTGAAAACTTATTATTGATTTTAGACTCGGTAATTCAAACTTATAAAATTCAACCAAAAATATTTTCAATATCTTTTGATAACGCTTCAAATAACACAAACGCGCTGGAAAAAATAAAAATAAAATATGAACCGCCTTGTAACGGTGTTTTCTTTCATAGTCGATGTGCTGCACACATCATTAACTTGGTTGTGTAAGACGGTCTAAACGTCCAAGAAATAAGAGACGTGAAAGAAAAATTTAAAATGGTGTTATGGAAGCAAAAAAAGATATATAAACTATAGAAACTTGTGCCAACAAACGGATTCCATCTTTTTAGGTCCGAATCGGGACATATCTACTAGATGGAACTCGACATGGAAAATGTTTCAATCGGCCTCAAGGCAAAGAGTTACTTTAAAATATTTTCATGATGAATTTGTCCAAAAGAAACGTTGTTCACAAAAAAATGATAATATAAGTTGGGATACGATCGAGAAACTACCTAATTTACTTGAGGTTTTTAAAAATGCAACTACATGTTTATCGGGAGTTTATTATCACACGTTTTCGCTAATACTTCAACAATTATATTTAATATGTAATAAATTAAAAGAATTTGAATATCATGGCCCTATATTTGCAACAATGGTAATACCTATGAAAACTAAATTTAAAAAAATATTTTCGAAAATGTCGACCGTTATTA
This sequence comes from Smallanthus sonchifolius, assembly GCA_023525975.1. Lineage (NCBI taxonomy): Eukaryota > Viridiplantae > Streptophyta > Magnoliopsida > Asterales > Asteraceae > Smallanthus > Smallanthus sonchifolius. The sequence continues at coordinate 84,539,114 of CM042029.1, forward strand.
CATGTTTGGTGGCCTTAAACCCAACGATTAATGTAACTGGTGTTGAGGTATTAATTGGATCAATATCGGACGATTTAAATAAGTACGAGAAAGACCCAATTTTTGAATCAAATGCAATAAGGGATTTCAATTCGGCTTTTAATAATATATTTGATTATTATTGACCCAAATATGGTGGAAGAGGTAATCCTTCAAACATACGTGAAACAACAGTATCACCCTATAGCGATGATTTTTTTACCATATAACGACGACTTGTCATCGGGATAGCTTATACCGACGACTTGTCGTCGGTATAGATGTCGTCGGGATTGCCTTATACCAATAGCCCAAGATTGTCGTCAGTATAGGTGTCGTCGGTATAGGTCAGCCTATACCGACGACATGTCGTCGCTATAGGGTCTAATTAAATAATTCTATATCGACGACATGTCGTAAGTATAGATTCTAGCCCTGTACGGACGACATGTCGTCGGCATAGGGTCAACCTATACCGACGACGTGTCGTCGGTATATGGTTTTTTGTTTTTTTTAATAAATTTTGTTTTTTTATATTTTATAATTTTTAATATTTTTCCAGAAATATTAAATTTTTAAAAACAAAAATATGTAAATTATTAAATATAAACCATTTAAACATTCAAATCCGATAAAAAACAAATATCTGAAATATACACCAAACATTCAAATCCGATAAAAACTAATATCCGAAACATAAACCAAACATCCAAATTGTTCAGCACACAAACTTGTCCGACAAATCAAACATTCAAAACATAAACTTGTTTGACACACAAATATGCAAATTGTTCAAGACAAACACCAACAACAAAGGCAAAGGCTCAACAACTCCAAGCTAATTATCATCGCTACTAGTTCGGCGCTCCCACAGTTGACCCATTTCATCCATTTGTCGTTGCATTTCAAGCATTTGTTGATTATGCATACGACGTTCTTCCTCTCGTTGTTGATTTTGCAGTTGATGTTCTTCCTCTAGTTGGGCTTCGTGTTGTTGTTGTTCTTGGAATTGTTGTTGAAGACTAGCCACACGCTCATCAACGTCTTGCCAATGTGGTTGTGGAGGGGGGTACTGAAAACACCCGGTGTGGTATTACTCACCACACCACCAACTCCCCGGATATGGCCACGTCGATGACCCAATGCACGCTCCATGCATGCAAACTCATCGACAGCAGATGCGTCACCACCAGACTCAGCAAAGGATCTTGTATACTCCTCTTGGATTTGGTCCTGAATTAAACAATGTAATAAACAATCACTTGACTATTTTACTAAAATTCGACAGCATAACTGCTGTAAAATGGATAACCAACCTTTTAAACAATAAGTCATAGATGACCTAAATTCACAAATTCCAATCAACCAACATTAATAACAACAAATACTAATAATACTAGCAAACATATTCGACAATTGGCCTCGAGTTGGATGTTCTAAGTCTATTAAAGTGTGTTTGGGTCATTTTGACCCATTTAAAATTACAGTTGGATGTTCTAAGTCTATTAAAGTGTGTTTGCGTCATTTTGACCCGTTTAACTTAAAGTTGGATGTTTTAAGTCTATTAAAGTGTGTTTGGGTCATTTTGACCCGTTTAAAGTCAAACTTGGATGTTCTAACAACAAAATCATTTTACTTACATAATCCGTTGATGCAAAATCATTGTCTCAGCCCGTCCCTTCTTTGTAATGGGTCGATCTGAACACGTCAATAGGGTCGGTCCCCTGTGAAGAACAAAAATAATATCACTAAGAATTAATAAACATGTTTGTATAATAATAACAATTGTATTTCATACCTCCATGTATCGGCGTTGGGCGTATGATTTGCTGCCATGGAAACTTGGGTAGCGTTGTTGTGCTCGGTTTTGTTTGTTCTTCTCCGAGCGGTTTCTATAGCTCGCATCTAAAAACAGCTGATTAATCAAAATATCCCAAGTTTGTTGAACAACATCTTGTGGTGGATTATTCCTCGCCTGTAACATTTCTGAATTTCATTATCTGTATTTCAGTTCAATGTGATACATTTCAAACCCCATTTTAGTACACTGACTTGTTCTATTCATACAAACAATTAAATACTATGTTCCAATACAAATCCGCAAATTTTACACGGGTATATCCTATTAAAATTCTAAATAAGTTTATAATTATATAAATCTGTCAAAACTGAAATGTACAAGGACTGATTTTATAAATTAACAAGAAACCCTAATAGGCACGATCGCGCCTCGTTCTGGCACGGTCGCGCCAAGTGCTATGGCACGGTCGCTCGCCATGCCTTGGAACGGTCGCGCCCGGTGCCTTGGCACGGTCGCGCCTCATATGGGCACGGTCGCGCCTCGCACAGTTGAAACGTAAATGTAGCCTTTAATCGCAGGACCATTCGATTTCGTAACCGTTTCACATATTAACAAACCCAGTTAAAGGTTTTAATCATTTTATTTACGACACATAAACCTAATTGATCGATTCATATTATAATCGTCAAAACCCTCCATGTGACCATCGATTTCAAGATTTTGTTTGCAATCCTCTCAAACAAGCACGCAAATACATCATTCGATACTCCCTAAACCTCCAAAACACATTGAGTTAGCCGAAGTTTCAGCAGAAAGCGCCGGAGATCAAACCCGTCGTCGTCGGAACTCGTTTCTACCACGCGCTATCGATTAATCATCATTTCGGGTAATTGAAATCTTCCACACTTCCCTTTTAGTCTATAGATCAAAATCTCTAACCTAATTTGGGCTTACAATATCCAATTTAACACGAACCCGAATCCAGGGTTCATTCTAAAAATGGTTTAATCGAATCATACCTTATGCTTGTTTTAAATACAATTAAACTATACAAAAAGACTCGTAATAACCTAATGGGTGAAAGCCCTATGATTTCTAACACTATTATCATAAGAAATAGTCAATTCGTTTCTGTTTTGGAACGAACACGGTCGCGCTAGTCTTCTAGCGCGGTCGTGCTTCATGAGACACGGTCGCGCAAAATACCAGCGTTGTCGTGCCTCACACACTCAGACCCGGTCATGCACCTTGACTAGACTTGGTCATGCCTCGGAACCCTAGACACGGTCATGCCTGGCCCAGACACGGTCGTGCCTAGTGAACAGCCTAAGTATGCCTTCTGTTTGGTCAACACGGTCGCGTCCCTAACTAGCACGGTCAAGCCCGTGGTTCTAGCAAACTCGTGCCTTGTCCCAGGCACGGTCGTGTGTGTGAGAAAAATCTTGACAGAATAATTATATTTATATTTTAAAAACAATAAGTATTTCAAATTAATTTTTAAAGAAAAATAATTGATTTTATAAAGATTTACATTAACTTTATTTAAAAAGATCAAATTCTTAATCCTAAAATAAATAGAAGTTATTTATTTAAAATTAAATTTATAGTTATTGTTAAACCCTACCCTTAAATATTATTTATACAATTTATTAACACATCTTTATGAAAATAAAGTAAAGAAATTTATATTTAATATAAAACATCCGATACATTTTTATAACTAAATGACTAAGTTACATATTTTATAAATAAATAAATAAGGTAACGATTATTTATTTAAGTTACATTTAAACAAAAATTATTTATTTAGGTTATACTTAATTACCCCTAATACCTACATTATTTTTATAACTAAGTAAATAAATAATAATTTTATTTTATTATTTAGTTATTCCAAACTCAAACCTTAATTTTATACAACACCATTCAAGTACAAATCATTAACACCTACAACTTCAATTCCTTATACACACATCCAATTCAACCCTAGACTTAGACATAGACTATTGTGCACACTATTGATTCAATACATATTACACTGTAGGTTAACGTTGTGCATTACGAGGACCTCGTTACTATCTACTATCTCGTGTTAGCTACTATCTCGTGTTAGCTACGCCTTCGAATCAAGTGAGTATTACATAGTCCCTTTTACTCTTTTACATTTTTGGGGTGGAACATGAGCACTATACAAACTATTGCTTACATTTACACAAACTACACAAATACAAATCCTCTTTACATTCATGTGTGTAATTTGAGCTTTATGCCTGAGTGCTAGGTGTGCTAACTTTGTGTGTAATTTATGTGCAATCATTAACTATTCAAGCCGACGGTTAACAATGATAGATCTATTGAGTCTGACAAACCCACCCAGATTGGGGTGATTGTTACCGACAACACAATTTTGCATGCTAGTTACAAAAGTTTGATTGTAGTTGGTTACACAATAGCTGCTCTCCATAAATGCCTTATTTTATCATGTTATGTAAGTATTTGTTTATTTACAATCTATATTCTATCTATATACAAACCTGTGTATGCTCACCAACTTTTTAGTTGACCTTATTTTATTCATGTTTCAGGTGCTAATGTGTGATTTTGATCAAGACTTGCTACACATAAGTTTTGGACCTAGATAATTTTAATAAAGGATTATGTATTTTATTTTATGTACTTGGTTTGATTTGGTTTTATCTTGAATACTTGAAATGAATTTAGATGATTAATATATTTTAATTTAGTCAACCTTGTGCTCATGAACAGTCTACATGTCCCGCCCCGACGTTTCCGCCGTCGGTTTGGGTGTGACAGATTGGTATCAGAGCCAGGTTATAGGGAACTAGGTTATTAGACACCCTTGACCTAGACTATAACTTTAGGACACCCACTTATGCTATGTTTCATGATTATGTGATATGTGTTACATGCTACTATGATTAGTTATTATTTCATTTTTGATGCTTTACTTGTTAAAAATTCATGACTTATTAAGATATACTTAAATAATAATTAAATAAACAATATCCCTACCTATGCTCTAAAACCTCATAATATTCTTACCTACTTCTCTATCATCATCTTCTTAGTATGTGGAAACTCCATGGATCTAAAACTATAAAAAATCTTTTTTTATTTCCACGTTAAGGCTTTTAAACTTGTTAATTATTTTAGGACACGTGCAATCTGGAAGGGTGACATCTGTATTCTGGGTTTTCTGTCTAGGAAAGCATTTCGCATAAATTCCAATCAACCGAGGGACCCGTATGCTTTCCTGGGAATTCCCGGGATGAGTGTTTACTTATAGGCTAAAGCATGTCTCCTTGAAAAATTATATGAGTTTAATTAATCTTAATGTGTCATAGTATTCAAGTAATTTTATCACTATTTGAGTACAATCCAAAGTATGATTAACCATTTTATTTGTTATCTTATTCTTTTAAATCCAAACAAAATTCATAAGTTCTTACATCTTTTCTTATGTTGTGCAATTCTGTAGAATGCCTCCCCGTCGTGCTACCGTGACCAACAACAACACCGATATTGCTACTATCCTTGCACAACTTGTGAATCAACTCACTCAAGCTAATGGGGCTGCCAATGGTACCCATGGAGCTAATGGGGGTGGTGGTGCCAACCCACTACAATGCACCTTCAAACACTTCAATTCATGCAATCCTCTTAAGTTCTATGGTACCGAAGGAGCTACGGGACTCCTTCAATGGTTTGAAAGTATTGAGAATACCTTCCTCAATAGTGACTGCCCCGATAACCTTCGTGTTCATCATGCCACAAGTGTCTTACAAAAACGGGCACTCACGTGGTGGAATGGGGAAAATAGAAATAGATGTGTGGAAGTAGCAATGGCCTTACCTTGGGATGAGGTAATGACCGAAGAATTTTGTCCTCGAAATGAGGTAAAGAAACTGGAAGCCGAATTTTGGGATCTTGCCCAAGAGGGCGGTGAAAGTCTAACTTATACAACTCGGTTCCACGAGTTGAGTCTCCTTGTGCCCCATATGGTCACACCTTTATCCCGCTGCATCGAGAAGTATATTGGTGGATTACCAAGACAAATCCAAGATACTGTTTTAGGGAGAAATCCCGCAACACTTGAAGATGTTATCCGCTTATCTGCTACATTAACCGACAACCATGTGAAAGCGGGAACTCTAACTAGAAAAGGCACCAAGAAAGTTACTGACACCACAACTCCTCCCGTACACATCAAAGAAGCCACAACTGAACCCTCCCGTAATAATAAGAAAAAAAAGGCTAGAAACTATGTTATGGTCACTCCTGCTATTCCTGTTAACCAAGCTGCACCTCTAGTTCAAGCACCAGCCAAGAAGCCATATGTTGGGGTCTACCCACTCTGTGCCACATGCAACTATCACCATCTCCAAAACATCCCATGTCGCTTTTGCACTCACTGTGGGAAATATGGCCATACGGTCAATGTCTGTAGAGCCAAAGCACTTGGAGGCCAAGTCAACCCACCAAACCGAATCAACCCACAAGTGGTAAATCAAGGTGTCCCCGCTATTGAAAATGGGCGTGCTTGTTATGAATGTGGTAACCCAAATCATTTCCGTGATCAGTGCCCAAGGTTAATCAATGCTAGACAAGGCGGAGCTCGTGGGCGTGCTTTCAACATAAACGCCAATGAAGCTCAAGCCAACAATGATGTGGTCAACGGTACGTTCCTTGTTAATAGTCAATATGCCTCCATTTTATTTGATACTGGTGCCGATAAAAGTTTTGTGTCACTTAACTTTGAACCCTTACTTGCAAAGACACGATCCCAATTAGAGAAAACCTTCACTGTCGAAGTAGCAAATGGTGACTCACTTACAATTGACACTGTTATTCACGACTGCTCTCTGTCGAAGTAGCCCGGTGCCTTGGCACGGTCGCGCCTCGCACAGTTGAAACGTAAATGTAGCCTTTAATCGCAGGACAATTCGATTTCGTAACCGTTTCACATATTAACAAACCCAGTTAAAGGTTTTAATCATTTTATTTACGACACATAAACCCAATTGATCGATTCATATTATAATCGTCAAAACCCTCCATGTGACCATCGATTTCAAGATTTTGTTTGCAGTCCTCTCAAACAAGCACGCAAATACATCATTCGATCCTCCCTAAACCTCCAGAACACATTGAGTTAGCCAGAGTTTCAGCAGAAAGCACCGGAGATCAAACCCGTCGTCGCCGGAACTCGTTTCTACCACGCGCTATCGATTAATCATCATTTCGGGTAATTGAAATCTTCCACACTTTCCTTTAGTCTATATATCAAAAGCCCGAACCTAGTTTGGGCTTACAATATCCAATTTAACACGAACCCGAATCCAGGGTTCATTCTAAAAATGGTTTAATCGAATCATACCTTATACGTGTTTTAAATACAATTAAACTATACAAAAAGACTCGTAATAACCTATTGGGTGAAAGCCCTATGATTTCTAACACTATTATCATAAGAAATAGTCAATTCGTTTATGTTTTGAAACGAACACGGTCGCGCTAGTCTTCTAGCGCGGTCGTGCTTCATGAGACACGGTCGCGCCAAATACTAGCGCGGTCGTGCCTCACACACTCAGACCCGGTCATGCCCCTTGACTAGACTTGGTCGTGCCTCAGAACCCTAGACACGGTCGTGCCTGGCCCAGACACGGGCGTGCCTAGTGAACAACCTAATTATGCCTTCTGTTTGGTCAACACGGTCGCGTCCCTGACTAGCACGGTCACGCCCGTGGTTCTAGCACGATCGTGCCTTGTCCCAGGCACGGTCGTGTGTGTGAGAAAAATCTTGGCAGAATAATTATATTTATATTTTAAAAACAATAAGTATTTCAAATTAATTTTCAAATAAAAATAATTGATTTTATAAAGATTTACATTAACTTTATTTAAAAAGATCAAATTCTTAATCCTAAAATAAATAGAAGTTATTTATTTAAAATTAAATTTATACTTATTGTTAAACCCTACACGTAAATGTTATTTACACAATTTATTTACCACATCTTTATGAAAATAAAGTAAAGAAATTTATATTTAATATAAAACATCCAATACATTTTTATAACTAAATGACTAAGTTACATATTTTATTAATAAATAAATAAGGTAACGATTATTTATTTAAGTTACATTTAAACAAAAACTATTTATTTAGGTTATACTTAATTATCCCTAATACCTACATTATTTTTATAACTAAGTAAATAAATAATAATTTTATTTTATTATTTAGTTATTCCAAACTCAAACCTTATATTTATACAACACCATTCAAGTACAAATCATTAACACCTACAACTTCAATTCCTTATACACACATCCAATTCAACCCTAGACTTAGACATAGACTATTGTGCACACTATTGATTCAATACATATTACACTCTAGGTTAACGTTGTGCATTACGTGGACCTCGTTACTATCTAGTATCTCGTGTTAGCTACGCCTTCGAATCAAGTGAGTATTACATAGCCCCTTTTATTCTTTTACATTTTTGGGGTGGAACATGAACACTATACAAACTATTGCTTACATTTACACAAATACAAATCCTCTTTACATTCATGTGTGCAATTTGAGCTTTATGCCTGAGTGCTAGGTGTGCTAACTTTGTGTGTAATTTATGTGCAATCATTAACTATTCAAGCCGACGGTTAACAATGATAGATCTATTGAGTCTGACAAACCCACCCAGATTGGGGTGATTGTTACCGACAACACAATTTTGCATGCTAGTTACAAAAGTTTGATTGTACTTGGTTACACAATAGCTGCTCTCCATAAATGCCTTATTTTATCATGTTATGTAACTATTTGTTTATTTACAATCTATATGCTATCTATATACAAACCTGTGTATGATCACCAACTTTTTAGTTGACCTTATTTTATTCATGTTTCAGGTGCTAATGTGTGATTTTGATCAAGACTTGCTACACATAAGTTTTGGACCTAGATAATTTTAATAAAGGATTATGTATTTTATTTTATGTACTTGGTTTGATTTGGTTTTGTCTTGAATACTTGAAATGAATTTGGATGATTAATATATTTCAATTTAGTCAACCTTGTTCTCATAAACAGTCTACATGTCCCGCCCAGACGTTTCCACCGTCGGTTGGGGTGTGACATCGCCGCCTCCATATCATCGTATCCCCCATTTTCATCGAAATGAACATTCAACTCTCCCTTGCGGTCTTTATAAGCCCTCTGACACAGGGCGGTGATTCCGAGTTCAACGCCTCGCCACCTATCAGTGATTCTCCTGGCGTCTAGATTAAAATAACCCTAAAAATGGAAAGTAATTAGAAAAAAATCTAATAGTTATGAAATTGAAGTAATTATAAAACATCTATACTTACTAAAAGAGTGGGATATACGGCCCGTTTCTTCTCATTTGGATCCTTGGCCCAGTTAGGATAATATGGCGGGACAACTTTTTCAATCTCCAAGAAAATAGCACGGATAAAATCGGAAGCGTTCAGACCCACGAACTATTACCCACCGCCATGAAGTTCAACATCAATGGGAAGAGGCCTCCTCCCCTTTTCCTCAAATTTCTTATATAATTCGACGTTTTTGCCTTTAGAACACCTTTTTTGTGAGGCACTACCTACATTGACACATGAAAGTTAGGGAATTGAAAAGACATCTATTAAACACTAACAAGTAACTTATCACCAGATCCACCCGCACAACCCGAGTCTAAGTTATATGGACCCCCATATCCACCGTCTCCACCATCACCACTATGTGTACAACAAAAATCATTAGTAAGCATAAATAATTATTAATTAACAAAGACAAATAGTACATTTTTAACATACATTCAATCAGAATCATCACTACAATAACATGTGTCAACATCATCATCATCTTCTTCTTCATCGTCATTTATTTCATCTTACTCATTTGAATTGTATGCATCTTCTTCATCTTCTACATCATCATTAATAAAACTTTCATTGAGATCAATCGGGGCAACATGACTTGGGTCACCACCCTCATTTAAAGTTGTACGCATGGGCAAGTAGCTTAAGTCGACAACAAAGTTACCAAATAATGATTGAGTTTCCCGTGTAATAGATTGACTGTCTGCATGGGGAACTGGAGTTTGGTCACCACCTATGTGACTTGATTCACCACCTTCGCATCCAGTGTCGACAACCAAAGTATGATCATTTGATTGAGTGTCGTGCAATATATCTATCTCATTAACAACACTAGGATGATCCCAAAGCTTCCGATGGTGAACGTCCTCAACAACCCTCCATTGGCCAGTGGTTCGAGAAGGATTTCGAAGATAGAACACTTGTTTAGCCTGTGTGGCTAATATATATTGGACATCATCATACCATTCTTTGCCAACATACCATTCACGGTCGATGTCAATTATGATAGTATTGTTTTGCTTAATTAATCTTTTACCTCTTGTGTCGAACAATTTACAACGGAATAGTACAACCGAGGAACCATCAATGTAGTTCAACTCTATGATCTCCTCTAGTTGACCATAAAATGGAGTATCTTCTTCTCCTATTGTAACCACACCACTGTTCTGAGTAGTGCGTCGGGAATTATGATTTTGTACCACAAATCTAACACCACTGACTATGCAAATAATGTAAGAATATGCGTACAAGGGACGATGTGCCAATGCCCTTAATTCTTTATTATCGGGTGTAGAAGATGAAGATAAAGATGAAAATACATTTGCTTCATATTTTAACCATGAAGAAAAATCGGTGTGCATATTGCGTTAAGGAAATTTAGATTCAAATTCACTGGTAGATGGACAAAATAAAATTCAAATTAGTGGAATTAAATAAAAATATATAATAATAGTTTATCACCGGTAGATGGACATAAAAACTTACGATTTGTAGTCTTTGATTTCATCGTAATTGTTCAACACAAACCATTGTAATGATTTGTTGGCATATTCAGAGAGCGCCTTGATTTTCTTTTTCGATATTGGTCGACATTGTGAAGAAAACACTTGAAACATCATTTTGGGAATGCCAGCATCTGCATTTCTATCTAGTCGGTTAAATTTGGTCTGCATACCGTCCAGATACATAGAGCAGAATGTCAAGGCTTCATATGCAACATAACCCTCCGCAATTGATCCTTCAGGTTTGGCTTTGTTTCTAACATATACTTTGAGCTTTTTCATGTATCTTTCAAAAGGATACATCCATCTCATATACACAGGGCCACCAAGAATAGCTTCTTCAGGTAAATGAAGAATGAGATGAACCATTATGTCAAAAAATGATGGAGGATATATCATTTCCAAATTGCATAATATCTTAACCACTTCCTCATTTGCTTCATACATGTCTTTCACATCTACTGATCGTGCAAAATTTTTTTTAAAGAATGTGCAAACGTCATTGATTGTTGTTGAAACATTTTTGTGCAGACCCGATCGTACCCCTATTGGCAGCAATCGTTGCATGAGGATGTGATAATCCTGGGACTTTAACCCAATTATATTTGAATCATTGTGAAGTACCTTATTTTTTAAATTCGATCCAAATCCATCAGGCAGTCTCACTCCTCGAATAAACTGACAAAAGTGTTCTCGATCACTAGGTGTGAAAGAGTAAGGAGCTTGTGGTTGGTACAACTTGTTGTTTTTTTGTGTTAGCCATAGGTTATGTCGAATACCCATATTTTCCAAGTCTTTGTGGGCTTTGTGTGTGTCTTTTGATTTATCGTTCATCAACAAAGTACCCAATAAACTCTCACACACATTTTTCTCCACGTGCATAACATCAAGATTGTGTTTTAAAAGAAGAGAAGACCACTAATCTAGCTCAAAGAAGATACTTTGTTTAGTCCAATTCAACTCTAATGCAAGGCGCTTTCTTTTAATCCCTCCATGCATTGGATGTTTCCTCGGGACACGATCTGGGAGGCTTTTTTATTGTTCTAATATTTGAGCATTACTCAATCGTCGGGGAGGATGTCTTGTCTCTTTCTTGCCATCAAACGTCAGATCGTTCCTCCATTTATGCTTTCTAGGCAAGAAACTTCTGTGTCCAACAAAAGCTATCTTATTTGTTATAGCGCATGAAGGTGTGTCAATGTTACACGTAGGGCATGCTTTATAACCTTGACCACTCCATCCAGACAAGCTACTACGAGCAGGATAATCGTTGATAGTCCATAACAGTGCAGCATTGATCGATGTCGTTTGGTCGGTCAAAAACAATCCTTAAACACTTAACTAGTAAGGGTAAGAAAAGTATCGTATCCACGAGAAATTAGTGGTTAATGAAATTGCTTAGTTGATAAATTAGAATGAAAACACAGATCAAATAAAGATGTAACTCCCTTCCAAACTTCAGGTTCTAGACTCATGCAATACTCAGTCATTCAATCGACACCACATAGACATAGTGTTGAAAAATTAGTTGAAACAGTAATTGAAGATAAGTTGTTGTCAGCAACCTATACGATTAACTCGTCACAACTAGCACAATTCAAATACCCAATTTATGAACACCAGGTTACCCACTTTAGTCACCCAACCTGGCTACAAAGTCTTGTCATCAACCCAACACAAGTTGTAAAGCAAATAAACTCAAAGCATACAATTAAACTATTTAACTCAACCAATACATCAATCTATCAAGCAATTGTCAGAAGCTAACAAGATCCAAACATACAAACAACTGAATAGAACAAGAAACCTATACGAACCATTTGTTGGGAGGAAGCCACACGCAGCTTAGCCACGCATGCTTGTCAGGCACACGAGCATAGCTACAATCCTTGACCTGGAATGGTTTGGAACTTTGGAAATCGCCCCTCTCCTCTCTGAAATCAGCTGAATGGAAGATAGGTCGGAATGGGGGCTGCAATCACTTATAATTATAATTAGGGCTTTTTTCTGATCCGGCAGGTCTTCACGTACCGCGAACATCCGCACTTAGTTCTTCGCATGGCGTGACGAACAGTTTAGTCGCACCCCTTTTTCAACTTCCTCACGCACCGCGAGAATTCCCATCCTGGTCTTCGCGTACCGCGAAGACATGAGTTTCCAGAAAACTTGTCTTTTTACACTTTCAACCCCTGTACTTTCGTGACTTCTCCATTGTACTTCATTATCCGCTCATTTAGCACCTTTAGCCTATCATAGACTCAAAGACAAATACCAACATAAAACCGACTCTATATACAAGATAAAACGCATAAAACTATACAAAACCGAAACTTAAACAAGGGACATTTGACCTTACATCAGGCATGCATCCTAAATACAGTTTTGGTTGATGCATCTCTCACCTAGACTCCTTCTGCCCACAACATTTTCAACTCATCAACAAAAAGCCTTAAGAAAACATCAATGTCCTTACTAGGTGATTTAGGCCCGAGAATTAGCAAGGTTAACATGATAGAAGACTCTTTCATACATTACCGTGGTGGTGAATTATATGTTGTTAACACTACCGGCCACATACTGTAAGTCTGACTCATGTTACCGAACGGATTAAAACCATCGGCAGCCAAACCTAAGCGGACATTCCTTGGTTCTTTAGCAAAATCTGGATATCTCTCATCAAATTCTTGCCATTCCTTCCCATCAACCGGATGTCGCATCATACCATCCGTTGCGCGTCTAGTATTATGCCAGATCATATCTTTTGCCGTTAATCTTGGACTATACCTCCGTCGAAGCCGTGAAGTTAAAGGAAAGTAGAGCAACACTTTCTGTGGTACTTTCTTCCCCTTTGTGTTTTTGTCAACCCATCTGCTCTCATTACAAACCGGACAGTTTTGCATTGATTCATTCTCCTTCCAAAACAGTGCACAATCATTAATGCAAGCATGGATAGACTGATATCCTAACCCAATCTTACTCGTTTTCTTCTTAGCTTCATAGTGTGACGCTGGAACGTGATTTTACTTCGACAATGCAATTTGTAAAAGCTCTAACAGTTGGTCAAACGAACTATTCGTCCATTTGTTGATAACTTTGATATGCATTAATTTGGCTATGAAGTTTAGGGAAGACATTTGACTAAAACCGGGGTATAACTCCTTATTTAGCCCCTCAAACAACGCATCAAACTCTGGGTCTAAACCAGCTCCATCTTCATCTATATTATCCTCGTTTGTATTTTGCTCTTCCATCACATCCTATATGACATCAAATATCTCATTATTTGTTGTTGTAGTTATTGGAGGAGTTGATGTTATTCTTGGGGCAAAAAGTGATGCTATCTCCGCCGCACGAGGATGATGTTCACCGTGATAAATCCAATTCTAATATGATTGTAGAAACCCACGGTCATGTATGTGGCCATATATCATGTTCGAATCCTGTCGACACGCATTACAACATCGTCTACACAAGAAAAACGCTCTACCTCGACCGTCGCCCGTCGCCATGGTTCTTGGTAGTCTCTATAAAGTTGCGAAAACCGCTTAAGAAAGCCGAAGAATTCCGATTTCCCAGTGTAACCCAGCTTTTATCAATTGTCATATCTAGTGTCATATCTATTGTGTTATAAGAATACACATATACGTTCATGTAATAAATGATATAAATGAATGTATATGATTTGATCAGTACTCTAAGGCGGTGGATCCTAACCCACTTTTTGAATATTTTATCTCATATGTATACATTTTAACGAGTTGACTATTTAAGAAAAAATCAGTAGCATTTCCCATGCAGATAAACCGCAAACTCGAAGGAATAAGGAGAAATAGCTACCAATTTTTTCTTTAATGTCAACCTGTTAAAATGTATACATATCATAAATGAGATAGAATATTCAAAAAGCAGTCCTAAAGGGGACAATCCAAAATTTATCTCTATCAAATAAATTTCGGACGGGTATATTCGAAAGAGTTATCCTAAATAAACATACTAGTGTACACAACATGAAACATGACATACATAAACAAAGACGTACATAAATGACATTAGGGGTGTAAGCTTTTTTCTTATTTACTTTTTAAAATTATAAATTATATATTTTTTTAATATATAAGTAATAGTATTTATAAAATAATGATAAACGACCATAAATGAAATAAAAAATTAACTACACAAAAATATAAAAATTGGGATACGTATCTTAAAAAAATTCAATGACACACAAATAAGATGTTATTCACACCTCGCCAACCGCAATGCGTTCCGAACTTGCAACATAATTAAATAAAGTTACATATACATACAAACATATATACATACATTCACAATTACATAAATACAAACAATTACATAATCATACATACAAACATACATACATATTATATACAAACATACATAAATAAATGTTCAAATTCCCAAATTACATACACAAACACAATTCCATACATAAACATAATACAAATACATACAAACATACATACACATATACATACATACATATTATATACAAACATACATAAATAAATGCCAAAATTCCCAAATTACATACACAAACATAATTCTATACATAAACATAATACAAATACATACAAACACTGTAACACCCTTAATTAGAAAATCAATTATTAAAACATTTAAACGCGCGGAAGCATCTATCCCAAATTTTTTTTACAAACCTCGCGTACCGCGAGGGATTAGACACCTCCCTTCACGTACCGCAAGGGAGTGCCAAAACACTTGCTCGGAAGACAAGTCTCTACCTTGTCTAGTTCTTCGCGTACCACGGGGAGGCTGAGTAAACAGAAAGTTTACTCAGCTGCCCAATTCCAACACGACACCAAAAAATTCCAACACTTGGGTATTTGACCAACATTCAAACATCATTTATACACCCAAAACATATATTTTTGTTTCAAATTTACATCCCTTACTAGGATATCAATTTACATCCCGAAATCACAAAAATGCCTACGAGAATCCTCCTTTCGACAAATGGATTTGACTCGGACTACATCGGAGCTTTTCCTACATAACACCACATGTAACAACCATTAGTAATGAAGATAAACATGTCAAACAAGTAAATACAACTTGTTTTCACCCATTCACCCATTTGACCCGTTTGCACCCAATTTGACATTAGGCTACAATTAACTTGTATTTCACCTTACAGGTTCCTTTCTTTTCATTAATCAATCATAATTAACATTTTGATTACACTTTTCCATTTCCATTATGGCACATAGGCCATAACCTCATTTCAATTATGATTCTTAGATCATAACCTCATTTCCATTTCCAGTATGGTTCTTAGACCATAACCTCATTTCCATTTCCAGTATGGTTCTTAGACCATAACCTCATTTCCATTATGGTATTTAAACCATAACCTCATTTCCATTATGATTCTTAGATCATAACCTCATTTCCATTATGGTATGTAAACCATAACCTAATTTCCATTATGATACTTAGATCATAACCTCATTCATACATATCAATTATAGTATTCCAACTATAACTACATTCATTCATTTACACATATCCATTATAGTATTACAACTATAATTACATTCATTCATTTTCACATACTAGTTCATTCACATTCAATTCAACAACATAGTATGTAACATAACACATATACCATCCATTATCATCAATACTAAGTAAGTGCAAAGACACTTACCTTTCGGGTTAGAAGATCCCGCACCACCTTCTCGATTCACAATTTGATTACCTAAACATATACACCTAGTTTAGTAATCTAATCATACATCAAAATCACATTATAATTGGATTCACAACCCAATTTCCATTCCCAACCCAAACTGACCCATTTGGGTTATTCCCATAACCAAACATCCTCTTTCATTCCAAACTCGCCTACTTGAGTTTCCATTTCCAATTCCTCGACACTAATTTTCATTCAATATCTTTCATTAGGTTAATATGGTGTTCATTCAAGTGTCTAACACCATATAAACACTTAATCACCACTAATTCAACATCCTATCATCATAATCCAAACACCCCCAATTTTCTCCATATGAACCCTAACTTCTCATAATCAAAATCAAAGGGTTCTAGGATGTTAATCACCACTCTTTACCTTTAGTTTAGCTAGATTATCAACAATCTAACACCAATTAACCACATGCATTCATAACTTTCGGATTTCTACAAAACCCACCAACTAACACATTCAAAAGTGAAATCAAAGGAAGATAATCACTTGATGTTAGGAAGGTGATGTGTGAGCCAAAACTTTCACAAAACAAGCTTCAAATGCACGATTTAGGCTTCAATCTCGTTTTCTCTTTTTTCTCCTTGCTCAAGAACGACCTCTTCTACCAAATGAAGTCTAATTTTGACTTCCACTAGTCAAAATGGCAGATTTTGCCATTTTACAACTTTAGCCCCTCAACTTCCATTTCACCCATTTTATTCCATAATTAGTTAAAAACTAATATAACCCCATTACTAACTTGAAACCCACTTGTTTCAACTTATTTCTAAAATATTATTTTCACCATAATATTTATTAGAATATTTAATTTTTTTGAAAACGAAACCCGGATTTTGGTTCGTTACAAACATACATACATATTATATACAAACATACATAAATAAATGCCCAAATTCCCAAATTACATACACAAACACAATTTCATACATAAACATAATACAAATACATACAAACACACATACACATATATACATACATTTTATATACAAACATACATATACATACAAAATTCCATAAATAAACATACATACCAATATACATACACATACACAAATATACATACACACACACACACACATATATATATATATATATATATATAAACACATACACAAATATAAATACACACAAGTACATACACACACACACACACACACATATATATATATATATATATATACACATATACAAAAAAACGTTCACATCTAAATCTAATTTCATCAAATAAATATATATAAGCCTAATTTCATCAAAAAATTACATAAATATTTATAAAATCATACATCTAAACCATATATACATTACATACAAATAAACACAAACATATATATACAAACGTACATCTAAACCTAATTTGTAGAAAAATTACTAACTAAGTTTGCAAATTAGCTTCAGATAGCTTGAAATCCTCCAAAAATGGTGAAACCTTCAAATACCTAAGAAAAATCAAAGAAATTAAACCAAAAAATGTTGATTTTCTTGTGAAGATTGAAGCATACTCACCTCAAAACCCGAGAGATTGGTGAAGATTGCTCCACAAAACACCCAAAAATCATGAAACCGCCAAAGAGAGAGATGAGATGATTTGAGGATTTTTTTTTGTGTGGAAATGGGAAGCACGAAGCTGTTTCCCGGGTTTATTCTCGCTGAGACCTATACCGACGACATGTCGTCGGTATAGGCTCGACAGTCGGCGCAATAGGTCGCCTGTACCGACGACATGTCGTCGGTATAGGCTTCGTAGGGTTTTAACCGGTCAATAAAAAAACCCTATGCCGACGACATGTCGTCGGTATAGGTGTATTCAAGTTTTTTTTTTAATTTAAAAAAAAATTTTGACCGACGAAAAATTTTATATTAAAAAAAACAAAAAGAAAATCAAAATTACCCTATACTGACGACATGTCGTCGATATAGGTTTTCCCCAATAATTCATTGGGCGTTAGTTTTCCCTCCAGTCTGGCTCAAACTTGTACCGACGACATGTCTTCGGTATAGGGTCTCCCGGACAAAATTTTGGTTTTGACCTATACCGATGACAGGGTGACCTATGCCGACGACATATGTCGTCGGTATAGGCGGCGTCAGGCGAGGGTGATTTTGTTGTAGTGAGTTCAAGTTCTATTAGTTAAAGGAACGCGATGTTAAATTTATTTAACACGTTAAGAAACGAAAAATACTAAACGAGCTCGTGGAAGCACACCAAGTAGCGAGCTTGGGAGATATCAAGCAACCGACTTTTTTTCAACTCTAAGATCCGAAAAGTTTGAAAACTTTTATATTTTGAGTTGGTGGCAAGGAAGGGAATCCTAATATCCCGTTCTAGCCGTAATGGCCCGTGACCTACTAACCGTCCAAGTTTTTATGGTAGCTTCGGAATCTACTTTTTCTCTTAGTGGCAGGGTTTTGTTTATTCGAAAAACGAGTTTTACATCGTAATGTAAATTTTGCCCATTATTATTTGGTTTTTTTTATTTTACTCTAAATTTTATATATAAACTTAATATAATTTTTTTAAAGTTTAAGTTAACTATTATTCTTTTTTTTTAATTTAAGTTAACTATTTTTATAAAAAAAAATTGTATGTAAATCTTAAAAGAAAATTAATAAAAACAATAAAAATTTCACTAATAAATAAAAAAATAAATAAACTTTAAATAAGAAAATATACAATCGAATTTTATCTACTTTTTCTTCTAAATTTTTTAAAATCTAGAGTACCTTTTAATTTATTTTGAAAAGAATATTAAAAGCGCTAACAAACGGATTAAATAAAAAAAAGTAAAAGATAATAGATTCTAAACTAAGGGCTGGGAGTGATAGCGGGTTCGCAGGCGGGTAGCCGGCGGGTGCGCGGGTACACCACCGCAACCCAAGCGGCTTCAGTGGGTAAATGGGAGCGGGTAAGCTCAACGGGTATTAGAACCCGTTCAAAAAGTTGAAGGAGCCATTGGTTTTGTGCCGTTCAACGGCATTATAGCCGTTTAAGTTAAAAAAAAATTAAATATAATAATTTAGCCCCTATAAATATATAAATCAAACATTATATTCAATCCACAAAAAATACATCCTATCTTCTCTATTATTTATATAAAAATACAATAGATTCTAAAAAAATTTCTAAACCGAGAGGCGGTTTTAGCAACAACCAATGAGCCAAGAAATTCCACAACAACTGTATACTCCATACCCAATTTTGCACCGGGTCAATACACATATTCTCTACATGATCAAAAAACTTTTGACCCTTTTGCACCTCGATACGACAGCCGACCGTTCCCCACCCGTCAAGAAGAACGTTCACTTCCAATCTATGATGACAGTGGCGATTATAATGTTCACGAGGATCCTAGCTTAAAACATAATTGAAGAAATTATATATATCCAAATATCGAAGTATGATTGGCCATATAACTGGACCTAGCTTAGAACATAATACTGTATCTTGAAAATTCATTTAAACTAAAAAAATTTATAAAACATATCCCCAAACACGTAATACCCACTTATTTCTGTTATGCACTTTTATACGTCTCGCTCAATTTTTCTTTTTAAGATATTGTTATTATAAAATTCTCTCACCGTCTATGCAACCATAAAATCAACAAAATAATATAAATAGATTATACTTTATTTTAATCCTATCCAAACTAAACAAATAATAACAAAATTAAAAAAAAAAAGATTTTTTGATGCGGCACTACACGATGCACAAGGCTAAGGTGTTTTTTTATTAGATTTTAATAAAATGATTTTATTCATATTTATTCTAATTAAATTAAAATTAGTTTTTTATAATAAACCTTTTTAGAGATACTTAAAAAAATAAAAAAGGGTTAATAAAAGTTATTTTAAAAAGTTTTGACGTTTTAAAAAAGCGTTAATAAAATGAATTTATTTTTAAAAAATATAAATAAATGCATCATTAAAAGAAGGTTAGTTAAAAGAGTTAATTAAAGGTTTTATCCATAATTCGTGGTATTATGAGTCAAGGACCTAGATTTATTTATAAAATAATTTTTATTAAGAAAAGTTAAACTATAAAGACTTGTTAATAAAATAAAGTAATTGATTGAAGGGATGCGAAAATAAAGCATCTATAACCTTAATATGGTGTATGAAGTGGTGTATTTCCCATTGAAAATTTGATTTGACAAAAAGATTAATATAAATAGGAAAATAAAGAGTCAAATTCTGAGACTTAACCCTTTTTCTCCGTCGGAAGAAGGGAGTTGAAATTCATCGAAACAATTCTTACCGCTGCGTGCACTCATCGGAATAGAGTTTCAGCTTTCAAGGTTAGAATATGTTTCAATATTTTCACAAGTTTTTTAACTGTATCGAAAAAACGATGATTATATATATGTATTTGATATTGTTTTCTAGCTAAAGGAGATAGTATCTTTACTCGATACCGAATATCGTTAGGGTTTTGAACATGCATTTAAATCAATCATTCTAACCTTTTATAATAAACTTTTTGTTACTTATTATGTTGTGTGATTGAACTTTAAATCTTATGCAATATATGTTCTGATAGATGGTTTATGAATGCCATGGCTTTTTGTTCCATCAATTCATGTTTATGATTAATATCTGTCTTTAATTTTCTTAGAATAATGGAAGTCATTCACGGTAGACATAACGCATTCACGAAAGATGTTATTAGCAACATGCCCGATATTGTGATAACTAGTATTCTAGATCGATTGCCATTACAAGATGCAGTGAGGACGGGTGTCTTGTCGAGAATTTGGAGGTTTAAGTGGACTATGCTTAGCAAACTTGTATTTGATAAGAACTTCTTTGCGTATTTATCAAAAACACAAGGCAAAAATAATCATGTGACGGTTATAGGTAGGATTCTCCTTCATCTTAGATGTGCCATTGCAAAGTTTGTCCTCTCCGTAGAGGACACTACATCGGATGCTGAACATATTAATCACTGGATTTTGTTCTTGTCGAGAAAAGGAATTAAGGACCTCACTCTTAAGAACACGGATGAAACACCACTTAAGTTTCCTACACATCTTCTCTTGTTTAGAGTTGAAACATTTGAAACTTTATAATTGTTGTTTTGATCCTTGGCCTAGTTTTCGTGGCTTTCCAAATCTGTTGAGCTTAGAGTTGTCGGTGTTTAATGAAAGCTATGAACTTGGGGAGATTTTTAATGGGTGTCCCTTACTTGAGATTTTGAACCTGGGCTATCCAGGTTCTATAGGCAAACTAAAACTAGTTGAGTTTGCAAAACTTGAAAATCTCAAAATATTATCTGTCATTAAGTGATATTGTCCCTGAGATCACAAGTTCCAGTAGTATCTTTGAGCTTGTGGCTTCTCTTCCAAAACTTCAAGAGCTTGATTTGGATTTTCTATGCAGCAAGGTAAAGCTAAGTTGTGTCTTTGAAGCTTACTTTTCAGAAACATAGTCTATTTTTTCATAATCTAAGACGGTTGTAGTAAAAGTTTGTAGCTATTTTACAACGTATTCGTTATACTGGAACCATTTTTTGTATAGTTGACAAAAGGTGGTGCTAAGAAGAGGTTTCCTGCAGCCTTTCCTTGCCTCAAGACTCTTAAGTTAAAATAGATTTAGATAGTGATAGAATGGTATCATGTTTTTATGAAATGATTATGAGCTTCCCAAATCTGCAAACCGTTGAAATCACAGAATGTCCATGGGTATGTATAGGTTAAATACTACAAAAAACCAATATACTTTCTGTTTTTCCTTGTAAAAGTCACTCAACAATTTTTTCCACATAAAAAACTAACATACTCTATTTTTTTTCTCACAAGTCCTTCAAAAAAAATTTCACATGTTTTTTTTTTGTTTTTCTCACCAAAGTCTCTCGACAACTATAATCATGCTAATTTTACATTCTTGATTAATTTGTTAGAGTATATAGTTGTTGAGGGATTTTTGTGAGAAAATCAGAAAATATGTTGGCTTTTATGTGCAAAAAATTGTTGAGAGACTTTTGTGATAAAAAATAGAAAGTATATATATAGTTTTGCATTTGAATTGTACTACTAAATCTTGCAGGATCCTCTCCGGACACCTGCAATTTGTTTTCCAGAGAGAGACTACAATACAATGAGGCTGTGGCAGCTTCAAAGTGTTGTCTTTACAGATTTGAAAGCTTCAGAGAATGAAGTATGCTTGATAAAGTATTTACTCGCATGCTCCCCTATCCTGAAAAAGGTGGTTATTCGTTCCGGGTACTCGCTCATATCTTCTAATGTAAAGTTAACGTTTGCTAGGAAGTTGTTGAAGCTCCATCGAACCTCCCCTGTAGTTGAAATCGACCTATATTAATTTTAGTTGTTTTTAACTTATTTGTATGAGTTTATGCCCATGTTGCGTACGGAGAAATGTAGACGTGTTGATCAAATTTTTTATTTAATCAATATAACCTTTGGAAACATTGGCATTTTCCATGATAAGGCTGTTTATTGGCCTCGAATGGAGCTAGAACAATAAAAATGTTAACAGTTAACTGTTGTCTAGAGGTGCATAAATCGGTTTTTCTCAAAAAACTGGTTCTGGAACCAAACATAAACAAACTGAGCCGTCGTCTATTAAGTTTGATTAAACTGCCATTTTCGTCCCTGTGGTTTGGTCAAAATTGCCACTTTCATCCAATAGTTTGTTTTTTTGTATCTGGGTCCTCGTGGTTTTAAAATATTGCCATTTTCATCCTCGTGGTTTTAAAATATTGCCACTTTCATCCAGTCAGCTAACACCGTCCGTTTTTCTCAGTTAAATGAGGGGTATTTCAGTCCTTTTACTTATTTGTTTTATTTTTTCATCTTTTTTACTCTCACTTTTTAATCATAGAAACAAGCGACGGAGGTGTTCCAGTGGTGCTCGTCGGAAACTGGTCAGGAAAAGAGGAAGAAGGCCAGCAGGTGGATGATTAAATTAGAGGTTAAATTGGGGATGATTAAAAAGTGAGAATAAAAAAGATGAAAAAATAAAACAAATAAGTAAAAGGACTGAAATACCCCTCATTTAACTGAGAAAAACGGACGGTGTTAGCTGACTGGATGAAAGTGGCAATATTTTAAAACCACGAGGATGAAAATGGCAATATTTTAAAACCATGAGGACCTAGATACAAAAAAACAAACTATTGGATGAAAGTGACAATTTTGACCAAACCACAGGGACGAAAATTGCAGTTTACTCTTGTTTTTATAAAAAAAGGTGAGTTTAACTTTAAAATATTACTAATAAACAAAAAATATAACTTTTGCAAACCTCAATCAAAAGGTCTTGATTTAAAGTCCACGCCCCTTTAATTGATCAATCAAATACTTTGCGAACCACAACCAGAAAAAAAAAAAAGATGAAAGAGAAGAAAAAAAAAAAAGATGAAAGAAGAACAAGAATTTTGTACATAAACTCCATATTAATCGCCTACATAAACCACGCCACCGATCCCTACCGTATAGACCCAATGGCGGGCCTAAAACATTTATACCTCGCTAAGCTCGCTAGTTCTTTGGCTGCCGTATTTGCAATATTTTATTAGGGTTTTTTTATTATACGTGGTAAATCATATAGCAGTTGTTTTATATACATATACTAGGTTAGATTCCCGTGTATTACAATAATGTATTTAAAAATGAAATTATTGGTCAAACAAAAATTATCATATATTTAATGTTTACAATTTAAAATCATAAGAAAATATGAAAACATTTAAATGGTATTTAATCAATTTATGAATTTAAAAAATTAAATTAAGATAGATAATTGAAAAATGTTTACGCCGGAAAACAAAAATCTAGAAGCTCTACAATAATGACACGTGACACATCAAAACCTTTATTTATTATAGCTGATAGATATATGGGTTAATGGGTTTTTTTTTAAAACCTTCAGGCTTAGCCCGGACCGAACTCGGACCGAGCCCGTAACCGTTAAGCCATGAAAGATAGAACCGAACATTGGACAGATTACACACATCATGGTCCGGGCTCGGGTTTAACGGGCCGGTCCTACGGGCTTTCATGGATGTCCCTCCCTGTCTTCACCGTGAGTCTCCGTACCGTGGTTACACGGGACGACGACCTCCGTATGATGCAGCAACATCTTGTGGGCCGGTGGCTGGCCATCGGTGATGGGGTCCGGCGCCCAAGCTGCCTAACGTCATGGATACGCGACCCCATGCATCGGTATCTACACCACATCATTACATGTATGATCACCATTTGATATCAGAGCATCGAGAAGGTTTCAGGCTTAGACCTTTTCGTTTTATATTGTATGATTCGGCCGGCCCCGGCCAACCTCGCCACCATACTTCTTACTTCATTGCCGAGGACTAGGGCCAAGGCAGCCCACATACGCCCAGGTTCGTTAATCAACAAGTTGGCCGACAGATTGAGCGTATTCATTGCACACTCCCCGGATAACCTAACGGCCAGACCATAGACCACATTGTTTAGTTACGACGACATGATCCAGATATGGATCGTGATGGAGCGCGCCGCACAATTTATTTGGAGGCCCGAGCACCTATTATGGCCCCACCACCACAGGGGTTCGCACTTACCATCGCCACGCCAGCCACGGGCGAGGCCGCTACCGGTTGTTGCTAGGCCCGCCACCTTAGAGAGCCTAAGTGGCGAGTTGACAGAGGTGATGGCGAGGATGGACTAGCAGGATGACGTGCTACGCCTGATCTTGACTGCCATGTAGATCCCAATCCCGCCATTTTTTAGAGCACTAAGACCATCACACAGGGAGATCCAGACGAGGGGGCCACCATCAAAAAATGGCCTCCTCCATTTTTGTTTGTCGCTCGATTTCTGTACATTTTTTTTTGTATTTCTCATGTATATACTTTATTTATGTACTTTGTTTTAGTTGTACAGGAAATCGGGCGAGATGGTGGTTGTATATATCTTGTTGTATTTGTGTTTTAGAACTTCTTTGTATTTCAGTTTGTATTGTATATATATCTTGTATGTTTGATGATCGGTTGTGTAGTATTGTAGTATTTTTTACAGATCGAAAGACGGTATTAAAAGTCAACATATACCACACGCGTCTGAGTACGACGATATCCAGGGGAGTTCTGTTTTTTAATTTCTGATTTATTTTCTTTTTATTTTTGTGCTTGTTTCTTTTTAATTTAATTTTATCCTTCTTCTAGACACATTAAGAACAATGTGAGTTTCATGTGTGAGGATGGGGATTTAGTCTGATTAAGCTAAGAAAAAAATGAAAAAAGTTTGAAGAAAATGAAAAAAAAAATTCTTATAATCTATGGAATTGATTTTTTTTTAAATCCAAAAAATTGTTTGTTTTTTTTTTTGCAAGTCCCAAGACTTTCACATACTATTTTCTTATCCGGGCACATGATGTAGGGATTAATAACCCTACTTTATATGTCGTTTTGTGCGAGTCTTAGTTGTTTTAGTATGTGTCTTTGTTCGGTTTTATGTGTGTTTGTAGTTGTGTCTACTTCCCAGGTTTCATGTGCTAAATGAACGGATAACAGAAGCGAAGCAGTCGGATGCGAAGCATGGGAGATTAAAAAGTCAAAAAGTCAAATTCCTAGATTTTATGGTCTTTGCGACACGCGAAGTCCTGGGCTTCAAAGTTCGCGACACGTGAAGAAGTAAAGAGGTGACCTGACTGTTTTGTCCTTCGCGCCACGTGAAGGACTTGGGCAAGGATGTTCGCGACACGCGAAGATCTTTTTTTACAGAAAACTTAACCTAAGTCGGGCTTTAATCTCAATCAACCCCTATTCCGACCTATTTTCGACCACAACCGTTCAAGAGCTTCAAGAGGGCGAATTCCATCATTCTTGGGTCGATTGTTCTTAGAGTTTCATGATTGTAAGTCCTAATACATTAGTTTTGATTATTGTTATGAGTATGAGTAGCTAAATTTCTTGTAATCCACTTTGGGTCTAGAGTTTGTTAACACTTGTAATTCTTGAATGATTAGCTTTGGTTTGTAATCTTGATTGGCATGTTAAGCCATATGATTTCATTTATTGATTAAATGTTTTAAACTTCATTGATTGATTTCGAATTGTTGTTCAAGTCTCAATAGTCTCGGGTTTCTTTATATCGGGGACAACTTGGGGGTTGAATTATAGGATGTTGATCATTGATGGTTGTGTGAGAATAAGTTTTATTTACAACGGGTTCTCATATTATCACTGAATTCAATTGAACCGTATGATTATGTCTATGTAATTGCTTGCTAATTATCTTGAAAGAACTTGTGTTTGCATTCCCGAACCCCGGAGAGGATTACCCCTCTCGTTATTGTTTTAAAACCCAAATCCAAATCAGTTGTATTGTTTTCTGTCTTTGAATATTGTAACAATGTAACACTTTCCAAATACTCCTCGTGGATACGATACTCTACTTACCCTTACTAGTTAAGGTGTTTAAGCATTGTTTTTGACCGACCAAACAACATCGATCATAATGTCGTCGTTGTCGGGGAGTTAGTGCGCTTAGTGTTAATTTGTTATTGTTTGCTACATCTCACAAAAATCAAAAATCCTTGTTTACTTTTATTGCCTTGTTATTTTTGTTTTGTTCAGTGTTACACGGGTGTTCTTGTTTGTGTTGTGCAGGTGATTTATTTGTTGTATGCATCATACAAGATACTCCAACAAATCCTCTCCATTGCTTTTTGATCCAGAAATTGAGAAGACTGCTGGACAGAACATAGTTTTTTTATAGAACTAACAGGGTAGTGTCTTCACCAACCAAAATGGAAAATAAACTGGGGCATGGGAAGCAATCTGATCTGCCTCCTGCAGGTCAGTTACCACCAGAACAACAAGCCACCTCGGGCATGTTTTCATCATCTGTTCCTCCACCTAGGACGGATGGAAACCTAAACCACTCCACTAGCCAAATTCCACCATTACCCCACTTTAGCCAACCTCTACCACAAGTAAACCAACCCTTTGAATTCAAACCTGACTCTCACTATTCTTCACCATATGTGAGGATAGTACCAGATACAAATACCATACCACCCAACTCACAACCACCAATCATAAAGCCTTATATATTCCACTCAACCCCACCACCGGGATTCCATCCATACACCTCAGGTCTAGATTATGATGATGAGGCTGATGGCTTTGATGATGAGTTTGATGAGTTTGAGGATGATACACATGATGGTGACAGAAGGGAAAGACAAAGGGTTAGGCCAACAGTGTACAGGAGACAGGATACAGGTGTTCGGTTTGAAAGGCCGAATTAGCATCAGTTTGATCAAAGGTTGCCACAACAACCACCTCAGCATTATATTCCTGCACCAATCCCACCGCAACAGCAGCCTGTGAACAGGCAAAGAAGACCGGGTCCTAGGAATGTCATTCCTCCTGTTGACAATCCGGGAGGCATTCCAAGGAGGCACGACAGGGGTCCTGTTAGAGGGATTGAGAGACACTTCAGACCATCCATTGCCTATAATCCATCTCTAGTTGTTTTCCCACAACAACATGTGAGATCATTTTAGGTTCGTTCTCAGGCAATTCAGAGATTACCTAAGTATCATGGTCGGGGGACAGAAGAGCCATACTTGCATCTAAGTTCCTATGATGCTATGCGCAACACCATTGGGGGACAGGGATTCACACCTGATGATGTGAAATTTGTGTTGTTCCAATTCACCCTAGAAGACAAGGCTCAACAGTGGTTCCACTCTCTACCGCCTGCATCTATCTACACATAGGGTGATATGCAACAACAGTTCTTAGATGAGTTCTACACCAACCAAAGAACTAGTGGTGCTAGGAAGAATATCGGAAACTTTCAACAACAGTCTAGGGAGTTATTTCATGAAGCATTCCTTCGCTTCAAGATGTTGATAAAGAACTGTCCCCACCACGGTTTGCAAATGTGGGAGATGCTAAATGCCTTCCATGAGGGTTTAATAGATGATGATTCCCGATACCTCAACTCTATTTCTAATGGCACCTTTGGTACTAACTATGAGGATGTGGACTGGGATTACTTGGAGCGGATGGCAGTGACATCCAAGAGGAAAGCCCAATCTTTGAGGCGGGCTAGACATTCGGTGGTTAGAGCAGTTGATATCTCTAATGCTGAGGCAAGTAGGTTAGAGAAGCTAGAGAAACATATGGCGAATATGAGCACGGGAGGCCAACCATATGAGGTTTGTGATCAGTGTGTGGAATTAGGGCATAATGGTGCCACTTGCACCGGTACTTATGAAGATGTGAATTATGTGCAAGGGGGTGGTAGAAACTATGATATGAACTCCAAAAAATACCATCCGGGCCTTAGAAATCATCCCAACTTTCATTATGGGGATGCCTCAAATCAAGCTAACCCCAACTTCAAGGTAGTGGTCAAAGAGCTCACCAAACATTCCCACCCCGAAACCAAAACTTCAGTCAAAACAACAACCAACGGGGGTATCAAAGGGGGAATGAGCAAGGAGGATCATCTGGATCCTCCAATCAGAGCAGTGAGGGTGTAGTGTTGGATCTCTTGAAGTCTATCCAACAAGACTTACAAAAGAAAAACCAAGCCGATGATGTGAATGATAAATCCATACAAGTCATGGCCACTCAAATGGGTCAATTTGCCACTGAAATAGCTGAGTTGAGGAAGAGTAATGGCAAGCTTCCAAGTGATACGGTGACCAACCCATCTCATCACACTTCGGGGAACAAAAACATGAAGAACAGCGACATGGGCAAGGTTAGTACTCTCCGAAGTGGTAAGGTTTATGAGAACAAGGTTGCACCTCCAACACCTTTTATTGATGGTGTGGTGGAGGACATTGATGAGCATGATGTCAATGATGATGAACCCGAACCGATTCTGGTTACACGGGTTGCTTTTCTAAGAGAACCAACTTTTCCTAAAACATCATCTACTGTTGATAATAGGGGAGTGGTGCCTCCAAAGGTGCCATTCCCTGCTTCTTTAGTGAATGCAGGTAAACAGGTTGTAATCAAGAAGAGAGGTCCTCAACAAGAGGAGATATAGGAGCTTTTCAAACAGGTAAAAATTAATATACCTATTCTTGATGCAACTAAACAGATACCAGTATATGCTAGGTACTTGAAAGACTTGTACACTCAGAAAAGGCATCACTAAATTCTTGAAAAACTTGATCTGAATGCATGAGTAAGTGCAATCTTAACCGGTTCTCTTCCACCTAAACTCCAAGATCCAGGAGCGCCCATAATTTCTATACAAGTCGGTGATTTCAAAATGAGCAAGGCGCTATTGGATCTTGGAGCAAGTGTGAGCATCCTTCATGGGAGTTTGTATGACCAATATGACTTTGGTCCTCTACGTCGAGTCAATACCACCGTGGTGTTGGCAGATTGGTCCCCTAAACTATGACACCTCTAAAATTTTATTTTATTTTATTTTAATTTTCGGGACAAAAATTCTTTCAACTAGGGGATGATGTGACAATCCGGACTTTTCAGTTTAACTTCGTTATTTAATCCAGTTAAAGTTAACCTAATTAACTTAATTCAAACTTCGGGGATTGTTTCTGTCATTTCTTCAAACCCTAACTACAAGGATTAATTATGTAATTAACCTAAACCTAATTCCATTTGACTTTGTAAATTCAAAATCCAATTGTTTAACCCATGTTGACTTTTACAAGTTAACTAACCTTGTATTTAACCCAATTACAAACTCAAGGACCAGTTCTGCCAATTTCTAAACTTGTATTCATGATATCAGAGGGACCAATTCTGTAATTATCTCAAATTCGATTTTTGTTTGACTTTCTAAAAGTCAAACTCGCGATTTCATCCAAATTCGAATCCTATGATCGTTTTCAGTTGGAACTGAAACTGGTATCGCATGAATAAAGTCATTAACAGCCTTAACTACCAACATAAATCATCATCATTAGCGAATTAATCAGATTGATAGCCAATTATGGCATAACCGTCGACATGATCACAATAGACATCAAATTCGTTTAAATCCTATGTTAATTCCTCAATTGAACACCCTGCATACTTAAGTCAAACAACTGCGAAGCTCCTGTATGCATCAGTTTCATCGGAGAAACAACAGAAGTCGCCGGAATCTAAACCGCAAGCCGTCGGCACTCAGTGTAGTCGATCACCATCAATCCGTCAACGTTTCTGGTAACTAATTGCATCCTTAGTTTCATTTGAGTCTGTTAATTGAAAGCCCTATGAGTATTGGGGCTCATATCATTAATTTGATAGAAACCCAGAATCTAGGGTTCATGTAGAACTGGTTTACTCGATCACTACCTTCGACCCTGTTTTAATCCAATTAACTTGTATCACCAGACTCACAATCTTCTGTTTAATAAAAGCCCTATGTTGATTTAATGGTATAACATCGAATTGGTCATCATCTTGATTCTAGGGTTCTCGAGAAAACGTTTTAATCAACCTCAAACCTAAATACGATTTAAATCCAATTAACTTATACGAGTAGTTTCGTAAACATCCACTCATCGAAAGCCCTATGCTAATTTGATTTCATATCATCGAATTATTCAAAATCCATAATCTAGGGTTTGTTCTTGAAGCGATTTGGGGTTTTTGATATTAAACACCATTTCAATCAAATTAAACCACGGGGATAGGTTCGCAAGGCCTTAATCTGTAAAAGCCCCATGGTTTCAACAGTTTTTAACATAAGATTCGATCGAATCGATTCTGAATTCATAGTTGGGGTTTTCGACATTTGAATCTGAATATTAACGAACCTATGATGGATGATTTCCAAAATTAAACACACCCACTTAATCGCCAATACTCGATTATCAAAACCCCTAATCAATCTTACTTATTCGTTGTCGAAATCTGTGGATTTGGGATGGGATTTGGGTTCGGTTCGTATGATGGGGGAAAAACTCGCTGCCGAGTATAATTAAAACCATTTCGCAAGCATACCAGTCGCGATACCCTAGCGGGCGGGACTGGTTAAAGCTGTGTGCGTGTGTAGGAGAGACCTGGGTTCGAGACCGGGCTCCCACATTTTATTTTTGGAGCATTTTTTTGTATTATTTTAATATAAAAATCAAACCCTATAATATAATAATATTATATAAATGATTTTAAGCCCGAGAAACGACCCGTAGGCTCGGGCAGTGTTGTAAAAATCGCGCCTAGGCGGCGCCTAGGCGCC
Source organism: Smallanthus sonchifolius (assembly GCA_023525975.1). NCBI lineage: Eukaryota > Viridiplantae > Streptophyta > Magnoliopsida > Asterales > Asteraceae > Smallanthus > Smallanthus sonchifolius. The sequence continues at coordinate 84,570,779 of CM042029.1, forward strand.
GATTAATCGCTACGCGCTCGGCTAAGGAGGAATTTTGGTCCTAGGCGGTCCTAGGCGGCCTAGGCGGTCATAGGCGGGCCTAGGCGGACCTAGGCGGCTAGATTTCGGCGAACATTCCGGCGAACATTCCGGCGAACATTCCGGCGAAAACCTGAAATTTCCGGCGAAAACCTGAACTTTCCGGCCAAATTCCGGCGAAAACCTTTGGTGTGGTTTAAAAATGAACATTTTTATGAAAATTACATATAAAAATGTGTGTATATATATAAAAATGACCATTTTTATAAAAATTACATGTAAAAATGTGTGTATATATATAAAAAACTGAAATTTACATATAAAAATTCCAATCCGATTAATCCCGCCTAGGCCCCGATTAATCCCGCCTAGGCCCCGATTAATCCCGCCTAGGCCTAGACCCCACCCCACCGCCCGACTAGCGCCTAGCGATTTTTACAACACTGGGCTCGGGTTTGAATTATTAACCTATTTTTATATTATTTCCACTTTTATAAATAAAATATTTATGTTATAATCAAATAAAAATAATATGTTTATATTATTTTCAAACCGTAACTTCGTATAAAATAATATGTTTATATTATTTTCAACCCGTGACTAATGTTATTAAATAATATATATTTATATTATTTCATATCGTTTTATACCTCGTGTGACGTTTTAAACTATTTAATAATATAATTGTTATATTATTTACCCACGTTTATACATTCGATTAAAAATAATATATTTATTATTTTTCCACGCAAATGATTATTTAGTTAATCCGACAAGCCTAAAAGTAATATATTAAATTAAATTATTTTCCTAACTTTTGTAAACGACTTTAGCGTACGAAATTATTTATTTATTTAATATTATTCGTTAATAACGTTCGACTCGTAACACTTTGATCCTTAATTAGTATGTTAAAGAAATATATATATATATATATATATATATATATTTCCGTAGACACGTTCGTCTACTCTTTAATCCTTAGAATGCGTTAAGACGTTCAATCTTCCGTGTCGTCGTCACAAATTCCAATGTGTCCCTAACTGTTATATTTGTATCTCTAGGGCATACGTAAGCCGTGCAGGCTGACACTTGTGTACCAAATCTCTTACTTGTGTGATACTACCTACTACGCAACGCAGGTGAGTTTCACGGCCCCTTTTACTCTTTTTATTTGGGGGAGAAAACATGTCACAACCCTTTTTGGGTTATTGTAATTCATATGATATCACTGTTGAGGCTAAGCGTAACACACTATCATGAAAAGTCCTCACACACATCGGACCGTTAATATGGTATGAACGAGGTAATTTTGGTAGTACTACTGGGTTTGACAAACCCCACCCGCGTTAGTCGCGCTAACTCGATTGGAGGTCGAACGGGTGTTATATTGACCTTAACACATTAGTCAGAGTTGATAGACCTAGCTGGAGGCAAACAAACAAACACGCTGTCAGTTTCGGTTGCGAGCGCTTTAGCAAAACATGAATATAGGCATGCAACCTATTGATATATATATTGAATGTACATAATCCGCAAATGCTTTATTTGAAATGATTGAAACCTGTGAACTCACCAACCTAATGTTGACTCGTTTTCTTACATGTTTTCTCAGGTTGGCAATCAGGATCACGTTAAGTCATGCATGTGTCTTGGACTACAATTGAAATAATTATCTATTGAATAATCTTTATGCTTTATTGAAATTTTGGTTTTGGGCACGTTGTTTTGCGCATTTACTTTATTTAACGCTTCCGCAACTTTTACTCTGAACCTTGATCTTTTATGTTATTACATTTCAAGTCCCATATAGTGTTGTTTGAAGTAACTGATGTCTAAGATCCTGGTTGTCACCTTCCAAAACGGTAAAACTCCGTTAGTGGAATTTGGAGGTGTGACATAAACTCCCAAGAGGGATTGTTCATGATGTGATAGTGAAAGTGGATCAATTCTACTATCCGGTGGATTTCTTGGTTCTTGACTATGTTCAATGTGATGTAGGGTTTAATAACCCTACTTTATATGTCGTTTTGTACGAGTCTTAGTTGTTTTAGAATGTGTCTTTTTTCGGATTTATGTGTGTTTGTGGTTGTATCTACTTCCCAGGTTTCATGTGATAATGAGCGGATAACGAAAGCGAAGCAGTCGGATGCGAAGCACGGGAGATTAAAAAGTCAAAGGGTTAAATTCCTAGATTTTTTGGTCTTCGCGACACGCGAAGACCTGGGCTTCAAAGTTCGCGACACGCGAAGAAGTAAAGAGCGCCCCGACTGTTTTGTCCTTCGCGCCACGCGAAGGACTTGGGAAAAAATGTTCGCCACACGCGAAGATCTGTTTTTATAGAATACTTAACCCAAGTCGGGTTTTAATCTCAATCAGCCCCCATTCCAACCTATCTTCGACCACAGCCGTTCCAGAGCTTCAAGAGGGCGAATTCCATCATTCTTGGGTCGATTGTTCTTAGAGATTCATGATTGTAAGTCCTAATACATTAGTTTTGATTATTGTTATGAGTATGAGTAGCTAAATCTCTTGTAATCCTATTTGGGTCTAGGGTTTGTGAACACTTGTAATTATTGAATGATTAACTTTGGTTTGTAATCTTGATTGGCATGTTAAGCCATATGATTTCATTTATTGATTGAATGCTTTAAACTTCATTGATTGATTTCGAATTGTTGTTCAAGTCTTAATAGTCTCGGGTTTCTTTACATCAGGGACAACTTAGGGGTTGGATTATAGTTGGTTGATCATTTATGGTTGTGTGAGAATAAGTTTTATTTACAACAGGTTCTCAAATTATCATTGAATTCAATTGAACCGTATGATTATGTCTATGTAATTGCTTGATAATTATCTTGAAAGAACTTGTGTTTGCATTCCCGAACCCCGGAGATGATTACCCCTCTCATTATTGTTCTAAAACCCAAATCCAAATCAGTTGTATTGTTTTCTGTCTTTGAATATTGTAACAAAGTAACATTTTCCACACACTTCTCATGGATACGATACTCTACTTACCCTTACTAGTTAAGGTGTTTAAGCATTGTTTTTGACCGACCAAACGACATCGATCAGCACACAAAAAATTTGTTTTTATACGATGTAAAACAAGATCTTAAAGCGGGTCAGGTGTGGGTTTGCGTTTCCTTAAAGAGGTATTCTCCATGTATTCGGGCTTAATTAGATTCAGCTGGTCAGTTTTTCTATAATAAATTCATTTGGAATGCTTAGGAGAGTATAGCAAACTAGACGGTGATAATTGTGAATAACTTGTATCGGTAACCCGATTTCACATATTTTCAGTTAGATTTTGAACCTTTTACTTTTCATATATATTCATTATTTCTTTTTGATGTGTGTATTACCTACATGATTTTTTCTGGTTAGAACTTGATTATCTTGATACATGTTGAGTAGATTTAGAATGATGTAGGGTCAAATATCCCGTGTATTTGGTAGTTTGGTGTGATACATGGTTAATGTGCTGAAAGAGCGGGAATATATGAAGAAATTAACAATGATACAAAGACCGGGAATTCAAAGAAAGAAAAGTCAAAGCTAAAAAGTCAAATTCTTGGATTTTAGGGTTGGTAGACCATGTTCGCGGTACGTGATGTGAATGTTTTGATATATAAAAATATAAATAAATATATTTTTAGGATGTTTTCACAAGATCAGGTTTTAAATTTATAAAATTATAATTACGTTAACTTAAAACACACACAATAGGCAAGTGTACCTATTGCAGCGTAATATAGTTTAGGTAAGAACCAAGTATCGAACCAATGGACACGGTCGAGTTCCAATACTCAACTTTTGTTATCGTTTAGCCGGATTAATTAGTGAGTGTGTTTTGTGTACTTGTGAAGCATAAAAGTAAATGACGGTAAAGTAAATAGCATAAAAGTAAAAACGTGCGTGAAGTGTGTAACAGAAATGTAAATAGCAGAATAGTAAATAGCAGAAAAGTAAATAAAGCGAAAATGATCAGATTACGGAATGTATTGCTTCAGGATTCGAATCAGTTTGGTACGTGATAATGTTAAGTTGACTAATTCAGTGGTATGACTACTACAAACTTGTGACCCGGGTCACCGCTGGATCCTCGTCCTCACTACATTTGATTTGCAAATTATATTCTTTAAAAAATGGTAGTGCCTCCCGTTAGGGACAACAATTTCCCTCAACCCATCGAATGGTTATCTTCGGGTTGGTTTAAGACATCGGACTCAAAATGTTTTATATTAAGGTTAAATAGATGATTATATTTTGCTCACAGGGAGGCGGTGTAACAATGTGACCAAGTATAAAGACATACTGTTCCCAACATGAATTCTCCAATTCTTGGTCGCATAATATTCTCGTATAAAGACGTACGATCTTAGAAGTATAGACCAAGGCTTATCTTATCAATCTCTGCTCGTATAAAGACGTACGAGTTTCAAAGGAAGTTTGATTAAAAAGGGTTTTACGATATTACTCTTTAAAATCAAGACACTCACAAATATAAAGACGGATTTAGAAAATAATAAAAGCCCATCAAAAGATGGTTTTTAAGAGCGAATTAGTTAAATACATAAACATACCACTTCATTAATAGGTTAAACATTAACATGCACCAAACAATATCTTCACCCTAGCAATACAAAGAAGTTTTAGCCACAAATGGCTATAACGACTAGCGTAATGATAAGTTTTGTAAGCTCCCCTATTGAGGAACAAGGAGGAAGAGCCCCTCTACTCTTTACTCTCTAATCTAACTATGAGAATGCTCTCTTCTTGAGTGTTCTTTTGGTTGGATTGGTGTCTATAACGAAGAACTTAAGCCCCCTATTTATAGGCCTCAAAATGTGCAATACACAGCCATCCATTGGGTTGCACGGTCGTGCAAAGGCCTAGGGAATCAAACAAGGTACATAGGACACGGTACTGAGCCGTGGGGAGCAAGAGAGGGCAATGCACGGCCATGCATTGGGATGCACGGCCTTGCAACCCTCAACTTTCTTCCAGCTTTGTCTTTTAGCTCCTTGTTGACTTTTGTTGACCAATTTTGACTTCTTGGGGGTCAATGCTCCAGGAATGATCATTCTAGAAGCTTGAATTCTTGGTTTTTTTTATAGATTTTAGCTTGATTTATATTTTCAACACCGAATAAACTGCAATTACAAAATATAAGTATTTTAAGCATAAATTACAAGGTTATTATTCAATTAGTACCATAATGTGGGATTATTATGTATGTAATATATATATATATATATATATATAAATGATGGCACATCATAATGCGAGGGAAGAGAAAAATGGTCTCGACTATTTTGGCCTTGGCGCCACGCGAAGGCTCGGCCAGAAATGTTCGCGACTCGCGAAGAATAGGAAAATCGGCAAATTAGACCTAATTCCAATTATAAACCCATTATGATCCCACTTTCGAATTATCTTCTTCCCAGCCATCCCAAAGCTGCTCTAAGGAGATTTCAAGGTTTTCTAGGCCAATTGTTTGTGATTTCAAATGATTGTAAGTTTAAAGTTTGAATCTTTGATGTTTAACGCAAACATGAGCGGCTAATCTACTTGTGATTGCTTCCGGGTGGATGGTTCGTCTCAATGCAACTTAGGTTAGGGTCTCTTTGTGTTTGATTTGTGTTTTTGGATGACAACTTGAATACACATGCGTTTGATTAATTTAAACGGTTTACTTTGTTTTAGTTATCTGAATTGCCATCTGTTTTCTGTTTCCTTGCATCGTGAGCTATTTGGTTAATTTGTCTATCTATGCAATTGTGAATTGGTGATTGGGCGGATGAACGAATATTAAAAGATTGTCCCACAATCATCACTTTAATTAAATTTTTAGTGTCACGTTTAGTGGAATCGAATCAAGTTAAACCTAACCTTTGTGAATCTGTTGAACTTGAACCCCGGGAGTGAATGCGTCTTTCTCCAACTGTTTTTTTCATATTAAAGTTCGTCGCTTTTATAATTCTAAATCTTTTAAATAATAAAGTTTGAAATGTTTTAGTAGTAATTGAATCTGTTTTCTAAATAGCATTCTCCACGAGTTCCTTGTGGACTCGACAACCCTATTTCCTATATTGCCATCTAAGTAGCTAACAAGTAGATTTTAATATTGTTTTTTATTAGCCTTCGACACGCGATCATAGACCACGCATAGAAATGGTCTATGTTTTTTCCTACATGAACATTACCCCTAGTTAGCTCCTTTGATCCTTATTCCCTTTTCGGTTGTTAAACCCACTTATAACACCCCTAGCCCTTTTCTTTTTAAACCTGTGTTATTGGTCAGGATTGATTTATTGTGTTCATTAGTAGAAGAAAGCAAGAAAAGAAGGGGAAAAAAGAAATCAGAAAAGCAAGTGAAAAAGAAAAAAAAATAATATAGTAAAAAAATAAAAAAATCATGAGAAAATAAAAAAAAAATAGAGTATTGAATGGAATAAGTATGACACGGTTTAGTAGAACTTTGGTTGATTTGTTTGTTTTTATTATCTTAGTATCATTAGTCCAGATTCATTATAGACACTTAATAATTAACTATCTATACCCTAAATCCTAGCCTTACATTACAAAACCAATTAAAGACCTTATTGATCAGTGTGTTTGTATTAATATTTGGGAGGAGATTTGATTTATTCTTAAGCATATGACTTGGATATTTCATTGTTAGGTCTGAGAGTTAACATAGGATCCGGCACATCTTTTGCTAGTAACAAAAATAAACCGAGAGAATAGAACTCTAGTGAGGGGTACGAGTTGTGCATGGTTAGAACTTGAAAGAATGTGAGTCTTGAATACGTATGCCTATGTTTTCAAAAAAGTTAGGTTCCATTTATATTGGTTGATTTGTTAACCTATTGAACGTTGTAAAACTTGGGTAGTTATTCGTTGTTTTTGGATTTCTAGGCATGTTTCTGACTTTAGCTTGAGGTTTTTGTATTTGTGTGATTACTAGGTTGGATGTATTGCTTTGGGCTTTGCTAAGGGACAAACAAACTTGAAGTGTAGGGATGTTTGATGTATTGCAAAACACATATGTTTTTCAGTTGTATTTTACCCTATTTTGATCCGTTTTATTAGCGAAATTCATAGGATTTGATACTTAATGAGAGACTTGTTGAATTTGCATGTTGGTATGAGAAATCGAAGATTATCAGTGAAGAAAGTACAACTAGGAAAATAGTGGATGTAGAAAGAAATCGAAAATGCAAAAAAGGTATAAATACTTTTTATTTGAATCAAAGCCAGCTCTAACAAATATTATAAGGTAAACCATTTTCTTGTTTACATATATGTACTTGATATGTGCAAAATTATACATGTTATGCATAATAATCCCCATATATAGTACTAGTTGAATAATAACATTGTAATTACTATTTAAATCGTTTATATTTTATAATTGCAAGTTAAACAGCATCCCGAGAGAAAAAGAGTGAAAACAAACCAAAAACATAAAGAAATCAAGCTTTATCTTGAGATAGGAAGGAGCACACCCGAGATTTGAAACCCCCCCTAATAAGTCCAAATTGGTCAACATAAGTCAAGAATGAGCAAAAGACAAAAGGAGGGAGAAATAGAAGGATGGACGACTGTGCATCCCATTGCACGAGCGTACAATGTCCTTCCGTGTGCCCCAATATGCCTTCGTACCCTACCATATGTACCTGTGTACCTCTGGGTGTTCACGGCCGTGCATTGCCCATTTTGGGTCCTATAAATAGAAGGCATGGGCTCTTCATTTCACACAAATCCATAGTAGAATAGATACTCCAATAGTCCGTTTATATAGTTTGTAGTAGAGAGTAGAGAGGCTCTTCCGTTTTGTTCGCAATAGGGGAGCCTACTAAATTTAGCTTTATGTTTGTTCGTATAGCCATTCGTGGCTAAACTCTTTGTATTGCTTGGTTGAAGATGAAGTTTGGTGTATGGTAACGTTTAACTTATTAGTCTAATGGTATGTTTATGATCTTTAATCATTCTCTCTTAAATATATTCATGGTGTACTTTTTATTTTTATCTAAACAAGTCTTTAAGCTTGTGAGTGTTCATGATTTTAAAGTGTAAGACCGTAAAACCCTTTTAATCAAACTTCTCTTGAAACTTGTACGTCTTTATACAATCGGATTTTGATAAACCAACACTTGGTTGATATTGATGGAAATCTTACGTCTTTACATGGACGACTTTGTCATGAAACCAAGAGTTGGTGAACTCATATTGGGAACGGTACGTCTTTATACATGGTCCCATTGTTGCACCACCGCCCGGTGAGCAAAGTCTAATCAATCTTTTAATAAAAATAAAGGTATTTACTATTTTATTATTAATGAATATATAATTCGTGAACCAAATGTTGTGAGAATAAGACTCTAGCGGTGTACCATTCACCTATTTATATTAGTCATACCATCGGACTATTTAACATAACATTATCATATACCAAGCGGATTGGAAGCCCAAAGCAATACTCGTTGTGATCTAATTATTCTTGAGCTATTTACTTTCATGCTATTTATTTTTCTGTTATTTACATTTCTTTACACACTTCACGCACATTTTACATCTTCTGTTATTTAGTTTACCGTCATTACTTTTCAGTAATTTACTTTTCTGTTTTATAAGCACACAACACCCACACATTAGTTAAACCGCCTAAACGATAACAAACGATGAGTATTGAAACTCGATCATGTATGTTGGTTCGATCATGAAATTTGATGGTTTTAGAAACAAATTTTGAATTGACCAAATTACAAATTTTGAACGAGCGGAATTTGAGACGATCTCTCTTAATTAAATAAATTACGAACCAGAACAAAGCTCAAGTTTAATCGAACATTCTCTAAATTATTTGGAAACAATAAACTAAACACAATACTTTTTATTTGAATCAAAGCTAGCTACAGCAAATATAGGAAGTCTTACTAAATATGCATATATAAGTTCGAATAACCTAAAATATTGTATTAGAACGAGTTTGAACGTGTTACATTGAATTATACATGGTCCCATTGTTGCACCGTATCTTGGTGAACAAAGTCTAATCACATTTTTAATAAAAATAAATGTATTTAAGTTTGATGTCTTAAACTAACTTGGAGGTAGATCTTAAGTATATGAATGTACGGATCTACTAAATAGTTGAGGGTAATGGTGTCCCCAACTGGGAGTCTTACTATTTTTGATATTCAAGAATATAATTCATAAACCAAATGTTGTGAGAACGAGGCTCTAGTGATGTACCGTTCACACACTTGTATTAGTCATACTATCAGACTAGTTAACATAACATTATCATATACAAAGCGGATTCGAATCCCAAAGCAATACTCATTGTGATCTGATTATACTCGAGCTATTAACTTTCCCGCTATTTACATTTCTGTCACACACTTCACGCATATTTTACATTTATGTTATTTACTTTACCGTCATTTACTTTTCGGCCATTTACTTTTCTGCTTCACAAGCACACAACACCCACTCATTAGATAAACCGGCTAAACGATAACAAACGTTGAGTATTGGAACTCGATCGTGTCTGTTGGTTCGATACTTGGTTCTCAACTAAACTATATTACACTTCGATATGTACACTAGCCTATTGCGTGAATTTTAAAGTTTGAGAATTTATCATTTTATAAACTTAAAACTTGATCTCGTGAAAACCCATTTAATATTATATATTACATTAACACTACATAACAACAGGCATGAGTACTTAATTGTATGAATAACAAATTTGAAAATACAAAAGAGATCTCAAAGACGGCTTTGAGGACGTGTGTTCATGTTCATCTGCTTGTTAACAAAGTCCTTTATGACTACAGATATAACGTGTTTGGCTTCCGCAAGTTCAGGAAATGTGTAGAAACCATGAAACATGTATTCATACTCCTCCATGTATGCCTCTTTTCCAGACTTCTTGAGCCATGCATAGTAATTCCTTTGCCAGTCCTCAAGGATATCACGGCCACCCACCACTACTAATGTTGCTGGAAAGTCCAACCCTGATAAGTCGGCCGCTCTTGGCCCGCTCACATTAATCACCTCATGGTCTCTGTCCCAAGTTTCATCGGTGGAGTGTGGCTGGAACACATTCCAATAGAAATCGGTCTGGTTAAGGTGTAGCCCCAGTCGATTTTCGGAAGCTAATTCCGACGCTGCCCGTTGCTGTCCTCCAAAGTAGGGTTGTAGTGCCACCAGTCCAATAACCTTGATCTGCTGAAATTTGTACTTGGCAGCTCTAATGCAAACATGATGGGCGAGGTTGCCCCCAGCACTGTCTCCAAACACAAAACAATTCTGCAGGTCAGCGTTTTTAGGCAACTTGTTGCGGTTTTTGTCTTCATCAAGAAACTTGAGGAGGTTAAACCCATCTTCATACTGAGTGGGATATCGATATTCTGGGATCAAGCGATAACTAGCCGAAACAACAATGGCAGGAATCATGCTGGCAAATCGGCGGCATAGTCCATCAAAAGCCGCGCTGTCAGGGCCGTAATACGCAAAGCCGCCTCCATGATAGTACACAATCACCGGTAACTTCTTCGTGGTCACATCAGGGACGAAGACACGGAACCAGCAGGGGTCAGTCTTGACATCATAAGACTTGACACCTTCAACTGGTGTTGAATTCGCAGGGACCTTGGGGTCCGCAAGGTCACGAAAGCGTCTATCGATGGTGCCGTCGGAACGAAGGCCGACGTCTATGAGGGTGTTAGCGATAAAAAGGCTGTCACGGATGGCTTGTGGGAGTGGATTGGTTTCAGGCTTTTTATCCATGTGTATGTGTATGTGTTGGGAATACAAGTTTCAAAATAATTGTATGTATGTTTTCTGAGAGAATATTTTGGATGGTGTCTATCATTTCACAGCATCGACTTCTTTAAATAGACAGCTTATTTTCAAGTACATTGTACGTGCTTAGTCTAAACTTCTACCGTTAACAATTTGCATTAAAAAACTTAACAATTTGCTTTATAAAATATGCATCCACAAACGACCTTAATTTCCAAGCTGTTGCGAAAAAGTAATAGGAAACAGGCAAGTTGGTCAAATTTAACAATTTATATTAAAAATGACAATTTGCTTGGATTCAAATTTAATTCAAGCTTTCTCCGCCGTGTGTTTGTTTTATAGTGTTCTAATTCGGTTGGCAATTAAATTTGGAGTCAACTACCATTGAAAGTCATTGCCGGTCTATGTTCACCAACTCTACATGAATTATTAACGAATATAAGTTACAAAATGAATTATTAACAAATATTCATCCACAAACGACCTTAATTATTTTCCAAGTGGTTGCGAAAAACTAATAGGAAACAGGGAAGTTTAACAATTTGCTTTTTAAATTTTGCATTAAACTAACTAACTAACTAACTCCGTACTCTGTTTTGTGGCCTAACTCGGTGGCTCATAGATTCTTTCAAATAATTAAATACATAAAATAACTGATTCTTATTTTATTAGAGAGTCGAATTAAAAATTGTCTAAGTATATATAAGCTACAAAATGAATTATTAACAAGTATTAATATAGAACTTAAAAAAGTAAAAATTAAAGGGCAAATAGTAATATGTATATATATACCGGAAGATTATTAAAAAAACTGTTTGAGATATTCAAATATTTTCTCTTACTATATAGTGAAGTAAACTCTTTGTTTGTACGGTTTCTTGATCACACTAGTCGAAAAACGATTTTTGACGCGGTGATTTTGCATTTATTCTCTTTATACGCTGTCACCAAACCGTGTCAAATGAAAAACCCACGTCAAAAATACTTCAGATTTTTGCATTTATTCTGTTTAGACGCCGTTAACCGTGTCAAATGAAAAAAAAAACGGGTAAAAAAATATTCAGATTTTTCCATCAATTGTCGTTAGATGCCATTTTAAAACCGCATCAAATGAATATTTAACATTAAATAAAATAAATTAGCAATTTACAGCCCCAAATCCATAATTAAAATTAATCAAAATTTAACTGTCACATCCGTAACAGATGACAATTATTTAACCTGAGTAGTACCTCCAATAGATATGTTTCCAGTTAAGAGCGACGGGTCTAGGAGAGATTTGTACACCGCTCTTTCCTAAACAGAATATTCCGTTTGTCAGATAACTACATATCGTTGAATGTCGCCTTCTAGTTACTGTAACATTGATACCAAAAACACACAGCGGAAGATTTAGAAGTCATAAATGTTTCATTTCATAAGTTCTAATGTTTTACAATAAGGACTGACTGGAAAAATACAACATAAACTCAGGACTTATAGGACACGAAGAATCATGCCATCCACTCAGGCCTTACGGTTATACAAGAACATGTGCCCTCAGTCATCCCTATTTCAAAAAACATGTACATCTCCTGGAATGCCAACTACAAGCTAGTGGTCACCTGTGCTAAAAAAACATTTGTAATATTTTGGATCAACATAACGTTGGTGAGTTCATCAACAAATTCGTATTTTAACAACATGTATCCTTAATACAAGAATGAATGCCCCGTCTAGGTCTTATAATCATTCCTTTCAATCCATCACCCAGTAACCTCACATGGATTCTGAGTCTATAACATACATATATACGTGCGACTCACTCGCTTCCGGATACAAATCCGGCCAAGTACCAAAGGATCAGTTCTCGCCCATCAGTCCCCCAATCATGGCCATAATACGTACTTATTATATGATATATTCAAGGATGGTATTAGGATCTCAGATCAAAATCATTTACAAAATATTTTATAGAGCACAGTTCAAAGTAACTCACCTCAAACAAAACCTCCTTCTAAATCAAGTATAATAATCAACATATTGATAGAACCCTAATTCATAACCGACATTATCAAAGTCAACATCCTTATCTAAGGTTTACACGAAGGAACCTCAGAGTAGTTAGAAACCTTACCTCACTACTATCTACGGTAGTTTGTAGGCAAATTGCAAGAAACCGGACCCTCGAACGTGAACCAAAGCTCGGGAACACTTCTCTAGAGTGTGTGTGTTCTAAAAAGTATATGGAATGTGTGCAAATGGCTACAATCGAGCTTTCTATTTATAGGTAGGATTTGGGCCCTTAGCGGACCGCTACACAGGGCTGTGGCGGTCAGCCACCCCTTGAGGCAGCCTAATTTCCTTAGCATCCACGTAGCGGACCGCTAAGGTTCAGGCAGGCGGTCCGCCACCTATCCACGCGTCAGAATTCAAACGGTGAGTCACAGGGACATGTGTCATCTGCTTGTTCATCCTTTCCTCCGCACGTAGCGGACCGCTAAGGCTTAGGGTAGCGGTCCGCTACCCCTTTCCATTTTCATAATTTTTTTAATTTTTAGTCCCTCAACTTTGGAGAACATGCAATCCAACTTCTGATCTTTATATTTTGACACTTTTGGCCCTTATATTACATGGGAATTATTTGGGTGTTACATTAACATACCAAATCTAAAAAAACCGCAGAATTTTAATAATCAAAAGCCATAAAATTAACTAAAATACATTAAATCTGGAATTTAAAATATAAACTCGTCAAAATACAGTTTTCTGCTGGACTTTTAAAAAAAGTATACTAAAATCTATTAAATTAATCGAATTTTAACCTGCCAAATTTATTAAGTGCGTCGTTTCAAGGAATAGGTAATTTTGTAAAAAGACGTGACATCATGCTCTTGAGTAAATTGTCGGTATTCGTTGTAACATCCTGAAGCTTAAATCGATTAAATAAAATGGGTCGGGAAAAAGGAAATACTAAATGACTGAGGGCCGGACGGGAATAGACCCGAAAGAAAGAAAAAAAGGGATGGGGAGGGCTACAAACCCTAGCCGCCACCCTCCACCCTCCACCCTCATTTCACCATTCATCTTCCATATTCTAGAGAAAGAAACCTAGAGAGAGAAAGTCAGGTTTTGGTTAAAAAGAGCTACAAGATGGTGGGTAATCATCTCTAGACTGAGAGGCAAGAGGAATCAAGCATCAACAGGCAACAATCCATCCTAGATCTTCGCTTTTGTTCAAAGTTGGGTTTTTAGGTTTTTTACACAAAAGATTGAATTTTTAAGTGTTAAATGGAAATAGGACCATAGATCAGGACTCACGAGATTTACACAAACGTTTTGAACACAGAATGTTAGGATCTTGGTCGTTTTCATGCCTAGACGTCATCTTCATGTAAAAAACTAGGGTTAGTTTTCTACAAAGAAAAACCAGACGAAACTAACCCGGTCAAGTGAAACTAACAAAAAGCGAAACTACCTAGTTTTGCTGAGAGATAAAGGATGCAAAATTGCATGGTTTTGCTGACCACAAGACGCTAAAATGACCTAGTTTTGCTGAGCCACAAGAAGCGAAATTCCCTAGTTTCATTGGAATCCCAGACATCAAAATTAACCTGGTTTCGTTGAATTAGTAGAAACAGTAGACTTGATGTTTATTTAATCATTAATTCAGATTGTGAGTGACGCCTCTTTGACCAGTTGGCGGTATGTAGAGGATAACTGACTAGGTGAGTTTTTAGATGTCATTTTTAAAGAAGTTTTATAATGATTTGGGACCGATTGCATACTAATGTGTTAATGAATGTTTATATGATAATATGTTTTAAAGTACGAATTGATAAATGACAATGTGTGTATGGTGATGAATGATAGTTAATACGGCTACTTCGGTAAACAGACAGTTAATACGACTACTTATGTAGACGGGCAGAAAGTTAATACAAATACTTCGGTAGACGGACGGAAAGTTAATACGGCTACTTCGATAGACGGACGGAAAGTTAATAAGGCTACTTCGGTAGACAGATGGTTAATACGGCTACATCGGTAGAAGGATGAATAGTTAATACGGCTACTTCGGTAGACGGATGGTTAATAAGGCTAATTCAGTAGCCGGATGAAAAGTTAATACGGCTACTTCGGTAGACGGATGGTTAATAAGGCTAATTCAGTAGCCGGATGAAAAGTTAATACGGCTACTTTGATAGATGGACAAAAAGTTAATACAGATTGTTTTCTTGACAAACAGATGGAAAGTAATAGGATGATCATTATTATGTGTTAGGCAGTTGAATGAAAGTAGTTTATGGAATGATTAAAGTATGATTGAATTTGAAGAAAGTATGAAATGGATGAAAGAATGTGTGAATATTAATAGGAATGTTGAATGTTTTTCATGTGAAGAAACAATTTGCTATATGAATGATGATTTACCTGTTTGCTTAAAACTAGATCTTACCGGCGTTAGCTGACTTTTTAGTATGCAATTTAGGTTTATAGTAGATTGAAAAAAGGATGCTTAATGGATTGAGTGAAGGGATCACGAAGGCTATTCGGCTCAATATTGACATCCCGTCCCTATATTTTATTTTTGTAAACTATATTTGATGTTTTATTTTAATATGACTAACGAATGTAATGAATGACGTTTCCCCTGTGAAGTTTTATCTTATTCCAGTTTTTGAACTAAATTATGAATGACTAAATCTAATAAGTAAGGCCTCTTAGGTTTGGGCCTTACATATGTTTCTGTAGTTTACATATGTTTCTTGCCACATCTAAAAAAAAGAATTAAATAGAAAAGGTTAAAATTTTAAAAAATCAAACACTTAAGAAATATAAAACTTACAAGATTGGGAAATTTATTTTGATTAACAAAGACATATATGATCGAATATATATTGATCACCATGTATCCGCATTCTTAAACGGATGTTTATTGTTTACACTACAACAAATTAATGATTAATTATTTAAAATTTTATAATCGTTATTGCACAAAAATTACCACAGCTATATGAGGGTTGGGTTGGTTAAAAAGAGGATCCCACATGACCTATTGCCACCATCCACCCAGGAGGTTCGAGCCCTGGCTTGGAATTTTTTATTTAACCTTCGGTTTTTTATTTTTCCGTTTGTCATATTTTTTTGTTTTTTTCCGTTTGTTTCAACTTTTACCTCGCCGAGTTATGCATAACTCTCACTGAGTTGTCGACGTTTCGAAGTTTTATTATTATTTTTATTTTAATTTCCATTTTCAGCCTTTCAAATATGTAATTTACACTTTTAACCCGTTTGATTTTTTACATTTTTTAGTTTTTTTATTTTTCTTTTTCGTTCGTCAGTTTTTTTTGTTTGTTCTAACGTTTTGTTTTAGTACCCCGTCGAGTTGTGTGTAACTCTCTCTGAGTTGTCAACATGTCGAGACTTATTTTTCCTAATTTCCGTTACTTAATCCTAACAAGAATTACTGTTGTTATGAGTTTGGAGCCATCAACGAGGGTTCGATCCGCAGGGGTAGACCTTTTTTTTACCATTTTTTTACTTTTGCGATTGAAAGCTTTTTTTCTTTTCGTTCGTTTTAATGTTTTTATTTACTATTTCGCCATGTAGCGCGGGTATCACCCTAGTTTATATTAATTTGACATAGCAAGTTGAAGGCTTTACGCAATGTAAGGTAGTCTACACGAACAACTGAATGCCCAAATTGCCGAATGAAACATATGCTTGAAGCATTTTTTAAAAAATGAAAATTTTGAACTATTCATGCATGCCATTACACAATTGTACGTGCTTGGTCAAAAACTACTACAATTAACAATTAGCATTTAAAAAACTTAACAATTTGCTTTATAAAATTTGCATCCCCAAACGACCTTAATTTCCAAGTGGTTGGGAAAACGTAATTGGAAACAGGGTAGGTGGTCAAATTTAACAACTCTAAAGCGATTTATGAACTTATCTAGTACTTATGACTTGACATCTTGACGCATGATTTGAAGTTGGTCCTTACGTTAAAAAATGACAATTTGCTTTATTAATTTTGCATTAAAACACTTGGAGTCAAATTTCATTCACCGTATACCATTCAAAATCTTTGGTCTGTTTTTCCACTGTCTTTCTTTCTACGTGGATTAAAACCACATGGTTACGAATATAAGTTACAAAATGAATTATTAACAAATATTAAATTAGAACTTCATCCACAAACGACCTTATTTATTTTCCAAGTGGTTGCGAAAAACTAATGGGAAACCGGTAAGTTTAACAATTTGATTTATAAATTTTGCATTAAACTAAGTAACTAACTCCGGCCTTTGTATTAAGAAATGACAATTTGCTTGGAATCAAATTTAATTCAAGCTTCCTTCGTCGTCTGTTTTGTGGTCTAACTCGGTGGCTCATAGATTCTTCCAAATAATTAAATACATAAAATAACCGTTATTTTACTAGAGAGTTGAATTAAAAATTGTACAAGTATATTTAAGCTACAAAATGAACTAGTTGGTCATGCCTCTCGCTTCGTGACGGCGTGGACCGGTTTTTAGAGAAATTGTAACACATGCACATGTTCATACGTAAAAATAACGTTAAAAAACGTAACCTAGAACATATCTGCGACGGCGGATCGATTAAAAAACTTAAACGTGAATGTAGCTGCAAACGTTTGTAAAAAACAAACTTAAAAAAAAACACAGGCGGCACCATCGCTTAAGAACGTCAAAAAAATAAAGTCAAAGCGGCGCAAAAACCAAAGAAAATAAAAGTAAAAAGTAAACGAAACTTGGAAGCGGATTTGACGGACTGCACGCTTCGTTTATACCCACGCTTCGCAGCGGGTGTCGAGCCTATCGTTAATAAAATACAAATGAAAACGTAGGAGCAACGGTAAAAATAATGTTAATAAAAGATAAACATAAAACGAAATAATAAAAAAAAATTAACGGTTTGGGTCGTCGAAAACCATAAAAGTTAATACCAGTACAGGTTACGATAATACAAAGACCAACAATGATGTTGTTCTCTCATAATAGGTTCGAATCGTCACGGTATCACAATGTTAACGACACTCGCTATAAGCAACGATACAAAAAAAAACTCAATTTTTAATACAACTCTGTTTTAAAGAAAATTTATATTGAAACGTTGACAAAAAAAACCCGGTCCCTAAATGTTATCATGAGAGAACTAACTTTAATAAGAGAATTAGAGAACTTCTCATTAAAAAGAAAAAAATAATAAAAAAAATCATAACTTAAAATATAAATCAAAAACTAAAAAAGTGGTTCGGATACCATGTTTTCTACGTCGTCCTCGTTAAAAAAATATATAAAAAATAAATAAATAAAAAATAACGTAATACTGTATATTTGTAGTACCACCTAAAAAACCTAACTCATCCCCCAAAAACCTAAACCCACCACCTCACTCCCACCCAAAAAGCTAAACCCCCCACCACACCCCCACCCAAAAACCTAAACCATCCACCCACCCCCCTCCAAAAACCTAACCTAAAAGCTAAACTGAAAAAACTAAACCTTAAAGCTAATCCGACTTTTTTTTTTAACGAGGACGACGTTGGATACAAGGTCTCCGAATCACTTTTTTAGTTTTTAATTTATATTTTGAGTTATAATTTTTATTTATTATTTTTTTTTGTCTTTAATGAAAAGTTATCTAGTTATGTCCCTAAATGTTAGTTTTCTTATGAACTTCACCCTATATATAGGGTTGAGTTCATGAGAAAACTCATTTTAATGAGTGAACTAGAGAACTACCCATTAAAGAGAAAAAAATCATAACTGAAAAAGTGGTTCAAAAACCATGTTTCCCACGCCGTCCTCGTTCAAAAACAAATATATAAAAAATAAAAATAAAAATAACGTAATATTGCATATGTGTAATACCACCCAAATATCTAAGCCACCCCCAAAAACCTAAAGCCCCACCCGACCCATAAACCTAAACCCCCCACACCCACCCCAAAAAACTAAACCCTCCACCCCTCGAAAAACTTAACGTAAAAGCTAAATTAAATTCAAAAAACAAAACCCTAAAGCTAAATCGACTATTTTTTTAAGGATGACAACGTGGGAAACAAGATCTCTGAATCACCTTTTTAGTTTTTGATTTATATTTTGAGTTATGATTTTTTTTTATTATTATTTATTTTGCCTTTAAAGAGAAGTTCTCTAGTTATCTTACTAAATGTTAGTTTTATTATGAACTTCACCCTATATATATATATATATATATATATATATAAATATGCCTGAAACATTATTAGTGATGGTGTAGGTAGGTGTACGATCGAAGAGAAATAATGGGCCTGGCCTTGTGTTACATTATCGAGCGTTACCTCACCAAAATCTATATTGGCCTGGTTTTGACCTCGCCTCTTACCAATTTGGCCTCTATAGATCAGGACACACCTCATACATATGAGGGATTCCTTTTTACGAAAGGAGCATACTTAAAATGCATCTCACTTCTTCGTCTCCTCATGCTAATGAAGCAGCTTCTTGCTGCTAAAGCATCTCCTTGGGATGGTTACTTGCTACCAAACTTGGCCCTTACATTTCAACTAGACTCTTATTACTTCATATCGTATTATCTACCTTGACCTGCCATTTGTACCTATACACATATGTATAGCATCAGAATTCGTATAACCGGTTATATTCCAGAAATTCAGAAATTAACAACAATTGGTCAAAAATGACACGTAAAGTGATATTGTAACTTTTTTATTATGTTAGTTTGTTTTATTATATGTTGTTTTAATGAAATGTTATTTTGTTTGATTATACATTTTTTAACTTGTATCTTGGGAGACAGACACGTTCATCTAAGAGGAGACGCGACATCTATTTTAAGAGACCCGTGTTAAACACAAATACTCAACCAAAACCGTCAAAGTTTTAGTGTGTTAGTTGTTGCAGTCAAGTAGCATAGTTGAAAACTCAACATGGTGAATACTCTAGTCAAGAATACGTGTATCGTTAATATTAATTTATATCTTTTCCATTCGGTTTTGTGTGTGGCAAATGTACTATTTATTTCCGATGATTAACGAGTGTATCGTTAATATTATTTTATTATTATTTATAATAAAATGTGGTCGAAGTGCCTACAACTTTATAGGGTGTTTTTGGTGTTGGTAAGGCTCACACAAACGCTCAGGATCTCAAGTCTCTAGTAAATTATCGACGGATCCTTGCCGTCGGTGACTCTTATTCCTTTAGTAGTGATTCACAGGGTGTTTTTGGTGTTTGGTAAGGCTCACGCAAATGCTCAGGATCTCAAGTCTCAAGGAAATTATCGACGGATCCTTGAAGTCAAGGTGACCCTTATTCCTTTAGTAGTGATTCATGATCCAAGTAATTCAAAACGACCTAAAATTTATAGCATTTTCTCATTCAAGTTACCCAACATTGGCGTTTAATATCGAGAATGCATATACTCGAGAAAACAAAAAAAAATACTACATAAATAGTAAAAGGAAATAAGTTCTAATTATTTTATTATTTGCTATTTAGTTTTGATTTTTTTTTCCTTTTGTAAATGATGTTCTAATTAATTACTTGTTAATAATTCATTTTGTAAATTTATATTCGCTTTTCCTTTTTTTTAACGGCAATTTGGATCACTGACCCACCCAATTATCTCCACCCCCTCAGAAAAAACCACAATAGCTGAGAAAACCCCCTGTCCCAACCTACACCACCCTTTTTATTTTTGTCACAGTTGAGACTTAAACCCAAAACCTTACCATTTTAGTAAAATCTTACTATATATCTTTGCTACGAGGCACCAAACCATGTAGAGTTAGTTAATATAGAAAGGCGATGATGACAAAAAGAGACCAAAGACTTTCAATGGTATTTGACTAGGTTTTTTAATTCAAATTGTTAAATTTGACCAACTTGCCTGTTTCCTATTACTTTTTCGCAACCGCTTGGAAATTAAGGTCGTTTGTGGATGCATATTTTATAAAGCAAATTGTTAAGTTTTTTATTGCACATTGTTAACGGTAGAAGTTTAGACCAAGCACGTACAATGTACTTGAAAATAAGCCGTCTATTTAAAGAAGTCGATGCTGTGAAATGATGGACACCATCCAAAATATTCTCTCAGAAAACATACATACAATTATTTTGAAACTTGTATTACCAACACATACACATACACATGGATAAAAAGCCTGAAACCAATCCACTCCCACAAGCCATCCGTGACAGCCTTTTTATCGCTAACACCCTCATAGACGTCGGCCTTCGTTCCGACGGCACCATCGATAGACGCTTTCGTGACCTTGCGGACCCCAAGGTCCCTGCGAATTCAACACCAGTTGAAGGTGTCATGTCTTATGATGTCAAGACTGACCCCTGCTGGTTCCGTGTCTTCGTCCCTGATGTGACCACGAAGAAGTTGCCGGTGATTGTGTACTATCATGGAGGCGGCTTTGCGTATTACGGCCCTGACAGCGCGGCTTTTGATGGACTATGCCGCCGATTTGCCAGCATGATTCCTGCCATTGTTGTTTCGGCTAGTTATCGCTTGATCCCAGAATATCGATATCCCACTCAGTATGAAGATGGGTTTAACCTCCTCAAGTTTCTTGATGAAGACAAAAACCGCAACAAGTTGCCTAAAAACGCTGACCTGCAGAATTGTTTTGTGTTTGGAGACAGTGCTGGGGGCAACCTCGCCCATCATGTTTGCATTAGAGCTGCCAAGTACAAATTTCAGCAGATCAAGGTTATTGGACTGGTGGCACTACAACCCTACTTTGGAGGACAGCAACGGGCAGCGTCGGAATTAGCTTCCGAAAATCGACTGGGGCTACACCTTAACCAGACCGATTTCTATTGGAATGTGTTCCAGCCACACTCCACCGATGAAACTTGGGACAGAGACCATGAGGTGATTAATGTGAGCGGGCCAAGAGCGGCCGACTTATCAGGGTTGGACTTTCCAGCAACATTAGTAGTGGTGGGTGGCCGTGATATCCTTGAGGACTGGCAAAGGAATTACTATGCATGGCTCAAGAAGTCTGGAAAAGAGGCATACATGGAGGAGTATGAATACATGTTTCATGGTTTCTACACATTTCCTGAACTTGCGGAAGCCAAACACGTTATATCTGTAGTCATAAAGGACTTTGTTAACAAGCAGATGAACATGAACACACGTCCTCAAAGCCGTCTTTGAGATCTCTTTTGTATTTTCAAATTTGTTATTCATACAATTAAGTACTCATGCCTGTTGTTATGTAGTGTTAATGTAATATATAATATTAAATGGGTTTTCACGAGATCAAGTTTTAAGTTTATAAAATGATAAATTCTCAAACTTTAAAATTCACGCAATAGGCTAGTGTACATATCGAAGTGTAATATAGTTTAGTTGAGAACCAAGTATCGAACCAACAGACACGATCGATTTCCAATACTCAACGTTTGTTATCGTTTAGCCGGTTTATCTAATGAGTGGGTGTTGTGTGCTTGTGAAGCAGAAAAGTAAATGACCGAAAAGTAAATGACGGTAATGTAAATAACATAAATGTAAAATATGCGTGAAGTGTGTGACAGAAATGTAGCGGGAAAGTTAATAGCTCGAGTATAATCAGATCACAAGGAGTATTGCTTTGGGATTCGAATCCGCTTTGTATATGATAATGTTATGTTAACTAGTCTAATAGTATGACTAATACAAGTGTGTGAACGGTACATCGCTATAGCCTCGTTCTCACAACATTTGGTTCATGAATTATATTCTTGAATATCAAAAATAGTAAGACTCCCAGTTGGGGACACCATTACCCTCAACAATTTAGTAGATCCGTACATTCATATACTTAAGATCTACCTCCAAGTTGGTTTAAGACATCAAACTTAAATACATTTATTTTTATTAAAAATGTGATTAGACTTTGTTCACCAAGATACGGTGCAACAATGGGACCATGTATAATTCAATGTAACACGTTCAAACTCGTTCTAATGCAATATTTTAGGTTATTCGAACTTATATATGCATATTTAGGTATGCACAGGTGATCATACACGTATATACATCATACAAATGCATACATGTAACCATACACGATGAATTGAACCCAAACCACCTAAGCACTTGAACCCTCGAGCCTTGAACCCCGCCTTTTGATATTGAAACCCTAAATGTAAATGGATTGACTTTTAAAAGTCAGAATTAAACCCAAGTCTCCAAGAAATCGACCTGTTTGACTTTCAAAAGTCAAACAGGGCCGAATCCTTTAAATCCAAGCCATGATACGGATCCAATCGAATCCAGTGGGTTTCCATCTCGTGTACAAACATCAAACGACCCAATCTCGGCCCAAACATCAGATCAAATTCAACTGATTAAGCGGCCAATTCAAATTTTAACGAATTGACTTTTGATAGTCAAATTCGTATTGAATCAGCATTTAATTCGTGAATTCAATGCGTCCCCAATCCCGCAAGTCATGCACAAACCAATTCCCCCTGTATCCAGTCCCTAACATGACCCGATTCAACCCTTATTTGATGGATTAACGCGTAAACGGTCTCCGCGACTATCCCGGTCAATTTGAAATTCGAATTGGTTTATACGAATGGAAGTAATCAAATTAAATCCCTCTCTCACTCGCGTATACCTCCACACAAACTCTCCCAACCCTGAATCGAACCTCATTCTGCCTCTGAGTTCCTGTCGATCACCAAGCATTCTCGGAGAAAACCCGTAGCCGACCGCACTCGTGCCATAACCATTTCAGGTAAAAATTGTACCATTCGATTCGTAAACGCAAGGTTATCAAAACCCCTCTGTCAATTCGCGATGACAGAGGGTATCGGGACCGATTGGAACTAGGGTTCATGGCGGGTAATGGGTATTCGAATTTGGATTTGTTATAAATCTCGTGTTCTTATTAAACTAGAATCCATTATATAACAGCGAAACCATCTAGCCCAGCCGGTAAGCCATTGCATCGCTGGGCTAGATGGCGTGGGTTCGAAACCCATACAGACGGCCGTTTTTGCGCATAAAATTAAACCAAACCCAGCCCCTTTGCAGGCATGGGTTAAATAATTTCGAACCGGATCAATTACAAGGATTAGTCCCTTGGTCCGGTGGTAAAGCTTGCAACATACACAGGAACCACCCAGGTTCGAACCCGGTGGCCTGTTTTAATTTTTAAAACTGTTTTAAAGCCCGAAAATTTTATAAAAAAATATTTTTATAAACCCTATATTTATTAGAACAGAATAAAACAAGTTTCACAATTTTTACATAAAAATCGCTATTTTATAAATTTATTTGTTAAATGCTCAATTTAATATATATTATTTATTTTGAGTAATCCTTTTACCTAATGCATAATATTTGTGACAAGTTTTATAAAATTTAAGTTATATAATTGAACACCTAAAAACATATATAGTCATTATATATTTAAAGAATACATGTCAATTTTTAAGTAAATTTATTTATTTTAGCATAACCATTTCAAACGATGAATAAATAAATAAATGTATTTATTATTTATATAAATTACATTTACAAATACACTTAGAGTTTAAATTATATTTAAGATTAATTTTATGATCAAATATTTACACGTCTTTATAAGTAAATAAATAAAGTAAAATTATTTATTTAATTTATATTTAATATAAACTCACACACTATTTTTTTATAACTAAATAAATGAATAACAATTATTTGATTTATTTAAACCATAATTCAATTATTTTAGAAACTATTCGTTTTAATATTACATTCTATACACCATCCTTACATTCAAGTATAAACACAATAACTTTTACATTTCCTTTCGAATTACAACTCAAACCCTTTGTACACACATCCAATTAAATCCTAAACTTAGACCTAGACTATGGTACACACTATTAATCCAATGTACATTACACACTAGGTTAACGTGGTGAGTTGCAAATCACTTGTGCTACATTTTGCTTGTGCTATCTACACCATTACTTCAAGTGAGTTTTACATATCCCCTTTTTACATTTTGTACTTTTGGGGTGAAACATGATTACTCTTTTAAACTCTTTGCATTTACTTATATACAATTCAATAATATGATGTTATGTGTTATTTGTGTTTTATGCTTGAATGCTATGAGTTAAGACTACATATACATGACATTAGTACAATCATTAACTCAGTACAAGCCAACGGTTAACATTGATAGATCTATTGAGTCTGACAAACCCACTCGGTTAGGGTGTTTGTTACCGACTTTACATTAGGGTAACCTGCGTGTTATGCCTCAGTCACAAGGTTTGATTGTACACACTTAGTTTAACTATAGATTCTCCATAAATGTCTTATACACGTGTATCGTATGAATTGTATAAAACACTTTAAACTTGGTTATGTGTCAAAACCTATGTATGCTCACCAACTTTTTAGTTGACCTCGTTGTCATCATGTTTGAGGTACTAATGCTTGAGAATAAGCACAAGATGCTTCACTTAGAACCGATGACCTAGAATTTAATTTAAAGAGACTATCTATGTATTTCTATTTTCCTTGTATTGTTGGATTTATGTTTATTTGTGACATGAAATTTGTTGTTTAATTATTTAAACTTTAGTAAACCTTGAGCTTTTGAACAGTCTACATGTCCCGCCCCGACGTATTCCGTCGTCGGTTGGGGTGTGACAGATTGGTATCAGAGCCTTGGTTATAGGGAATTAGGTTATTAGACACCTTTGACCTAGACTATAACCTTAGGACACCCATTATTGCCATGTTCTATGATTATATGATATGCTACATGCTATGTGTTACTTGCTTATTATATTAATATTTATTTCATTTTGATACCTTATTTGTTAAAATTCATGACTTATTAGACTATACTTAAATAATAAATTAAATAAACAATATCTCTACCCATATCCTAAGCCTCATAACCTTCTTACCTACTTATTTGTCATCATCATCCTATCATGTTGAAACTTCTTGAATTTAAATCTATAGAATTCCTTTACTTCCTCGTTAAGGTTTTAAACTTTGTTAATTATTAGAGGACATATGCAATCTGGAAGGGTGACACCTGTATTCTGGGTTTTCTGTCTAGGAAAGCATTTCGTATAAATCCCAATCAACCGAGGGACCCGTATGCTTTCCTGGGAATTCCCGGGATGAGTGTTTACTTATAGGCGAAAGCATGTCTCCTTGAAAAATTATATGAGTTTAATTAACCTTAATGTGTCGCAGTATTCAAGTGATTATATCACTATTTGAGTACAATCCAAACAATGATTTACTATGTTATTTGTTATCTTATCTTTTAAATTCAATCAACCCTCATAAGTTCTTACATCTCTTCTTGTGTTGTGCAAATCTGTAGAATGCCTCCCCGTCGTGCTACCATGGCCAACAATAACACTGATATTGCTGCTATCCTTGCACAACTTGTAACTCAACTCACTCAAGTTAATGGTGCTACAAACGGTAACCATGGGACTAATGGTGGTGGTGGTGCCAACCCACCGCAATGTACTTTCAAGCACTTTAACTCGTGCAACCCCACTAAGTTTTATGGCACTGAAGGAGCCACGGGTCTTCTGCAATGGCTCGAGAGCATTGAAAGCACTTTTCTCAACAGGGATTGTCCCGACAACCTCCGGGTCCGCTATGCCACCGGCGTCTTCCAAAAACGAGCGCTCACTTGGTGGAATGGTGAAAAGAGGAATAGGGGCATGGATGTGGCAATGGCCTTGCCATGGGATGAGGTCAAACGGCTCATGACCGAGGAGTTCTGTCCTCGCAATGAAATGAAGAAATTAGAGGCCGAATTTTGGGATCTTGCCCAAGATAGTAGTGAAAGTTTAGCCTACACCACCCGTTTCCATGAGCTAAGTCTTCTAGTACCTCATATGGTCACACCTTTGGCTCGGGGTATTGAAAAGTACATCGGTGGTCTGCCGATGAAGATCCAAGACACTGTTTTAGGGAGGAACCCAGCTACCCTTGAAGATGCCATCTGCCTATCCGCCACATTAACCGATAACCATGTAAAGGCAGGGACGCTAGCAAGGAAGGGTGCTAAGAAAGTCCTAGACACGGCAACACCTTCCGAGCCCTCCAAAGGGGTCAAACTCGAACCTTTCTTCAACAACAAGAAACGAAAGACTAGGAACTTTGCTGTTGTTACCCCAGATGCCCCAGTCAATCACGTTGCTCCCATGACTCAGAATTTAGCCAAGAAACATTATGTGGGCAGCAACCCTTTGTGCAATACGTGTAATTACCATCACTTCCCAAATATACCGGGTCGGATATGTGCCAGTTATGGAAGATATGGACATTTAGCCAACACCTGCAGAGTCAAACCACCCGGCAATACAGCCAACCAGGGAAACAAAGGGGTTCCAACTATCACTAATGGGAATGCTTGCTTTGAATGTGGTAACCCAAACCACTTCCGAAACCGATGCCCAAAACTTATCAACCCAAATCAAAGTGGAGCTAGAGGGCGTGCTTTCAACATAAATGCTAATGAGGCCCAGGCCAACAATGATGTGGTCAACGGTACGTTCCTCGTTAATAACCAGTATGCTTCCATACTATTTGATACCGGTGCCGATAAGAGTTTTGTTTCACTTAATTTTGAACCTTTGCTTGCTAAAAACCGAACTAAGTTAGATAAAATGTTTACCGTTGAAGTAGCAGATGGAAACCCCATCATCATTGACTCCATTATCCGCGATTGTCTCATCGAACTTAATGAATATTCCTTTCCCGTCAACCTCATACCTATGCAACTGGGATGCTTTGATATCATCATAGGTATGGATTGGCTATCTAGTCATCATGCCGAGGTCGTTTGTTTCGAGAAGTGCATCCGAATTCCTCTCCCCTCGGGTGATACATTAAAGGTTTTTGGTAAGAAACCGTGTAGTGGGCTTAAGCTCATGTCGTGCACTACGGCCCGCAAGTACTTAAGGAAGAAGTATGTGGCCTTTCTAGGCCATATCGTTCAAAAGAAGGACCAAGAGAAGAGTATTCAAGACATCCCCATCATTTGTGACTTTCCCGAAGTATTTCCTGAAGATCTATTCGGTCTTCCACCCGTTCGTCAAGTAGAGTTTCGTATCGACCTTGTACCTGGACTTAATCCTGTGGCTAAAGCTCCATACCGCCTAGCACCTTCTGAAATGCAAGAACTTGCAAGTCAGCTTCAAGAACTTTCCGATAAAGGTTTCATTCGTCCCATTCATTCACCATGGGGTGCACCCGTCCTATTCTTGAAGAAGAAAGATGGCTCATTCCGGATGTGTATTGACTACCGCGAACTCAACAAACTTACCATCAAGAACTGTTATCATTTGCCTAGGATTAATGATCTCTTTGATCAACTCCAAGGTTCCACCTACTTCTCGAAGATTGATCTTCGATCCGGATATCACCAACTTCGTGTACAAGAGGAGGATATTCCAAAGACTGCCTTTCGTACAAGATATGGTCACTACGAATTTATGGTTATGCCTTTTAGGCTAACCAATGCCCCCGCGGTTTTCATGGATCTCATGAATCGCGTATGCAAACCATACCTACATAAATTCGTGATCGTTTTCATTGACGACATCTTGATCTACTCCAAGACCAAATCAGATCATGAACAACACCTTAAGTTGGTTTTAGACCTTTTAAGAAAAGAACAACTATATGCTAAGTTCTCCAAGTGTGAATTTTGGCTAAAGGAAGTTCAATTTTTGGGTCATGTTGTCAACGAAAAGGGAATTCATGTTGATCCCGCAAAGATCGAAGCCGTTAAGAATTGGAGTACCCCTAAGACCCCTACCGAAGTTCGTTCATTTCTTGGTCTTGCTGGTTATTACCGTCGTTTCATCTCAAACTTTTCCAAGATTGCTGTCCCTTTCACGGCCTTGACCCACAATGGTAAACACTATGAGTGGGGACCCAAACAAGAGGAAGCCTTCCAACTCCTCAAGCAAAAATTGTGCAATGCTCCTATTCTCACTCTTCCTGATGGCAACGATGATCTGGTGGTCTACTGCGATGCATCAAACCAAGGTCTCGGTTGTGTTCTCATGCAACGGGACAAAGTGATCGCTTATGCATCAAGACAACTTAAAATTCACGAAAAGAATTATACGACGCACGATTTTGAGTTGGGTGCGGTCGTCTTCGCATTAAAGATTTTGGAGACATTATCTCTATGGCACGAAATGTGTGGTGTTCACTGACCACAAAAGTCTCCAACACATCTTCAATAAAAAAGAACTCAACATGAGGCAACGACGTTGGGTCGAGCTCCTTAACGACTACGACTGCGAGATTCGATACCATCCCGGTAAAGCGAATGTTGTGGCCGATGCCTTGAGTCGTAAGGACCACGTTATGCTTCATTGTGTTAGGATTCAAACCGATATTCAAAATCGCATCTTAGAAGCTCAACACGTCTCGGTCACCGAGGGTAATCTGTATAACGAAATGTCATGTGGTGTTGAACTCCTATTGGAAACCAAACCTAATGGCCTCCTCTATTACTTGAATCGTATCTGGGTCCCCGATCATGATGACCTTCGCGCAGTCCTTATGAACGAGGCACACAAAACTCGTTACTCCATCCATCCTGGGGCTAATAAAATGTACAAGGGTTTTCACCAACAATACTGGTGGCCCGGGATGAAGAAGGACATTGCACTATATGTCGCAAAATGTCTAACTTGCTCCAAAGTCAAAGCTGAACATCAACGTCCTTCTGGTTTATTTGAACAACCGGAAATTCCAGTGTGGAAATGGGAAAATCTAGCCATGGATTTCATTACCAAACTCCCTCGTACTTCTAGAGGTTATGATAGTATTTGGGTGATCATTGACCGTCTCACCAAATCAGCTCACTTCCTACCCATCCGAGAAGACTATCGGGTAGAGAAACTAGCCCGAATCTACATTGACGAAATTGTGAGTCGTCACGGGGTCCCACTTAACATAATATCTGATAGGGATGCTCGTTTCACCTCCCGCTTTTGGCAATCTCTCCAAACTGCTCTTGGTACACGCTAGGATTTAAGCACGGCTTACCATCCCCAAACTGATGGTCAGACCGAGCGAACAATTCAGACGTTCGAGGACATGCTCAGAGCTTGTGTAATCAATTTTGGTGGCAATTGGGATTCACATCTATCCCTTATTGAGTTATCTTACAACAATAGCTACCACACGAGCATCAACATGGCTCCATTTGAAGCCCTCTATGGTCGGAAATGTCGCTCTCCTATCTGTTGGAACGAGATTGGCGAAGCACAAATCACTGGTCCTGAATTAATCCAAGAAACTTCCGACAAGATCCTTCAGATTCATAACAACATTCAAGTGGAAAGGAGTCGGCAAAAGAGTTACGCCAGCAAAAGACGTAAACCCTTGGAATTCCAAGTCGGTGATCTTGTACTTCTAAAGGTATCTCCTTGGAAGGGGGTGATCCGTTTCGGGAAGAAGGGTAAACTAGCACCTCGCTATGTGGGTCCATTCAAGATCCTCGAAAGGATCGGGAAAGTGGCTTACAAAC
The DNA here is from genome assembly GCA_023525975.1 of Smallanthus sonchifolius. NCBI lineage: Eukaryota > Viridiplantae > Streptophyta > Magnoliopsida > Asterales > Asteraceae > Smallanthus > Smallanthus sonchifolius. The sequence goes on from CM042029.1 coordinate 84,601,179, forward strand.
TCGAATTACCCCCATCACTTGGTAACGTACATCCTACTTTTCACGTGTCCAACCTAAAGAAATATCTTGCTGATGAGAACCTTCATATACCTCTTGATGATGTGCGCATTGATGACACGATGCACTTCGTTGAGAAACCGGTAGAGATCATGGGTCGTGAGATCAAGCAACTCAAGCGAAGCCGTATTCCTATTGTTAAAGTTTGTTGGGATTCTAAGCGCGGCCCTGAGTTCACTTAGGAACGAGAGGATCAAATGAAGCTTAAGTATCCACACCTCTTTTCTGATTCAGCAGCCTCAACTAGTTGAATTTCGGGACGAAATTCCCTTAACATGGGGATACTGTAACATTTCCGATTTTTATGTATTTACAATTCAATGTAACACGTTCAAACTCGTCCTAATGCAATATTTTAGGTTATTCGAACTTATATATGCATATTTAGGTATGCATAGGTGATCATACACATATATACATCATACAAATGCATACATGTAACCATACACGATGAATTGAACCCAAACCACCTAAGCACTTGAACCCTCGAGCCTTGAACCCCGCCTTTTGATATTGAAACCCTAAATGTAAATGGATTGACTTTTAAAAGTCAGAATTAAACCCAAGTCTCCAAGAAAATGACCTGTTTGACTTTCAAAAGTCAAACAGGGCCGAATCCTTTAAATCCAAGCCATGATACGGATCCAATCGAATCTAGTGGGTTTCCATCTCGTGTACAAACATCAAACGACCCAATCTCGGCCCAAACATCAGATCAAATTAAACTGATTAAGCGGCCAATTCAAATTTTGACGAATTGACTTTTGATAGTCAAATTCGTATTGAATCTGCATTCAATTCGTGAATTCAACGCGTCCCCAATCCCGCAAGTCACGCACAAACCAATTCCCCCTGTATCCAGTCCCTAACATGACCCGATTCATCCCTTATTCGATGGATTAACGCGTAAACAATCTCCGCGACTATCCCGGTCAATCTGAAATTCGAATTGGTTTATACGAATGGAATTAATCAAATTAAATCCCTCTCTCACTCGCGTAAGCCATTGCATCGCCGGGCTAGATGGCGTGGGTTCGAAACCCATACAGAAGGCCGTTTTTGCGCATAAAATTAAACCAAACCCAGCCCCTTTGCAGGCATGGGTTAAATAATTTCGAACCGGATCAATTACAAGGATTAATCCCATGGTCTGGTGGTAAAGCTTGCAACATACACAGGAACCACCCGGGTTCGAACCGGATGGCCTGTTTTAATTTTTAAAACCGTTTTAAAGCCCGAAAATTTTATAAAAAAAATATTTTTATAAACCCTATATTTATTAGAACAGAATAAAACAAGTTTCACAATTTTTACATAAAAATCGCTATTTTATAAATTTATTTGTTAAATGCTTAATTTAATATATATTATTTATTTTGAGTAATCCTTTTACCTAATGCATAAATTTTGTGACAAGTTTTATAAAATTTAAGTTATATAATTGAACACCTAAAAACATATATAGACTTTATATATTTAAAGAATACATGTCAATTTTTAAGTAAATTTATTTATTTTAGCATAACCATTTCAAACGATGAATAAATAAATAAATGTATTTATTATTTATATAAATTACATTTACAAATACACTTAGAGTTTAAATTATATTTAAGATTAATTTTATGATCAAATATTTACACGTCTTTATAAGTAAATAAATAAAGTAAAATTATTTATTTAATTTATATTTAATATAAACTCACACACTATTTTTTTATAACTAAATAAATGAATAACAATTATTTGATTTATTTAAACCATAATTCAATTATTTTAGAAACTATTCGATTTAATATTACATTCTATACATCATCCTTACATTCAAGTACAAACACAATAACTTATACATTTCCTTTCGAATTGCAACTCAAACCCTTTGTACACACATCCAATTAAATCCTAGACTTAGACCTAGACTATGGTACACACTATTAATCCAATGTACATTACACACTAGGTTAACGTGGTGAGTTGCAAATCACTTGTGCTACATTTTGCTTGTGCTATCTACACCATTACTTCAAGTGAGTTTTACATAGCCCCTTTTACATTTTGTACTTTTGGGGTGAAACATGATTACTCTTTGAAACTCTTTGCATTTACTTATATACAATTCAATAATATGATGTTATGTGTTATTTGTGATTTATGCTTGAATGCTATGAGTTAAGACTACATATACATGACATTAGTACAATCATTAACTCAGTACAAGCCAACGGTTAACATTGATAGATCTATTGAGTCTGACAAACCCACCCGGTTAGGGTGTTTGTTACCGACTTTACATTAGGGTAACCTACATGTTATGCCTCAGTCACAAGGTTTGATTGTACACACTTAGTTTAACTATAGATTCTCCATAAATGTCTTATACACGTGTATCGTATGAATTGTATAAAACACTTTAAACTTGGTTATGTGTCAAAACCTATGTATGCTCACCAACTTTTTAGTTGACCTCGTTGTCATCATGTTTCAGGTACTAATGCTTGAGAATAAGCACAAGATGCTTCACTTAGGACCGATGACCTAGAATTTAATTTAAAGAGACTATCTATGTATTTCTATTTTCCTTGTATTGTTGGATTTATGTTTATTTGTGACATGAAATTTGTTGTTTAATTATTTAAACTTTAGTAAACCTTGAGCTTTTGAACAGTCTACATGTACCGCCCCGACGTATTCCGCCGTCGGTTGGGGTGTGACACCAACAATAGCTCGAAATTTGATGTGTCGGGACCAAACTAGCTTCCTCAAAATCAGTCTGTCAATTGGTGCAATGGCCGACAGTCTAACTCCAAATTTTCCCACCGAGTTTCCCTATATGCCTGATAGTTTACCTACCAAATCCCTACTCGGGTTCTCATAATCTACGTATCTAATGAATCAATGCGGGCCCGCTTCTGATTATATTGTCTAGTGTCATCCCTACTCACCTTCCTCTTCTTCGAATTCAAACCACCCACCCTAACTTCATCAATAAGTGTAATAATAATGGGAGGACGGTTAGGATTCACGTGGGTTACCTCATTCACCGGTTCTTCAAGAAGTGTTATGTCTTCATTTGGATTCCAACATTCCACCTCATGCTCTGAAATATCAGTTGACTCTTCTTCTACTTTATCAAACATGACTGGTGGTAGAGTCACTTCTTCAAACTCTAAGGGAATTGGCGTGGTATTATTCTCCACCACCTCATCCCCTACTTCAATATAAACAGTGTCTTCAGCGGACTCCGCAATAGATGGCACCTCATTTGGCGTTTCAATATCCCCTTCCACTTCGTCATCTACCCCAACTTGTGAAGATGTCCATGCTTGTTTTGCCCGAGACAATTCGTTAACCGAGAATCCTCGCCGAAGAATTTATTTTTCCTTCACTAAAAGATAATAGTGGAAATTTATCAAGTTTATACGGTCTTGCCTTGATTGAGTGGTTTTTGCCAACTCTTGCTCAATGTAGGCCAAATGCGACTTTATTCGAATCTTCTCAACATCTTCAACTTAATAAGTATTTTGGCGCACCTTGGTTGCTGATTTGAATGTTGATGGTAGGATCCTTGATTATGATTACTCTGGCTGTAGTTTTGAACTTGCTGCTAATATTGTTCTTGATGGCCTTAATGATAGTATTTTTATTGTTGGCCCTAATTGAATGAACTCCTCGGGTATAGACTCTGACTGTAACTTTGCTAATTGTTTTGGTAGTATTGACTACATCCTTCTTGATTGTATCTTTGGAGGTTCTCATTCATCTGCCTGTAAGAATCATAATGTGGATAATTGGAGGGCATCTCTTCATCTTCATAGTCTATGCCTTTATCTTTATAGTATGTATCTTCATCTTTATAGTTTGTCCTCACATATCCCATATCTCGCCTGTATTCCGAACAAAACCTATCCCGATGTCCGTATTTCTTCTCGAACCGTGGACAATCTTGAGCCCACTGACCATTGCTCCCGCAACATACACACAGATCATCTTCATCATCCAAGTCCCGATTAATCATCTCACACTTCTTGAGATTCTCCTAAACCTATAATGAAATTATCCTCCACAAATAGAATAAAATACCCGACGTAAAGAAGAACATATAAAAGCAAAAAAATAATTAAAAAAAATTGGGTTTTCTTTTTAATTTATTTTAAAGCTACAGAATGAAACACCAAACAAAACAAACCATACTAAGAGCACTAGCTTCCCGGCAACGGCGCCATTTTGATTGCGTGTCGAAGGCTAAACAAAATTATAGCTAAAAACTGATTCTTAGCTACATTAGAATGTAGTACGGAAAGTAAGATTTTAGAATTCATAGGGAATTCGTGGAGAATGTTATTTAACGATTACTCAATAACTATGTAGAAAACTACTTAGACTTTGAAGGTTGATTTTGAACACGGTTGCTATAGCAACAAACTTTAATCGAGTACACGTTAGTGATAGACTTAGTAGATACTTGTTGAATTCCATATATACGTGAATTTCAATACACCAATAATTGATAAATAGATAAAAACCCGAAAATTTGACTGTGTTGATTTACAATCAAACAAACCGAATAACTGATGAAAACACAAAATCCGAAGAATCAAACCGTTCCATCAATAAAGGAAAACAATAACATGCAATTAACCAAACGATTGAATCATAAGCTATTCCAACAAAGTATAAACCCAGAAATAGTCACCAAACGAAAGTAATCCTACACACGGGAACAACCACGAGTGATTTAGCTACGCATAAACGATATTGTACCTTTAAAACTTGTTTCGGTGCTACAAAACCTCAACCAAATGATTAGAAAGCTTTACGAACCCACAAGATCACCCTCTGGTCGTCCAAGAAGCTCCCAAAAATGAATCAACCGGCTTTTAAGGTTTAGGGTTGAATATAAACAAAAACATCTCAAAATCCCTAAAATTTCTCTTTTGGCGTAGGCCACGCTCTCACCCAAACTCCTACGCTGACTTCCATGATCAACTTTGACTCCAACACCCTTAAATTCTTTCAAGCGTAAGCTACGTCGGGCTCAGCGTAGGCTACGCCAAGACCAAAAATTCCACTTTTTCACTTGCCTTGTTGCAATCCCTTGTTCGCTACCTCAAGACTCTTCTTTTGACGTTATAACTGCAAATTCTTCTTGTCTTTCCTGCAAATGACAAACGCACACATAGTCACCATATTCAACACCCAAAACATGACTAAGTATGCATTATTAGATACGTTTATGCACAAACAATCAACCCTACATCACTAAGCCGGTCTCAACTACATGACGATGTTTACGTTCAACTCATATGTTTTGTTGTGGAGTGTACGGACACAAGAGATGGTGGAATGTGCCATTGTCTTCAAAAAAATTCATAACTTGGTGGTTCACAAATTCCGTACCGCCATCATTTTTAAACACTTTTAGTTTATGTGAAAACTGATTTGAACAAACTTTAGAAATACCGATAAAATAAGGTAAAACCCGGATTTAGCTTACAATGGGTAAAAACACGTAAACCGGGAAAAATCATCCAAAAAAATGACGTAATATCGGTAGTTTTGAATAGATATAACCGTGGTTGAAGTGCACGTTTGTCATTAAGATCCAAAGGAAGACGGTGACATTTAGACAATTCACAAGATGAGTATGTAATCGGTTTAGGAAGAACCGAAGTGACAAACAACCAGTTTTATTTAAAGACAATATTGTGTTAAATGACACATGCCCTAATCGTAGGTGCCACAGTTCAAAAGAAGCTTTTAAATGAGAAAAAGAGTCTGCAACAAGGGCTTTAGGTCCAATGTGCAAAACATATAGGCCATCTTTACACCAACCTTCGTCGATAGGAGTACAGAACGTCCAAAAGATTTTCAGATGTGAGTTTGCTAATAAATAACACGTTATTTGTGAGATCAGGGACCACCAAAATGTGTTTTAATCGGATATTAGTAGGTAAAATAGTGTAACCAACATGAGAGATAGAGAGGGATTTACCATTCCCGAAGGTATCATTGGTGTCTTTAGCAAACGGTTTGGTAGTTTGAACATTATTTGTTGAAGGATTCATGTGCTAGATGGCCCCAGAATCAACGAACCAGTCGGGTTCGGATTAGTTAACACGACATGAGGCATGAAAAGCTTTAGCAAGGTCAGTTTCAGGAGGTGTTGACTCAGGGGCGTATGAGGCTAAGTTGGGACACATATTTGCATAGTTGGCGGTGGTGGAGATCATCTACCCCGTCCACGACCACCAAAGTCACCACGATAAGAACGGCCACCATGATCCCTAGGAGCGGAAACACCCTGATCATACCATGTGAAGTGAAGAAAATTGAACTACGTGCTCATAATGGAGCTATGCCCAACTATATATAGGGAACAAGTTTACAAAGAAGTACACCAAACATAAAAGAATTAGAATAGGAGTACATAAAGAAATAAATGCTAACATAAGGTGATCTAACAAAAGGTCACCCAAACAGGGGGTAAAATATCAATCAGACAAACTGGCTATATAAACAAGATTCTCAAGGATACTAGAATGCTAGATAGTAATGAGACAAAGATTATAATGGATCTGGGAACAAAGACTGAAGGAGGAGATCCGGTTGATGCTACTGTATATAGAAGTCTAAATGGATGTTTGATATATATTGCTTACGAGACTAGATCTAAGTTACAAAGTTGGAATACTTAGTAGGTTTATGCAAGAACCAAAGGAGCATAATTCGAAACCTAACAAGCAAGAACTTTGTTATATCAAAGGAACTAAAGAGTTTGGTATAACTTATAGAAAATATGGAGGTTGTAAAATAACTTGTAAAGTATGGAGGTTGTAAAATAACTTGTAATGGCAGATGTAGTCATAACAGCAGTGACTATAATCATACTGGTCGGAGTAGTTGCGGACGTGAAAGTTACACGTACGCGGAAATACTATCATCGCGGAATCAACACTGGGAAAGCATCATCGTAAATGGAACTAACAACAATGACCTAACTGATGACGGGAATCAAACCAGCAGCGGCGTGAGCGGTTATGGTGGTGAAAGGTTCATCTCCAAATAACCGACGTGGATCTGACCAGCGTAACTATCACATGTTGTTTGACAAAATATGAATTTTTTGCCTTTGACAAAATATAAATTTTTCACACTACAACAATATCACCCTATACCGACGACTTTTTTTGACCCTATAGCGACGACTTGTCGTCGGGATAGCTTATGCCGACGACATATCGTCGGGATAGGTGTCGTCGGGATTGCTTCGTCCCAATAGCCCAAGATTGTCGTCGGGATAGGTGTCGTCGGGATAGGTCAGCCTATACCGACGACTTGTCGTCGGTATAGGGTTTAATTAAAAAATTCAAAAATAAATTCTATACCGACGACATGTCGTCGGTATAGAGTCCAACCCTGTACCGACGACATGTCGTCGGTATAGGTTGACCCTATTCCGACGACATGTCGTCGGTATAGGGTTTTTTTGTTTTTTTTTTAATTTTTGAAAAAGACCTATAGCGACGACATGTCGTCGGTATAGGTCTTTTCTGTTTTTTTTTAATTTTTTTTATTTTTAATATTTTATCCAGAAATATTAAATTTCTAAAAACAAAAACCTGCAAATCATAAATATAAACCATTCAAACATTCAAATCGGATAAAAATTAATGTCCGAAACATAAACCAAACATCCAAATTGTTCGACACACAAACTTGTTCGGCACACAAATTTGTTCAACAAATCAAACATTCAAAACATAAACTTGTTCGACACACAAATATGCAAATTGTTCAAGACAAATACCAACAAAAAAGGCAAAGGCTCAACAACTCCAAGCTAATTATCATCGCTGCTAGTTCGACGATCCCACATTCGACGCATTTCATCCATTTGTCGTTGCATTTCAAGCATTTGTTGATTATGTGTACGACATTCTTCCTCTCGTCAACCGCAACGAGTTTCAAACTTGTAACAAAATTAAATAAAGTTACATATACATACAAACATACATAAGCATATGAATAAATACTCTCTTATATACCTACACATCACAATTACATACATACATAAATAAAAGCCCAATTACATAATTACAAATATATACACACAAACATACATACATAAATAAATGTCCAATTACATAATTACAAACATATAGATACAAACATACATACACATATATACATTCATATTAACTAATCATCATAAACACAAATTACACACATACATACAACCTAATCATCAAAACTAATCATCAAAAATATAAATTACACACATACATACAAACTAAACATTCAAACTAATCATCATAAAGACAAATTACACACATACAAACACTAAATTACATAAACTAAATTATATAAAATAATCACACATCTAAACCAAATGACCTAAACTAATCATAATTTAATAATTCCATCATACATACAAATATACATATTCATACATACAAATATACATATTCATACATACAAACATACATACATACACATACATACAAAATCATAAAAATCTTAGATCTAAATCAAATTTTATCACAAATTAGTAATTAAAACGAGTACTTACCTTCACAAAGCTAGAAATTAAGAAATGGTGAAATTCCTCCAAAACCTAACCAAAATAAACAAACAAAACTTCAAAATCTTGAAAAAGTAGCTAAAATATGAAACCCGAATGTTACCTCACCTTAAATCCCGAGAGTTTTTGTGAAAGTTGCTCCCAATAAATACCATCTTATATACCTACACATCACAATTACATACATATATATATATATAAAAGCCCAATTACATAATTACAAACATATACATACAAACATAAATAAATGTCCAATTACATAATTACAAACATATACATACAAACATACATACACATATATACATTCATATTAACTAATCATCATAAACACAAATTACACACATACATACAAACTAATCATCCAAACTAATCATCATAAACATAAATTGCACACATACATACAAACTAAACATTCAAACTAATCATTATAAACACAAAATACACACATACATACATATACATACAAACACTAATTTACATAAACTAAATTATATAAAATAAGCACACATCTAAACCAAATGACCTAAACTAATCATAATTTAATAATTACATCATACATACAAAAATACATACTCATACATACATACAAAATCATAAAAATCTTAGATCTAAACAAAATTTCATCATAAACACAAATTACACACATACATACCAACTAAACATTCAAACTAATCATCATAAACACAAATTACATACATACATACAAACTAAACATTAAAACTAATCATCATAAACACAAATTATACACATACATACACATACATACAAACACTAATTTACATAAACTAAATTATATAAAATAAACACACATCTAAACCAAATGACATAAACTAATCATAATTTAATAATTCCATCATACAAATATACATACTCATACATACAAACATAACACATACATACAAAATCATAAAAATCTTTGATATAAACCAAATTTCAACACAAATTAGTAATTAAAACGAGTATTTACCTTCACAAAGCTAGAAATTCAAGAAATGGTGAAATTTCTCCAAAACCTAACCAAAATAAACAAACAAAACTTCAAAATCTTAAAAAATTAGCTAAAATATGAACCCGAATGTTAGCTCACCTTAAATCCCGAAAGCTTGTGTGAAAGTTGCTTCCAAATAGCCCAAAAACGCTGAAATCGCCGGAGAGACAGAATTGGGGAAGTTTTGGAGAGTTTTGGCTGAAAATGAAGTTCTGCCGTCTGTTTCCCTATTTGTTCACGCTGCACCCTATAGCGACGACATGTCGTCGGCATAGGTCCACTTGTCGTTGGTACAGTGGCCTATAGCGACGACATGTCGTCGGCACAGGTTTCACAGGATGTTGACCAGTCAATAAAGGTAAAAACACTATACCGACGACATGTCGTCGCCATAGGGTTTTCCAGAATTTTTTTTAATTTAAAAAAAAAATTATTAAATAAAAAAAACAAAAAGAAAATCAAAATTAACCTATAGCGACGACATGTCGTCGCTATAGGTTTTCCCCAAAAATTCATTGGGCGCCAGTTTTCCCTCCAACCTGCCTCAACCCTATAGCGACGACATGTCGTCGCTATAGGGTGTCCCATTCAAAATTTTGGAAAAACCCTATCCTGACGACATGTCGTCGCCATAAGGTTTTCCAGAATTTTTTTTAATTTAAAAAAAAATTTATTAAGATAAAAAAATTAAAGTTTTGAAATCCATATTTTTCTGTTTAAAATAAAAAATTTATTTTATAATCAATATATATCCAATAGCACATAAATATATAAAAAAATAAATCAAACCAAAAATTTCTACAAAATTATAAAATCTCTAATTTATAATCAATATATATCCATAGGATTTATTATTGTCAAGCAAAATTCTAATTCTCAACCTCCCATTCTAGCAGAACTTCCAAATCTCAATCACTGAAGAATTAAGTGGAAAATTCGTGAGAAAAATCGAAACCGTTACCTGAGCAAGATTCATAGAATAAGAAGAATTTTTAATCGGAACCCCACCGTGCAAGACATTAGAAGTCTGTTGATTGCCTTCACGATGTCTCGGACGTTTGTGAAACACCCAAGACCAGCCTGTATGGCCCCAAACTGAGTACCCTACAGTTGGTTCTCATCACTGGGTGTTCTCTTTAAAAATACTCGCTTTATTACAAACAATCAGTGGAAGTCTTAATTTAAAATAGTTGTAACCCTTTATAAACTCAATATCAATCTTAATCTTATCTTACAAATGCCTACACACCAATCCGAGTAGCACCGCTCCCTAGCCAAGATACCTCACCTGCAAACAAGAAATACCATTTGATTAAACTCAGAACATTACAATCCTTTATAAAACGGTTTGTCGTTTATTGACATGTTAATAACCCACACTTCAACACTAACCCATAAGGGTTCAACGACCCAAGATGTAACATCCCGATTTTTCATAAAATAACTGGGTTTGTAATTATGTAAATTATTGTAAAGGTTAACGGGTAATTAACCTATAGCGACGACATGTGAGAATGTAAAAAAGAAGGGTAATATAGGTACAATATTACATACATTCACATTTTGAATAAGAGATTTAATACTCTTAAGCTTTCTATGAGGCCATCTCTTTATATTAAGCTCTCTGCATCTTTTCTTCAACATGGTTAATCCCACCTTAAGTTTCTCGGCTGCCATGACTATTGGCAACTCAAAATGCTTCTCTATCTCTTCCAATTCCAACGGTCTCGACGGCCTCCGGCCACCGTGATCACCGGAACCACCACCATTGTGATCATCATTGGAACTTAGCAATGGCAACACATGACCGTCTCCCCAACACTCCCACAAGCTTATATCTTTATCAATGGGATCGAAATATGAAAACCCTAAATCAGAAAAGTAATGTGATGAAACTCGGTTCATATCGAGAAGGTTGAAAAGTGTATCGTCATGCCTGCAAAAACAAAAACAAAAACCAAAATGGTGTTAGATTATGTTATTAAACTTGAGGTTCAAATGCAACTTGTTTTGTGACAAAATGTGTACCTGAAAAGATCTTGATTGAAGTAGTGATAATAATTATCATTGAAGTAGATAATGCTAAATTAACATAATAATCTTTGTATGGCTGCAGTGCGTCCCTCATACAGTACTTGTTCCTTTTGGGTATACAACACACATCCGCCACTTGCTCTTGTGTTTTTCTCAACATGGTGCCGGTGATCACATTTATGATGTCATTACCCTCTGGGTTTGTATCAAACCATATGCAATTTCTCACTTTATATAGAGGTTGTATACTTATACCGGCATGTGTGTCACTCTGATTTAGGTTGAAAAGGGTGAACATAAAATCAAATGGTGGAAGAGCAAAAGTGATAGGGACTATAGTTTGTGTAGGAGGTGCCACTTTACTGACCCTCTACAAAGGAATGCCTTTATTTAACCATCATTCACATTTGCATCCCACGAATGAATCCATCCATGTTCAATCTATCTTCAGAAGGCTAAGTTCAGTTTTAGCAACGAAGAAAGCAAGATGGACTTCAGGTTCCTTGGCATTGGTTGCAGGTACAATTCTGTGGTCTTCATGGTTTCTTGTCCAATCAAACATTGGAAAAAGATACTCGTTGCAGTATTCTAGCACCGCCATCATGATGTTCTTTGGAGCGGTTCAATCTTTTGCATTGAGCTTGTTCATCCACAGAGATCTTTCTTTATGGATTTAGCATTATTATGTAATTAATTATTACACTTAATCATCATTGGAGCGGTTCAATCTTTCTTTATCATAAATGTAATTAATTATTACACCAATCAAACATTTTCCCATTAATTCATTATTACACTTTATCATCATTATGTTAATTTAATTAGCATTACTTTTATATTTTTTTTACAACGACGAAACATTTTAACCATGTTACAAATAAAAATTGAATCCGTGACATTCAAACCTTAGATGTTTCTAGAGGTTTTGTCTCTATCGTTGAACCATCAACCCTAATGATATTAGTTTTATAGGGTTTTGCAGAATTTTTTTTAATTTAAAAAAAATTTATTAGATAAAAAAAAACAAAAAGAAAATCAAAATTAACCTATAGCGACGACATGTCGTCACTATAGGGTGTCCCATTCAAAATTTTGGAAAAACCCTATCCCGACGACATGTCGTCGCCATAGGGTTTTCCAGAAATTTTTTTAATTTAAAAAAAAAAAAAATTTGACCGACGAAAATTTATTAAATAGAAAAAAAGGAAATCAAAATTAATCTATAGCGACGACATGTCGTCGCTATAGGTTTTTCCAGAATTTTTTTTAATTTAAAAAAAAAAAAATTTTGACCGACGAAAATTTATTAAATAAAAAAAAACAAAAAGAAAATCAAAATTAACCTATAGCGACGACATGTCGTCGCTATAGGTTTTCCCCAAAAATTCATTGGGCGCCAGTTTTCCCTCCAACCTGCCTCAACCCTATACCGACGACATGTCGTCGCTATAGGGTCTCCCTACCAAAATATTGGTTTTGACCTATACCGACGACATGTCGTCGGTATAGGGTGACCTATCCCGACGACAAATGTCGTCGGTACAGGTGGCGTCGGGACAGGGTCAATTTGTTGTAGTGTCATAGTCGAAATATAACTGAATTTATGTGTTCTGCGGGTACTGCCAATGCCGGATGCTTAGTTCCGCATGCTGCCAATGACGGAAGACATGATGACTCACCCCACTTCCGCTACTAGTACCGGCGGAACACAAAATTCAGTCATATTTCGACCTTGCACATATTTACACTTTGAAAACGCAAAAAAAAACTCATATTTTGTCAAAAAAAAAAAATGCTCTAACTATCTAGTGGGAGTGCTAGTTCTTTTAACGATTTTGGACCTCAACAACATGGTCTTAGTTCTAGTAATATTTTATATGGAAATCCTAAAGCAAATAATTTTGGGCCTGTACAATTAGCCCAATGGCTCCGTTGACGAAAACTATTTCGGGTCCATTTTCTGGTTGATCTGTAGGATCCAAATCATTATGGGATATGTGTTCGAAAATGTATTCATGGATAGGAGATTTTTGGTCATTTGGTGGTATCACTTATATCACGTCTGAGGAGGAGCCTGGGTCGCCACACTTGAGATTTCGGTAGCTGGAAATGCGAATCACGTCATTGGAAAAATGTATTTAACATGTTTATATGTTGTACGTGACACTTATCCAAAATCTTCCACAACATAACTTCAAAATCATAACTATTTTAGAGTATGAGACGCAGAATAAAGCGTGTGAATGTGTGGAGAACAAATAAAATTTGAAGAGAGGGTGAAGTTATATTCCCAAACCAAAACATATGAAAATTCAATGATATCATAATAATATTAATTTGTGAACTTACATAAAAAAAACATTACAAATTCGTCGAAACATTCAACCAAGAGTGCAAATTCGTCGGACACGTGCACACCTCAGTGATCCGAGGTGTGGTAATTAAAAAAAATCAAAAAAAAATAATCCCTCGTTTTGCGTCCAACAACCAGAATTCCGACGAAGACGCCAACGTGTGGAGTTACGCCTGCGCCTAGCAAGGAATCTCGAGACGGCCAAAGTCACGTTTGACATGCAATCAGCAATGGATGGCTATGGTACGGGCAGTCAATTTGGATCCGCGAAGAAAGGTGTGGGTGTGAGGTCTTTGGCGGCAGCGCGTGCAACCTCTGATAGCAAGGATTTTTCTACGGTTGTGATTGGATACGAGAGATAAACCAAAGGGAGGTGTTGGTGTTGTGAAATCTTGTATGGAACAAGTTGATGTTGGTAACTTAAGCCTGTAACGAACCAAAATCCGGGTCTCGTTATAAATAATTAATATTTCTAAATAAATATTATGTTGAAAATAATATTTTGAAATAAATTGAAACAAGCGGGTTTCAAGTTGGTAACGGGAGTTACACTAGTTTTTAACTAGTTATGGAAGGATATGGGTGAATTGGAAGTGGAAGGACTAATGTTGTAATTATGCAAATCTGCCATATTTGACTCCTTAGAGTCAAAATTAGGCTCATTTGGCAAATTGGGTCGTTCATCTCAAGAGAGCTAAAAGGAGAAAACGAGTTTGAAGCCAATTTCGTGCATTTGAGCTTGATTTGAGAAGGTTTTGGCTTACTCATCACCTTCCTAACATCAAGTAAGTGCTAATCTTCCTCTTTGATTCACCAATGTTGTGTTCTTGGTGGGTTTTGGGTGAAACCCGAAATTTATGTTGCATGTGGTAAAATGGTGTTAGATTATTGATAATCTAGCTAAACTAAAGGTGTAGGAAGGTGAATAACACCATGGAACCCTTTGATTTTGATTTTTGAAAGTTAGGGTTCATATGGAAGATATTGGGGGTTTTGGGGTTTTGATGAAAAATTTATAAATTGATAATGATTAAGTGTTATAGAGGTGTTAGACACTTAAACAAACCCCAAATGAACTTAAAGAAACTAGTTTGATGAAAAATTAGTGTCAAGGTATTGGAAAGAGAATTCAAGTGGTTGAGTTCTTGATTAAAGGGGGTGTTTGGTTATGGGGATAACCCAAACGGGTCAATTTGGGTTGAATTGTGGGAATTGGGTTGTAAGCTCAATTAAATTGTAAAATGGAGAAATGAATGGATTACTAAACTAGATGAATGTGTTTAGGTAATCTAATTGCAAAGCTTGAAAGCGGTGCGGGGTCTTCTAACCCGAAAGGTAAGTGCCTATGCACTTACTTAGTATTGATGATAAATGGTGAATTTTGTGGATTATGTGTTATGTGATTTTGTGCATACTTGTGATATGATAAATTGTGAATGATTTAGTATGTACAAGGAATGAATGTAGTTATGGTGATAATCTATA
This sequence comes from Smallanthus sonchifolius, assembly GCA_023525975.1. Lineage (NCBI taxonomy): Eukaryota > Viridiplantae > Streptophyta > Magnoliopsida > Asterales > Asteraceae > Smallanthus > Smallanthus sonchifolius. Next base: position 84,616,677 of record CM042029.1, read on the forward strand.
ATGGAAATGGATCATGTGTTGACCATAAACGAAACGGAGTTATGGCCTTGTGCCATAATGGAAATGGATCATGTGTTGATCATAAACGAAACGGAGTTATGGTCTAGTGCCATAATGGAAATGGATCATGTGTTGATCATAAATGAAACGGAGTTATGGTCTTTGTGCCATAATGGAAATGGATTATGTGTTGATCATAATTGAAACTTGTAGTAAGGGTGCAAGAATATATAGCCTAAATGATAATTTGGGTGGAAACGGGTCAAATGGGTGAATGGGTGAAACAAGTAGGAATTTACTTGTTTGTTATGAATTTATCTTCATTACTAATGGTGTTATATGTGGTGAATGTAGGAAAAACTCCGAAGTAGTCAAAGTCAAGTCCAAGGCGTTGGCGGATTCTCGTATGCAAAATTTATGTTTTTGATGAATTAGTAGAATTCCCCTTTTTGCTTGTAAATTGATAAACAAAACTTGTTTTTGGTGTGTGACCATGTTGATAAAGGTTTTGTGTCAATTTTTATGTTGTGGGAAAGTTGTTGTTAAGTGATATTGGTAAAAGATGGAAATTTTGGCTAAGTAGAAAAGCTGCTGAGAAAACTGAAACTTTCTGGAAATCTGGTCCCTCGCGGTACGCGAAGAACCTGAGAGGTTTCTCTCGCGGTACGCGAGAGACAAGTCTCTCGGATTGCTTTCCTGACGCCCCCTCGCGGTACGCGAGAGTTGTGGGTCTGGTCCCTCGCGGTACGCGAGGACGTAAAAAAAAAAAAAAAAAAAAAAAAATTTCCTGGGTTTTTACTTATGCTTCCGCGTGTTTAAGAATGGTGTGTTATAAAGCCTAAAGACGTCCAACACGAGCAGGTGGAGGGCCCGACCCAATAGACCCATGGAATTTATTAAGTGTGCTAATGGGTTTAAAGGAATGCAATTAGGGTTTTATTATATTCGGTAATGTCTTGGTGACCAAGTTAGCGTTATTAGTTTTCTTGTTACCAAAGTTTGTATTAGCATTATAAATACATGTTACGGGATTAGGTTTTAAATGAGATGAGGAGAGAGTTACTATAATCGGGTTTTTTATTTATGTTTTCTGGTTATAATAAAAAGTTGTTCGGGAGTTAGCCAAATCAACTTGTTTTGGTTTTATATATCGAATTCATCACTTGAACTGGTATTAGAGCCAACGAATCGGATTCGACCCTTGAAAGAGAGAGAAACATCTCGCTGCAGGAGGCGGCAAAAAGCTGTGATAGAAGGGTGCGAATTTTTCTAATCGGCAACAACATATTCGTAGACAATCAAGAAGCGGTGATCGAAGATTCAAGAAACAAGAGATCTGAAGGTTGCAATTAGGGGTTGTCTTTTGCAAATACTAAAAGCGACCTCAAGTTAGAGATCGCCTAATCCGAAGGACTAGATCAAGATTTGAAAACCACGATCAAGAACAGAATATTGCTGCCAAGCCTCTACTGACGTCATCTTTCGGTTTTGATTTTGAGTAGTAAATCAACTCTAAACAGCAATTCCGAAGTATCGGATAAGCATCCTCAACATCGAATATACGATGGGAAGAAGACAAAGCCGATAAATTTTGTCCCGCGTTCAAGATTTATGATCTTAGGTCTGGATCAAGAACACATTCAACAAGCAAGGGTATGTGATTCCCAATCGCAAGCCACTAGTCGGTGGCAGGTGCAATGGGTCATCAACAAGTCAATGAGATCAATGATGTGGTACTTTTGAAGTTCAGTTTCAAAAAGACTAGTTTCAGGTATGAAATTAAGGCAAGTTGCTTGAGTGGAAGACCACCTAATTTTTGAGTCAGAAATTAGGGTGTGATTGTTGGTAATTTACGCCTAAAGATGCCCAACACGAGTAGGTGGAGGCCCCGACCTAATGTACCTATGGAATTCATTAAGTGTTAATGGGTTTAAGGGGTTGCAATTAGGGTTTTATTATATTTGAAAATATTTTGGCTAGTCAATTAGGGTCGGTCTATATTAACCGAGTTATGATTAGGCATTATATATTCAGTTTTTTAAAAGATATTTTCCAAGTAATAAACGTGTGAGAGTTATTCATCATAATTTTATATGTGTGTTTATTGATTCAACCACTAAGTTTAGGCTGATTTAAGAGTCTAAATAACTTTGCATTTTTTAAAAAATTAACCCACGTGTATTTCACGGGAACTTTTCTTTTCTCTTTGGAACATTTGTTCTTTTCGTGTGAACTTCTCGTCTTCATTTTTTATTTTGATCGGAATTTTGTTATCGATTTCGTCAGAATAATTAAAAATACAATGTGTTTTGCTAAAAAAGGTACACGTGTCTTGTCTCGGGTTTGTACACGTGTTCCGACGAATTTGTCATATTTATTGTGTAATTTGAGAAATCGATACTTAATTTATGACCATTAACTTTTAATATGTTTAGTTTGGGAATTTTCACTTTATAAAAACTCTATTCCCATGGTTTTCTAAATATATCCACTTAAACTAACACGAACTATCACATTCATACTCATTCCTATATTCTAAAATCATCAAAACCTAACACACCAGTTCTAATTTTTCCCCATTTTTTGGGTGATCAACTATTAAATAAAATCAGACGTATAAAAAAAACATGTTTTAGTCAAGTAACATGTGTAGAAAAGAAACATGTGCGAGCATATGGCAACTTTATCCCCACGTGAACTTGCCTAACTCCAACGTCTATTTTGTAAAAGGATCTAGACATCATCCCACCTGCCTAATTACAGAAATGGTATTATTTTTCTTTCCCACCCTTCCTCTCTTATCACCTTTGCAATTCCGCCAATAATGTCTTCAAAAATGTAATTAACATGTTTATATGCTGTGAATCAGAAGGCCTTAAAAGGATGATCTAATCACATGTCCATAGACACTTTTATCCAAAAACATCCACAACTTAACTTCAAAGTCATAACTATTTAAATAACATCATGTGCAATTTTTTGATTACCTGTGCTTGCCGAAATTAACAATGATTCTTTACATGTTTACGTTATGGTCACGAACGAAATCAATTTCCAGAAAGTCTCTGTAACACCTTAAGAAAATCCCACATCGGTCGTGAACATGAGAGATTTTTGGTTCATAAGCAATACCCCACCTTAAATACCATAACGCGTTTTGGGGCTTAATGTTAGTGGATGAGATAAGAACTCAACAGTTAAGCGTCACTACTAGAAAACATATATATTTCCTATAAAATTTTCCGACAAAAGAAATTTCTCATAAGTTAGCGACAAATTTCCTACAAAAACAAAAAAGTAACTATACGATTTCCTACAATCTTCTGACAAATTTATTAAATAAGTTAACTTATTTATTTACTATAATAGTCGGAATATTGTCGGAAATTACCGACGAGAGGCTTTTGTCGCTAATTCGTCAAAAAATTAGCCGGCACTTTGTCGGAAAAAACATTTTCAACAGAGTTTTTTCCGACAAACATTTTTTTGTCGGAAACTTGTCGCTAACGACCAATTCCGACAAATTTCCCACAAAACTAATATCGCAAATTTTTCATTTTTTTAGTAGTAAGATTTCGTGGGAAATTTGTCGGTATTGGTCGTTAGCGACAAGTTTCCGACAAAAAAGTGTTTTGTTAGAAAAACCCCGTAGGAAATGTTTTTTCCGACAAAGTCCCGGGTAATTTTTCAGCGAATTAGCGACAAAAGCCATTCGTCGGTAATTTCGGACGATTATAGTAAATAAATAAGTTAACTTATTTAATAAATTTGTCGGAAAATTGTAGGAAATCGTATAGTTACTTTTTTGTTTTTGTTTTGTCGGAAATTTGTCGCTAACTTGTGGGGAATTTCTTTGTTGGTAATTTGTCAGAAACTTTTGTAGGAAATATATATGTTTTCTAGTAGTGCTTGTTCGAGTAGGAGCAATCCAGGGATTGGTGACCCTCTGGAAAGTTTTCACCCGAGCAACCAAAAAATAAATTCGTGAGCTCCTAACCGGCAAATCGCACAATATTGTTGGTATGAGAGGTCGGATGTTACAGTCTCTTTTGATTTTATTTTAAAGAGGCAAACCACATTCCACCCTACTTTTTGCTGGTTTATAAGCACGTTTTAGAAGGACTATTAACAAAAATGGAAATCTGGATCTTGATAACTTTCGTACCATGTCTTTTTGGTTGATACCGACGAGTTATTACGTGTTTCTTTATTCGTTTGAAGTAAATTTAGGTGCACGTTTTTTTCAAGTTGAGTATCTACTTAAGACCCATTCTTCATTCAAATTATACATCAAATCTTTTGTTCATTTTTAGTGTATGCTTGGTTATCAAACATTTATTTTACACAAAGCCATGGCCTCAGAAATGATATGTGAGTTGCCAAATGTGTCTTTAACCGACGATTTCGAAGAGTTAATGGAAAACATGGAATTAGACGAAGGGCTACTCAACGAGTTACTTGAAATTATGAACGACGATGACATGGTTCAAACACCAATGATGGACGCGGTGGCTATGGATGTGGTGTTACCTCGGAATGAAAAGAATAGTGACTTGTCTTATTCCTTTTTAGATCATGAGTCTCAACTACTTTTTGATCATGACACGCAAATACAAGATCTTGATTATTTGGTTAATGAAAGTATTGTTGAAATGGCTAGCACATTTCCAGGATTAACATTTGAGACCGAGATGATGCCTTTCTGGCATGTGGAGAATCCAGTTGAAGTGAATATGATTGATGACATTGCATATTTTGAGTTGTGGGAGAAATAAGAATCAAAGAGCCATCTTCTACAAGCATCAACGGAAAGTTCTACTTTGGAATTATTAATAAAAGTGTAGCAGTTCTTTTTAAAAGATTTGTTTATAAGTTTATTTATTTACTCATTAACCTCCATGATTACAAGATTGAAAGAGGGGGAGCGTTTGATCTTTAAAACTGTTCGGTGTAAACACTTGGTGAAATGTTCATTTTTCTTTTTTCTTTTGAAATAGGGATTTTTTTTACTTGTATCATGGTTATAGAGTATGTTTTAAAAGTGTTTTGGTTTTTGGGTGTTTCATAAATGCCATTTACGAAGTGTTGTGTTCCGTAAATGCCATTTAAGAAAATGTGTATGTGGCAAATAATGAAAGCCAACCAAGTCGTGCCACGTAAGCACTTCCATAAATGACATTTACGGAATAACCCACTTATGTAAAATGACATTTACGGAATCGTAATATACCCAAAAACCAAACACTTTTCAGAACATACCCTTAAAAGAAATTCATGAAATGTTATCCTTTAATTAAAAGTTAACCATATATTAGGAGCTCACCGGCTTAGGCGCTACGCGCTTCAGAGCTTGCTCAGTGGCGGCTCAACGTATTTGGTGGCACCAAGCAAACTAAAAATTCCGCGCCATTTTCAAAAATTCATATTATAAAAAAAATCATCCTCTATTATCTAGGCTTGAGACCTAATAACAATAACAGTCTAGCAAGGCTCAATTAACCAAGCTAGGAAAACACAAATTGAAATTTGAACCTAATAAGCAGTCTATCAAATCCCAATAAACCAAATAAGCAAATCACAATTTGAACCTAATAACAACTAACCAAAATAACAGCCTAGCAAATGTCAATTAACCAAATTAGCAAATCACTTATTAAAATTCGAACCTAATAAGTAGTCTAGCAAATCCCATTTAACCAAATTAACAAATCACAATATAAACCTAACAAGCAACTAACCATAGCACTTAGTCAATTAGCCGAGGAAATTAATAACACAGATGAAAACAACTAACCAAAATAATTTTAGTCAATTTGCTCAGCAAAATAACCAATATAATTGTCAGCAATTAACCAAGCTAATAGCCAAAATAACCAAGCTAATTGATTGAGAATGAACTAAAATAATTTATCTTTTAGGCGCGAAGGTCCCACGGATGGCGTCAATGTAACAGCCAATCTCCACACGTCTGGGTAATGGACAGAGGAGGTTATTTTCTAGTGACGTTGAAAGATCCCCTGCAAAACCAACAATCGTAAGTCTCGTTGCATGGACACCCGGGGGTGTCTCTGGGACCAACCTCCTGCATGAGTGAATAAGCGGTGGATGAAATGTTGTGTTAATTAATTTGGAAAATGCTTTTGTATGTCAAGGGAAGAGTGAGAGAATACCATCCGTGTTATCTGTTCTCTGAGTATTCCTATATATATATCCGGTTTCTTCCTTTCTTTTGGCGGGAGTTGAGCGTTTAATGTTTTTCCTATTTGATGGACATTTTGGTGGCGTGTCTGAGCTTTAACGGCTCTTACCCGGTGGTTTAAAAGATCTTCCTTTTGTTCCTGACTGATTGTATTTGATTTTTATCGCCGGCGATATGACTTCCTTTGTCTTTATTAAATGTATGTTGTCGTCTAGCATTTAATAAAGATGCTATTGTTTCCCTCTCTATCATCCCTTCTTCCATCTCCATCCCTTATGTTCCAGTCCTTCCTTCTTCCTTAGTCATGGGGTGGGGGGGGGGGGGGGTTTACCATTACACTTCCATAGCCACTTATCTACTACAAAAACAGTGTTTGATCGAGACACCTTAAGATTGTATTGTGTTTCTTTGTAGAACTGTTATATCTTAAATGAACAGGTTCGTTATGCTTTTATAGATGATTAGCTTGTCGATTTCTTGACCAAGGGTTGTCTTCACACGGGCGTGAATATCTTTGGTCCAAGCCTCACGTTATTTTAACCATTTAGCTTGTATGGTTTTGGTCGTACCGTGATGCTAGGAACATTAAATTTCTCACCTGGCCAGGTTCGATCTCATCCATATAGCATATTTTTTTTAGTTACACATATCCCTAGCAATAAGCCACTCAAATGATAGACTTATGTGTAACATCCCAAAAATAATGAAAATAAATAAACAGGTTTTCGAAGGGAAATAAAGAAAAGAATAAGAAAGGGGGGTCGTGGGCTTGAGAGTTGGGCCGAACAAGGAGGGAAAGGAGGGGCTTAAACCTTGCCCTCTAATCCTTCCGGCCTCACTTTGCAATCAAAATCTCCATCGCCAAGTTTTAGAGAGAGAAAGTCTCAGTTTGGGCTAAAGATTGATCCTTCATCCTTCTCCACTACTCGTGTGAAGTTTTAATGAAGAAACGAGGCATTGAGGTAAGAATCACCTCCAGGTCTGAGTTTTGTTAAAAATGGGTTTTTAGGGGTTTTTGGATAAAAGGTCGGGTTTTTTACATGGTAAATGAGAAAAAGACCTAAGATCTAGACACGAAGGTTAAACACAAGTTTTACACGTAAAAAGATCGGAACGTGATGGTTTTGAGATTTGCCGCCATCTTCATGCAGAAATTAGGGTTTCTGCATGAATAATGACGAACGAAACTACCGGGCAAAATTATCTAGAAAGTGAAACTACTTAGTTTCGCTGGGAAGGCTGAAAGCGAAAGTATCATAGTTTCGCCTAAGTATAGGGAATGAAACTGCCTACTTTCGCTTTGAACTTAGAAAGTGAAGTTGACCTAGTTTCGCTTGGGATATTAGAAAGTATAAAATTAATAAGTTATTAACCCTAGATTCAAATTGAGAGTGACACTTTGGAGTAAGTTGGTAAGGCGTGTTGGATAGCTTAACAAGTGAGTCTAGAATCCCTATTTACTTGTTTTTAGGGTGATGTGCATATTCAACAAATGTATACGGAATGACGAACAAATATAAAAAATGTTTGTGAATGAACGATTTATGAAAAGAACGATGTATGAAACAAGAAACGTTTATGAAATGAAAAGTTTATGAAAGGAATATTTATGAAATGGAATGTTTATAAACGAATGGTTTTTAAAAGAAAGAAAAGGGTTTTACAAATGAATGAAATGTTTTATGAAAAGAAAACGGACAAATATTTTTAAAGAATTCATTACATATCTAATCATTCGAACGAATGAATTGATGAAAGAAGTCTGGGAATGTACTTCACAGTCTTATGGCAACATAGTATAACAGGGATAACGCCTATGTGGTCTATCAATGGATATTACGGTTTTTTTTTTTGGGAGGGGGTTATGAGGGATTTAATTTTAAATTAGTTAATAATAAAAGTTAAAGGCTCTGTTTTAAAAGTTTTTTAAATTAGGTTTTATTTCTTGGAGAACAAGTTAGAATAGTATTATAAATATGGGTCTAGGTTATTATGTTATTTGTCCTTTTTCTTTGATTGTTTGTTCGTTTTGTAAGTTCGTTTGGTAATAAGAAAACAGTCGCGGGTTTGTCCCCCAATATCTCGTGTTCGTGTTTGCTTGATATGATTGTTTGAACCATCCGGGCCAACAATTGGTATCAGAGCTTTGGCTCGTTACACACAATCGCACTGAAGAGACGACTCTTGGGAGGAAGTTCGATTACCGTGCGGAAGTCGGTTGGGGATTTGGTCGGCGGTGTGGTCGATCAAATAAGCCGTTGGAGACGCGTCGTGTCAGAGAAGTCAGAATTGTGTGTTTTGTTATTGCCATCATCCTAGCCGCCGTTTTGTTTGTTCTTGTTTGCTGGTCTCGCACCAAGAAAACATAAAAACAAAAAGTCAAAATCGCTTTTTTTTTTCTTGTTTGCTGTGCAAAAGCCACGTTTTGGTATTCAAACATATAGTGGCAGTGTGTTTAATCAAGGTGGTATATTACTATCAAGGTGGTCTCTTCCGATTGGTGTTTGGTTTTAATAAGTGGTGCGTTTACGATAGACGGTATCACGACTAGGGTTTGACGAGACTGGATCAAGACTAAACAAAGAAGAAAAAAGGGAGGTTTTTTTTAGTTGGGTTTTATTTAATAAAAGTAAGTGTTTTTTTAATGGCTAAAGAAGGAGTGAAAGAATCGATGGGTAGTTTTGCTTTGCAGGCACCGAAGTTAACCTCGACCGACCACGTAGCATGGTCAGTTATGGTGAAGATCGTCTTGGATGCGAACGGTTTGACAGTTGCGATTGATAAAGAAAAAGGGACCGGAATTGAAGAAAGAAAGAAGTTTATGGCCTTGGGTGTCATCTTCCAAACTCTACCGGAAGATGTAATGCTACAGATGGCCAAGTATTCAGAACCGAAAGATGTTTGGGAAGCGCTAAGAGTTCGTTATCTTGGTGCAGAAAGAACTCAGAAAGCTCGTCTTAAAATGCTAAGAAGCGAGTTAGATGGATCGAAGATGGGTGAGACAGAAAGCATTGATGAATATGCATCAAAAGTGGGTGGAGTACAGTCCAAGTACAAGAGTTTGGGAGAAACACTTGAAGAAGAGGTTGTGGTAAGGAAATTCTTGAACTCTATGCCTGATAAATATTTTCCTATTGTTTCTTCGATTGAGCAATTCGCCGAAATCGAAACAATGACATTCGAAGATGTGGTTGGACGTTTGAAGGCATATGAAGAAAGAAATAAGTTCAAGAATGTGACTGAAAGTTCATCCCAAAGTCAACTCTTGTTCATCCAAACTAGAAAGAAAGTTAAAAACTACCGAGGACGTGGTAGTAGTCGTGGAAGATTTAATGGACGAGGAAGAGGGTATCCAAGATGGAATAATGAACGTGAGAGTGATGAAGACGAACAGGGTCAAGATCAAAGGAGAAAGAACCCTGAAGAATGGCAAGATAGAAGGAAGAATCTGAGGTGCTACAATTATGATAAGATTGGACATTATTCAAGTGAATGCAAAGCTCCTAATAAATATACAGAAGGTAAAGATAAAGTAGAAGTGAATTTAACAAAGACAGAAGAGGAAGGTGCTCGTGATCCTTCTTTCGACAAAGAAAGTAAGTTTGAATGAAGAACGGGTTATCCCGGTGATGTTTGAAAAAGATGGAAAAGATGAAGGAATGTGGCACTTAGACAATGGTGCAAGTAACCACATGTCAGGAAAGAAAGAATTCTTCACCACCTTGGATGAACAAATTTCGGGTTATGTAACGTTTGGTGATGGATCCGTGATTGAAATAAAAGGTAAAGGAAGTGTAACTGTGATAAGTAAGAATGGGGAAAAGAAAACGTTTTGTGATGTTTTCTACATGCCTAAGTTGAAGGTCAATCTTCTAAGCTTAGGACAGTTGGATGAAGAAGGACATAAGATAGAAATATTCAATGGGATATTGAAGCTACATGATCAGAAAGGAAGATCGTTGATGAAGGTTCAGAGAAATCTGAATAGAATGTACAAAATCAAGCTTAAGGTATGTTTTAATCCTAAAAGCTTTGAAGATAAAAAGAAAGAAAGTCCTGATATGAAGAAGAAATCGATTGTGAAAGTAAAGGAAAGTTCGTTTCAATTTGGAAGGATTCCAAAAGATTTATTTGGAAATCTCGAACATGAAAAAGAAAACGAGCAAGTCAAGAATAGAATGGTTGATGCTATTTCAATGTTAAGTACAAAATGAGAGAATGCTAAGTTTAAAGAACCAGTGAAGCAAGTATACTATAGTCAGTTGAAGAGGAGGAACAGAAACAAGAAGAAGAATAATTCAAGATTAAGGGGGTAAATGAGAGATTTAATCTTGAATTAGTTAATAATAAAAGTTAAAGGGTCTGTTTTGAAAGTTTTTTAAATTAGGTTTTATTTCTTGGAGAACAAGTTAGAATAGTGTTATAAATAGGGGTCTAGGTTATTATGTTATTTGCCCTTTTTTCTTTGATTGTTTGTTCATTTTGTAAGTTCGTTTGGTAATAAAAAAAGAGTCGCGGGTTTGTCCCCCCAATATCTCGTGTTCGTTTTATTTGATATGATTGTTTGAACCATCCGGGCCAACAGTTTAGGTTATTGAGGGGTGGGGGTGGTGGTTTTAAGCTTTTCGGGGGGGTGTTGGAGGGAGTTTAGGTTTTGGGGTGTGGGTGGAGGGGGTTTAGGTTTGTGGGTTCAGGTTAGGATTCGATGAGACGGTTCCAACGCCGCTGTAATGAGCTCAATCAAAGTTCGTTTGACCCACTTATTAGCGTTTATTAACGAAAAACTACTTTTTACCCTATATACATAATATACTTCATAACTATGACTATTTAATGATTATATCAAACTTGACAACCTTAAATATCTGATCATTCTGAAAAATGAAATCTAAATCAAACAAGAAAAATATATCTTTTACAAAAATTATTTACTTAATATCACAAAAAAGTGGAGTAATCATTTATCTTGTTTTGTATTTGTCTCCCTATATATGTATTATCTTTTCAGTACTGGTGTGTTGCAATTTTAAGTTTGCTGTGAGCTGCAAACGCCAAAACTTTAAAGTATAACCGGCGTCCTCGACTCGGTCGATGCTCTGATTGCTTCTAACCTACGCCTATATCAGCTTCTCATCCAAACCTGCACCTGTCTACCATTTACAGATTTACTATTCATCTACTTCTTCAATTTGATTTGAAGTTTTTCAGATCATATATATAGTGCTCATTAAATTCATTATATGTCTAATTTAAATACAACTATAAAAAGAGATATTGTTTATTAGATCGTTCTTTTTTAAAGAATTTGGTAGTCATGATTGTATGAAAAATGTTACAAAAAAAACTGGTGTCAATGTGCACAACTGGTGCAACGATGACGGTTGCTTGTACACAAATCTTTTTGCATGAGTCTTTGTTTTTAAATAAAAAAGTAACTTTTTAATTAGCTTTTGGAAAAGTTTGTAAATCTTGTTATCCTTCTATTAAATGTAAAAAAAAACCAACACACTTTATGTTTTTTCTCACAAACATCCATCTAACTTTTTTTAGACATAAAAAACCAATATACTCTCATTTTTCTCACAAAAGATACTTAACAAATTTTTGCACATTAAAATCCAACATACGTTTTGGTTTTTCTCACAAAAATCACTCGACAACTATTTACTCTAGTAAATTATTCGGCAGAACCAATGCAAAGGAAATCGATTGCCAAGTTAATTCTATAAAGAGATTATTTAAAATCAAATAAAATTCATTTTGTAAAAATACCTATAATATCTATGAAAACACATAAGCAATCAAATCGTTTTGCAATCGAATCGCTTGTTTCGCTCTTATTTCTGTCAGTCGATTTTCCTGTGCCTTGATTTTACTGATTCAATTGATGGGGTAAATAGTTGTCTAGTGACTTTTGTGAAAGAAACAAGAAAGTATACTGGTTTGTTATGAGCAAAGATTTGTCGAGGGACTTTTGTGAGAAAAAAGTGAAAGTATGTTGGTTTTTTATGTGTAAAAATTTGTTTACAAACATTTGTGAGAAAAAAACATAAAGTATATTGATGTGAAGTTAAATATCCCCAGTATAAGAGTCTAAGTTTATAGTTTTAAGCGTTTAGCTTTGTATATTGAGTCTGTTTTATGTGCGTTCAGTATTTGTGTCCATTACAGGTTTAATGTGCTAAGTGGACGGGGAAACATGAGCTTAAAATCATGAGGATAGTAGCATACACGGGCCCCGGAGAAGTCAAAGGAACAAAAGTCAAAATTTGTGGAAAATAGGATCTTCGCGCCACGTGAAGATCAGGAGGAAGAAGTTCGCGACACGCAAGGGCCTTAAAAAGCCTACCCGACTAATTTGTTCTTCGCGCCACGCGAAGAACATCCATGTTAAGTTCGGGCCACGTGAAGATTCATAAATTCGGCAAATTTAACGTAATTTCAATTATAAAGCATGGAGGAGTCTATAGTCGAATTAACTTATCATTCTACGATCCAGAGCTTCCTTAAGGTGATTTCCAGAGATAAAGTTTTAATCTTTACCAGGTTTTGATGCTAGATCAAGTTAGAATAAATATTGAAGAATCGATGACAATGTCGATGAACAGCTAATCTCTTCGTATCATTTCCGGTTGTAGGATCTGCTTGTAAGTGATAGATTAGGGTTCATACTTGATTTGGTTTGCTATTCTTATAATCATATGATTGTTTGAATGCTTGATTCTTGGATTTGATTTGAACAATTTGGTTTTTTTATTCAATTTAATATATTCATCGATTCTCGGTTATCTATCGTGAATCATTGAATATTTAGATCTGAGATTCTAAGTTGTTAATTGACTATTGAGTTGTTAATCTGTGTCAAGTATCCGGTTTTATAATCGTTGCTCAACGCAGTCACTATCTTGGTTCTTAATTGTTTATCAAATCTAATGAATGAGTTATGTCTATGTAACTTCCAATAAGTACAAACCAGTCTTCACAATAACTTGCAATCTGAACCCGAAGCGATCCGTTTTCTCTTAATAGTTTTTACAAAGTTAAAGTTATTTGCTTTTTAATTAAAGTCTGAACGGTTTTCTTAAATCAACACTTTCCACCAATTCCCTGTGGATACGATACCCTACCCTACTTCATTTTACTACAGTACAAGGTAGATAAGTAATAGTTTTTATAAATGTTTTTTATTGACCTTGACAACGCGATCATATATTGGTTTATATGATATTTGCCTTTTAAAATTTTATCTAATTTTAAAACTAAAAGACGTGTCATTTCATAGTTATAAAAGGTTTATATATATGTAATGTAAAATTAAGTCTTGGGTGACCTTCGTAAATCGTATTAAAACTTTATAGATTCTCTTGACCAAGAAACGGTATGGGGTGAGTGGTGTTCAGGATTTTAAAATTATGTTTGATACTCAATTTGTTACTCATTATGGTGTTAAGATGATTTTTGTATCAATAATGTTATTTTAGTTAATTGTATTTATTTAAGATAAATGAGAAATTGAAATATATATTGACATTAATTGGAACGTGTGGGCTACGTACACACTCGATACGTTTTATAATTTTGGACACTATAGAACGATAGGTTTTCCTTGGTACACCTAAGACAACATGTTAACCTTTACCTTCAAAAGTTTTTCAGAAACACTCAAAATTTTAACTTAATTATTACTAATACACCATTTACAAAGGTCGGTTGCTACTATTCATACTAGGCACTTTGGTTGGTTCACATTTAAACTAATTTTCATTTTGAGTATATATTAAGTTTAATATTATTTTATTTGTAAATTTAATTTTTACAACTTTTAAAATATAGTTTTTTAAAATATCTGAATATACCAATGTGACGTTTTGTTTTTATCCACATTTCGATGTAAGTTTCGCACGAAACCAACCCAGATCAAAATGAAAAAGTATTGCATGGATTAACGTCTATGTGACTCAAACTTATTGTCACACCCCAAAATCCACTAACGGAGTTTTACCGTTAGGAGCGTGGCATACCAGGATCTCAGTCATTAGTTACGTTGAACGACTCTATATGAGTTTAGTAAAAACACTAGCATTGCTCATAATCACGATGCAACACCAGAAATGAAAACACTGATTTAATGTAAGACTTGCGGAAGCGAAAAGTTAAATGAAAAACATGCGCCAAAACAGTCGCGCCAAAAATAAATGATTCAACAATAAACTAAATAAATAGTTCTTGAGTTTGAAAATGGACTTCGAATGCATGCATGCCTTATCTTGTGCTTGTACCTTAATGACCTGAGAAAACATGCTAAAACGTGTCAACACTAGGTTGGTAAGTTCACAGGTTTCAATGTTTGTAAAGTTTACTAGATAATACCATTTACAATTTATATCATAAGTAGCTAACCTAGTACATGTTACTAAAGCGTTTCGACACCGAAGCTGACTGTTTATGTTTGTACTGCCTCCCACCATGACTATCATCATCAATGGTGAAGGTTTAGGTCAATGTTACACCCGTTCGACTTCCCGTCGTGTTAGCGCGACTAACGCGGGTGGGGCTTGTCAATGCCTAGTAGTACTACTCAAGATTACCTCGCTAACCCATATACTAACGGTTCGATAAGTAAGGACTTTCATGAAATGTTTGCGCTTAGTACACAAGTGATATAAAAGAAATGTAAGATCTAAATGTTCGTACCCATGTTTCTCCCCCAAGTTTAAAACGTAAGAAAAGAGGCTGTCAAACTCACCTTAGAGTATGTTCGAAAGAAAGCGAACTTAGGATGCTTGACGACTAACTGCCACCTATAAACACCGGTTTATAAGTGTGTGTTTGTGCAAGATGCTACGAACCCTAAGTATCCAAACAATCTCATTGTTTTAAGGGTTTAGAAAAGTTTGAATGTTTGACCAAGTTTGACTAAGTTTGACCAAGTTTGACCAAGTTTGACCCGACGACCCGTTGGTGACCCGTTTAATGATTAAATGTTTGTTCAGTATAATACTTCTATATTATACACAAATGATCATGCTGTAACACTTATCAACAAATCCTATTTGTTCTAACAAGATAGCAAGTTTCCATAAATAGCAGGTTTCTATAAAAAGTAAGTTTCCAAAAAATAGCAGGTTTCTATAAATAGAAAGTTTCCAAAAATAGTAGATTTCTATAAATAGAAAGTTTCCAAAAATAGCAGGTTTGTTCGGGACTCATGTTTCCTGGAAACTATCATCATTGATATATTCATAGGATCACTCTAACATGTTCTAGCTCATCACATCACATAACAATTGTCTAGAACCTAAACATGCAAATCATAATTCAAGACAAAGTTTCCAACTTTAGTAACCTATGACTAGCATGCGTGATTTCAAACACCTAACACGTTACAACCAGTTATTGTGTCCTATCTAACATAGATCTATCATCAAACCATATCATGCATGTCTAAATAGCAAGTTATAACCACTTTTAACAATTAAAGTTTCCTTATTTGGAAAGTTCGCAAAACCGGGTTATGTATTCAAAATCTGATTTCACAAATCATCTAAACATGTATCAAGTAGCTCATAACCATCATCACATCATCCTAATCATGTCTAGCATGCAAGATAGAAATCATAAAAGGTTTCCATTTTTAGCAAGTTGTCCATTACCCGCTTTATTCACAAAATTAACACGTCTAATCAATCTTACATCTTTCAACTAATATATTTACAACTATATTAATCATATTTCACGTCTAACATGCGATTTCTATACTTCACATAATCAAAAAGATCCAATATTTAACACGTTACTAATCACATGGACCTAGGGTTTTGCAAATAACCATATAATCAACAAATACATGCAAAACAATAATAAAGTTAACATTTTTATTATAAAAATCCATGTTTGGATGAACTAAGGTTTTGATCTAAAATTTAGGGATCAAAAAGTGACGGAATTGAACAAAACGACTTACGTAGAGACGTTAGAAACGCCTAGACTAGCTCGTATCTACTTCTGGATTCACGATCGGGGCTCGAACGAAGGTCCTATGCTTGCTTGAAGGTTCGGTCGATGAGGGTGAGGGGGTCGCGACGGCTCCAAGGATGGTAGGGTTTATGTTTTACTTTTTTTTAAAGCTTTATCCTTATCTAGTCCTTAATGGGTAATTAGATTGGCCTGCGGGCTTAATTAAGGCCCATAAGTCTAATTAATTAACTAACAACTTAATTAATAATTAAAACATTCAATTTTTATTTTTATAAAACTACTAACTTTTATAAAAATACTAAATACGATTTACACACGATAAACACGTACGAAAACAATAATATTCACATAATTCACGTAAATTCACGTAATCACATATAAATCATAAAAACACATAATTTATATTAAATATAAATTATTAAATGTTCGTAATGTTAATTTCGACTAATCACCAACGTTCCGGGTTAGACTCGAGTGCGATCCGATGTGTGCGAACTGACTAACACATTTAGTTAATCCTAATTAAATGCAATGTACGTGCGACTAACTGAGATAACTGAGTTTGCAATGAATCATGTTTGAACTAACGAGGTTTGACTTAACGGAGTTAACGTGAAAATGTCGGATGTCACATCATCCCCTTGTTGAAAGAATTTTCGTCACGAAAATTAAACGAAGTCCGTAACGTCTGAAACAAAAAGTTTAGGTTTGTCACATCATCCCCTTGTTGAAATAAATTTCGTCTCGAAATTTAGTTAGTACCTTCCGTGTTTGCCGTTGAATGTTTGAACAGGTGAGGATACTTTTTCATCATCTGATCCTTGCGTTCCCACGTGAACTCCGGTCCACGCTTCGAGTTCCAGCGAACTCTGACAATAGGTATCTTACTGCGCTTGAGTGTCTTGACCTCTCGGTCCATGATCTCAACTGGTTCCTCAATAAAACGTAACTGTTCATCAATTTCCAAATCCTCGAGTGGAACTACAAGTGTCTCATCTGATAGGCACTTCTTTAGGTTTGAGACATGAAAGACATTATGCACTCCATTGAGTGTATTCGGTAGGTTCAGTTGGTATGCTACTGGACCGATCCTTTTCACTATCTCGAATGGTTCAACGTAACGCGGGTTTAACTTTCCTCGTTTCCCGAAACGAATCACACCTTTCCAAGGTGAAACCTTTAATAACACTTTGTCGCCCACTTGGAATTCTAGCGGTTTTCTGCGCTTGTCTGCATAACTCTTTTGACGGTCACGAGCTGCCGCCATACGGTTTCGGATTTGCACGATCTTCTCTGAGACTTCATGCACAAGTTCAGGACCCGTAAGTTGACTATCTCCAACTTCAGCCCAACAAAGTGGTGATCGACACTTTCTCCCATACAAAGCCTCGAACGGTGCTGCTTTGATGCTAGTATGATAGCTGTTATTGTAAGAGAATTCCACTAAAGGCAAGTGAGTCTCCCAACTGTTTCCGAAATATGTCTTCTAGGGTTTGAATGGTACGCTCACTCTGGCCATCTGTTTGAGGATGGTACGCTGTACTCATGTCCAGGCGCGTGCCTAGAGCTTTCTGTAATGATTGCCAGAAACGTGAGGTGAACCGGGCGTCTCTATCGGAAATGATGGAGATTAGCACTCCATGACGGGATACTACTTCTTTAAGGTAGAGACGAGTTAACTTTTCCATTTTATCGGTCTCTTGGATAGCAAGGAAATGAGCGGATTTGGTTAGGCGATCCACTATCACCCAGATTGTGTCACATCCAGTAGGGGTTCGGGGAAATTTGGTTATGAAATCCATGGAAATCTGCTCCCATTTCCACATCGGGATTTCCGGTTGTTGAAGTAATCCGGATGGCTTTTGGTACTCCACCTTGACCTTTGAACAAGTCAGACACTTGCTCACATAGGTGGCTATGTCAGCTTTCATGTTCGGCCACCAATATAAAACCTTGAGATCGTGATACATCTTGTCGGATCCCGGATGGATAGAGTATCGGGATTTGTGAGCTTCATCCATGACTAGATCTCTTAGGTTTCCATATACTGGTATCCATATTCGTTCCGCAAAATAACGAATACCATATGCTTTAACCTCAAGTTGTTTCTCCATACCACGAGTGGATTCTAATGATAAATTCTCCTCTTTTAAGGCTTCGAGTTGGGCATTGTGGATTTGTTCAGGTAGTCCTGTATGAATAGTGAGTTGTAATGGTCGGGATTTGGTTTCTTTTCTGCTTAGGGCATCGGCCACCACATTAGCTTTGCCCGGATGGTACTTGATTGCACAATCATAATCGTTTAATAACTCGATCCAACAACGTTGACGCATGTTCAACTCTTTCTGCTCAAAAATATGCTGAATACTCTTGTGATCGGTGTAGATGGTGCACTTGGAACCGTACAAGTAATGTCTCCATATCTTGAGTGCAAACACCACGGCTCCTAACTCCAAATCGTGAGTCGTGTAGTTCTTTTCGTGGATTTTAACTGTCGAGAAGCGTATGCGATAACCTTGTCGCGCTGAATCAACACACAACCGAGACCCTGGATTGAGGCATCGCAATACACCACGAAGACATCCGTTCCCTCCGGTAGAGATAGGATAGGTGCGCTACATAGTTTCTGCTTCAGTAGCTGGAATGCTGATTCTTGAGTCTCGCCTCAATTATAGGGTTTATCTTTTTGGGTTAAAGCGGTGAGGGGTTGGGCAATCTTTGAGAATCCCTCGATAAAACGACGGTAGTATCCGGCCAATCCTAGGAATTGCCGAACTTCGGTCGGAGTTGATGGTGCTGCCCAATTCTTGATAGCTTCCACTTTGGCTGGATCGACATGTATTCCTTTCTCATTGATCACATGTCCTAGAAATTGAACCTCGCGAATCCAAAAATCGCATTTGGAAAACTTAGCGTACAGCTGCTCCTGTTTCAGTAGCTCAAGGATCAAACGCAGATGATCCTCATGCTCTTCCCGAATCTTAGAGTATATGAGGATATCGTCAATGAAGACAATGATGAATTGGTCCAGATAAGGTTTACACACACGGTTCATAAGGTCCATGAACACCGCGGGTGCGTTAGTTAATCCAAATGGCATGACCAAAAACTCGAAATGGCCGTACCGGGTTCTGAATGCAGTCTTGGATATATCCTCATCTCGAACTCTCAGCTGATGATATCCAGACCTTAAATCAATTTTTGAGTAGAAACTTGACCCTTGAAGTTGGTCGAATAAATCGTCAATGCGGGGTAGTGGGTAGCGGTTCTTGACTGTTACTTTGTTTAACTCTCGGTAATCAATACACATGCGGAAAGTCCCATCTTTCTTTTTAACAAATAGGACTGGGGCTCCCCAAGGCGATGAGCTCGGTCGGATGAAACCTTTATCCAACAACTCTTGCATTTGTGTGAATAGTTCCTGCAACTCGCTTGGTGCCAGTCTATAGGGTGCTCGAGCAATAGGCGCTGCTCCGGGTGTTAGGTCAATCTGAAATTCGACCTGACGATGAGGTGGAAGACCAGGTAGGTCTTCAGGGAATACTTCTGGGAATTCGTGAACGATAGGGATGTCTTCTAACTTCTTCTCCTCGGTGGACTTGTCAGCGACAAGGGCTAGAATTGCGGTATGACCCTTACGCAGACACTTCTGAGCCTTCATGAAAGATATGATGCCCATGGCTGCACCACTTCTTTCGCCCTGAACAGATAGGATCCTTCCACTAGGAAGGGGTATACGAACGATCTTCTCACTACAGATGATCTCAGCTTGGTATTTAGACAACCAATCCATGCCCACAATTATGTCAAAACTGCCAAGTGTAACTGGCATGAGATCGATGTCGAGTTTGTGACCAGAAATTTCTAACTGACATCCCGTGAGAATGTGTTGCCTCGATTACTTTACCGTCTGCTATCTCTATGGTATAATGGTGTTCTAATAAGGTTGGATTTATTCCTAACTGGCCGCTAAGTTCTCTAGATATAAAACTTCTATCGGCGCCAGTATCAAAAAGTACAGAAGCATAATGATCGTTTAAGAGAAACATACCGTTCACCACATTCCGATCATTTCGAGCTTCTCCCGATCCAATCACAAATGCTCGACCCTTTGCACCATTTCCGTTGTTATTACCATTTCCACCCTGGTGGTTATTACCATTTCCATTACCGCCCTGATGATTGTTGCCATTTCCATTCCCGTTTCCGTTTCTCCTCAACTGCGGGCAATTTTTCTTGAAGTGCCCTTCTTTACCACACTCAAAACAGCCTTTGGATACGTCTCCAGGTGGTGTCTGTTTGTTCTGCAGGTCTACTCTACAGTCTTTGGCCAAATGACCCATTTTTCCACACCGTTGGTAACGGTACCGGTCACATGCTCCATGATGGTGAAAGTTACATTTATTGCACTTCGGGTACTTGCCAACATAAGAACCTTGATTCTACTGAGAAGAGTTAGACTGACTATTGTTCTTTGACGGTTCAAACTTACGGTGTTGTTGTTGCTGTTGCTGTTGCTGAGAAGGTGGGTTTGACTGGAAGGTTTTGGGGAATGAACTGTCAAACTTCCGCTTGTTTTCAGTTGTCTTTGATAACGCACCTCTAGGGGGTAGGGTGCCCTGAGTGACTGCCTGATCGGTCAGCCTGTGAGCCAACCTGATTGCTTGCTGGATCGTAGTGGGATTAGAAGATGTCACCGTGCTCTGAATTTGCGGGACCAAACCATCAATGAATTTCTCGATCCTTTTATAGGGAGGTGTTACCATTTGCGGACACAAGTTCGCCAGTTCATGCGAACGAGTAGTGTAGGCTTCAATTTCAGATCCCTCCATCTTGAGGTTCCAGAACTCTCCCTCAAGTTCCTGCACTTCATCGCGGGGACAATACTCCTCCCGCAGCATAGTCTCCTGCAGGTGCATCCTCTGGTGCAACTCCTGCTGCTTCAGCAGCTGCAAGTCGAGCCTCCACTTGCTCAATCCTGGTGTGGAGTATATCTAGGTTCCATTCTGCACTGTTCAACCGGTCCTCCATATCCACACACCCATTTGCCAAATTCTCATGAGCTGTATCAGTTGCTGCTAAATCTGCAGTCAGTTTGGTGATCCTCTGATTCATCAACATCTCTCGCTGAAGTATGCTAGTAATCTCTCCCACTGCGTCCCTCATGTTCCGGATCTCCCGGTCCATAATGTAATGGTGGCAAAGCTCGTACAGAAGATGATGAAGAAGACGCAATGTCAACAGTGAGTGGAGGTGGAACTTCCTCCTCGCGGATCCAGTTCCTGATCCTATCGGGATACCAATCCCAGTCCTGCGTGTTACCCATGTTTCTCCCCCAAGTTTAAAACGTAAGAAAATGGGCCGTGAAACTCACCTTATAGTATGTGCGAAAGAAAGCGAACTTAGGATGTTTGACGACTAACTGCCACCTATAAACACCGGTTTATAAGTGTGTGTTTGTGCAAGATGCTACGAACCCTAAGTATCCAAACAATCTCATTGTTTTAAGGGTTTAGAAAAGTTTGCAAGTTTGACCAAGTTTGACTAAGTTTGACCAAGTTTGACCCGACGACCCGTTGGTGACCCGTTTAATGATTAAATGTTTGTTCAGTATAATACTTCTATATTATACACAAATGATCATGCTGTAACACTTAGCAACAAATCCTATTTGTTCTAATAAGATAGCAAGTTTCCATAAATAGCAGGTTTCTATAAATAGTAAGTTTCAAAAAAATAGCAGGTTTCTATAAATAGAAAGTTTCCAAAAATAGCAGGTTTCTATAAATAGAAAGTTTCCAAAAATAGCAGGTTTATTCGGGACTCATGTTTCCTGGAAACTATAATCATTGATATATTAATAGGATCACTCTAACATGTTCTAGCTCATCACATCACATAACAATTGTCTAGAGCCTAAACATGCAAATCATAATTCAAGACAAAGTTTCCAACTTTAGTAACCTATGACTAGCATGCGTGATTTCAAACACCTAACACGTTACAACCAGTTATTGTGTCCTGTCTAACATAGATCTATCATCAAACCATATCATGCATGTCTAAATAGCAAGTTATAACCACTTTTAACAATTAAAGTTTCCTTATTTGGAAAGTTCGTAAAACCGGGTTATGTATTCAAAATCTGATTTCACAAATCATCTAAACATGTATCAAGTAGCTCATAACCATCATCACATCATCCTAATCATGTCTAGCATGCAAGATAGAAATCATAAAAAGTTTCCATTTTTAGCAAGTTGTCCATTACCCGCTTTATTCACAAAATTAACACGTCTAGTCAATCTTACATCTTTCAACTAATATATTTACAACTATATTAATCGTATTTCACGTCTAACATGCGATTTCTATCCTTCACATAATCAAAAAGTTCCAATATTTAACACGTTACTAATCACATGGACCTAGGGTTTTGCAAATAACCATATAATCAACAAATACATGCAAAACAATAATAAAGTTAACATTTTTATTATAAAAATCCATGTTTGGATGAACTAAGGTTTTGATCTAAAATTTAGGGATCAAAAAGTGACGGAATTGAACGAAACGACTTACGTAGAGACGTTAGAAACGCCTAGACTAGCTCGTATCTACTTCTGGATTCACGACCGGGGCTCGAACGAAGGTCCTATGCTTGCTTGAAGGTTCGGTCGATGAGGGTGAGGGGTGATGGGGTCGTGACGGCTCCCAAGGATGGTAGGGTTTATGTTTTAATTTTTTTTTTAAAAAGCTTTATCCTTATCTAGTCCTTAATGGGTAATTAGATTGGCCTGCGGGCTTAATTATGGCCCATAAGTCTAATTAATTAACTAACAACTTAATTAATAATTAAAACATTCAATTTTTATTTTTATAAAACTACTAACTTTTATAAAAATACTAAATACGATTTACACACGATAAACACGTACGAAAACAATAATATTCACATAATTCACGTAAATTCACGTAGCCACATATAAATCGTAAAAACTCATAATTTATATTAAATATAAATTATTAAATGTTCGTAATGTTAATTTCGACTAATCACCAACGTTCCGGGTTAGACTCGAGTGCGATCCGATGTGTGCGAACTGACTGACACATTTAATTAATCCTAATTAAATACAATGTACGTGCGACTAACTGAGATAACTGAGTTTGCAATGAATCATGTTTGAACTAACGAGGTTTGAGTTAACCTGAAAATGTCGGATGTCACACTTATGTTATTCGCCATAAACACAAATGCAAATAACTTCTTGCTAGTGTAACATCCGTGAATTTTAAATGTAACATTTTGATTTCGTTTATTGCAATAATAACATCTTGACTCATCATTTCTTGTTACATCATACATATACATGTTGTCGCGCCAATTGTTATTCACAAACATATAACGACTCGGTGTTTTGAGATTTTAAACTTTTATTTTATATTTATATATATATATATATATATTGTTAAATTAAATAAATTACAAACTTTAAGTTTTATAAAATGATGTTTTATTTTATAAAAGTTGATGATGAAAATAATGATATATACATATATTTTAAAGTTTTATGGTTTTATAAAAAGGAAAACTTATAACCTATCTAATTTAGAAAAGAATGAGTTGAACCCCCTCTCTTTAAACCTTGTGAACCCCCCTCCCCCCCCCCCTTATTCTTGAACCTCTTCTTCTTCCATCTTGAACCGTGGAACATATTAAGAAATGTTTGACTATGAAAAAGTCAAAATCGACCTCAAACCCACTCAACCCCTGTAAATCCGGAGTTTTAATTCTCCAAAATCAATCACCAATCCATTTGCGAACATTTAAGGTTCGAAATCATTCAAATTAATTGAGTATATTAGTTTTTGAAACCCAAATTGGTCGTGGGTTTTAAAACCCACAAATCAAGTTCCTAAAATCCGTAATTTAAGCTCCAATCTTGCGATTACCAGCTATAGAACGCGTTCAAATCATCCTATATATATCCCTAACCCATTACACTCGAAATCACCACAAAACTTTCACTCTTTCTCTCTCTCGGTTGAATCGACCCAAAGGAGGAGGAAATATTCAAACCCGAACGATTCAAGTTCGACTTCAGGTACCCATTTACCTCCCTTTCAAATCGCACCATCACCCCTGTTTTGTGTTTAAAATCGTTTGCCCTTTTAGGGTTTTGAAATCATGCATCGGTGTTTTGTTTGGGGAAGATAAAGGACAGCGAACTTCTTATTAAAAACCATTTGGTTCTGATCAGTTAACAAACAAATGTTCGAAACCCGGCCTCTGCTCCTTTTTTTGTTTATTCCCTTGTTTTGCTTCTACATTCACACACACACCCATATTTATGTTATTACTAATATTTATAAGTTTTGACTAATAAACAACTTCTTTATGGATCTTTTTAAAGGGTTATAATTACTAACTTTTTAGTGAATAAAAGTATATATATACACAAAATATAGATATATTTGATTTTACTCTAAAAACCCTTTTATTACTACAAATGCGTGAACCCTATTATCTTGTGTATATAACTTTTAAATCTATAAAATAATCGTGATTGTAACGTCATGAATTTTATATATATGTGTTTATAAAATAGACCTTTAAAGCGTGATGCTTTATAAATAAGTCATTATAAATGTAGTTTTACCCGCATTTAATAAGATAAATGTTATTAATTACTGTAGTAAAATATTTATCATATTTCTTTTATTAAGGTTACTAATTATGCAATTCTTTAATAACTTGATTTTCATAAAATATAATATTACTAAGCGCATAATTTATTTATTTTGAGGTTCTTGAAGATATATTATTACATTATTCCATCGTGATAACTCTCTTAACCTATCATCTTAATAAAATAAATATTTTATTCAAAGTACAATTAATAATTATCGCCTAAGAATCTCTTTTATAAAATAAAAATCTATAAAACATTATTTCATGCAATTTCATTTATAGTTACCGTTAAAGTTCGCATCCTTAATCTTCTTGTTCGTTTGTCCGTTCCTAAATCTTAACGTCCCAATCGTTCCATTCTTATTCCCTTTTAATCATTTATATATATTAAATAACGTATCTTATTTAATTTAGGGCATCGTTAAACCGGTTCACTCGTTCTCACGAACTAGTTCAAGTTTAAGTCATAATATCAAGGTGAGATTCATAGCCCATTTTTACATTTACTTTTGGGGTGAAACATGTACATATTCTTGATAACTCAAACTTCTATCAAAACAAATTATTAAACAAGTAATTTCAATATTGTGCTTGATCTTTGAACACTAAATAACGTTGCAATCATTAACTTGTTTACAAACCTAATGTAGTACTAGTATGACCATATAGGGGAAATCGATATAACAACGGCACAATCTTTGGGATTGTGGGTGCAATAACATTTCAACGGCACAATCTTTGGGATTGTGGATGCAATAACATTTCAACGGCACAGTCTTTGTTATTGTGGATGCATATAACATTAAGGGTTGATTGCAATAAATTTGGTGTTGATATGCTTGCACACTGGTTTGAACTTGTATTGAGTTTGTTTTATATCTTTTATGTCAATCTATCTTATAAA
This sequence comes from Smallanthus sonchifolius, assembly GCA_023525975.1. NCBI lineage: Eukaryota > Viridiplantae > Streptophyta > Magnoliopsida > Asterales > Asteraceae > Smallanthus > Smallanthus sonchifolius. Next base: position 84,642,453 of record CM042029.1, read on the forward strand.
ACATATGTCTCTCACCAACTTTATGTTGACCCATTTTACTTTACATGTTTCAGAAAATAATATCTAGAAGGTGAAAGATCATATAGGGTTGCTCAAGGACTTAGCAAATAAATTCAAACTTTGTTTTTATTTTGATTGGTCGTATTCTGAAACAAGTGTTGAATGTTAAATATGAAATTAATAAATTATTTGATGTCTTAGCTTTGTCTTTATACCTTGTGCAATGAACTAAATGTGTGACACCTCACGTTTCCGCCTCTGGCGAGGTGTGACAGCTAGATCCTCAAATTAAAAACACAATGCAAGCATGCTTCAATCTGGATTCAATCTTCTTGGTTGTATGATGCTTTCCATTCGCTCACACACTAATTGCCCTATTAATTTATAACAAATGACAGGGGTTCCGACGTTGCCCCTCCTTTACTAAAATTACTAGTGACCTATTGATCTAAACTAACCAGACAACCATGTGCATCACTGTTCTTGCATGGTTGATGTGACTCAAATTACACATGTTTTATATGTTAAATACTTGCAAAATATGGAATTGAGCAAATTATAAATTATGTACTTTAAGTAATATCTGAATTTCAGTATATGTTCTTTAACTAAAAAAATTACAGAATCTTTTATGTTTAAAAAACCTTGCACATTACGTCATTTGACCTAACGACCGTTAGATTTTAAGTCTGGTCAATGTCACGCATATGATGTATTTTGGGGCTTCACACATAAAAGGACCATTCTTGTAATTTTTTTATATGAATAAAGGTTTACAGAAATAGTCCTTTTACAACAAAAAGAACAAAATATCCTCATGTGCCTTGCACATGACCTGACTTAACGGTAAAATTTAACAGTCGTTAAGCTAACTGACGTAACGTGCAAGGTTTTTAAAAATAAAGGACGTTTTCGATAATTTCCTTAGTTAAAGGACGTATACTAAAATTAGGTAATACTTAAAGGACATAATTTGTAATTTACTCTACGGAATTTTAAGTAAGAAGTTGTTACATGTGATGCTTATGTTTGTTATATAAGTTTTTTCAAGAAGGAATAATTCATGAAGAAATCAAGAATTTAAAGAAAAGTTATTGAATATTTCTAATACACACGAATAGGTCACTCTTTACGCATAGCCTAGCGAAGAACATAGGAATGGACTTCAATGAAGATACATAGGCATGTGAAAGCTAGGTCATGAAGAATTATAAAGGCATAAGTACACTAGTACCCTTCTTGAATGCGTATTCGTGTAACTTTCTAGGATTAAAGTGTCAAGATGCTAAAGTACACAGCTAAGTAGTGGCTAACTAAATAGTTGAGTGACATGATATTGCGTAAAGACCCCACGTCCAAATCAGAATACACGACTAGGTAAAGGCATTTACTTCGTTGTGTCGAATGAGGTCAAATTATCATAAATACATAACTTAGGTGAACCCTAGAAGAACTCAACTGGACACTTGAAGACTAAGATCAAATTTTTTCAAGATTAGAAGACGAACGATTGAAGCTTTTTCTGTTAGTGATTTTAGTATCATCTAGCTATTTATGTAATTGGATTTACTTAATGTCCAAATGATAAGTTATAATGAAACATCAGACATGTTTTTAAGTGTGGAGTGCACACTTGTTTGATGATTTTATAATTTCTTGTGCTAAACACACTTTGTTGTATAAGGTAGCGAATCCCTCTAAACAACAGGGTTCTGAAGGATCTAGCCTCGATGAGGCGATGTACAGACGATGAGACAAGTAAACACCAACAGTACGTTGAGATGAAAAGGGACACTCAGGAAAAGACAGTGGTTCAGGCAAAAGAGATTGACATAGTGGAAGTTAAAGATAACTCCAACAATATTCGACCTAACCACACAATTCGTGATGAATTATGTATCAAAATATCAATACAATGACTATCGATGTACGTACTAATTTAAATATACTTTACTAGTCATATATTATTATACTAATTTATATTACTTTTTTTACGAAAGGAGTGGGATACCAAAACATGGAAGGCAAAGACAAGGGCTGCCCACGCAAATCGTAACAAGAAGCATGAGGAAACGATTTCCTGACACATGGGGGTTGATACCTTTTTCAAAACATCAGAGGAATGTGGTAATTATCTTTAACTTTGACTCAATTTTGTTTTAGTTTAATAATTACGTTTTTATTCGATAATTAACATATCTTTGTTGCGAGCGGAGACAAGTATGGAACCAAATTAGGAGGATGTTTATGTAAGGACGCACTCAAATAATGATCCGCTGATGCATAAACGGATGTGGCCAAATGAGAAGGCGCGTGAAATATATGCAAGTTCTCTTAATAAAAAATAACATTTATATGATTACATAATTTTTTTTATAAAGTAACACTCATATATTGTTTCTTTAAAACGCAAAAAAAAACTATTGTTTCTTTAAAACGCAAAAAAACTATACGCGTCTTCGGAGGCCGACACGCCAAAGCTTGACGACAAAGATTTGTGGATGTAGAGCGGTGAATCAGAAAAAAAAAGGTGTCTTTGGGGTAGTGTATCATTCTAGTTAAAGCACGATTGTGCTAAGTTAGAGCACGCCCGTGTTGTTCTCCTCTAACTGTACCATAGTCGGGCACTTACCAATGACTAAACCAACACGGGAAGCACGACCACGAACACCTGTGTTTATGACGTGTTTTTAACACATTGAGATGGTTTCTCCCGCATGTTTTCCACTATTACTCTTCAACTCGAGTTTATAAGTCCAAATCCCCTACTTAGACTTCATTCTTGACTTAGAAACTCTTTTAAAGCCTCCATACTCTCTCAAGTCTACCTCTTTAAACCCTTTAGTGCTCAAATCCATATTGCATGTGTAATCTTGAATGATCTTGGTAATAAGGTTCAATTCTAAGTAGAGCCTACTCATAAACTTTAGTGAATCCTCCATTACTCGTGATACGTAAAAACCCTAAATTCAAATCAGTTGTTCTTGAAAGGTTTTAGTTATTTAATGGGTTCTTGTTGTGTTAGGTGATTAATCTAAAGATTGAATCCAGAAGGAGTGTAATTCTTCACATTTCTTCATCCTAGTTGAAATTTGGTGAGCTCCTTCACCAAAAATTCACTATAAACATGATTAAGTCTTTAAACTTGGGATTTTGATGGCATGCACGATGATCTAATCGATTTTTAGCTATCATGATGGAATAATCTGTAATAGAAAATGGATTTATAATTTATGTCCTGGATAAAAATGCAATTTGGTTGCTTGCAAACGAAAATATTCAAAAATCTAGGTGTGTTAGTGGAGAAGTACGGTCATGCCTCATGAGTGCACGGCCGTCGAGCCACCAATCTCGTGACTAGATTTTTGTGACTGAGAACATAGTTGTTGGGGCGACGATGCAAGGTCAGCTCAGGCGTGCCATGCTTAGGCAAGATCATGCTAGTTGAGTGTTGACAGGACTATAAAAATGGAGAGTTTTGATCTTAAAGCTATTACGTTTCAATTTAGAAGAAGTAGCTTAAGATTAACCATCGAGAAACTAGATTAAATCTCGATTGGGAACCTAAAGTGAGATTACTTACTTGTTATAGGTTCATGTGTACACAAGAACTAGTGCTAGGTTCTCTTGCACGTAAATTATAACGTTTTACTTAAGGTGGCTCCTTTAAAAGTTTCAAAAGGAGATGTGTGTACATAAAGGGTAAACGTTTATACAATGAAGTATCTTGAATTAATTATTATAGATAAAGTTGTTTTCTGTAAGAATTCCTAGTTGAAAAGTACATGTACATGGGACTTGCCCTTATGCTTTGTTACATGTTTTGGGTTCGGTCTGGCCCTTTACATTGTTATGTGCTCTAGGTAGTTTTTTGTTTATCTTCGACAATTGCCTTTTGTTCAACTTCGGTAGTAAGGTTTGGAATTTGCATGCTAGTATACTTGTTATCTACTCTGATATAACTATTCAATATGGTGTTTATATATTTTAAATTTTCTTAGTTGAAAAGTACATGTACATGGGATTTGCCCTTATGCTTTGTTACATGTTTTGGGTTCAGTCTGGCCCTTATACATTGTTATGTGCTCTAGGTAGTTTTTTGTTCATCTTCGACAGTTGACTTTTGTTCAACTTCGATAGTAAGGTTTGGAATTTGCATTCTAGTATACTTGTTATCTACTCTGATATAACTATTCAATATGGTGTTTATAAAACATTTTAAATTTTCTTATTATGAACTCACCAATACAAGTTGACATCGTTTTCTTTTTTAGCGCGCATCTCAGGTGATTGATGGTTTAAAAAGTGCTTATAACTTATGGCATTCCGATGGCGAAAGATTGTGATGAGACGGCTTGTTGGTTGTTTTTAAGGCTTGTGTTAAAATTATAATTCATGTTTTATTGTGTCTTTCACTAGTCACGATGTTTGAATACTAAGATTTAAGTTTCTTGTATTGTAATTCAATCAATGTTTTAGTGAAAGACTTTTGTAAGTTCCACTGTGTATTATCTATATAAATCGGACACGCTAAACCAGACTTGGATGGGGTATGACAGACATGGACCACCACTAATCCCTATTGTGTCATTACTTGTGAGCATGGGCCTTCTAGTAACGGAAAATCGTATGTCCCTAATCTGGATCCACGGGTACCTAATAATACTTAAGCAGTGCATTTATTTTATTGTAAACAATACAGGTACTAATAATCATTAATTTATTTAATTTGTGTAGACGACCGAGCTAAAAAGACCGTTGGAGACAGTTTGCATGGAGAGAGAAGCTGATCGGGACAAGAATGCATCACTCGAAGCTGATCGATTGATAGGTGAACCAGCTCGAGCTACCCGATAACACCCAGGACCCGAAGAATCCGTAAGACCATCCCTTTTAGCTACTTTTCACTTTTGTTCATATATTAAACATATATTATATTTAATTTTATTATAATTTGATTTTTTATTTGCAGATTATTTTTTTATTATTTATATGTTCGGTAATTTAAATTAATTTTTAAAAATTGAATTATTTCATATATCATCAAAAATGTTATTAAAAAAATAAATAGTTAAGAATAATAAAATTTATTAAACTAAATAAAATATTAAAACAAAAATTTATTAAATTAAAAATAAATAAAAAACAACCCGTCGGTAAACTTATGAAGTAATAAAATTCTAAACCCCATCAGAAAAATAATCATCCATAACGATTTTTCTGAGAGGGTATCACTGGCGTAGTCTCGTTGGTAACTACACAAATGGGTTTCCGACGAAGTGTCCGAGGGTGATGTTTAATACTTTAGTAGTGTAACTAGTAATTTGCCTTTAACTTTTAGATCTTCAACCTTTTTTTCTAAATCCCCCATATCTCATAAATTATAGAAACCAATGCGTTGTACGTATTATGCCTCTACAAAAAACTATGTGTCTTGGTGTCACACTGCATATCTCCCACAGGATTTTGATGATCGTTTAATTAGCTTTCTTTATATTCAACAGGTGTGTGTTGATAACAGGTCAAACAGTAAAAGAAAAATATAGTGAAGGAGAGAATATGATAATATAAGGGACCCATTGAAACATTCAGGATCTAATAAGTTGGATAATGGAACAAAGAAACTGAGGCAATCAATAATACTATCCCAAGACATGTCGAAAATCTATATATTTATAAAAAAATAAAGTATGATCGGTTAGGAAAACGTTCATTTTTTTTATAAGAGCTCGATCTTAATCTACTTTAATTAACCATCAATACCTTCTATTTATAAGATTTGAACCTTCAACCTCTATGATATAGATGAACAACCTTACCACCATGATGGGGACGAGAAAAAGCGTATAGGGTTCATGATATACTACTAACTATTTCGATCAGATAAAACGTAACTAATTAGACTAGACATATGAACTTGAAAGGGTCAAGACGGTACTGATAAAAGAATATAAAATAAACCAAAATTATGTATAATTCATTGAAGTTTTAACATGTAACTTAAATAACTTTTGAAAGGGTTAAGACATGCTTTTAAAAGTTATTTTCACACACGTAGTCGTTTCCTCTTGTAGCTGTAAACTTAACTATTAAAACATCTTATATTTAAAAGAAGGCAAAAAGAAACAGATTATGAAGGTCACTCAATTTTTTATTTGTTTATTTTGTTACGGTCATATATTTATTAAAAACTTTTTATATAAATTATCCAATATATGTTATGTCATTTATACATGTTAAATGATAATATTATTTGTAAATATGTTCACATAAATAATCTTTTTAGGGTTACATGTTCAACTCAAGTTATGTGTTACATGATCGGTTAGGTTAGTAAGGTATTAATCAAGTCTTGCAATTTCCAGTAACCGGTTCCTGTGGTTAATAAAATATAATCACTTTTGCAATATCACATGTTTTTTCTTTAATTTATTAAGTTTTTTTTTTAATTTAATATTAATAAATATTAATTTATACATGTAGGGTGACATAATAAAAAAATGATTTCAAATTATTATTAATGAAATAAAATAATTAATAACTGTGGGTGGGTTTGTGTGGAGAGATTTGGAGGGATACGAAGGCAAAAGGAATGGAAAGAGGATTGTCTTCTCATTATTCCTTTTCTGCAGTTATTCCCATCATCATTCCCCCTATCGGCCCCCATCATCATCATAAGTAATAACTACACACTTTTGTTCTTATCCGGCCTCACCTCCAATTTCAAAAATAATAGTAATTTAAATATTAAATAATATTTTATTAATAGTTTGAGTGAAAAAATAGTTTGCATGTTATTAAAATCAATAAAGATTAATTAACATTATAGTTTTTTTTTAACGGTAGCAACTAGATTTCCTATGTTATAGGATTTTAACCCATAATTTTTTGTTGTGAAACATACCAAGAGAGCTTTTGTCCTGTCGGTACCCCGGTAACATCTAAATGGGAGGTATCCGGTTTGAATCCGGGTCACAGCAAAAAAGGGTAGGCAGGTCAGGGGGTTTACCAGTTAGGAATTCTTCCTAGGTGGGTTGTCATGGATGTTCTAGGTGTTGCCCTAAAAAAATTCAATTATCCTATAATATATAAGTGTTACCGTTAAAAAAACCACAAGATATCCGTTAAGTTGTAGCATTTCTCTCTCATCATCTTACGCGCTCTTTCTTTTAACGTCTTTGTTCGTTTCTCTCATAAACCACCCACTGATGATGGTCTTGTAGCTGTGGGCAACACTAACGACTTACTTTTTGAGTGTATTAATCGGCTAAGAGCATTCACAGTTGGTCCTGTATAATTATGTGAGTGAGTTCTCTATATTTTAGAGGGTGGTTTAAAGTGGTTCTGAGTGGAGGAGAGAAAATGTATAAATTTTCTGTATATTTACGGGAAACATTGTTCACCCGCACAAATTTATTAATAATTTTTTTAAGTAGGTTGTGAGTGAAGGAGAGAAAAAAATGTAATAATAAAGTTATAAAAAGTATTATTTAATTAAAAAATAGAGAGAAATATTAATAATTTTAATGAAATTATGAAAATGAAGATATGAATGCTAGTGCAAATGCTCTTAGAGTTAATCATAACCCTTAAAATTCCATTGCAACTTTTGAGTTAATCTTTTCTCTCTACTTTCTCACTAAAAAAGGTTAAGAAACTAACAATTGTTAGGCTTCAATAAATTTTGAGGGTACTATGTGTTGGCTTCAATGAATTCTCCTAGTGTCATGAGAATTAAGTCTATAGGAAAAATCTCACCATCTATTTCCAGTTTACACTCTTTAAAGACATCAAACACTAAGAAACTCTTATTATTGGCCACCTCAATCTCTAATGGTTCGCCTAACCGTTTACTTAGAAAAGAAGTATGGTTGACAAATTTTTCGGATATAAAAGACCGACTAGCACTTGAGTCAAACAAAGTAAAAGCAGGTAATGAGTTAACCATAAAGGTACCTGACACCACATCTAGAATGGTCTTTGCCTCATCGGCAGTAATTTGGAAGGCCCGACCCTTAGGCCTAGGGATCTCCACCCTCCTTCCCCCAACTTCATTTTGCTTCAGCCCGGGGCAATTGTTCTAGACATGTCCCGGCTTAAAACAGTTATAACACAAATTAATAGGGCTTGTGTATTGTTGAGCAACAATTGTCAGGCTTGTGCGTAATTTATGCCCATCTAGCGTATAAATGGTTGTATATAATATGTTTGGCCGTAAACCTTCCTGACCCAACATAAATTACATCCAAGTGACGTAAATTACATGAGAAACTTGGATAAAAAATTTTAAGATATCAAAAATCCATAATAAAATACATGAGAAACTTGGTTAAATTTAACCATTTTTAAAATCATAAACAGACATCTATTATCTTTAAGTAAACTTTCAGTTTTCGTCCCTGATGTTTGCACACAACTACCTGCCAATGGTGGCGCTGATCAGAGAACAACGACGACGACGACCACGCCAAACTAGGTGACGGGGGGTTCACGTGGTGAAAACCGTTTCCGTTGTCGGAATACCATTCTTATTCCGTTTCCGCTGCCATCAGGTCTCATCTCAGCCTCTGCCACCGTTGCTACGGCAGAACCCTAGATGGGGTGTCGTCGGAAAACTCATCCCGTCACCAGCTCCGTCGTTTAACACAGTCACGTCGCTATCTTGGCCACCCGACGCTGCCTGCTACCTTGTCTCTACCTCTGTCTCTGCTTCCTGGAATCCCTAATCATTGTCACCGCCATTTCTGTTGGAGCCACCAAGACCCGTCGTCGATCAGAGGGGAGGTGGTGCCGTAGAGCCGGTGGCCGGAGGGGGGTCGTGCCAGAGGAAAGTGTCATTCATGTTATTAAGTCTGATATAAATTTTTTGAGTTTGAAGAAGAAGAAGGGTGAGGGGTATATTAGTAAATTTGCATGAAAACTAATAGAAAACTTAATAGAATTAAGGACAAGGGACAGAAACTTTTAAAACATAAAATAACCCATTTCATCTCTAACGTTTTATTTTATAAAAGTTTTTGTCCCTTGTCCTTAACTCCATAAAGTTTTCTATTAGTTTTCATGCAAATTTACTAATATACCCCTCACCTTTCTTCTTCTTCATCAGTCTCAATAAAATGTATATCAGACTCAATAACATGAATGACACTTTCCACTGGCGTGACCCCCCTCTAGCCAACGGCTCTATGGCATCACCTCCCCCCTCTGGCCAACGGCTCTACGGCACCACCTCCCCCCTGACCAATGACGGGTCTTGGTGGCTCCAATGGAAATGGTGGCGACAATGATTAGGGATTCCAGGAAGCAGAAACAGAGGTAGAGACAAGGTAGCAGGCGGCGTCGGGTGGCCTAGATAGCGACGTGACTGTGTTAAACGACGGTGCTGGTGACGGGATGAGTTTTCCGGTGACAACCCATCTAGGGTTCCGCCGTAGCAACGGTGGCGGAGGCTGAGGTGAGACCTGATGGCAACGGAAACGGAACAAGAATGGTGTTTCGACAACGGAAACGGTTTTCACAACGTGAATCCCCCGTCACCCAGTTTGGCGTGGTCGTCATCGTCGTTCTCCGATCAGCGCCACCACCGACAGGCGGTTGTGTGCAAACATCAGGGACGAAAACTGAAGTTTACTTAAAGATAATAAATGTCTGTTTATGATTAAAAAAATGGTTAAATTTAACCATTACTCATGTATTTTATTCTGGATTTTTTGATATTTTAAATTTTTTTATCTCATGTTTATCACTTAAGTTTCATATATTATTTCAATCTTGTGTAATTATCATGTTACGGGTTAATTTTTTTTTTTTTTTTGGATTTCATCGTATAGATATAGATATGATGAAATGAAATTCAAAAAGATTAAATCAACATTTTCATCCAAAAATATTAAAATGAAATCTAAAAAAATAACATATTCATGTGGTAATTACGCAAGATTGGAACATGTAAAACTTGATTCACTAAAATGAGATAATTTTTTGAGTAAGTGGATTGAATGTTGTTAACTCATTTGAGGAATGATGATTCTTGATCTGAGGAGTTGCCAAGGATAAGGTAAAGTTTATTACAATCGTTGCATATATAGTTCATATAACGTATGAGATGATAAGTATTATCATTGATGCAGATATAACTTGTTATATACCCCCCTTTTCTTGCAAATGTAATGATTAAATTTAAAGTTATGTACAAGTCGTGGGGTATTAAAATGGAGTGTTAAAAGTAAAAAAAATGAACCTAATGACATGTAGGCGGCGTAATTTACGTCACTTGGACGTAATTTATGTTGGGTTAGGAAGGTTTACGGCCAAACATATTATATACAACCATTTATACGCTAGATGGACATAAATTACGTCGGGCTGATATAATTTACGTTGGGCTCTGTTTTTTCGTCTGGTTTTGTTGTATTTTGAAGGTTTGTCGTGTTTTGATGGGTTCTAATCACTCACTTAGCATGTCTAATGTTTTTTTATGTTTAATAATAAGCTACCTTGAGTAGCTTTCAAAACAAGATGGAGCTTCTAATAAACAAGATTACCTTTTACAACTACTTTGGGCTTTTTTTATGTGTCATGTTTATTATGTCATTTTACACTTTCAAGCTACAGCTGCAACTACATTTTCCAAACACTTCTATTTCAAAATACACAGCTAGTAGCAATTGTTATAAATTGGACCTCAAATCAATTCCAAATAACACCAACGAATGAAACGATCAATTAAAGATGATAACACCAAACGATTTCACTTGATAAGCATCAAACGATTACAACAGAAATAGAAGATCCAAAATTGGATTACAAAGAAGAACTAGATTGAATTAACAGAACCCAACTAACCAAAGTAATGGTTATACTAATCAGGTTTAGATAGTTACACTTGTAACCCCTGAACTATACTAACAACTTATTCCCCAAACTATAAGAGAATGGCAGAAACAGTCCCTGAACAATACCAGCTTTTACCCAAACATGTAACAACAATGTATGTTTTTAGGTTCGGGTCGAGAAATTAAGCCGGATTCTAGGAATCGAGTCTTCGGGATGGATTGTATGTGCAAGTAGTTAAACACTTAAGTCTTGAAGTTTAAATGTTGTTACTTAGTAGAAGTTTTAATTAATAACAAACTACAATGTGTATGATTCAATTAATAACAAAATTTTGTGTCAATGTTTGTGGGTGTTGATGATATTAGGCCGTCGATTTTATCCGAACCCGTTTATTTCTTTCGACCCAAATTCACCCGAGCCTGAATTACCCATAACTAATTAAACCGATTGTTATTAGGGTCGGGTTTCAGTTAGACTTTCAAACATCAAAAACTCGAATAATCCAAACTGGTTAACCCAAAACTCGATCAAGACCCTTAGCCCAAGAGACAATGGATGGTCTACTTGTTTGCTTATGTCTCTTTCTTTTTAAATTTGTATAAAACCCGAATAACCCAAACCGAAATTATCCGAACCTGAATTAGCCGTAACAAATTAAACCGATTGTTATTAGGATTGGGTTTCGGTTAGACTTTCAAACATCAAAAACCTAAATAACCCGAACCGATTAACTTAAAATCCGAATGACACACCCGATCAACACCATATGTTTAGTGACCACAGAGTTTGTAGTTGGGGGAGGGGGTGGATTTGAGTTTTTGGACAGGAAATAATCTTAGTACTTTTGCTATTGTTTGATTTTCACTGTTTTCTTTATTATAAAAACTAAAGTATTTTTTACTGGAGTTATTTTTCTTTAAGTTATGGATGTGTTTTTTGTTGTGTCTAGTTCCTCTTTAAGGTATAGTTTTGTGCTTGCATTAAAGATTGGTTGGCAAATTATGCGTCTACAAAAATGTCCCTATATGCCATTTGATATTTGAACTGAAGCAAGAAGACTATCAAATATGAGCATGTTTGTCTTCTAGATTATAAAACCAACCCTAGAGGTTGTGGAGGTGTAGTTGTTGTCTTCCGCTTGAAAAGGTAGTCCAATGTCATTTTTTTTAATCATAGAGATCTTAATTAACAGCAATTTAAACGATTTAACGAACAATTACAAACTGATTAAAACGATTTTGTAGTTAACGACTGTTTTGCTCAAAGAAATTCAAACGACAACTCACCCGATCCATATTAATTAATACCTATAATGACGTGCTTTTTTTATTTAGTGTTACACATTAACTTAGATTTCACCTAAAAAAATGGGAAAATTATGAAAATGGCCATTTGATCAATTAAAGTTACCAAAATGGACATCGTGGTCAATTTCCGTGCCATCATCACCTTTTTGTAAGAGTTTTAACTAACCAGAGCTCGATATGCGGCGACAATGATTTTTTAGCCGGCTCTAAAGCCCACTAAATAGGCGCTTAGCCGACGCATTTTTTTGCATGGCTTAGCCAGCTTGGCTATTACAACCCAGCTTGACTTGTTTTAGCCGGCGCCAAATAGGTTATCACACATGTTAGTCGGCTTGAGTGGTATAACTAGCTGTCTACAACTTTTTATAACACTTATTTAAGGTTGTTTACCCATTTTCACTCAGAATTTTGCTATTTTCTTTGCCATTACAATGTCTATGAACATTGTAATTTACAGCGGTGGAAAATGGGAATATGTTGACGGTGCTGTTGAATACGTTCCATTCGATTGTGCAAAACGCGATATAAGGCTATCTACAAATGTTACTTACAATGGTTTGTTATCTATTATTTCGAATGTTTGTGGCGAGAATATAACTAGGTTATTTTATAAAATAGCAACATTTACCGATCCAATCGACATATACGATGATAGCGAGAATATTAGTAAGTTATCTTCTGAATGGGGGACGTACCCCTCATCTGAATCGGGGATATGGTTGTCTCCAATTTGTAGTTGGCCAAAAATCTGAACGAATGCCTAATTCCACTCTTCACCGTCCAAATCATTGGTTCATCCACTGGACGAAAAGGGTTGACAGGTTGTACGGGTTCAACAGGTTCATCAGCTGGACAAGAAGGGTTTGCTGGAAATGGATACCCTCCACCCATATTTGAGAAGTTAAACATTGGAGTGAAAACTGAATTTTGAATAGTGACAATGAGGGTTGAAATAAGTTGGTTTATATTCATAAAAAGCTGAGGACGACTAATTATGCCTCTCCAGTCGGCTAACAAGTGTCTAGGCCTCTTCGGCGTTGGCTAAAAGAAGCCAAGTCGGGTAACACAGGCCAAGCCAGCTAAGCCACGTAAAAAAACACGCCGGCTAAGTCGCCTATTTAGTGGGCTTTAACTGGCTAAAAAATCAGTGCCGCCACGTGTCGAGCTCTAGTTGGTTAAAACTTTGAGAAAAAAGTGTGAGCATGGCATGGAGTTCAAAAAAATATATATATATGGCCATGAAAAAGTGTGTTCATACTGATAACTTTAACCGGTCAAATGACCATTTTCATAATTTTCCCAAAAAATAGTCACTTGTGTTATATATTTAGAAGTCACGGATGCACTTGGGGGGATTAGTAGTGGCTGGTTAATTGGAGGTCATAACAATCAAAATGATACAAAAGTTAAAACTGACTTCGTCCGTGACTTCTAAAGAATACAAGGATCAAATTTATTATTTTCACATTCTAAGAAACCATTTTTGTAATTAGTGAAAGCTATGAATGACCGTCTAGGTTTATGTCATGCGAAGACGTAGTTGACTTTAAATTACTTGGTATTGAATGTCAAAATACAAAATCTTTAGGTATTGACATGTGACTTTGTGAGGATGTTGATATGACTAGGGAATAAGGCCTATACGGAACGATTTCCCTTGCCTATCACATCATAATATCTTAATAACCGTTCTCCATATATTAATTTGTTTTTAACTCCATATATTAATTAGCATATAAAGTTTGTGTCTAGTGGTTCAACAGTACACACTTCTTAGGGTTTTTTGATTGGCTCACGTAGAGGGAGCAAGGGCAATGATCGTGACCTCTCTTATTGACTGTTTGACAAGTGCTGAATCATTAAGAGACATGAATGTTTCATCTTGATTTTCAGCTGAACTATTAAGAGGTAAAATGGCACATTAAGATGTGGACTTTTAACAAAACAAACACTTCTTAACTCTGAACGATTCAAAGGTAGCCTTTTAATAAAATCATTAAGAGACTATCAAATAGCCCCTTAGCCCCCTCTCATGAAGAGGCCACACGTTGTTCCCCACTCCTCACGTTCGACACATCAGTCTTGATATCCCCTCATGACAACTATTACACATAAACTTAACCTAATTCCAACACAACGCCACCACACACCTCACTGATGTCTCGTACCCCCCCCCCCCCGGCGAAAGGAGGCCTCTTCCCTTCCACCTAAAATACAGTGGAAAGGCCCAAAGCCAATCCCATGGAACATTGAAGCTTCACAGGGTCTTTCTGTCCAAGTGCAGGTAGTCCGCATCTTCACATACATGTCTATTTCACCGAGCCTCTCTATGAGAGTGTGCCCAGATCGTTACGCCTTTCGTGCGGTCAAAACTTACCCGACGAGGAATTTCACCACCTTGGGACCGTTATAGTTACGGCTACCGTTCACCAGGCTTCGGTCGTCGGCTCCCCGGTCATTAGGTCACCAACTTCCTTGCCATTTCGGCACTAGGCAAGCGTCAGCCCCCATACATGGTTTTACGACTTTGCGGAGGCCTGTGTTTTTGGTAAACAGTCGCCTCGCCCTGGTCACTACGACCTCCTTTGTGAGGAGGCATCCTTTCTCTCGAAGTTACGATGCTATTTTGTCGAGTTCCCTAGAGAGAGTTGTCTCGCGCCCCTATGTATTCTCTACCTACCCACGTGTGGTGGTTTCAGGTACAAGTACCCTTTTGTTAAAGGTTGTTCGAGTTTTTCCTGGGAGTACAGATACCCATCCATCCATCATTCGATCCACCACTCGTCAATCCATCCGTCGATACACCACCCGTCAATCCATCTGTTGATCCACCACCCGTCGATCCATCTCTTGATCCATCCATTGATCCATCTATCGATTCATCTATCGCTCTATCGATCTAGGTTAATTTACAAGAACAAAATCTTGAACACGGTTTTAAAAGAACCCTAAAACACAAATGAACAAAAAAATATAACTCCAAAAATCCCAAATATCTTTATGTAACATCCCGAAGTTTGTAGACTAACGGGTCGGGTCGATGAGTTAACCGAGTCTCTTTTAAATGGATTGGGTTATAAAGATTTTCACATAAAACCCTATTATGGAAAAACTAAAGAGGACTCGGTTAGCCACCATGAGAACAATTGGGATCGAAAACACGCGAACGGGGAATCGAGGGACTAGATTGTAAACCGCAATGGTTTAAAAGCAACTTAAACACAAACCCTAGGCCATTCGGCCTAGGTGTGTGTTCGACGACAAGGGGAGCGGTCGGGAGAGAGGATCCGACAAGGAAGGGGCAACGGCGGCGGTTCGCGGTGGTCCTACGGTTGTGTCAAACGAAGTGAGCCCTATTTCGCAAAGGTAATACTCAACCAACTTGCTCTTTTCTGTTTGTATGTATGCGGTAGTCAAAAACCCGACTAGGGTTTGGGGTGTGGGTCACGATCGGTGTCAGAAGCAAGGAGAGAGGAGTGGATGGGTGTTGATGGTGGCCAGCAGTGTTGGAGGCGTGATGGCGGTGGTCGGAGGGTAGTGGAGGCCGGCGGTCGAGAGGAAGAAAAGAGAGAGAGTAGAGATAGAAAGAGGAGGGCGACGAGTGAAGGTGGTGGTGACTACGGGAACCGCCGGAGAAGATCACGACAGCGGTGGTGGTACCCGGTGGCAGCAGATGGCTGCTGTGGTGGTACCCCACGACGGCGGATAGCGGAGACGGTGGAGGTGGTGAACCCGACTGGAGTTAGGCATGGCGACGAGGACGACAAAGGTAATCGGATTGATGGAGCTCGATGAGGAAGACGATGGCAATGGTGGCACATGGTGGTGGAGCACGGGGGGACATGGGTGAAAGACTAGATGGCATTTAGTGACAGTGGTGACTGCGTGGGGGACGCACGGTGGCGCGTAGTGGTGCATGGACGAGCGGGGTGTGAAGTGGAACAAGTTAGGGATGCATGTCACGCATATGGATATGAAACCCTGTCCAGTATGGGTGTGCTAGTGGGACTAGTGTGCATGATCACGTACGTGAATGCATGGAAAACCTAGGTCCGGGTACACGGGTTCTAAGCGGGTCAAGGATAACCCGGTTAGGGTAACTAGGGTTTCATGGACGTGGTGATGAGCGGATGAGACTGAGCTTCGGAGTTATTTTATATTCAAGCGTGCTCGACGTGCGTTTAGATTGTAATCTGATCTTTGGATCATACGTTTGTCAGGTTTGGGATTCGAGCATAAACATACGAGTTGGAGAGCAAGGACTGAGACTCAGTATAACCGGTGAGTTTATAATCCCCCTCTTTTAAACATTTTACTGTTTTGGGGCTAACGTACATGCATTCACGTGGTGTTAATATAATAAATCATGTCAAGGGTTTTGGGTTCTAACCCGCTATGTTTTGAGTATAAAATGATTATTAAGAGTCGCAGGGTCAATGGTGTGATAAAGGTAGATCGGGGGCATGAGTCATTATTATGTGACGTAATAAGTGTGGATCGGGAAGAGCCAGTCTTAAGTTAGATGCCTATGATTTTATGTGTGAGTTAATGATATGGGTTGTTAGTGCGTGACGTGTTAAGGGCCGAACGGGAACGGTAGTGCCCTGTATTAAATGATAATGAGTTTACCATATTAAATATGTTGTTCCAGGGTTATGCGTGAAGTGTGTGTGGTTAGTGAGTTAGGTGCATAGGTGTGATATTACTTGTTTATAATTAAATGTCGGGTTTGCTTCGTTGTCCATGTGGCACGGCAAACGGGATCGTGGAGGATGAGGTCCTTCGGGAAGTCACCAAAGGTGATTGTTAGTTGACAGGTTGATGATGAGCTCGGGGTGTGTTGATCGCCCTGACGAGGGTACAACGATGAGGTATGTGTTGCATGTATATATATGTAAGTGTTATTGTGCATACTATTGATTAATTGTATTTACTGTGTATGAGTAATGTTTTTATGACGTATTGAATTGTGACGTGTAGAGTTAGACTGACTGTTGAGTTAAGGCTTGTGATGTGACACGTATATGAGTCGTGTCAGTTAATTGTGAGAGCCATGGTTAAGGCCGGATGTGTTAGTGATTTAGGGTAGGTTGTGTTAACCAAGAGTCGGGTCAATATGTATTCTTGGGTAGGAGTTGCTAGCATAGCATGTTGAGTCTATGCGGTTGTGACGGTAAGGGTGTTACTATTTATATTGGTATTACGGGTTGAGTCTCGGGTGATAAACGGTTACGGGATGTCATGGGGTGACACAGGATTAGTCATTCACTAATAAAGTGTAATTATATTTTATAAGGACCGGAGTGTCCAAGTGAATTAAACCGAAGAACTTGGTGTGGTGGTTTTTCTTTAATTTAAACTATTAGAACTCACTTAGCGTAGCTGACTTTGTGTGTACGTTAGGCTGTTTGCAGGTAACCGGTGTATCGACGTATCTTAGCTCGGAAGCGGCGTTACTCGGATCGGTGTGCAGACATTCGTAAGGTAAACCTAATAACATTAAATGGTTATAAATGAGTTTTGAAAGACTTCCGCTGTAGTTTTAATTACAATAAATGTATTTTTACTGATTACGACCCGTTATGAGAACCAATTGTAGGATACCCGGGTTGGGGTCTTAAACTTTACAAACAAAAATAGAGTATACAAAAATCAGAAGAAAAAAAATTGCATCCAAATAACGAAAGTCAAATACTCGGCGAGAATACTCACAGCCTATTAGTTGTTTTTTTTTTCCTTTGAGACAATTATGTTTTACTTGATATAATGACTTGATCTTATATTTGAACTGAGTTTCCGATACATTTGAATGGATTTTTTTGGCTTAAGAACTATTTTGTCGATATGTAAATCCAACGTATGAGACCCTTAGGTTTAGGGTGTTTCAATCGAGAGTTGCCTCATTGAACCTTGATTCCTCTAGGTTGTGTTCATTAGATATATTCAAACTAGGGGTGTTCATTATTTGAATCGTACTCAAGAAAAGCAAAATTCATACCGAACACAACTCAAATTTGGTTTTCGAATTTTCGAACATGGTTAGCATCGAATAGAATTCCACAACGTTGAGGGATAAGAGCGAGACATTTTTATTGTTTAGGGAAAGAATAAGAAGTATAACTTGAAGTTGATATGAATAGTAGTGTTCGTGAAAAAAAAAATTGTTAAATGCTTACAAACTAGAAAAAAAAGAAAGGTAATTATGTTTGGAAAGAAAAAATGAAAAAGAATGATATGTGTTAAAAGAAGAATTTAGAAATGACCGATTGTTGCAGGACGGCAATGAGAATAGAGCAAGAACAGCGAAACAGGTAGCTCAACATTCTCCTACGCCGACTTGTCTTTTCGTTGGCTGTCATTGGTAACAGATAGCCCCCTGTAGTTCTCATAATTACTTTTTTACCCTATAAAAGAGAGAGGTTTATCCACATACATACTTAAATGATATTTATAATTTATGGACTAATTTTATATGTAAAGAACATGAAAACAATAATTTCTCTTCATGATCACTTAGGACATAAATAAATAATAACCAGGTGATTGAACGGATGAGGTACGATCGTAACTTATGAGTTAGCATTTGTGCCTTAAGTGTAGGTGTGGTCGTGCTTCATGCTTCGACACAACCGTGTCTCATGTCTAGGCACGATCGTGCCTTATGGTTTGGCACGGTTGTGCCTCAAGTTTAGGCATGATCGTGCCTTATTCTCTGACACGGTTGTGTCTCATGGCTAAACACGGTCGTGTCTGGCCCTGTGTTAGTGTTAAATTTATAAGGTATTCCAATAAAAAGGAGAATAATACTTAATATAAAGTTTAAAAATACGTGTACGTACATTTTTATATCAAATTGCTACGAAATTGTTTAAGTGATTAACTTACACTTACGTGGCATTTGTTTCATTTAATTTATAAATCATGGAAAAAATTAGTTTAATTTATTTTACAATTAAAATAATATGTACTATAAATTCAAATTTTATTATACATATATACGCACACTTTAAAGAATTAGTAATATTGGGCATATATACAATTATATTGTGTTAGAAATTTCTTGAAGTTAATTACAAATTTTTTCCTGATATATACAAATATGCACATATGTCATTTTTTTAATTTGATTAGTTATTAATCTGTATTTATATTTCATAACTAATTGATTACTCTATTCTCTCTTAAATTACAGCCTAAAAATTTCAAGAGTTTGAAGAAATTCTTAAGTCTAAGAAAATTTGAAAAAAAAATCGTACCATTTTGTTACATATGTAACGCTAGATATTACATATACGCATCATGATGTTACATATATGCAATAATATATGAAATTGAAACCAAATAGTTGGTTTTGATGATCGAAGAACTTCAGCCATGTGTTGATGATCGAAGAGTCTAGCCATGAGTTACATATATCTGAAACAATTAAGGGTTGAGACGCTAAGTCTTACGTATATGTAATATTGTATGAAATTAACGCCTAGGTCAGGGTTCTCTCTAGAGCCGACCATCTAAACATGCAAAACACCACAACTTTCGTAGATTTTGGCCAACTCCATCATCAAATCGGTTTATGTATTGACATGTACTAATGGTAGATTGGACGGACGTTAGAGCCAGGGAAGGAAACTTTTAAGAAATGTAACATTAGGTACCCATACTGTTAAAAATGAATAAAACTTGTTAATAGCAACAAACCTCATAATAGACAAATAGTGTAGTTTACTCTTCGTTCTATTTCCTTAATTCCTTTTTCTGCATATTTTTGTGGTGTTTTTTAAACAGGTAAAATAACGGAAGAAAAGCTTGGATTTGTCAAACCTATTGAAGCTAATTCCGTTTTTGTTGACTACCACAAATAAAAACCAATGGTCTTTTGGAACTTGAACACATATTAAGATGAAGACTTTGATTTTGAATAATTATTGGATTCCTTGATTTGGAATAAATTGGATCTTTTGAACGTGTGACGAAGATGAAGAGTTGTTCCTTGTTTCAAATATAAATGCGAGTGATTAAGGAGAGAAAGTTGTCAATGGGGTTGGTGGCCTATTGGTAGAGGAAAGTTAGAAACACTAAGGATTAAAGAGGTGAAGGGTTCAAGTCCTAGGAATAAAGAAATTTATCTTTCAAAACAAAAAAATTAAGGGGAGAAAGTTAAAGGAGCTGAATTATAAATAAATAACTATCAAAATTAAGATGGTGATCATTTTATAAATATACCTTTTAAGAAATAAAAAGAAAAAAATAATTATATATTACCTTATTGGTTAATAGGAGTTTTCTTGGTTTATACATAATTTTATGGTTTTACACACACATATGAGTGTTCTTGGTAAATATTAACTAATTACGATCAAGGTGAAATTGCATGAAATATTATGTTATAAACTATTAGATCATGTTGTAACACCCCTATTTTTGTAAAATCTTTGTTTAATAATTATCAAAGTTTTATATTAATGGATAGAAAAATGGTCTCAAAACTTCAAAATAGTATATCATTAAATTTATTTATTTATTTAAAGGTTTACATTATTAATATACTAACACGGTAGGGGTACAAGTGACGATCAAAACCCGATTCAAAAGACGACATAGTTAATTACCTTACTTTATAAAACTACACAGTCCCGTTCTATCCATTTTCGAGTCTAATCACTCCTTATTACTTTTTGGTGTTTTATTTAAAAGTATGCACCACAAAACATTAGTAAAGCTAAATGAGTACGTAGAGGGTTAGTAATATAATTATGAGCAATAATGAAGTGGCTTAACCTACCACGTCAGATTTGCGCAAATTCAAACACAATTCTTTCAAGTACACATAATTATTACTAATCAATAAATGGGAACCAGTCCTCACATCCGATGCTCAAATGATCCCAATTCAACCATAGAAGTAAGTCCTCGCGACCCGAGAATCAAATGCTTCTTAGTTGGTCTCACCGAGGGAAGTTTTCGCGATCCGAAAATCAAATACCCCCTAACTCATAATGTGAAAGCAAACCCAGGAATCCAAGAGACAAGTACTTATATTAGGTCTTAACTAGCAAGTTTAAACACAATATAGCATACATTTCTCATGCATAAAGTATAGAACTAGTATGCTATACAATATACTAAGCATATAAGCTTACTTAATCCAACAAACGACTCAAATGCATATTTACATACAATTTGAATAACTTGGTTAATTTAAAAACATTCATCCATGAATAGTCAATTTTAATGTATACTAACTTTTAGAAACTCTATGTACTCACCTTAGCAAGTATAGATTCCAATTAGATATGTCCTTGCCCAATATTGGTCGATTACCTAACGATTAAGCCGAATTTAAATAAATATGCCACTTTTGCGATAATTGTCATTAATCGGATTAAAATAACATGCTATCTGAAATTAATTTTCAGTCCCTAAACACAAAAATATTAACGACTAAAATCGCGTGGTACTGAGGATTAATCTCAGCCTTTTAAACATCTTATTGGAGACTAACTTGATATAGAATCATAAACCTAACGAAACACATTAGGGACAATATAGACATGTTTAGAGAATTGATTTTCAGTCCCAAAAGTTATACATTAGGGATTGAAATATCATAGTACTTTAGATTGATTTAAAGTCATTAGAGAAATTTGTAGACTAAAATGACGTGGTACTGAGGGACATATTGAGGACTGAATTTTCATGTTTGGAAAAGGACTATTAGTCACTGTTGGTACCATACAATGGGGGGACTGATTTACAGTATGGTATAAAGTACTTAACATCGAATTAGTTAACCAAAGTACCAAATTATTTAACATAAAAAACATTACTTTATGAAATTGAAGACTTTTTTGAATGAATAAACAAGTAAAAGAGAGGTGATGATGGTGACACATAATTATGAATCAAAGAAGAAACCAACAATTAATGTCAAAGATGAGATTTTGAACACTGCAACAATCAGATATTATGTAAAATATGTCATGTGAGAAATCCACTATTATTAAAGTAGAAAAAATAATTGAATCCCATCTTTACAGTGAGATCAATGCTGACACGAGGGTATCAAGAAGTTTGACTATTTGGTGTTAGATCAATCTACATTTGAAAGACAATATCCAAATTTATTTGACGTTGTAGAAGTACCTCTCACATAATCTGATACACTTCATACAAATACACTTTATCAACTTTACCTCGAACCTAAATCAGGCTATTTTCACATGTCGTGAAGTTAACAAATATGTATTTGATGTTTAATAAAACTAATTAATAGGGATCAAATAAAACCTCCAAGCTTCCATGTTTTATAATTTCACAAATATGACAAACATATCAGTAGACCTTCACAAGCACTGCTACAACAGAGATGACTGCAAGGTAACAATAGGACGTATGAGCTTCTCACGTGACAGAAAAGCTATCAAGGTAGAATGGTAGGGATTATAGCAGAAGCATGACGAATAAATTACAAGTGAAAATAGTATGGATTTTAACGTAAACAAAGAAATTAGTTGGGATTACGTAAACAAAGAAATTAGTAGAGTTTTTAACGTATGATGAAACAATTACAAGTGAAATATATAACATAAATTACAACTGCATTTTTTATCTTAGTTATTTCTGGTATTAAAAAAAATAGAGATCTAAAGAAGCATTTTTACCTACTAATATTATGTATAGGAGAAAAAATTGAGTTAGTATACTAGTTTCAGTAAACAACAATCTAATACCGTTAAAAAAAGTTAACTAACTAGAGTCTGTTATATAATAATTAATTAAAATGGTTAAAAAATGTAAAAATAAAATCTTGTAGGATATAATTGTAAATGAATAAAGAACAGTTTTTTAAATACACATGTTTTTTTTCTTCTAAAAATTCATATAGTTGAAAAGAAATAGGGATAGTAACTTGACAAGATTTGAAAGATAGATGAATAAAAAGAACAGAAAAGATTGAATTTAATTTATTATATTTTGATAATTTTTTTTAACGGTCAACAAACAGACAATTGTCTAGGTATTTTATACGGGGTGATCCATTGGCAAAAGGCCACCGTCAGCTGGCCCAACTCAGTCGTACGGAGCCCTTAAGCGTCTCAAGTTATCTCCAGTTTCAGGGAAACCCACTGGTGGTAAAACCCGGACATCTTGGGATCGAATCGAAGATTACAAAGATCTCGGTCTTCTTTTATTGAGCCACCTTGTCCCTTTTCATAATATGAGGATGTATATGAATTTTGAGCCTTTTTGTTTTACCTTTATAGAAATTGAACAGCAAGGAAAGGAGTGTAGTAAAATTATTCCCCTGCAACTTAGTACGTAATTATAACATGCTGTCAGTCACAGTTTCAGCCAACAAAACCCCATTACGTCAAACTCCCCCCTCGCTTCACATTAATTAGGCCCTTTTTGTAATAATAATATCCAATTTAGATATTTTGATGAAAATAATATTTATTTAGTTTAAATTATAAAAACAATAGCTTTATTAATATTCTAAGATTCTAGAAAGTCTTTTTTTTTCTTTTCTAATTAATAATTACTAAAAGAATATACATCTCTTGTCTTCCGGTCAATCGAATTTTATTTCTCATAACCTTTGAAGATTTTCTCAAACAATATTCTTAGATTTTCATATTATCACATCTATTATATTTATTTATTATCAACAAATTATATATCATAAAAAAACTACTGACATTTTCACATCATATAATTATATTTAATAAATTACGTTTAAATTCTAGATGATAAAAATATGTTTAAAAAGTATATAATTCAAGGGAAATTTTATAAAATCTGTGAAAACTATGATTTTTATAAATATTATAATCATATACAAACGTTTTTACAAAAAAATATAATCAAAATAAATTAAATATAAGTTTTATACATAACTTTAAAATTATTAGATATATAAGTTCAAATTGAAACCTAACAAAAAAAATTATTAAAAACTTAAATATAAATTAAAAAAATTATTAATAAGACTAAACATATTTAAAATGAAAGAAAGAAAAAAATACATCAGGCACACGACACCCTCTCCGTAAGGGTGTTGGGGGCCATTAACCCCAATACCCATTTACTCACCAAAACTGGCCAATATAATTCTGCCACCTCAAAACTACTCATTTACTCAGATTTCATTGGAAACACCCTACTCATTTACTCACAAATTTTTTATATAAATAAACATTTAATTTAAAAAAAAGACAATTTCATTAAAATAAAAATTAACATAATACAATTAAAAATAAAAAAACCTACAAAATAAATAAAAGCTAGATAATAAAATTTAAAAATCTAAAATGTGCATTGCCATCCATACTTTGCGGCAATTTCACGTTTACGTTGCAATACAATCGACAAGTACGGGTCTACGAGATGATCATGCGATTCGGTGAATGTTTTAATGTCACGATCCTTTTGTTTTTCAAGCATCAACTCAATCGCCGTTTGTTCTCTTTTTAATTTTGCCAACCAATGATTTACCAACCAATTTATGTTGCTTTTATAAAAAAAAAAGTTACCAACCAATTTTTTGAAACTTTTAGAAAAACAAAAAGTTATTGAAATTTTGAAACTCCATTTCATTAAGTTCTAACATGTTTGGTAACAAGTCATTTTTTTTAAATCAAAAAGATTTACCAACCAATTTATGTTGCTTTTATAAAAAATAGTGTAATGGATTACATCAAATATTAACAAATAAAAAAGTGTAATGGATTAATATCAATTTATGTTTCATTGTATTATAAAAATAAAATAATGATGCATTTATGACTAATGGTATTTATCCTCTATTGCCTCAATTGTCATTCACCCACAAACGAGTAAAATAACTCGAACATACTTACTCGAGAGTGCTACTCGGACCAAAGCAAACCAAAGGGGGCAGTGTACCCCTTTTACTCGGCTTGTATCTCTCTTACTCGATTATCTTCGAGTTAGACGCCCCCATCACCCTAAGCATCCTTTCAAAGAAGCGTAAGCCAAAAACGCCTACGGACATAGCCGTGTAATGAAACGTGAATGGACTTACCGTCTGTCGTCTATCTGGGTGTCGTTTTTCTCGTCCGTGAACCCTTATTACGTATGTTCTCAAGTATAATATTAACTTCATTCCTTTTCATAAACTCAATCAACATTTCGTTTTGATTTAACAAATTTGCACAAATAGTTATTATTTTTAGTTGCGATTACACTACACATTAAAAGAAAGCAAAGAATCTATTTTTAGAGGTGTAGATTATAATTATAATTTTATTTTTGATGTTGGTTTTGTTATCATGACGACGTTGGCGTATCATATCACTACGCCTACGATTCTAGAGAGAGAAACTAGAAGCCGATTTCAGGGTCAAAACGCAGAAAAGTAAAAACAATTGAATTTCTAAAGCCTGAAGAGAAATAGACGAGAACCATATATTTCCCTTTGCAGAGGGTAATATTTTCACCCGACCCGACCCGACCCGACTTCACCCTATTAATCCCCATCCATCTCTCTGTAATAAACCCTTTTATTATTATAGTTGGAGAAGATGGGTGGCTGTGAGAGGAATGGAACAGTGAGGCAATACATAAGATCAAAATTGCCAAGACTCAGATGGACTCCTGATCTTCATAGGTGTTTCGTTCATGCCATTCATACTCTTGGTGGTCCACATAGTAGGTTTCTTTATGATCATCATGATGATGTATATATATGTATATGTGTATGTATAGACAAATACTTTGTTACTTTTGTAATGGTGTTCTGAATGTATGCAGAAGCAACACCAAAGCTTGTTCTTCAAATGATGGATGTAAAAGGGCTCACTATTTCCCATGTTAAAAGTCATCTTCAGGTTCTAACTTCATCATTTCATTTCTCCTTTTTAATTTAGTGAATATAAGAACTTCTTGTAACATAAGAATATGAAACTTGCAGATGTATAGAAGCATGAGGAGTGATACCCAAGGTGTGCATCTCTTCCATTTTACTATTATATTTAAAAAAACCTTTTTGGCAAACCAAAAAAAGAAAAAGAAAACCCTTGAAAACTTTCTAAAAACAAACATAACTTGTGATCTTCATGTGTTATATTTGAGGAAAAAAAAGATATAGAAGACTAGGATATCTTTATTTATGACTTTCTTTCCTTAAAAAGTGTTCATATTTACAAAAATAGGCATTAACAAATGAAGAACACAACCTATTACCTCTAATTGTGGCATTTACTTTCCTCATTTTTTATTAGTTAAAGTTGTGTTAATTTGGTATTTGGAAGATTTTTTCAACAAGCCCATTATAAAGCTATGACCTTTAAAGTCATTTACACCTTTTGTCAAGAAAACACATTCTTGAAAGAGAAAAAAGCCTTTTGCTTTGATACATTGTTGTCTCTTTCTGTTTGTTTTCTTGTGTTCTTTCACTTGTACTACTAATATATGAGAACATGTTTCATGAACTTTCAATTTCTGATGATGTTCAAGAACCCATTGGAGTATTCACACAAGAGTCTCATGAAGATCAACATGATAGGTGCACTCATCATGAGATTTATATACACACATCCAGTCAAGAATCTTGTCCTCACTTCATTTACCATCCCTTCAATGTCCCTTCTAAAAGGTTAACTATCAATTATGTTAGATACCGTTAAACTTAAACTTATCACACCAGGGTAGTTTTTAAATAAAATAAAAAAACTTAAGGCACAATCTGTACTTGTAAACATAATCTTTGTTTCTTTAAAAATATAGGAATAAAATGTTTGGTTTTAAGGGCCATTTTTGCAGTTATAGTATGTTTAGTCAAAATAAATAAAAAAGATTATTAATATATTTTAATATTTTTTATTTTATTTTGGTACATATAGACTTAAAACGAAGACAGAGGAGGGCATTGGTGATCACAAATGGCAGCAGCCTCATTTCTTTTCAGTTCCACATTTTCACTTCAATCCTCCATTTACCCATAAAAAAGAATCTGACTTCTTACAAGTATACTCTCTCTCTCTCTCTCTCCCTCTCCCTCTCCCTAACACACAGATATGTACAGTATATTACATATATGTACATTTATCATGCCTCAAATATGTAAAAACAAATGAATTCATGCCACAAATATCATATTGATTCTTTTGGGTGCTTTAAACAAATGAATTCATGCCACAAATATGTAAAAAGTATATTTCTTCATCAAGATGAAAATATCAGAAATAGAGAAAAACCATATCCACCATCACCTATTCACCTCCTTTGTTTTGATTTTTATATAACTACATGTCCTTTCAAGGGTAATGACAATATTTTGATACTCACTTTGACTTTCATAACTTGTTGAAACTTGATTAGGTTAACTGAAAGATTTTTGTTGACTTGTTACTAGCAAAACCTATTCTTCCATATAACCTTGCAGGTTTGGTTGTCAGATACGTACAATGACAGAAAGTTTGTTTTACCCACTCAAATGTTATTTTGGACACCACCAAGGACTTGATTATATTTAGAAATGTAACAATAAAAAAATAGTGGTGTTGATGGCGTTTTGGTATAGTGACACTTTTTTGTTTATCTTCACTTAAGTGGTGCGGATCAAAGGGGCTTTGTCTAGGCAGTACCACGGTGACTTCCAACTGGAAAGTTGCCGGTTCGCATCCAAGACATAGCAATAAAGGGGTTTGTGGCTATGTCAGGGGGTTTACCCAGTTGAGGGGTTCCTCCTGAGGTGGGCTGCCATGGATGTTCTAAGTATTGTGCCGGAAAAACTCAATTATCCTAGAATTGAATATCCATGTGTTCCGTTAAAAAAAACCTAAAGTGGTGCGGGCAAAAGTGGATTTTAGGAGTAAAATTTAGGGTGTGTTCTCCTTAAAAAAATAGGAATGTAGCAATAGATAAACTTTTAAATCAACCTACAAATCATCTAGATTCCATGACAAGCATTCTTGATAGAGTGTGAGAATAACTGTACTCTTTTCTAGATATTCTATATCTTACTAGATTTCTTCTGGTGATTGAAACTTTATTAATCTAAAGGTTGGTTATGGTAGTCTAAAAGTTGTGCATTGACTACTAAATATAACACTTGGGTATTGCACAATGTGTTTATGTAAATATGGTTTCTTGCTAATCAAAGACTTTCAGTTACCTGTGTACTAGCCTACAAACTAGGGGTTAGAACATGAAAACTGTGGTCCATTCTGAAAGCAATTTAATGCAGTTGGGGAAGGACGGTACTAGTTTTTAGAATTATAAGGGTGTTGGGGGCGCATTACTCGATCACCATCGAGTAGGGAAAATGGTAACCGAGTAAATGGGTACACCGCCCCTAACCAACCGAGTAAGCTTCCGAGTAGTGTGCCGGGTAGAATGCCTGAGTATATTTACTCAAATGACAACCCCCCCTCTCTCTAGTGGACCCCACCACTATCACACACATCACTTTTATTTAAATGTTTTCTTTTTTTAAAAAAGTGGGTGAGTAAATGAGTAGAGTGTTTCCAATAAAATCCGAGTAAATGAGTAGTTTTGAGGTGGCAAAATTCTATTCGGTAGTTTTGAGGTGGCAAAATTCTATTGGGTAGTTTTGGTGAGTAAATGAGTAATGGGGGTAAATGACCCCCATCACCCTAAAGAGACAACCTTGTAATTATTTCTTATCTTTTGTCCATTTAAAACTTGAAAAATAATTATAATTGATACAATAACTTTGTATCAGTTTTGTTATATATTTGAATAAAAAGATTTATACCTATAGTTTTAATTAAACCAGCAATTGAGTGGTTACATGCTTCATTTGTTTTATTTGCTTATTCCTATGGAAATTAAAAAAAACAACAACTAATTTTTCAAATGCTAGTCACTTGATTGACAAAATTAGCAAGAGCATATAGGAGCATAGTTTGTTATGACTTCTCTTTTTGTAACATAGTCATGATGATTTAACTTTTAATTTGTTTACTCAGATTTCCAAACCAGAAAAAGGTGAACATGAATCGTTCAACGAAGTGGGATTGGAGAAAGCGGGACATATTCAGGAAAAGGCGGGTGAGACTGGTGGCTGTGGATTATCATTGTCACTCTCGTTGCACCATCCCTTGGCGCAGATGAACAGCAGTTCTTCAACTAGCGAAATCAGCGAGACACACTCGAGGCATCATCAAAGTGATCACTCTTCAAACAAGTGTAGTGTTAATCTAGATCTATCTATTGCTTTATGCCTTTGATGCTCTGATGTATGTCAAGGTTTTTTTTTCTGGAAAATATATAGTTTCACTAGTTTTAACATATTTGTAGATTAAATGGTAACTTAAAGATGGTTTGAGGAGCCATTGTATGGTTTTCAATGGTTAATGTGATGGCTCTTCTCAGTCCAGCTCAGTATTTTATGGTGAATGGTTAGTTCTATTTTAATGCCAGTGAAGGTTAAACCAGTTTTTTAAATTTATTCTGTTGGCTAATTTTGATCTTTAGTGCTGCAAACAAACCTAACGAACACGAATAAAGGTTAAAAACCAGCTATTTAACATTTATTATGTTGGCTAATCCTGATCATTAATGCTGCAAACAAACCGAATAAACATGAACTGTTGGTAATCGGCTTGCAAAATCACAAGTAATAATCGAAGAAGAACAATAATACGAAACTTGCTATTTCAGAATCGTTCTTGCATTCAATCAACAATCGATAAAATTACATACGGTTGTGGGGATGTATTTATAACCCTAGAACCGGTACCTCTAAAAGGACGCAACGTTTCTTTCTTAAGACCTGTTATTGACTTTCTAATGTACACACATACCCATTGACTTTACATAAATACAATCTTGACTCTAAAACTTAACTTTCTAATATGTATACTTTTGACCCAAACTATTATTTAGGTTAATACTTTCAATATGAACAAGGTCTTGTTCGTCTACGTTCATTAAGGAAATTTTCTATTCGTTTTTATTCATTTAGGAAATTTGTTGGATCATGCCTCAATTGGATACCACAAAACACACACAAACACACTCTCAAAATATATGTACTGATTGAACTCTCTGGCCACTTTCATGCGTACTTAAAAACCAACTTAAATAAAGACACAAATAACTAACTCGTACGAACAAGTAACACTACTCCATACTTAGACCCACTACATTTGACTATAACAAACCATAATTAACATGTGACCAATTGAATCTACTCCTGGCCCGTTATGTCGACCTGTATCCATGACCCGATCAAGATTAACCCTGATAGCCTTATAGGTAATGGGGTTATGGAATGTGGTGAAAGAGTATTGAGCTAGAATGAAACAACTTTCTCCTCATCACATGCCCAAAGCATCTCAATTTCTCCTCCTTTATCTTATTCGATATATTAGCCACCCCTGATCAATCCCAAAAAACCTCATTTTTATTCGATCGAGCCTTGTGTGGTGTCACATCCACCTTAACTTCCGCATCTCTGCTACCTCCGACTTACACGTGTGTGTCTTCTTGATGGCCCAACAATTTGTTCCGTCTTGTTGATGGCACAACAATGGGCTTGAACACCACACGGGACGCCACATGGCTGGAATACTCCACCGGGCCTTTATCCTACCACACGCGCATCACAGGGACACCCCGCATCGTGGCCCATCTTCGGGCATTCTTGGCACCCATCCTTCTCAATTCTACCCGGGAGTAGATTCTTACTTCACCCCTACCAATATTGAACAAGCACTACACACCATGACGTTGAATCCAGATTAGAATTGGTATCTCGACACGGGAGCAACAAACCACATGTCCAACACGACAGGTAACCTCTCACATTATTTCAATAATAGCATACCAAACCATATTTTCGTTGGCAACGGGTTCCAAATACCAACTCACGGTACGGGTTACACAACTCTAAAACCACCTTACCCGCCCTGACAACTTAACAACATCCTACATGCACCTAAACTTATTAAAAACTTACTATCTGTACGCCGTCTAACCACCGACAGTAAATATCCATTGAATTTGACCCTTTTGGTTTTCTTGTGAAGGATTTCTATCCTCAGATGTGATAGCATCGAGGATCTCTACCCTCTTTTCTTGCCTACCACCCGACCAGTCCTTCCACATTTGCTGCCTTTATCTCAACATCTCTGGCATCGTCATTTGGGACATGCAGGATCTTCTTTAATTCGTGTTTTAATCATTATCTCTCGTCACGTTCTTTTCGTTGAAACAATATTCCCATTCGCTAAACTACATACTACCCCTTCCTCCTACGATTTCCTTCATTCCAACCTTTCACCCAACATCCACCCTTCCTTCCACCAACTCAGCCCAAGCCCCTACTCTTAGCCCAAACCCGCCTTCTACTCCTCTCGGCCCATCTCCCACTCCTATTAGTCCTCCCGGCCCACCGTCCATTCCCCCTTCTCCTCACAACCCAACATCCTTCCTTTCAAAGGCCCACTCGAGCCCACCTCCAGTCCACACCCCATCCCCTTCCCAACCGGATCAGACCACTCTTCCAACCTCAACACCTTTTCAAACATACTCTAGATGAAACAAACCACACACTCCTGACCCGATTCCTCCACCCACTCCCGCCGCTAACTCACCACCTCCACTACCGCGAGCACCACCGATAGGGGTGTTAAAAAAATTGAATCCGAATTATCCGAAAATTCAGATATCCGAATTATGGATTCATATTCGGATTCGGATAGTGATTTTCGGATATCCGAAATATTATATTTATATATATTTTTATTGTTTTAATAATTTAAAATTAAGAAAATTCGAATTAAAATATTTTTAATCGTTTTTAAGCTTTTTAATTGTTTTTATAATTTAAAAATATTATATTTATATATTTATATATTTTTTTAATTGTTTCGGATATCCATTTCACTATCCGAAAATTTCGGATATTTCGGATATCCGATTTTGAACACCCCTAACCACCGCCACCGCCACCACCACCGTCAGAAGAATCCCGTCGCATGGTTGGTATCTCCAAACCAAACCCATCTACAACCTACATACAACCATCCCTGTTGAACCCTTACCACATAACCTGAACGATGCCTTAACCAAACCTCGTTTGGTCCTGTGCCATTGACTTGATGAGTTTAATGCTTTTATCAAAAGTAAAACATGCGAGTTAGTGTCGCGTTGTCTGGATATTAATCTTATTCGTTGTATGTGTATTTTTAAACATAAAAACAAATCTGATGGCTCACTTGAGCGCTATAAAGCGCGTTTGGTTTGTGATGACACGTCTCAACGGGTAGGCATGGATTGTCATGAAACATTCAGCCCAGTAGTCAAACTGGCTACCGTTCGTACAGTTTTGAGCATTGCTTTATTGTACCGGTGGATATCAATCAACATGATGTCGAAAACGTGTTTCTACATGGTTCTCTCTCGAAACAGTTTATATGCATCAACCGATGGGGTTTCGACATCCCTCATATCCTCAACATGTATGTCGGCTGAAAAACTCGCTTTTTGGTTTAAAACATGCACCCCTGGGTTTGGTACCAACGCTTTACTGATTTCATGGCTACTTTGGGTTTTCGTCATAGCTCGTGTGATCATTCACTCTTTATTTATTGACATGGGTCATATACGGCATATATGTTTCTTTATGTTGACGATATCATCCTTGCTACATCGTATCCGACACTCAAGCAACATTTCATGGCCGGTCTCTCTTCCGAATTTGCAATAAAAGATATCGGCCCCCTCACTTATTTTCTCTGTATCTCAGTTACTAGAGATTCCAATGGCCTCTTTCTATCAAAACAGCAATATGCCCAAGACATTCTAAATCAGGCTAAGATGGTCGATTTCAATCCGGTACACACACCCTTCGCGGCCTTGTTGGGGCCCTCTACTACTTAACTTACACTCATCTTGACATTTCCTATGCGGTTCAGCAAGTATGCATGTGCATGCGTGCCCCTCGGCCTTGTCATTTCGATGCACTCAAATGCGTCGTAGCACTATTTTTTCTCTTATTACCTACATCGATGCTGACTGGGTCGGTTGTCCCAACACTCGTCGCTCCACCTCCGGTTATTGTGTTTATTTGGGGGACAATCTCATCTCTTGGTCATTAAATAGACAAACCACAATTTATCGATCTAGCGTCGAAGCTGAATACCGGGGGTGGCCAATGTCGTTGCCGAGTTATGTTGGATGAGGAACCTCCTTCTCTAGTTAGGTCACCTTACTCAATGGGCACCCCTCCTTTACTGTGATAACGTAAGTGCTATCTATATGCAGGAAATCCTATTTAGCATCAAAGCACTGAACACATCGAGATCGATATTTACTTTGTACGAGACAAAGTTCAGGTCGACCAAATACATGTGTTGCACATTCCTTCTCGTTATCATCTTGCCGATATTTTCACGAAGGGTCTTCCAAGTATTTTGTTCAAATGACTTCAGATCCAGTTTAAGCATTCGTCATCCTCCTCCTTGGAATGAGGGGGTATATTAGACTACATTATTGTATTATTGTAAACATGTATAGCATATATTTTATAGTTTAGGGTACTCAATTGTTAATATTGTAATTATAAATATATTATTGTAATGAGAAGGAGATCATCAATTGTGCCATATTTCCTTAATGGATTTTTGCAACAATAATCCATTCTTCATATGAGTTTCTTAACTGGATCGTGTAATGCTGCCTCGATACCAATTGTGGTAAATCAAGAGCTAATTAGAATGAAAGATGAATAAGAGTCCGATATTACGATTGAATGAACTTGAATCTTTGATTTCCGATTGTTACAATTTGTTAAATATCCTAACCCTATTTATACACAATGAATCGACGCTTCCAAGCATCGGAACGTTTGGTAAACATCGTCCTAATTTAATTTACCCTAATTACAACTTAAACTCTTACATAATAACAATATGACACTTCCAAGCATCGCAATATGACACTTTGACCTATAACACACTTTAAGCTAATGACTCAATAACCCTTAATTAATAATATGACTAATATTTAGTTTATAATTCAATACATAGGAGATCAATGAAAGAGAGAACTTGTAACTAATGGATGTTCCAAGTACATACATAAAGAAGTTATATTGTACTAGGGCCTTTTATAATAAATTATGATTCGAAGGCAGGTGTGGCCTAGGGATGAGATCGGTACTGTATCGGTACTGAATTTATGGAAAAGTGGGTACCGGTAACGGTACTGAATTTATCGGTACCGGCATTTGTTACAAAGTGGTCATCCTGTACCGTTCCGGTACTGGTACCGAAAATACAGGTACCGAATTTATGGAAAAGTGGATACCGATACCGGTACCGAATCTATCGGTCGGTTCAGTAAGGTATCGGTACCGGTACTGGTACTCGGTACCAAATGCTCATCCCTAGTGTGGCCTCACAAATTAAGCTTGCACGTAACTAATCAACTTGCATTAACCTCCTTAATGTTCACAAAATTAGGTTGTTAAGTTGATATGTTTAGGCATTAAATACCTACATGTTAAAACTGTTATAACATTCTACTGACACATACTTAAATTTAAAAACTTGAATCATAGGAACACTAAAATCAAATAAACCTTGACATGCATCTCTTACACTTATTGCGAACCATTTTAAGGATAATTGGCTGAAATCAGAAAAAAATGTTGCTAGACAATAATGCAAAGAAACAAAAGTAACAATAAACTTAACAATTTATGGCCTTCACTGAAATCCAGAGATATCATATGCTCTTTTCAAAAACCGAAATTGATGTTGGTTCAATTACGGTTCCGATGGGCTACTACTGATCAAATTGTCCACTTCCATAACCATAACCATAACCATAACCATAGCAACCGTCATGCCCATAACTCCTACCATCACTACTGACATTCACATGATTCAACATTCCATTTTGACTAGTGTTATGCATAGCTTGTGTCAAATTAAGAGAGTTTGAATGATCAAACATAAAGCTACCATTTGAAAATGAATTTGAACCATCTCCTGTTATGCTCATAGCTTCAGGATTCACATTGTGTAATGGGATTTTGTCCATCAACAGATCCGCGTAAAGGCCTATATCCGACATCTGTGGACATTCATGTTGGTTGGTCATGAGGCTGCTATGATCTTCTCCAAATCGAGATAACTGATACTGGTAGGACGAAATCAAGGGGTAGGAGTTGGACTGGTTTTGGATGGAGGAAATCTGAGGACCTATGAAGTTGCCTAATGTTGGTGGATGTGACATAACTGAGCCTATGTGGCTGCTGTGGTTTTGGGTGCTTTTAACTGAATTGTCTCCTATGTTGAGTGTTTGTGGATATTTGGCTGCACTCACCTCTTGTGCATCACAATTTTCCTGGTGAACAGCGAAGCTGTAATCCCTGAAAAATATAATTTGTATAGATTGAATATTAGCAAGTGTAGGAACATGCTTAAGAAAATATAGCAATTCTCAGCAAGAAAAATACATGTGCAAGTAGAATCAGGTAAGCAGTTTGAAATTAAGACAAGAACTGGGATGTCTAAAGATTTTGATGGATGGAATTTTGATATTAGAGAATTTGCTGCTGTTTTAACAATGAAACTAGTAAATTTAGTTCTCCGGCCAAGTTCGACATTTTTCTCGCCAGTTTTCACATTTGCGGCAGATTAGCGACATGCGGTAAATTTTCTAACAAAAAGTTAAAACTTAGATTTTTATTATTTTTTTGGATTCCATCGGTAATTAGTCGGAAAACATTACTTTATTAGTTTTTGGATTCCGTCGGTAATTAGTCGGAAAACATTACCGGTACAGGAATCTAATATGAAAAATGGTGTTGGAGAAAATATTGGCCTCTAACCACCGACGGACTTTTAACCGTCAGTAATTTGATGACGGATTATCCACGGGCGGTATATATAAAGAAAATAATAATAAAAGTTGATTTGGGAAGGCATTTGTCAGAATTCTGTCGGTAAATTTCCGACGGCTATTTCCATCGGAAAAATGCCGGCGGTGATAGTGTTGTTTTCTTGATATTCAGCATCGTGGTGAGGTCTTCTTCAATCTAGGCCAAGTCCGTTTTATAGTGGGATCATTTTGCATCGACTCAATAAACCATTTGGGAATAAAAGTGAGACAATGCAAGTATCTTAATAGAACTAAAATATAATTAACTACATTAGTACTTCTCTAGACATGTGATTTTTTACCATTATTTTGTTAGAAGAAATCTTCTTTTATAGATAAATGGACACACAAAATGAAAAAGTTACTAAAGAACAAAATCTATAATTTTAAGAAATATAATTTTCACAAGATCCTAATTTAGGAAAAAATAACACTGCAATCTCCAATTTATTCTGTTCTACAATGTAAAATCAATACCATAATGCAATGAAGTTTGTTAAATTAGTACCTGGAGAAACAACAACCGCAATGACAAATGTATTTTTTCGCACCGCAAATCTTCGAATGCGCTCTCAAGTCACTCTCAACAGTGTAAGCCTTGCAACATGTGTCACACTTGTAGTTCTTTTCCGTACAATGTTTTCTTAAGTAGTGTTTCCTGAGACCACCAAAGTCTCCTAAGGCATGAGAACGGTTATGGTGGACACAAGTGGGCTCAGGACATAGATACACCTTTCGTGGCACCGGATCCTTTGGTGTCCGTGTCTTGAGAGTAAAAGGAAGATTGTGGGCTCGTCCGTGAAGCGTCAAATTCTGCTTTCGCGGAAACCCTTTGTAGCATACTTCACAAACATATCTGTTTGGATCCAGTAGAGTGGTGGGAGATACTACTATTGCAACTTCTGCATCTGGATCTATCATCAATGAACCAAAGTTCTAAATTAGAAAATAACTATAAATGAAAAAAATCCAAATTGAAAGAAAATTCCATCTGACTGTCCCTCTCAATTTAGGGACTCAGGCCGGCTCAACTTTTTTGTTGAGCTAAAGAGAAATGAAAGTTTGTGTTCCTTTTTCAAAAAATAGGGGCAGGAAAAGGCAATGGACCATGTTCTAGAAAAGGTTTGTATATATATAAGTTAAAACTGGCGGCCCTAGAAAAGCAGGGGCCAAAAGCCCTAACTTTACTTTCCTTACACTTCAGCCACCATTCTATTCAATTTAAAAAAAATTATATCAAAACAATTTTGAAGTATTAAAATTTCTCTTGGTTATAATTTTCCATTTCTTATCAGTTTTTAAAATACACAAGTACCCCCAAAAATATTGTGGGATATAAATAAAAATATTGAAGAACTTGCATGAGACTTCATGTTGATTGATTTGCTCCTTTGAATCAACAAGATAAGGATTATGTTGAGCAGGAACCAACGATTTCGACAACTTGAGATGTGAATCTTGTTGAGAATTTGCCATGAGCTCCATGTTATCTGTTGTGCCTGTGGTGCCAAAGAACAACATTGATGAAGAAGGCGATCTTGAAGCCATCTTTTGAGTCTTTGTAAACACATACATGTGTGTATGCACGTTTAAATAGACGTATTAGCCATTGCGTTAACATGTCTTGTGGCAATACAAAATTCGTCGATCTCTTTCTCTAGAACTCTCCTCTTGCGCTATCACGTTCACCAAACGTGCTACTGCAGCTCTATATTGAATCCATGATGGGTGCGGATAATGTGATCGACTCTCACATCTCGATCATGCTTTATGCTCTCTTAATTACAACTCAGATTTACTTGGTATATTACACGCATGGAATAATTAATGGCCCTGCTTGAGAGCATAAACAGGATTGGTATGGTATGTGTATAATATATACATAGGATCACATGACTTAACTTTTATGAAAACAGACGATCCTTCACATCTAATGGTAAGCTTAAATTAAAGTTAAATAAAATTAAGAAATAGTGCAGAAATTAATTGCATCTTCCTAAGAGCACATTCAATGCTGGATACAACAAACGCAACACCTCAGCTAGCACATTAGATTTTCACTTATTTTTTCAAATCTAACTTGAAGTATGAGGAAATAAAGAAGGGAAAAAGACCACTAAATAATATCAAGTTTTATAATTGTTTAATTCAAGTTAAATTGAATAAGTAAAATTAAATGTGTTAAAAAATATCTTTAACTTCTACCCAAAAATAGCAGCATGACTAACAAATAAGATAAAGTGAAATAATATAGAAAACTTGTTGCAAGTCTAACCGCCTTGGGAGTAACGTAAGTGGGCGGTGCTGACCAAGTTAAAAAAAAATGGGTTGGCTTGGCATTCACCACAGGAAATTTAAGCTGTTACGACGGCCTTTTGCGACGTCGCTAAATGACTATTTGGTGTAGATCCGACGCTAAAGCTCCAAAATGTCGCCGTAGATCGGTATTTTGCGACGAAATGTCGTCGGAAAAGGGTTTTTTAATTAAAAATAAATGTAAATTGAAAATAAATTATCTCTATTGCGACGACATGACGTCGTAATAAGGGTTTAATTTTATTTTAAAAATAAAAATAAATTAAAATTTTATCCAGCCTTTTGCGACGAAATCTCGTAAAAGGTGTAAATCTGGATTCAAAATATTTTTAATTTTAATATTATTAAATTTTCCTGTAATAATAAAAATGGAATTTGAAACCGGATAAACTGAAAATTTTATCCGGCCTTTTGCGACGACATGTCGTCGTAAGTATACACAAGCAGGAAAACCTGTTATTGTTGAAACAAATTCAAATGCAAGACCAAGTTTAAAAAAAAAATTGCCAACTTTTTTCGGGATGACATCCCATCAAAGATGTTAGCCCAATTGGCCTTACTGGCCGTAGCTGGGATCTTCGAGCATTGTATTCCACACATTTTAAAATAATGGCCTTAAAATTAGTATAAAATAAAATTAGAATACGTATAATGTTAACATAAAAGTAACACATACATTGTCTATAATCTAGTGCTAAAAGTTCTTCGGTATCCAAGGAGGGTGGTGTGGCCTAAAGCCCACACTATGAAACACTAGCTCATTGAGGTCGTAGATCATTCTCTTGGTCCATTTGTGTGCGTCCCTCGTGAGGTCCACGTACTGAAGCTGCATGGCACACCCTGTTCGTACACATTCTCCTTAAGTTTGGGGTCTACCTGTACGGCCTCTACACAAACACCTAAACTCGAATTGAGGTATAAACACTAAATATATACCCTACTAGAAAAAAAAACGAGTTTGCTACGAAATATTTACGGCACAAAATTTATGTCGCAAACTGCTGCACGTTTGCGACAAAATAGTGACGAAAATAAAAACTCTAGCCTTGGTCACAAATGTGTAGCAAAATGTGATGCGTTTCCGACAAAACCAAAAATAATCCTAATAATTAAAATAAAAATACCTTATTAACTAAATTATAATAACTAATATTGATTTTGTCGCAAATGTGTCGCATATTGCGACACATTTCGGACAAAACGAGTAATAATCTTAATAATTAAAATAAAAATAGCTTTTTTAATATAATTATAACAATTAATATTGTTTTTGTCGCAAATCTGTCGCAATCTACGACACATTTCGACAAAACCATTAATTATCTTAAAAGTTCAAATAAAAAATACTTTTTTAATATATAATATTATAATAAAAATACTTTATCAACTAAATTATAATAATTAATATTGATTTTGTATTTACGACACATTTCCGACAAAACCAGTAATAATCTTAAAAATAAAAATAGTCTATTTGGGTAAATTTTTAGCCTAGTGTCAATTTAGGTAATTAACCCTATTATCATATGTTCATGAAGGGTGTGAATAATGTGAACAATCACATTTAAAACATACTTTCTCCTCTCTCTTTATTACAACTCGGACTTAGTTATGATACAGATTTTATGTCAAGAGATAACGGACGACAAATGTGAGTTCATGAACCGGCAAGAATTGTATGATTTGTGAGAATACACACACAATGTACATAAACTAGTATACTACCCGTGTGCTCCTTCCGGGTGTTAAAATTTGTAGGATTCGGGTTCAAACTATTTATAAACTAGTATTCATCATGCGTAAAATAGTCATGTCGAGCGCTAAATAAAAATAAGTATTAGATTCAATTAGAAAAGATAGTTATAACATGCCCAATAAGATATCGACATTCTTTTTAATGGGTGTCGAATCCAACAAATAAGTAATGTAGTAAACCTACTTGACACACTAAGAATAGTATGAATGGAAGTAAGGTTTGTGTCCTAGGATATACGGATTCACTTAATTATACCAAAAACATTTAAGCGCAAATTCAGTTGTTATTAAAATAAAATGATTGGGGAGGGGTTTTGAATATGAAAAGTTGATACTTAAACTATTAATTAAAATGTAGGTTGAATTAGTTGAATTTGAATATTCTAAAAACAATTCCAACATAAAGGTAATTTCTTTGATTTGACTCGGTTTACGATCATTAACAATTATGTTGCAATGATGTTTTAATTTAAACGGTTTGTATCGATATTAGACATCGTTCCGTTCGGATATCCACTCTGTCTAATATCTAACCAAGCGTAGCTTATTGATTAGAGCCAACCCGCTATTCTAAGTTCAGGTTGTTAAGACCTTAGTATGCAGGTTGCAATGACGGAAGTATCGATTATAATCAAACACTCACGCCGTTCGGAATGCTATTAGATTGAATGATTCTATAATGATTTTGGTTTCATAGACAAACACTAAACATTATTTGTTCCTTGAATCAAGAATTAAAATCTGATTAGGGTTTTAAATTGAAGAACTTTATTAGAAAAATTAACAAATTGATCAGGTTTATTAATAATATAAAATACACCGGATTAGATCTGAGTTTAAGATCAAGATTCACACAAATAAATCATTTAAATAAAAGGATCATATAATATTTTCACATAACATTCGAATCAAAATGTAGAAAATAAACCCGAGGAGGTTTCTAGTCGGACATAACGGCTAGATCGTATCAAAAGAGTCAAATGCGAAAGAAAACCTAAAAATCAAACTCACGAGTTGTTCAACCGAAGTTGTAATATTCCAAGTTCAAAAATAAGGAACTCCACAATGCCAAAACAATCCCTTTGAAAGTCAAAGTTGCCGTCTTTTTATCTTTGCTAACTGCCACCAGAACTTCTTGCGTGACCTGCTTTCAACCGTGGGCCAAGGCCCATTTATTTGAATTCATCATTTGTGGTTTTTAATTAGCCCATGTGACTTTCTTTTTGTTGACTAAAGCCACAATTCTTTGTTTCCTCCTGATTAGAGGTGAAAAAAACCAGACCGGAACCGGAATCGTTCAAATACTTGGACCAGAAATGGTTCTGGAATACCTGGAGCGGGATACATAGGGTATGATTTTTCAACCAAGACGGTTCTTTCAAATACCTGGTTTTCCAGAACCGATAATACCCGGAACCGGTTCTTGAGAATACCAGAAATGTGCACCTCTAAGACTAAACCCTAAAACCATACACGGTTCTGGAAACAATCTAGTTTTTTTTTATATAATTTATCTATGTTTTATGACTTTACGTTTTAACTTTTAAACATTTATCCGTTACGTAACATTTTAAGTTTTAATGTTATTGGACTTTTTAAGTTAGTTATTTATATGTTAATTAAAGCATTTATATGTTTAACTAAGTTTTTTGAATACCCGGAAATAGGTTCTTGAAATACCCGCCTTGAATACTCGGCACCGGTAAGAACCGGAACCGGTTCTTGAATACCCGGAATCGGGTACATTGGGTATGGTTTTTCAACCAAGAACCTGACCCGGAACTAGTTCTTGAAAATACCACGTTTTCTGGAACCGATCATACCTGGAACTGGTTCTGAAATCGAATCCGATTTTAAGAATACCCGATTTATACACATTTACTTCTGATGATATTGAACTAATCTGACATGAACATCAAAATTGATAGTATTATCTAGTTCTTTCGGCTGGACTCTTCATAATATAACTACATCATTATCTCTTGTGCCACTCCAAACCTACAAAAATATAAGTACATCATTATCTCTTGTGTAGTTGTGCCACTCCAAACCTAAAATAATAACAAAAACAATCCAAAGTAATTAATTACTTTTCATCAAATACACGTGAGGCATAAAATCCTTATTCTAATATACGATTCAAAAAAATGCCACGTGTCATTATCATATTTTTTCTCACTAAATTTTTTTAATTTTTCCTATTTTAAGTAAGTTTGAATTTTGAAATATAATTATGTTAATTTTTCTTTTTTAGAAAAAATAAAATAAAATTTGATTTATAATTATTGCTTAATTAAAGAACAAAGAATTTTATTTATTATACTTTCATTTTCTTATTAAACAATCCATGTAACACATGAGTATATAACCTAGTAATCTAATATACGTATAATAGTAGTATTAATAGTAGTAGTAGAAGTAATAATAATAACAAAAAAACTCCACTTGTTTATAGGATACGAGAGTTGTGAAAAAATAGAAGGTTTTTAAGAATTTTGTGTGTAGAATTTGAGAGTTGTGCGAAAGAATAAAAGTTGTGGGAAAAATGGTTAACGTTTATTATGTTTATAATTATAATTTGGATTATTAGATTTTAATAATCCCATATTTTACCAATTGACCAATAATAATCATAAATTGGCCGATAATAATCATAACTGAGAATATTCTTACCATCAGTTTCTACTTTCAAACTATTTTTATACTTTGGATCCTCTGTTAAAGAAACTTAAAGCCGTTAGATTTTATATGACGTGGGACATCTGCAAACTGTCGGAAAGTTGAGCTAAGGTAGCAGTGGTCTCGTGGTGGGTTTTGAAATTGGCTCTCGTGGTGTTTAACTGGTCTCGTTTGTCCAGCGAGTCCAAACAGAGACAACGGTAGTGTTTAACGAGACCAGTTAAACACCACCAGAATCAATTTCAAAAGCCACCACGAGACAGGAAGGTTTTCAGATGTCCATGTCATATAAAATCTAACGGCGTTAAGTTTTTTTAACAGATGGTCCAATGTAAGAAAAAAGTTTGAAAGTAGGGTCTGGTGGTAAGAAAATATTCTAAGTTGGGATTATTATTAGGCAATTAGTAAAATGTGAGATTATTAAAATCCCATAATCCTTATAATTTTAAAATTATTTTTTTAAAGGAGCCGTTAACGGCTACTAAAACGTTAACCAATCCGACGGAAACATCATGCCCTCAACGTCATTGCCACACTCGCGAAATGCTCCTCACGTCCTTGACAACGAGGGAGCGGCGCGGTATTCAACGTCCCTTCACACCAGGTACGGTATTTAATGCCCCTTCACGCCGGGGTCACGCCAGGTACGGTATTTAATGCCCCTTCACGCCGGGGTCACGCCAGGTACGGTATTTAATGCCCCCCGTTACACAGCCTAATCAAACATATGTGATCATGGGTTATAGAATGCAATCAACAAATGAAATGGAACCATTCCTGAAAATATGACTTTGACACAGTTAAATTAATAATTGACTATTAGTTAGACACCCTTCAACAAAATAAAAGAATTGTTTAAAACCCAAATTAAATTTCCCACTCCATAATGCAACTTCCAGTTTTACTAGTGTTATACATAGCTAACTAGTGCCACCATCTCCTTTTAGACTCATCTTCAAGATTCACCTGGTTGGGAGTGATTTTTTTAACAACAATAATGAGATTACTGAACAAAAAGCTAGCGAAGGAATTAGCAAAACCGTCCCAATTATAAACACCAAACCAAAAGCATTTACCAAAATCAAAACTCCAAATTTCAAAAGAATCCACCATTGCCACCATCACTAAGGAGGCCCAAGAGACCAACCTGCATTTCCATCATCTTGCAGAGAATTCAGCTCAACCCAATTAAGGGATTAGACACCCAATCTTCCCATTAGGACTGATTTTATGGCCTCTGTATTCAATCCATTTGAAGGAGCGAATCTTGATTTCATCAACCATTTTATCCATCCAACACCTTTTCTTATTTGAAAATCCATTCGTTCCTATATTTCCATATGATCCAACACCTAGTGTATACAATAAGGGTTTTAACCTTCTTGACTAGTAAGAATCCCATCCCCCGTATGAGTTAGGCTAAATTTGTAATTTTAAGAAATTTAATTTCCACAAGTTCGCTGTTTAGAAACAATAATATTGCAAGCTCTCATTATATTTTCTATACCATAAAATGCAATGAAGTTGATAAACATATTTGGTTTGAGATCACTCGAACCCAGAATCAAAATGAAAACCAACAAGCCAATTTTGAGTTCAACTCAAACCGACCCGAAACTGAAAACTTAACGTACCTCTGTTAATATACCAACCGTTCATATGTTAGCTTTACACAATACATCCATCTCATGGCACTATAATGCAGTGGAACTAGCATTTCATCTTATCATTTCTTTCCCTTTACAAAAAAATTACTACACGACATACTCGGGTGGAACTGAGTGCTGGTTGGAAAAACTAACACGAACTACAAAATGTTAACTGGCTGTTTCAACCATCGGTTCATCCTCAGGCAGACCAAGGTGACGGTGCAAAGCACGACTGTGATATCAAAGTTGAAAAGAAACTGTGTTAAAGAGTCATTTCACTTTTCTTTTGGCCATATTCCATGTGACATGACAACTATACTGTATAAAAACCTGAGCTTTTTTTGAAAAATTGAAAAACTTGAATGTAAGGATCCAAGGGTATATTAGTCATTTAACATGGAATACTGACCATTACACAATCAATGGTTCAAGAAATAAGTTGGGTCAAAGGTCAATGGTGCACCAACAAC
This sequence comes from Smallanthus sonchifolius, assembly GCA_023525975.1. Lineage (NCBI taxonomy): Eukaryota > Viridiplantae > Streptophyta > Magnoliopsida > Asterales > Asteraceae > Smallanthus > Smallanthus sonchifolius. Next base: position 84,687,348 of record CM042029.1, read on the forward strand.
CATGGTTGTAAAAATCGCTAGGCGCTAGTCGGGCGGTGAGGTAGGGCCTAAGCCTAGGCGGGATTAATCGGATTGAAATTTTTATATGTAATTTTGAGTTTTTTATATATATACACACATTTTTATATGTAATTTTTATAAAAATGTTCATTTTTAAACCACACCAAAGGTTTTCGCCGGAATTTGGCCGGAAATTCCAGGTTTTCGCCGGAATGTTCGCCGGAATCTGGCCGCCTGGGACCGACTAGGACCGCCCAGCGATTAATGGAGCGACTTGGCCAAAATTAATCGTCACTGGGCCGCCTAGCGACTAATCGGCAACACTGCCAACAACTTAACTAACTAAATTGGGGTGGGGGTGGGGGTGGGAGTGGGGCAGATGAACATACCTGCAGTTTTTAGAGGGACTCCAAGTTGGACTTGAAGAAGACTTCATACTAGAAGGAAGAGCCATGAAGTTTTTCCAATCTTGAAGCATGATTTTAAGATCATGAACTTTGTTTCCAAGACCAACACAGCAATTTGCATGCATTGTGCAGACTTTTTCCATATCTTTACTAGGTTCACAAAATCCACCAAAATATGTTGTATCTAGAAACCTTAAACTCAAGTTGAGGTCTGTAAGAACGGTGTCAAATTTGATTCTATTAAGAACATCCTGATCATGCAAGTCTGGATACATTGCTTTTGAAGAGTACCAGTACTTGTAAAACTCTATTGACCGCATGTTTGACCGCACAAAACTAAACCCTCCATTAGCTATATTGGTAACGACATCGGTTGAATTTCCAGAGTAATGGTCACATGCAATCTGAAAATCTGAATCTGGATAGAAATGTGGGAAAGGATCCCTGAACCACATGACATCAGCATCCTGCAAGAAAAAGAGGAGAAAAATCCATAATCGAAAACATAAGAGTAACAAAACATTCGGGCAATAGTTGACGTGTCGAAACTAGACAGTCATATAAAGTGTATTCAAATGTTTAAAACCTCCTAAATCACGTTTATTCAAAAAGAAGATAATATTTTAAGGGATTTGATAAATAACAAAAAAGCTCCAAGTCTCTAAGGTAGCGTTTGGTATGCAGGAATGGGAGGTGGAATGGAATGGAATATTACAAGGGAATGAAAAAAATGGTGTTTGGTTGGACGATGGAATGGAATCACCCATTCCACAAAGAATGTCATTCCCTCTAAATCCCTCAAATTCATTCCATCCACCCCTTGTTTTTTTTTCATTTCATCCTCTCTTTCACCCTTCATCACCACCACACCCTCCTACCACCCACCACCACCCACCACCATCAACCACCCCCACCACCGCCTCCACCACCCACCGCCACCTTCACCTCCACCTCCCACCACCATCGCCGCCTCCACCACCCACCGCCTCCAGTCCACCACCACCACGACTGTCGCCTCCTCCACCACCCACCACCACCTCTTCCTACCACCGTCACCCCCACCCACAACCACCCACCATTTCCGCCATCACTCACCATCACCCACCACCACCACAGCCATTCACCACCGATTTTATTCCTTCGTGTTTTCTAGCCTACCAAACAACATAAAGTAATGATTTATTCCCTTTCCTCATGGTAACCAAACAAGACAATGGAATGGAATGCTCCATTTCATTCCTTTATCCATTCCACTACCTCGTTCATTCCATTCCCTCGTCAATTCCATTACCCCGTACCAAACAGACCCTAAGGGTAGTGGTTAAGAGGTAAAAACATGCATTATTTATTGTACCTAACCCATTTATCATCAACCAGACGGAGGTTATGTTTAAAGTAGAATAACCGATTCATGTCTCCACCTCTTAACCACAACCCTTAGGGTGGTTATCAAATCCTTTATTTTAATAGCAAAAAACTACAGCTTATTGGTCATTGATATCTTTTCATCCATTATATGGGTTCGTATGGATTTTGTGTATTATTTCTAAAAGAGAAAATGCTAAACAGGCTATTATGACAGCTAAATGGCAAGTGCAGTACACAGTCAACAAAACCTCCTAATGGGCATTGTTTCTTAGTTAAATGCTTCAAGTGCCATTGGCTGCAGTACTAAACTTAACCTCCTAGTACTTACGTTAGTTAAGGTTTAGTGAGTGCATTTTAAGTGTCAGTGTGTGTTTCTGATGGTGTGTGTGTGTGAGAGAGAGAGAGAGAGAGAGAGAGAGAGTAAAGAGGATCACCGTAAAAAGAAAGCTGTAACCCATCTCAAGCACAGAACGTAAAAAATCAATCCGCCGCCACATCATCTTCAAGTAATCAGGGGTCATAAAAAAGGCCTCTTGAGAGAAATCAACCCCCTCAGTAGTTAGGGCAAAGCAATGTCTATGTACCCGCTTACAACTTACAAATGCCTTCTGATCTAAAGTAATAATCACCAAATGATTCAAAAGTCTACTAGTTTGGTAACCAAGCCTAAAGCTCATTAGAAAGAGATCCAAAATTGAATTACTTGGGTCTGCCCAAGCCTGATTCAAAGTTGTTAAAATAACCGTGTTGTCATGCATAGAAGCCGCCTTTAAAACTGTTTCCAGACTAGTATCATCACTGTCCTACAATTGGTACAAAAGCATGAGAGTATGTTCTATAATGCTTCACATGTTATTGCCAATGTACAATAACAACATATAACAATAGCTTATGGTTTATTATAATAAAATTACAACCAACATTTGGACGCAAATTTCTTTTGGACAATTTGGATAGAGATATCTCAATCAAACTTAGTTATTTACAAAAGATTGGGAGACAAGTTGATTGAATTTGAATGTTGTTTTACATGCTTGGTTTTAAAAAGCATAAATCGCTCCAATGCGTTTTGATCCCAAAAGCCGACACGATACGTGCGCACATCACGTATGCAAGGCACTCATTATTAAACACTAAAATATAAAATATTCTCATCATCTCTGGTCAGATATGTTCAACCTATGGTCTAATTTGTTCAAATACTCAAACGCATCGCTCAATCCATGGTCAGATTTGTTCAATCAGATTTGAAAAAGTCGGACTCATTGGCAGTCTAATCTGTTCAAATACTGGTTAACTGCTGAATAAGACGCCACATCAGACCGCGCGTCAACTGCAGCGATGAGATATCATCATCGCTAGCGTGCATTTTAAAACCAAAATATTACAGCTTGCTTTGCAACGCCACCTTGGCCAAATTAGTATAATGAACAACTAAATTAGCTCTGCATTCTCACTACTCACCAGAGTTTTTTATAATCATCAAACTAGCTCCCATACACATGATAAAATCCAAATAGACGACTCTAAAAATTGAAATCATAACATGTAATTACCACTAATCAACTGTTATGAAAACGCCAAACAATGAATTAAAAAGGAGACTAACCGACAACGAGTTGAAGGAGAGAGCAGAAGAGAACACGTCAGTCGACGTCACTATGTAGTCAGGAAATCGGATCTGGCATGAATCAAAAGCTCTATAGAGAATGAGATACGAAAAACCTAAGACGATGAAGAACAGCGCGGCGGTACGAGCACGGTGGAGCACCGCGAGGGGTTTGAATTCATACAAGTATCGACGCAGCATTTTTCGGGGGAATACACGGATGTAATCGGAAATTGTTGCCGGAGATGATAGTCTGAGACGACTAGCTGGTGTCCGACGCGTCCGGTCCGGTGGTTCCGGTCTCATCGACAAAATCCGACCGATTTTGGGGAGTCTGAATGAACGGAAGATTGAAGAGGGAAATCGACGACGGTTACCGAGAAAAGGAATCAATCACATCATACGTATGGGACTGAGATTGATGTACAAGTCAATAAACATAGAGTACAAGCTTATTGATGAGGGTTCCGTAGGAAAATTTACCTGCTAGAAGGAACGGACTCCGTGTCTAGAAGGCTTATTTACCGTTGGCCATCCAACGGTAGCCTTAATACTTTTTATAAAATAGGTTTTGGATTCGAATCCTGGTCACAGCAAAAAAAAAGTCTGTGGTTAGGTCAGAGGTTTACCCAGTTGGGGGTTCCTTTTATGATAGCCAACCTTGGATGTTCTAGGTGTTGCCCCGGAGAAACTCAATTATCTTAGAATATCTAGGTGTTACCGTTAAAAAAAAGGCTTATTTTCTCTAAAAAAAAATTAAACATAAGGGCTAAGGTTATGCGCCCTATTTTTTACGGGCTCACCGGCTAGCCAACGTGACATCGTGGTCACGTGTAAAACACCGTACCTTACTATTGTGACTCATATGGGCGGCTCAACTAATTTGAGAGCTCCAAGCGAACTAAAACTTGGTTTCGTTTTCAAAAAGTCATGTCGTAAACTCTTATCCTGTTTGTGTCTACATCGGCGTCTTGTTTCTAATTTTTTTCATTAGAATAATCGGATTTATCATTTCGATTACGATTTAACTAAAAAAAGTAGAACAATTTATAACAATTTAGGGCAAATTCACAATCACTTAAAAGAAGAACAGTCAACAATCACATATTTGTCACAGACTTGTCACGGATTATAATAACTTAACTAATAACAACTCCAATTTATCAATAGTTTGTCAACTTAAATTATAACATATTTAATAAAGAGACTTGTCACATATTTATCACAATCACTTAGATTATAACAACTTAAGTAATCAAAATCAATAAGCAATTTATCACATGTTAGATTTAGGACAGATTATACTTTAGATAGTTAGATTGAACAATGAAATGCAGACCTTAGAAATCAATAGCTCCAAGACTCCAATAACTCCAATATCAACAGTAGGTTAGCAGCTTTCAAGTTGCATGCCTAATCCTAATATGTGACACCATAAAATCCAACAGGCCTACAGATTAGAACTTCGAGGGTCAACATATTAGATTGATTGCAACACGATATACGGTCGATTGCAACATTATAACAGAAAATGATAAGAAAGAAGATTTTATAGAAAGAAGATTTTATAGATTGAGTAATATCAACACAATAACCCAAGATTCAGCGGATTAGAACTTCCAATTTTTGATAGGTTGAGTTGAGATTGAGTAATATCAAGACTAGAGAAGAGGAAACCTGGCAATCTTGATATGTCGATTGGATTTTCGAGTTTGAGTCGTGAGAGCCTGAGAGTGATGATTGGATTATCGATGTGTCATTGTGTTCTTCATCATTGTTTACTTTCAGTCTCAATTCCCACTTGCCACTCCAACTCCGCCATTCTTCTCGACTCTCGCAAAGACCTGGTAACGCTCTAGTTACAACAATTTATACGGGAGCCCTTTTCAATTAGAGCTCCAATACTTCTCGGCAAAAAACACATATATAAAAACCATTTTTCTAAAAAATTGGGGGCGCCCTTTTCATTCGCGTAATAGTTCATAAACTTGAATTTTATTCAAATGCAAGAGAAAACTTGTTCAAATATTATAATGAGTCTTAACATTCCAAATAAGTACATAAATGACGGAAACAAAAGAAAACAACTTCTAGGATGTCAGTCTCTTTGCCGACTAACCTTTCGAGTCCAAAGTATCCCGAACTTCTTCACCTGTCTAAACATCAATCTGAAGTACATACTAAAAGTCAGCTACACTGAGTGAGTTCTTATCTATGCAATGAATGTAAACTTTAAGATAAAATTCAACTTTTTCTCGCTATCATTAATAAAACTTTCTATTAATGATTCTCCGGACTCGAAAGGAGGCATGTGTATCGTCGTGTGATAACTGTTGTTGTCGGAGAACTCTGCCAATGGTAGGTGGCTACCCCAACTACCACCAAAGTTGATGATACGCGCACGAAGCATATCCTCAAGGATTTGGATGGTCCTTTTGGACCGACTATCCGTTTGGGGATGATATGTTGTGCTGATGTTCAACCAACTACTCATTGCTTCGTGAAATCTCTTCTAAAATCTCAACGTGAATCGTGTGTCCCTCTCCGATACAATGGATACCGGTACCCCGTGACGAGCTACAACTTCGTTAATAAACACCTCCGCAAACGTTCTAAAGAAAACGTCTCGCGTATAGGCAGGAAGTGTGCGCTCCTTGTCAGTCTATCCACAATCACCCAGATGGTGTCATAGCCTTTAGCTGTGGAGAAGGATGAAGGTTCGATATTGAGTCTAAACCGACACTTTCTCTCTCTACGATTTCTCTCTTTAAAACTTGGTGTTGGAGCTTTGAGTGAAAGTGGGGGCTGAAATGACGAGAAGTATAAGGAAATCTCTTCAAAAGACAAGGAAATCAATTTTTTGGTTTTCAATATCTAAATATTTTAATTATGAAGAACCAGAATGTAGGGGATTAGTCACTTAAAGGAATCATGTTCTAGAAAAAGAAAGGTTGAAGGATTTAAGGATGGAAATACAGATTTATAAAAAGAGAAAATTGACTTTTGGAAGTTAGTAATGTATCAGGACTTATAAGTAAAGAAACAAGAACTCCACTGAGTTGAGGAATATAGAGATAGAATTTGAAAGGCATATGCATGAAAGAGAGAAAACATTCGCAGACAAGATAGAAAGTGAGATGGCAAGTATGAAATACTTGAAGTTTGTTGCAAGTAAAGAAATTAAAAAAAAATGAAAATAGAAAGAAGTTGGTTAGACAAGGAAAAACAAAAAGTTCATGCAAATCCTAAGCATCAAGAAAATGAACAGTTTGGCGTATGTGTTCAAGAACAAAAGAGATGCGAGGGATATGTCGATACTTCATCAAAGGATGTATTATCATTGGAAAATAAGATTGTTAAATACATTGAACTACCTTAAAAGAAAAGGAAGCTAGAAGAAGTTCATGATCTACCTCCTACATGCAAACCAATCAAAATTCAAAACGATGGTGTACATGTTAAAGATAATGATATTCAAGAAAGGTGTGAGGACATGATCGAATATGTTCATAATCAAGACAAAGTCCGAGCAAGATGAAGATCTGGATCAAGACATCAAGCAAGAGACATGTAGAGAACCAAAGTTTAAAGTTATAGATCTTTTACAACATGGATGTGATAAAGTTGAACGAAGATGTTAAAATGTTAAAGGCAGAATTAAGAAATTAGGGGAGGAATATTGATTCATAATTAATTAATCAATGTGTGTCAAAAGTTATCTAGTCATTTGTGTAATTAGTTTAAAGTTATGTTTAGAGTTATTTATGTAATTTGTATAAGTCAAGGGGTTATGTATGTATAATTCAAATATAGAAACCGTACGAGGGGCTAAAAGATGAGTCGTTCCTGATAGGATGCGGCGATTCAAATCTATACTATATAATAAATAAAGGTATTTAGTGTCACATGTCGCCTCCACATTCATTCTTATCATTTTTTTCTCTCATCTCTCTCTCTTATTTAATGCACTTCTATATTTTAATAATAATATATATTTAAATAAAATACTAATAAAACACATTTATTTTAAATTACCCATTATTATAAGAAAATTTGAAATTTAATTATGTAACTTTTATTTCAATCAAATAGCAAATAAAAGTCAAATTATATTAAATAGTAATTAACGTATTTTCGAAACCCAATTATATGTCAATTTTTATATAATTTGAGTTTGTTTCTATCCTTAGTATATGTAATATATTTTTACACCTGTAAAATATATACATAAATATTTAAAATTTTTATATATTGATATTTTTTTAATTTTCACCCGTGTGTAAACACGGGATCTAAACTAGTAAGAGTAATAAAACCCAATGTTAAAATCTATAAATTGGTTACGATGGTTGTGAACAAAAGTCATAGTTTGTGTTAGTTGTTATCACTGTGTTCATAAGGATCTTTAGGGTACATCTTTCCTTCTACATCATGATCTTGTTTCTTTCTATTTACTATCTTTATTTCTACTCTCATTTTCCGTAATATAGTTCTAACAACATCATCAACCTTTTCTCTGGAGGTTTTTCTCTCCCAATGAATAGCTTCCAAGTGCTCTTCTTTGTTGTTGTAATTGAGACTAGTCTCGCAATAAAGTAGTATTCTATATAAAAAGTGCTATATCCACTTCCTGTTTTTTGAAAAAAGCAACCCCGTAAAAAGTGTAACAGGAGTCCATTTAGCTTGGGTGATTGGTTGATTTCATAACCCCGTAGTGTTTGTTGCATTCCTTTTTAACCATTTGTGGCGTTGTATCATTTCTATCTAGTTTCTTTAATAAATTATTTGATCGTTAAAAAAAATGAAAACTTTACACAATAGAAACAAGCTATTTTAAGTTTTTTTTTCTTTTAAAGTTACTCAAATTTCATTAGGTGTTCCAATCTTGTATAAATTTATATAAATGTTAAAATTGTTTAAAATTAAGCGAGAAATATGTAATATCCTAGATTAGTATTTCGTGATTATTTTTTTCAATCTAAGTTGAAATATGAGTTAATTGTGAAGAAAAAAGTTCACTAAATAATAACCAACAGGGCCGGCCAGGGCCCGTTTTTTTCGGTGGCCTAAAATTTTTATGGGGCCTGTATATATGTATATATATATATATATATATATATATATATAGGGGAGAGATCAAGAGAAAACCACAAAGTCAGACGAAAACCGAGAAAACCGCATCATTTCAGACAATTTTTTTATTTATGTATACGTATCCAAAAATATTTTTTTTGATTTACGTATACGTAACCACAATTGTTTTGTTTTCTGTTTATATATACGTAACACTATCTGTAAAAATGTTTAATATTACATTGATACTCTTATAAATAAATAAAAATAAAATAAAACAAAAAATAAATATTATTATATGATTGGGTAAAATTGGTTTTTTCAGTGGTTTTCTTGGTTTTCGCCTAACTTGTGGTTTTCTCTGGAACCCTCCCCTATATATATATATATATATATATATATATGTTTTTTATAAAATTTTAAATACCGGTTTTATATATTGGGTCCTTTTTATAATACTTAAAAATATACCGGGCCCTTTTTATATTGGTTGGGCCCTTTTAAACTTAATGGTTGGGCCTCTTTAAACTTAAAACCCAATATCAAACAATAGGTTAAAAAAAACGACGAATTGCTGCTAGGGGAGCTTCGCGAATCATCGATTAGCTATTAGAGTATGTTATATAACATACTATATTTTTTATATCTTTATTGGTATAACGTTAATCGTCATTTAAAAAAAATTAGAGGGGCTTATTTTTCCGGCTCGACCGAGGCACTTATATTCTCAGGACCGGCCCTAATAACCAAATATAATAATTGTTCAATTTAAGTTAATTGACAACAATAATCACTAAATAGTAAACAACGATTCATATATATTTCATTTCTCTTAACTTTTAAAAAAAGTTAATATTTATAAAAAAATTATACAAGATTGGAACAAATAATGAAAGTTGATCGACTTTAGACATTATACATAAAAACTTTCAGTTACTTTTAGTGAAACACTTGGAAAACGTAGTTAATTACTATATAAAGTTACACCTTAAAAATGCATTCTTGGTATCATGACATCTGCCCTTAGGTTCCCTACTTATACATCAAAAGATCTTATTCTCTAATTAGATTTCTGTTAGTCAAAATATAATTTACTAGTATACACTACAACAGTATAACACTATAGCGATGATTTTTTTTACCATATAGCGACGACTTATCGTTATAGCTTATCTCGACGACAAGTCGTCGGTGTAGGAGTCGTCGGGATTGCTTCGTACTAATAGCCCAAGATTATCATCGGTATAGGTGTTGTCGGTATAGGTCAGCCTATACCGATGACATGTCGTCGGTATAAGGTCTAATTAAATAAATCAGAAAGAAAATCTATACTAACGACATGTCGACGGTATAGAATCTAGACCTGTACGGACGACATTTCGTCCGGATAGACTCAACCTATCTCGACGACATGTTGTCGGTATAGGGTTTTTTGATTTTTTTTAAAATTATTTTTAAAAAAAACCTATGGTCGTCGGTATAGGTCTTTTTTGTTTTTTTTTTATATTTTTTAATTTTTTATATTTTTCCAGAAATATTAAATTTCTATAAACAAAAACCTGCAAATCATTAAATATAAACCATTCAAATCCGATAAAAACTAATATCCGAAACATAAACCAAACATCAAAATTGTTCGACACACAAACTTGTCCGACAAATCAAACATTCAAAACATAAACTTATTCGACACACAAATATGCAAATTGCTCAAGACAAACACCAACAACAAAGGCAAAGGCGCAACAAATCCAAGCTAATTATCACCGCTGCTAGTTCGACGATACCACATTTGACGCATTTCATCCATTTGTCGTTGCATTTCAAGCATTTGTTGATTATGCACACGCTATTCTTCCTCTCGTTGTTGATTTTGCAAGCGTCTTTCTTCCTCTCGTTGGGCTTAGAGTAGCCACACGCTCATCCACTTCTTGCCAATGTGGTTGTGGAGGGGGGTACTGAACACATCCGGTGTGGGATTACTCACCACACGACCAACACCCCGGATATGGCCACGCCGATGACCCAATGCACGCTCCATGCATGCAAACTCATCGACAGCAGACGAGTCACCACCAGACTCAGCAGAGTATCTTGTATACTCCTCTTGGATTCGGTCCTACATTAAACAATGTAATAAACAATCACTTGACTATTTTACTAAAATTCGACAGCATAGCTGCTGTAAAATGGATAACCAACCTGTTAAACTATAAGTCATAAACGACCCAAATTCATAAATTCCAATCAACCAACACTAATAACAACAAATACTAATAATACTAACAAACATATTCAACAATTGGCCTCGAGTTGGATGTTCTATGTCTATTAAAGTGTGTTTGGGTCATTTTGACCCGTTTAAAGTTACAGTTAGATGTTCTAAGCCTATTAAAGTGTGTTTAGGTCATTTTGACCCGTTTAAGTTAAAGTTGGATGTTTTAAGTCTATTAAAGTGTGTTTGGGTCATTTTGACCCGTTTAAAGTCAAACTTGGATGTTCTAACAACAAAATCATTTTACTTACATAATATGTTGATGCTAACTCATTGGCACAACCCGTCCCTTCTTTATGATGGGTCGATCTGAACACGTTAATAGGGCCGCTCCCCTGAGAAAAACAAAAATAATATCACTAATAATTAATAAACATGTTTGTATAATACTAACAACTATATTTCATACCTCCATGTGTCGACGTTGGGTGTATAATTTGCTGCCATGGAAACTTGGGTAGCGTTGTTATGCTCAGTTTTGTTTGTTCTTCTCAGCGATTTTTATAGTTCGCATCTAAAAACAACTCATTAATCAAAATATCCCATGTTCCTTGATCAACATCTTGTGGTGGATTATTCCTCGCCGCCTTCACATCATCGTATCCCCCATTCTCGTCGAAATGAACTTTCAACTCTCTCTTGTGGTCTTTATAAGCCATCTGACACTCGGCGGTGATTCCGAGTTCAACGCCTCGCCACTTGTCAGTGTTTCTCCAGGCGTCCAGATCAAAATAATCCTACAAATGGAAAGTAATTAGAAAAAATCTAATAGTTATGAAATTGTAAGTAATTGTAAAACATCTATACTTAGTATTAAAGTGGGATATACGACCCGTTTCTTCTCATTTGGAACCTTGGCCCAATTAGGATAATATGACGGAACAACCTTTTCAACCTCCAGGGAGATAGCACGGGTAAAATCAGAAGCGTTCGGACCCACGAACTTTTACCCACCGCCATGAAGTTCAACATCAATGGGAAGGGGTCTCCTCCCATTTTGCTCAAATTTCTTATATAATTTGAGATTTTTGGCTTTAGAACGCCTTTTTTGTGAGGCACTACCTACATTGACACATGAAATTCAAAAGTTAGGCAATTATAGACCGAAATTCAAAATTTCTTACTCAGTTTCTTCTTAGCTTCATAGTGTGACGCTGGAACGTGATTTTCCTTCGGCAATACAATTTGTAGAAGCTCTAACAGTTGGTCAAACGAATTATTCTTCCATTTGTTGATAACTTTGATATGCATCAATTTGGCTATGAAGTTTAGGGAAGACATTTGACTACATCCGGGGTATAACTCCTTATTTAGTTCCTCAAACAACGCATCAAACTCTGGGTCTAAACCAGTTCCATCTTCATCTATATTATCCTCGTTTGTATTTTGCTTTGCCATCACATCATCTATGGCATTAAATATCTCATTATTTGTTGTTGTAGTTATTGGAGGAGTTGGTGTTGTTCTTGGACCAAAAAGTGATGCTATCTCCGCCGCACGAGGAAGATGTTCACCGTGATAAATCCAATTCTGATATGATTGTAGAAACCCATGGTCATGTATGTGGCCATATATCGTGTTCAAATCCCGTCGACACGCATTACAACGACGTCTACACGGGCAAAACACTCTACCTCGACCGTCGACATGGTTCTTGGCAGTCTTTATAAAGTTGCGAAGACCGATTAAGAAAGCAGGAGAATTCTGATTTCTCAGTGTAACCCAGCTTTTATCAATTGTCATATCTAGTGTCATATCTATTGTGTTATAAGCATACACATATATGTGCATGTAATAAATTATATAAATGAATGTATATGATTTGATCGGTACTCTAAGGCGGTGGATCGTAACCCACTTTTTGAATATTCTATCTCATATGTATACATTTTAACGAGCTGACTATTTAAGAAAAACTCAACAACATTTCCCCTTAACTCCCCAAGTATGCAGATAAACTGTAAACTCGAAGGAGTAAGGAGAAATAGCTACCAATTTTTACTTAAATGTCAACCCGTTAAAATGTATACATATCCTAAATGAGATAAAATATATTCAAAAAGCAGTCCCAAAGGGGACAATCCAAAATTTATCTCTATCAGATACATTTCGGACGGGTATATATAAAAGGTTATCCTAAATAAACATACTAGTGTACACAATATGAGACATGACATACATAAACAAAGATGTACATAAATGACATTAGGGTGTAAGCCTTTTTCTTATTTATTTTATAAAATTATAACATATATATATATTTTTTAATATATAAGTAATAATATATTAACTACACAAAGGTAAAAAAGTAAGGATACATACCTTAAATAAGTTCAATGAAAGACAAATATAATGTTATTCCCACCTCTTCAATCGCAACGAGAACTTGTAACAAAATTAAATAAAGTTACATATACATACATACACACTTATATATATACATACACAATTATATAGATATAAATCATACAAATACATACATACACAAAGAAACATAAACAAACATGCTTACAAATAAATATATAAACCTATGAATAAATACACAATTATATACATACAAATACATAAACATACATAAAAAATAGAAATATACCTACAAACATACATACATCCGTTGAACATAAACAAACATACATACCAAAATACATATATAAACATATGAATAAATACCCTCTTATATACATACAAATCATACGAATACATAAACATACAAACATACATACACATATATACATACATACATACATACATAAATAAAAGCCCAATTACATAATTACAAACATATACATACAAACATACATACACATATATACATTCATATTAACTAATCATCATAAACACAAATTACACACATACATACAAACTAATCATCCAAACTAATTATCATAAACACAAATTACACACATACATACACATACATACATACAAACTAATCATCATAAATACAAATTACACACATACATACACATACATACAAACACTAATTTACACAAAGTAAATTATATAAAATAATCACACATCTAAACCAAATTACATAAACTAGTTATAAATTAATAATTCCATCATACATACAAATATACATACTCATACATACATACACATACATAACACACACATATAAAATCATAAAAATCTTAGATCCAAATTTCATCACAAATTAGTAAATAAAACGAGTATTTACCTTCACAAAGCTAGAAATTCAAGAAATGGTGAAATTCCTCAAAAACCTAACCAAAATAAACAAACAAAACTTCAAAATCTTGAACAAGTAGTTAAAATATGAAACTCGGATGTTACCTCACCTTAAATCCCGAGAGTTTGTGTGAAAGTTGCTCCCAAAAAGCCCTAAAACCGTGAAATCGTAAGAGAGAACAATTTGGGGGAGTTTTGGAGGGTTTTGGGTGGAAATGAAGGTCTGCCGTCTGTTTTCCCTATTTGTTCGCGCTGCACCCTATACCGACGATATGTCGTCGGCATAGGCCCACATGTCATCGGTACAGGTAGACTACGCCGACGACATGTCATCGGTATAGAGTTTGTAGGATGTTGACTAGTAAATAAAGGTAAAAACCCTGTCCCGATGACATGTCGTCGGCATAGGATTTTCCAGAATTTTTTTAATTCAAAAAAAAAAATCTACCTACGGTTTTTTATTAAATAAAAAAACACAAAAAGAAAATCAAAATTAACCTATACCGACGATAGGTCGTCGGTACAGGTTCCCCCAATAATTCATTGGACGCCAGCTTTCCCTTCAATCTGCCTCAACCCTGTACCAACGACATGTCGTCGGTATAGGGTGTCCCATTCAAAATTTTGGTTTTGACCTATACAGACGACATGTCGTCGGTATTGGGTAACCTATCCCGACGACAGGTGTCGTCGGGACAGGGTAATTTCCTTGAAGTGATATGATATTGGACAAAGAAATATTATTTCCATTTGCAATTTTCTATGAGGAAATGGAAGGTTTATCATTTCAAATTTGACGAATATGATATTGAATTTCAGAGAGGTGGAAGATGATGATGAGGAATACGAAGTGGGATAAAATTCAAGAACACGACGGAAGTGGGCTAGCGAGTAGCAAATGACGTAAAAATGGGCAATAAGTTACATATTCAAGGGTCTTGAACTATTAGATCATGTGTCATAATGATCCTAAGGTGGTAAGTAACTAAAAATACGAGTGATACAACAACGCTTAATACTGATATTTTTCGTTACAATATAGTTGGAATACACAACTTCACTAACTAAAGGTTCATACTACATTAATCAAACGAAAGGAGGTTGCTATACGTTAAATTATTGCAAGAAATCAAACCAGTTATTGACTTGAAATCTATCCAAAATTATACAATCATATGACTCCTATCTATAGAAACATCCTCTATATGTTGGTGTCCAGTAGTAGTCTGTTCCATTGTTTTCATGGTACACTTGAGGAGTACATGACACAGGAACCAAACACAGACCTCCACTCTTGAGATCAAGCTTCATATCTCCTCTATCTTTTGTTTCAAATCGCACCCATGAGTCCTGATCGAAATCCAAATTAACAAATGTTTCCTCAGCTTCTGAATTTAATTGTAATTGCAATCATGAGGCTCACCTTAATGATATTGGTCTTCAAGTATGGATTGCTCAATAACTGCAAAGAATATAATATGTATTAGATCACATGTTTTTTCTTCATACAAGAAATATGGTGAGTTTGATATATAGCTGTAGATTGACTTCTACTTTCATTATTGAGTAGTGAAGTAATATGTCAAAACGCATCTGTAAGTGATAATTTTACCTGTACTTGCTCTTGTAGACACTTGATGTAACCAATTGCTTCGAATAATACAGAAGCTGTATCTGTCTGAAAAGTTACCCAAATTTATATTTCCAATTGCATTAAAAGAGAAGGGGCCTGGACACACACGCCACTAACAATCTATTCCCATACTGTTTCTAAATGGCCGTTTGAGGTTCCACTGAATGGCCGTTTGAAAGTTAGGGC
Source organism: Smallanthus sonchifolius (assembly GCA_023525975.1). Classification (NCBI taxonomy): domain Eukaryota; kingdom Viridiplantae; phylum Streptophyta; class Magnoliopsida; order Asterales; family Asteraceae; genus Smallanthus; species Smallanthus sonchifolius. The sequence continues at coordinate 84,703,091 of CM042029.1, forward strand.
GTGCATCATAGCCCCCTACTTTTAAACGACTGTTTGAGGTTGCACTGGATGGCCGTTTGAAAGGTAGGGCGTGCATCATAGCCTCCTACTTTTAAACGGCCGTTTGAGGAATCGTCGAATTGTTGTTTGAAGGTTAGGGCTTGTGTCATAACCTTTAAACGGCTGTTTGAGGTGTTTGTCAAATGACAGTTTGAGTTTGGGGGTGGGCCGGGTGGCGTAGGATTAGCAGGGCCATAAAAGAAAAATACTAGACAATCAAGTTTCATGTATTACCTTGCCGAATGGTGACACGATTTGCTGAAGAGCTGTTATTTTATCCCCAAGCTTTGCCTTAGGAATCTGAACCTTTAAGAAAATATATATTAAGAATTAATATTAGAGAAAAACATTAATAAAGGAATTAGATTTAAATCTATGTAAGCAAGCTGATGGATATATACCTTAGTTGATGAAACTGTAGAAGTTTCAAGCTTAGTCTTCTTTAAAAGTGACCCAGATTGGTCTTCTGATTTCCTTTTCTTCCCTTCATTAATAACTCCATTTCCCCTCCCACTTATTTTAGTAAGTGTGCTGCCTCTTGGTCTTACTGGCTGCATTTGTAATGAAACATGCATGTAAAAGTTTTAAAACCTAATTTAATTATCAATATCATACACATTAATGTATGCATACATACATGCATGTGTGTGTGACTAATACTATTTGTTGTTTTTAAATGTTAAGGTGGATTATATGTGGCATTAAAGAAGTTGCAACAAGTTAGTGGAAGGCAGCCTTGCGCCTTGTAAGAACACCACTATTCACTTGTTAGGGGTTATCATTAGGGTTTCTTTTATATAATAATTGCATCAACTTTAATTTCAGTAACATTATGGTAAAGGTGTCATAATCTTATGACTTTCAAGAACTTGTCAAAGCATTACTATTGTTATATATAAACACACAAAATATAACATGCAAATATTATCACATATATACATATATGTGTGTAATTTATCTTAATCGTGTGACATGGTTCTCCATATATTTCATATACTTTTGCTGATCTATGATTTGTAACTTGGGCTTGTAAGACTGAGTGTAGTGGGCTAACGTTCACGTACATATCAACCAATTTTGGCGTTAAACATCGCGACGTGGGGTAACTCTCGGAAGGGTTTAGCACCTTCTCCGCCAAACCATTCGCATAAAGCTACATCACCCACCTTTATTTATTTAATTTGGTTTAGTTAAACCACTACATACTTTTGAAAGTTTAGTTAGTTAAAGTTTCATTGGCTGTGTGAGAGTAACTTTTTTATTTTTTATTTAAACCACTACACTTAGTATAAGGCAGTTGTATTTCACTTGCTGACCAGTGACTTTGGTATGCTCTTTAAATATATATTTTTTTTGCTTTTCTAGAGGACTTAAAAAATGGTTTTAGTTTCTAGGTAAAATTTGAATTAAAAATAGTTTCTAGGTGGTGATCTACTCCTTGAGATAGCAAATTCAAGGAATTCCTAATGTTAAACATAATGCTTAAAGAAACGGTCCTCTAAGAACTCTTGTATCCGCTAACTTAATCTGCTATCTCCTTAGACAGATTACATACAAACCATTTTGAACCATTTTGAACTCAAATTTCACCTGGAAATCAAAACTATTTTCTTAGTGCACTATAAAAGCAAAAAAGAACCGCTCTTTAAATACAATCTTTCATGGTATTGGGGCGAGAGAGAGAGAGAGAGAGAGGAGTTTACCTGATAAGAGTTAAGGAGCTGATCAGGCTTCCTTCGGTCTGGAAGATTCATGGTATTCAACATACATTTGTTAGACATATTACTCTCTGATGATGGTTTGTTTAAGCAGCTACCAAAAGCAACTAAATCAACAAAACCTCTTCCATCCGACATACCATTGTAATAATACTTATTATTATTATTATTATTATTATTATTATTATTATTATTATTATTATTATTATTATTATTATTATTATCTCCAAAACCCATTTGGTGAGTCCCCACTTCATAATCAAGTGCATGACTACTTAATCTCCTTCGAAATAATCCCTCACACTGAACATCATCCGGTTGTTCATTCTTTATTGTTGTAAATTGACCGATGTATTGATCGAGTTGTGGACTTATTTCATCTTCGGGTGTCGCAATGGACCAACTGTTTATTATAGATGGAATCTTGCTTTGGTACCTGCCATCTTTAAACCCGTTAAAATTCTTTTGAAACTGATTTATATTTGCTGGGCTTGAAAACTCCAATCCACTCTCTATTTTCTTCAAATAATTGCATGCTGGTTCGAACATACGAGTCGGAATGTTTTGCAGTTCTCCGGTAGTTCCCACATCTCTACATATGTATTAGATTCTTCATTATTAGCACAAGCTTGGATAATTTGAAATTTTTCGGTGAAATGGGGGATTTAGGGAAAAAAAAATGGTTTCCAGGTGAAAAATAAAATCCAAATGGTTTCTAGGCAATCCGCTCTTAAAGGCAGCACATCAAATATTTTTGGCTTGAATCCGCTCAAGTGGATTAGGGAGTCGGCTTCTTGTACTAGCAGATTATGAAGCTCTTCTATTAGTTTTTTTTAAATATTCATACGTGTTGAGCTAGCATGCTTGCCACGTGAGCGGATTCTACTCAGAAATATTTGAATTTGATGCCTCAAGAGCAGATTGTCTTGAAACCATTTGGATTTCATTTTTAACCTAGAAACAATTTGCTTTCTCCTAAATCCCTCATTTCAGCAAAAAGTTCAATAATTTATGTAAAAATACATTAATCAGCATAATATATACATACTGTTTAAGGTTTTAATTAAGTTAATTTATAAGCTAAAAAACATAAAATATATTAGGTTTTGTTAAAGTAAAGTGGAAGAAGAATGGAAAGAACAAAAGGAATCCACTAAAAACCCTTTCCGAGAAGGATCCCCCTTTAATTTCCTTACTCTTTCAATCAAGCCTTCATAATTACCAGATAGCAATAATATTATAAATTAGAAGTAAATCAACGACTACCATGAAATTATACTTTTTCAATTTTAAAGAGAAATTAAGAATGCTCATAAAATCATATATGATTTGATCTTATTGTGTAATCGTTTGTTCTGTCTCCGACTTTAGCTCCTTGCTGATGCCGGGGCATATTTTTTGGAATGAAATTTGCCGTTAAAAAAAAGAAGGTTTATTAACCCTATAGTTATATGTAAGTTAGAATATCAAGTATTAAATCATTTGATGTCATAACTTACAAAAGCACTTGGTTCCAGAGGTGATGATTATCAGAAACCGCCTCTCCATAGGGATCGTTGGCGGAAGTTTTCTCTACGAGTTGTCGAGAGGACTCCATGCTAAGCCCAGAGTTGTTTGAAGCATTGGTAGTAAAAGAAGTAGTGATAGAAACATCTTCACCATTAGAACAATTAGAACTACGTTTGTGCGAGTTATTGCATGGAGGATTACTTGCATAACTAGCATCACCAGTCCATGAACAGATAGAACTTGCATGAACATCTTGCCACCATTTGGCTGCAGAAGAAGATGTTGCAATAGAGTTTTTATTGCATTGCTCAGCCATTATACAGTTATCCATTAAGCTCTGAAACTTAATTTGATTGGGGATGGGGATGGGGGTGGGGTATTTAGAATATAAAGGGTGCAGGTCTATTGTGAATTAAAGCACATCTATGTGTAGTGCACAGTGCATACACTAAAATATGCAACCAGTTTTTTCCACTCAGAAGGTGGAGAATTATTATATACCAATGGCTGGGCCAGCATGAGTATATAGTGTAGGGAAGTGGGAAGTCTAAATTCTTGTTTTTAATACTTAGTTCACCATTCAGATGAGGAAATTGGAGAATATTGTACTAAGAATTTTCTATCCTATCAATTGTGTCTGTCTTGAAGTTGGGATGCATGCAGCAGACAGGAAGTGATTGTGAGGTTAGTCACCAATGTTTCGCAAGTCAAACGTAAAGGGTCATTTGTGTATTAATCTAATAGTTTGTTTAGAGTCAAATATGTCAATGTCATTAGTTCAAAGGGTTGTAACTTGTAAGTGTCAAGTTTGTTTAGCTGATCTTAAAGAAGAAGTTTATGTTTCATAACGAGAAGGTTTTGTGAAATCTGGAAATGAAGATAAGGTCTACAAACATTCTAAGACTTTATATGGACTAAGACAAGCACCAGGTGCACGGAATGTGAAATTAGATCACACATTAAAGTCACTTGAATTCAAGAAATGCACATTGGAGCAGGCATGTTTATGACTTGATAGTAACAGGGACTCCAAAGAAAGAAATTGAAAACTTCAAATCTTAAATGGAAGAGAAGTTTGAGATGAGTGACTCGGGGTTATTGGCATACTATCTAGGAATAGAGGTCACCCAAGCAAGGGGTGAGATATCAACTAAACAAATTGGCTATACAAATAAGATTCTCAAAGATTTAAACATGTTAGATAGTAATGAGACAAAAATTCTAATGGACCCTGGAGTAAAGTTAGTTAAACTTGAAGGAGGAGATCCATTTGATGCAACTAAATATAGAAGTGTGATTGGTTGTTTAAGATACCTACTACATACAAGGGCATGTTTAACTTATTCAGTGGGATTACTTAGTGATGATGGGGGTAGCCCAATACGCAAAGGCAACGACCCAATAGGAACTGGGTTGTCAAGCATACGGTCCACGAAGCAGTACAGCAAGCAAACGAAAAGAGCCCAGTCCCCGTCTAAGAACATATCCTCGGGAGAAGACCAACAACGTAATAAAGAGCATAGTCCAAAGAAGGGACAAATAAGGAAAGGGCAGAAAGCCCAGACAGGGAATAGTGTTCGCCCCTTTTGCCTCGACAGGGAAAAGGGGAGAGTCAACGTTTAAAACAAAAGACTAGCAATTAATGACTTTCCTCTCTTTGGGAGAATCTCGGAGACAGAAGGCAGGGGCCATAGGACTAGGCACCTGCCAAGCATACAAAGAGAGTCACGAGCTCATCAAAGATGGGATATAAATACAAGATCAAGCTCCAAGGTAGATCATCTCATCCTCTTAGCTCATGCCCTTTACTATACTATCCACTCAAGAACCATTATTGATTCTCACGCCGGAGGTGGATCGCATGAGATCATCTCCTGCGGTGAGCCTAACGATCTTTGTTTATCTTAGCAGCTCAGCCAGGAGTATCACCATCGCCGTTGTAGCAACAAGTGGCGCCCACCGTGGGGCTCGACTTCATTTCAGAAAATAACAAAGTTGTGTTCCATACAATAAGAAAACCTTTTCTGAAAGCTTCTCCTATCTTTGTTGCGCTCAACTTGCATGGCGGAAGGATCCACTCCCCCAGGTAACCTGAATAGGACTCCCGATGGCCCAGTCGAGATCTCGGATATGATTGAGCTAACTCCTGAAGGGGTAAGGGAAAACTTCCCACGCCTTCAAGAACTCATGAACGAGTATGCTCAAGAAGCACGACTGCAGGGAGTCCGAACCCGCCTAGATTACGAAGAGAAATCAAGTGTCACTTTGACTCCACCCCCTACCCAGGGGAGAATGTTATTGCCACTACGGGGGCGGGGGAAATACCCATAAGCCTCCCGACGATGTCACTCATGAATATGGCGACTAACCCGGTTCAAGGTTCAGAAAGCATGTACAACCCTTTCTTACACGCCCTACCATGGGTTGATTCGAGACAACTCACAGGGGGAACGCCCCTCCCTGGAGGAATGGGTTTTCAGCAACACCCTTGGCAATACATAAACCCAGCACTCGGGCCCTATGCCCTAGGTTTCACCCTCTTCCAATCCTTGGGAGGGGTAGAGGGTCAAAACACCCACGTCTTTCAAACCCCAGGGTATTATCCGTACTACACTACTGCCCCCATGATGACACAATCTACAATCACCTACACCCAGAAGCTCCTCAGGTATGGGCCGGAGATGATCTCTCTAGACCTTACATCCCAAGCGCCCATACTAAGTTCACCCAGCGCATCGTGAATTTCAAATTCCCCCCGAAGACCAAGATTTCGTCCAACGTAAAAACATATGACGGTCTTGGGGACCCAGACGACCACCTGGAACTCTTTTCAGGGGCGGCAAAGGTGGAACAATGGTCTATGCCTGTCTGGTGCCACATCTTCATACAAACCCTGTCGGGACCCGCTCGCTTATGGTTCAATAGTTTACCTAATGAAAGTATAGACAATTTTGAAGACTTAAGCAGGAATTTCTTAACCAACTTCATGCAACAAAAAAGATACACGAAAGACCCGGTGGTTCTCCACAACATAAAGCAGCGGGACGACGAAGACTTAAGATCTTTCATGGAAAGATACAAGCTGGAGGGTTTGAGTATAGGCGGGGCCATAGAGAATATGAGAATTTCAGGTTTCATACATGGGGTAAGAGCAAGACAGCTGATAGAAGAACTCAACCAAAACATCCCGAAGACTATGGAGGAAACGTTGGAAAAGGCAGAAGCTTTCTTGAGAGGAAAGGAAGCAACACAAGCATTAGAAGGCAGCTGAAAAACAAAGAGCCCTGCATGGAAGAATCCTCCACCAACAAGCAGAAACCAGCATCGTTTCCAACCTTTCGTGGAAAGACGATAGGCGAGCCATTTCCAGGAACTGCGAAGGCCGTATGAAAGAACTGAGTACACTTATAGTCGTACCAGAGCCCAGGAGGAAGATAGGGGAAAAAACTCACAGTTCACAACACTAACCAAGACCCCAAAGGAGATCCTCGCTACGGAGGAAGCAAAGTTCAACTTTTGTCCACCAAAGACAATTAACAGGCCACCAGACGTGAAAACAGCCAATCGGTACTGCGAGTTCCACGGTGATGTAGGTCACCACACGAACGATTGTTTTCAGTTGAAGAAGCGAATAGAGGCGGCCGTACAGTCGGGAGAACTAGCTCACCTAATAAAAGATATCAAGAACAAGAAGCCAGATGATAGGCAGGAAAAAGAAAAAGGAAAGAAGAAAGAAATTCTAATGGTAACCAGGAAAGGACGAGCCAGATCACAGAGCAATGGTCGGGGCCTCTCTAATGAAGAAATCACCTTCCCTCTAATAGCCCCAGGCAAATCAGCATGGTCGCCTATGATAATACAAGCCAACATTGGGGAGCAAGAGGTGAGACGTGTATACCTTGACGGAGGGAGTGCGTTGGAAATCATGTACGAGCATTGTTTCCTCCAGCTGGAGGAAGAAACACGGTAGAAGCTCACAACTTCTACTACCCCTTTGGTGGGATTCTCGGGGGAAAAAGTCTGCACAGTCGGGGAGATAAAGCTAAAAGTCTCCCTGGGTAAAGGAAGGTTTAGACGAAAAGAAGAACTGATGTTCGTGGTAGTTAGGTCACCATCACGATACAACGTTATTATCGGAAGACCAGGAATAAGCGCGTTCGAAGTAGTGGTCTCTACAGCCCATGCGGTAATGAAATTTCCCACTAAGAAAGGAACGTGCACCATCTATCCCTCCCCAAAAGCCCTGATGATAGGAATAACAGAGGAGGAAATCGTCGATGGGAAAGTAAGCATCAATACGGATTATCCAGAACAAAATATCAATATCGGGCCTGGCCTATCCAAGCAGGGGAAAAGAAAGTTGATAGACATCTTGCGAAGAAGAAAAGACGTATTTGCATGGTCGCCGGCAGACATGACAGGTGTCCCAGGGATACTGTAGAGCACGCCCTGTAAATCGTCCATCTCAGACGCCGGTTATGCAGAAGAAACGAAGCTTGGCTCCAGATCGAAGCAGGGCAGTCGTAGAAGAAGTAAACAAATTGGTGTCGGCATGCATCCTTCGTGAAGTCAAATACCCTACATGGGTTGCAAACCAAGTAATGGTAAAGAAGTCAGATGGAAGTTGGAGGATGTGTATTGACTTCAAAGACCTCAACAAAGCGTGTACCAAAGACTGTTATCCTCTCCCAGAGATTGACCTGAAAGTAGACGCTTTAGCGGGTTTTTGTAATATCCAGGGTTTTTCGATGTATCAAATTTCTATTATCAGTTTCAATCCATTGTAACCTATCTATTTTCAAAGTCAATGAATGTATCATCTCAAAAATCTTTGCACCTATTATTTGATTCTCATCCTTAGAGTAATAAATATAAGATAAATAGGGTTATCATTTAGTTCACACACATATATATATATATATATATATATGTATCAAGAGAAAACCATAAAGTTAGGCGAAAACCAAGAAAACCACTAAAACAATGTTTAATACTATGGGTTACGTATACGTAACCACAATTGTTTTTGAATTTTTTTGTTTTCTGTTTACGTATACGTAACACTATGGGTTACATATGCGTAAGCTAATATTTAAATGATTTTTTGGTAAAAACTTGTAATATCACATTTATACTCTTATAAAAAAAATAAAAATAAAATAAAATAAAAAACAAATATAACTATATTATTGATCAAAATTGGTTTTTTTAGTGGTTTTCTCGGTTTTCGTCTAACTATTGGTTTTCTCTGGAACCCACCCCTATGTATATATCCTTAGGATAAGACCTTAAAACTTTATAAGTTATAATTATTATTGTGTAAATAAAATAAATAATAAACGTATCAACTTTAAATACTTAAATTAATAAACTTATAAACCTAGAAGGTATAAAACTTATTTGATTTTACAAATAAAGCATATTATTCATTTTATAAAGTCCAGGGCTAGACTGACATTCTTGAAACTTAATTTAAACAAAAATTACAAGTTTAAACATGAAATGATAAAACTTTCAAACTTCGGGGACCTGTAGTGTAAATCGCCCAAACTTCCGGAGACCACACCAGTCGCTAGTTCGACCCTCGCATGGCCCGGTTCTCACCCCGTTCAGTCGAAAACACGTAATACGGCCAGATTCACTACACCTCGGGCTTCCATTCACGCACGCGACCCTAACCCGAGGTGAATCAATGGGAAATCCCAACCGTAAACATGCATGGATTCGAAATTTAATCCGTTTGCTCAACCATATTCGTTCCAACGGTACACACATTAATTGGCAAAATTGGTTATAAATACCGGCTTAGAAACCTCAACGACACCACTCACAAACACTATAAACTCTCAATTCGTGATAATCGAACCTGCATTGCCGATTGAAGCTCACGTCTACCGACTTGAAACCCAGAAATCGTCCCCTCGTGTTTCATCACCAAATCAGGTAATTCGAATGTCCATCTCCGTCGTTTATGCCCAAGGATCGAAAGTCCTTTGTCAATTTATAATGACAGAGGCGAATTCGATTCGTATTTAAGGGTTGAAGAATCTAGGGTTCATATGGAATTGGGGCTGGTTCAGGATTGTGTTTAAGTATTTTATTTTCCATGTTATAACTCAACGAGGCTCGTAGTCGAGTGGTTTGTGCGCATGTGTGTTGGCTCAGGCGGCCCGGGTTCGAATCCGGCCGGCCTGAGTATTGAACTTTTATTTTTTTTATTGAATTTTTAATCAGTTTTTATATTCCCTTTTGTTTTTATAAAATCGATTATATTTATATAAACCAAAAAACCTGATTTTATTCAAACTTTTATTTCCAGAATGTTTTTTTAATTAATTAAAACTTCTTTAACTTGTAATATTAAAAACCTAGAAACTATAAAAATAATCTAAACTTTTATAAAACTTATAAAATAATCTGGAATTATTTTATAAAATCAGGAAACTTTATTTACTATTTAATTCCTATAATAAATAAATTATTATACTTTAAACTTTGATTTATTTTAGAAACTTTAATTAAACAGAAAAACTTATGTAAATTTTATAAAATCAGAAAATTTATAAAATTTATATTTTTAAATTTGAAAATCAGGAACTTTCAAACTTGTATGATTTATAAAATTCAAATTGATTTAAAACTTAAAGCTTAAATATTTATTTAATTAAAACAGGAAAATAAATACATTTTTATTTATAAGAAAAAAAAATTAGAATACTTATAAACTTAAAAAAAACACTTTATAAAAACTTTAAAACACTTATAAATAAAACATAAAATTATTTTAATACTTATGCATTTGTGGGTAAGAAGAAACCATTTTATAAACTAAAAATCACAATTTATTTAAAATCTCAAACACTTTCTAAATAATTACTAGTCATAATTTAGAAAGTAAATACTTAATGATTAAACACTTTAGATAATTTTAAATTAATCATTTTAATTAGAGAAAATATCAAAACATTTTATTATTAATAATTATTTACTCTATTTTAGATAATTATCACTCATGATAATTATTTAAACGATCAAATAATTAATAGTTATTGTTTTCTAGCTAAATAATTATTTATTAATCATTAATGCTAGGTTATTTTATACTCAATTAATATTTCAAATGTGATACTTGAAAAACTATTATTCTAAACTTCAAACTTAATAAACTTTATAATAATTCTTCTAAAGACTTGATATAAATCTAAACTCTATGAACATAATCATCCCCGCCTCTCATATGAAACCCTAAAAAGTCTTGAAATTCTAGACCCTTGTCGTAGACATTTATGATCAAATCCTTAAACTTTAGATATATCATTTAGGTTTGTTATGAGGGTATCTTTCCTCAAAGCTTTACTATACTTATTCGTTGTCGGACACTCTTGCATCATTCCAAGTGAGTATACTTAGCCCCTTTTTGCATTGTTTTGATTTATAAACTTAGGGTGGAACATGTTCAAACTTTTCAGACTTATACAATTCAAACATAACTATGCTTGTATGCTTTCTATGTGTTATATGTTTGAGACTTGCATGCTTAAATTAAACTTAAGACTAGCATGTTCATTAACTTTGGTCGAGCCTACAGTGACAATAATACATCTATTGTATTTGACCAATCCACCTAGATTGATTGACCATTCGGGGGGAGCCTATGGTGATTGTTGCTGGAATTATACTTAAAACTTTTCAAGGGTAACTTTCAGGTTATGCCTAAACTTGGTTGGAGGTTTGAAATGCACAATGTTTAACTTACTTGTTCTCACATTTAAACTTAGATACATTAATCATAGTGAATTGTAAAACTTTTAAAGACTTTGTTAAGCGGTGTCAAAACCTTTGTATCTCACCAACTATTTTTAGTTGACAATTTACTTAACATGTTTCAGGTGCGCAAGTTTGATGCTTATCTTGTGAACACGTAGGATGCTTGGACCTAGAAACACTATCAATTTAATCTTATATTTCATTATTATCGTTAAACAATATGTTTTCCTTGTTATGTTTGAACCTTTAAATTCCATTAATGAAATATTGAAACTTTATTAGTCAACATTGTGCTTTTGAATAACCGCGTCCGCCCCGACATATAATCCGCCGTCGGTTGGGGTGTGACAGTTTTAACCTAAAATGTTTCTTGGATACGTATAAAGGCTATCACTAGATAAAAATGAGCAGAATAGATGATGGAAAGACAGCTTTTCACACCACCAAGGGCATTTTCTGTTACAGGAAAATGCCATTTGGTTTAAAGAATACAGGGGCCATTTACCAGAGGTTGATAGACAAAGCTTTCAAAGCACAGCTAGGAAAAAACATGGAAGCGTACGTAGAAGACCTGGTTATAAAAAGCCAGGACGAAAATACTATGATCAGGGACATAAAACAAACATTCAGCAATTTCCGGAAGATCAACATGAAGTTGAACCCGGGGAAATGTTCGTTCGGATTCGAGGAAGGTAATTTCTTGGGCCATGTGGTCAGTAAGCAGGAAATTCAAGCAAACCCTGACAAAGTCAAAGCTATAAGGGATATGAAGTCCCCAAGAAGCAAAAAAGAAGTGCAAAGTCTAAACGGTAAGTTAGCTGCCCTACATCGATTCTTATCAAAGTCTGCTGAGCGTTCCTTACCATTTTTTAAAACATTGAAAGGTTGCTCAAAAAAGACAGATTTCTAGTGGAGCCCAAAGGCTGAGGAAGCCTTCTAGAACATGAAAAGCTACATCGACGGGATGCCAGCAATGGTAGCTCCCCAAGCAAAAGAGCATCTCTTCTTATACGTCACAGTCGGGGAAGAAGCCATCAGCGCAGTACTCATAGTGAAAAGAAAGGGTCACCAGTTGCCCATCTATTTTGTAAGTCGAGCACTGAAGGAAGCCGAAAAAAGATATTCTCACCTAGAGCACACAACTCTAGCTGTAGTGCATGCGGCGAAATGCCTACGAATATACTTCCAAGCGCACAACGTGCAAGTCCTCACAAACCACCCACTAAAAGAGATACTGACGAAACTATAATCATCCAGAAGATGGGCAAAATGGGCAATAGCCCTAGGAAAGCATGGGATCACATACACCCCGCGAACGGCAATCAAAGGGCAAGCTTTGTCAGACTTCATCATCGAAGAACTAGGGGATGAAAAGGAGGTCCAACATATCTCCACAGCAGCCCAGCAAGACCCTCCTACTGGCGAATGGGTCCTGTATACGGATGGAGCCTTAAGCGTCGAAGGATCAGGAGCTGGCCTTATGTTGGTTGACCTATAAGGAAAGGAAGTCACATACGCACTGCGCTTGAACTTCCCCAGCATAAACAATGAAGCCGAGTATGAAGCATTCCTCGCAGGGCTCCGAATGGAAAGAGATTGGGGGCAAAATACATCATTGCTCATGTAAACTCCCTGTTAGTGGCAAATCAAGTAAACGTAGAGTACGCAACCAAATATCCCTCAATGCAACAATACAAAGAGTTGGATCAGCATCTAATGAAAGAGTTCGGCAAATGCACAGTCAAACAGGTGTCGCGAACACAAAACAAAAAGGCAGACGTGCTTAGCAAATTGGCTTCGCTAACTTTCGCACACCTAACGAAGAAGGTATTAGTTGAAGTCCAAGAAAGCAACTCTATCTCAGCTAAGGAGGTGGGAGACATCATAGAGGAAGAGGGAGAAACATGGATGACACCTATCAGAGACTAATTGGTGACAGGGGTCCTGCCAAAGAATGAAACAGAACCACAGCGCTTGATACTGAAGGTAGCAAACTATACTATGGTAGAAGGACAGTTGTTCAAGAAATCCTACTTATCGCCATTACTACGATGTGTTGGCCCAACTCAAAGCAACTACATCATCAGAGAAGTCCACATGGGAGCATGCAGAACACACGCTGGGCCGCCAAAAGTAGTGTCAAATATTATGAACCTGGGGTATTACTGGCCAACAATGCACAAAGATACACTCGAAGAAATCAAAAAGTGCGAAAGCTGCCAATTGCATGCCCCAACTACACACATCCCAAGACATAACCTGGTCACCATCAACTCAGCCTTGCCATTTTACAAGTGGGACATGGACATCGTCGGCCCATTCCCAGAAGGGGCATGCAAGGTAAAATTTCTACTAGTTGCAGTTGATTATTTTACTAAGTGGCCAGAGGTTAAGACCCTAGCCACTATCACAGGGAAACAAGTGATTAAATTTTTCTGGGAAAACATTGTTTGCCGTTTTAGGCTCCCAGGCGAATTGATAACAGATAATGGAAAACAATTCGCGAAAGAACCATTTAAAGGATGGTGCTTGGTCAGAAAATACGACTTCAGCACGGTGCTTGGTCAGCCAATCCATGCCTACTATGATGTCGAAACCTCCGAGAGCCATAGGAATAAGGTGGATTGAGAAATCATGGTCGTTCAAGTTTAAGGTACAGCCTCTAATAATGGTGTCACAAGAAACAGAATAACCATCCGCTACTAAATATCAAAGGGTTTGTCTAGCTTAGCTCGACACATAGCAAGTTGGGGTTCAAATTCAAAGGACACAAAACTTCTATCAGAACTGGCATCAAATAGAATAGAAGCATATTGTTGATTAATTGGGTACGTACCGTTCACCACATCGTTGTTGGCTTGAGCCTCATTGGCATTGATGTTAAAGGCATGTCCACGAGCTACAGGGTTTGCATTCCCATGATTCACATTCCCTCGGTTCATATTCCCTTGGTTTATGTTTCCCCGAACCATCTTGCCCTGGTTTAGATTTGCTTGGTTCATAATGACTAGCCTAGGGCAATGGTTCCTGAAGTGATTAGGGTCACCACACTTGTAACAAGCGCAACCCTGGGCTATAGCAGCAGGAATAGGAGCAACAGGTTGGTAGACTTGATTAGTTGGTGGAATACGACAGGTGTTAGCCCAATGCCCATAACGTCCACAAGTAGAGCACATACGACATTGTACGTGAGCAGGGTGGTGGAGTTTGCAGGTATTACAAAGTGGTGAAGTTCCCGCACATTGTTTCTTGTTTCTTGGTGGGGTTGAAGGCTGTAGGGGCTACTTGGGCTAAAGGAGTAGCGGGTGTGATAATGGTGAAGTTCTTGCCCTTCATTTTCTTGTTATTGAAGGAAGACTCAGACTTGGTCTCCTTGGTGGGTTCAGTGGTGGCTTTCTCAAAGGTCTTCCTGGCACCCTTTTTAGATAGAGTCCCTGCCTTAACATGATTATCTGACAGGGTTGCTGCAAGACGGATGGCTTCCTCGAGAGCAAGACGTCGGCCGGGGTTTGAATGTACACACGGGGTTCCTCGGTGCAGCATTCTGGTTCAGATGATTGACCATGATCGGTAGGATTGTAGCCATTTGCTGAATGATCCTATCAGTGAGGTTGTTCCTACGTTCATGATGGGGAGGCATTCTACAAATGGGTGAATAGAAAGTTCATAAGATGTGAATCATGTATAAGAGTTTGTAATTTAATCATGAGATATTAGATAGAACATGGATGGTACCCTAATGGGTACATTGACTTATCAAGGTACTTTAAGTTCATCTAATGTCGGAGAAGTCGTGCTTTAGCCTATAAGTGAACACTCATCCCGAGAATTCCCAGGAAAGCATAACTGGTCCATCAGTTGATTTGTATTTATACGAGATGTTTTCCTAGACAGAACTCCCAGAATACATGCATCCACCCTTCCGGATTGCACAAGTTCTCATTCATTAGTTAGAACTTACATACCTTTGACGAGAGTTTCATTCAGATTAGACTCTTAAGTCTAAGTGTAAGTTTCATGTGGTTCAAGTAGTTCCAAATAGTTTCATGTAGACCCTTGAATGTTGTAGTTCATGTAGTTGTATCAGGTAATCAAAAATAGATAGATGCAGGTAAGTATGCATAATAAAGATAGAGTGGAGTTCCTAATAAAAGACACGAGTTAAACTCATGTTTGGGACTTCTAGGTTATAGTCTAGGTCATGTATCTAATAACCTAATTCCCTATAACCATGGCTCTAATACCAATCTGTCACACCCCAGCCGGCAGCGGATTATACGCCGGGGCTGACGCGGTTGTTCATAAGCACATGATCATCTATTAAATATGATAATATTTATTATTCAAATTAAAAGCATCCGTTACAGTTGGAAATAGAAAACAAAGAGTTCAACATAACATAATTAAATTAAACTAGGTCCATGTCCTATGTGTGATCAAGTAGTCCTCAAACAGGTGCACCTGAAACATGTAAGTAACTGTCAACTATAAGTAGTTGGTGAGATACATAGGTTTTGACACCAAAAGAGTTAGTATAGTTTACAATTCAATATGTTTAAAGCATGTCCAAAGCATATATGTGAAAACATACAAGGTTCCAAGCGTACAATTCACTCCTGTAATAGAAAACTAGTTACGCAATCCTACTGATTGCCATTTTGAAAGAGGGAGCAAGCGGATACTCCAAGTTATAGTTGATACCCAACAAAACCCACCAATGTCTTGTGGTAAGTTATAGTTTCAGTTTCCATATAAATGATCATGTTAGGTACTACCTTAGGCTTGAGCTGCAAGTTAATGAATGTACTGGTATGAAACAAATGCAATTGTCACCAAGTAGTTCAATCATAAAGCATAAATATCAAGCACAAGAACATAGGTATTGAATTGGTTAAATAGATAAGGTTGATAACATGTTTCACTCCAAAAGTAAAACAGTAAAAAGGGGCTATGTAAACTCACATTGGATTGGTAGCTTGAAATCACAAGTACGGGTAGTTGCACAAGTTGTTTAGCTAACCACAAGGTTAACCTATGTTTGCATTTACATATGTATCAATGATATGCTCAAAAGATTTAAGTAGTAAGGGTTGAGCTAGGTTGAATGAGTGTGTATATATTTGTTGTGAATGATGAGTTTGTTAATAAGGAAATAATATGATTGTTTAATAAAGAAAATAATGTGTTCGTCGATAAAGGATTGAGTACAAGCTTATATATATATATATATATATATATATATATATATATATAATGTTGTTTACAAAATAATGATTAAGTATTTAACTAATATTTATGTGAATATATAGGTAGTTAGGTTAATAAAATATACGTTTCAATTAATCAAATAGTTAAATGGATAATAAAGAGGGCATAGGTTATATTAAATAAAATGATTATACAAATTCTAAATTAGAGATTATTAGTTTTTAATTCTTTAAAACGATTAAATAATTATTTAAGATTGTTAGGTTAACATTTTGGTTCATAAAAATATCCCCGAGTCTTTGGAGTTTTATAAAATAATTCTTATAAGGAAAAAATGAGGTTAAATTTGGTTTAAAAACAATAAAAAAAACATTGCAGACTACGACGGGTCTGCTGGGAGTCAACCAGACGCACCAACCACCGGACCAGTGGACCTGGGCGTATGCCTTGGTTCAAATCAGACGCGATACGTGTATAACCCCCAACCCGCACGCGTCTTCTTCCCCAATTCGAAACCCGAACCCTAGCCACCCGATTCAGTCGATTGAGCCAGCGATCGATCCCGCTTTTATGGGGCTTTTCTTCCCTACATCAAAACGAAACTGTGGGTATCAATATTACCTGAATCGGTTGCGAAACGAGGGAGAACGACTAAGGGGTCGACGTCGGATTTCTTTGAGTTCGCCGGAGTGCCAGAGGAGCAATGCAAGGATTACAGAGGTGTAGAAAGTTTGTGGCGTCTGTAGTGAAGGTGTGGGTTCGATTTTATAGCCCAATTTTAGGTTAAATGCGTAAATTGATGCGGGACTTGATTGGTGACGGTTATGGAATTTAGCTCCATGGGATCCGGCCTTGACCTACCCATGCAAAACAAACATATTGCACAATATACACAAAAATACATCAAATGCAAACCAAGCATTCATAAACACAACCATCCTGCCAAATACAAGGCAGTAAGAACCAAAATAATAACATTTGTCCAGAACAAACCTACAAAGTTATGAATTGTTCAAACATACAAACCAAAGAACTTAATGTTTCAAACACATCAAATAAGACATAAAAGCAGCAACAAGGGGATGAACGGCGTAAGGATCCCGCTCCATGTTGTCATCTCCAGCCTCGGCATAACCAGCAACATCTCTCTCCATCCCAACAGCATCACCTACAACTTTAGCTTTCCCAGCTCCAGAAACGCCTGCATTAAACAAAGGGACAGGGATAGAACGTTTCCCCGCGTGGGAAGCCACATGAGGAGGCAAAGAAGAAACACCGGGGCTAGCCTGAGTTTGAACAGTCTGACCACTTCCCGTAGCAAAAAGCTTTTTCCTCAGAGGTGGTTCAGGAAGTATCTCTCGAAATACAGACAAAGGTTTAGAGCCACAGGCAGCCAAGGCATCCAAGTAGGGAAAAGAGGCCCCCTCAAACGCCTGCACAGCTGAGACGAGCTGGTTCTTAGACATAGGATGATAGGAAGGACAATCTGTCATAGGAATCTGACTCATGGCACAACGATAGCCAAGACGCACACCGCTATGTTCGCTATAAGCTATGGCGGCTTCCTGGAGGGCCCCCAATGGAGTCAGAAATTCCCTGCTAGCAAACAAATTACGGACAACGAAATGCAGTCCTTCCTTAATCAACCATCTCTTGTCAACACAAATCTCCTCAATAGAGAGCTGAAAGTCCTGATTAACCTACACAAGCTGGGATATGGATAGTTTCATTTTCTCCTCACAGGCCTTGAACTCTTTTTTCTCTTTTGTAAAGGCAGCCACATCATGATCCAGCTGAGCCCGACCATCCTTTGTAGCAACCTGCAGGGCAGTCAGCTCATCACCCAGCTTGCGCTCTCGTTCCTCACTTACAGCAAGCTTCTCCTCCAACATTTTAACTTCACTCACCTTCTCTCCTTTCAAATCGGCCATCTCGTTCTTCAGATTCGTAATCCTACCTCGTAAAAAGGCGGTTTTCTTCACACTATGCTGCTGGTAGGAATCAAAAGCAGATATTTTTTGTAAGCATAAGGCAATTAGCTCCCAAGCAAGGACCAAGATGTACACATCTGGTTATAAAGTTGCTCAACATTCAAACATTGGTTGGCCAGTTTCTACTCAGGGGTAGTGAAGTGGGTAACCATCTCTCGACTCACAGAAGCAGTAGAAAAAACATCCTTATTCAGCACATTAAACTTCAGGGCAAAGAATGAGTCAGCAATCTCAGGAGTAAGTTCAACCCGGTCACTACACTGTGAGGGACGGGTAGATGACTCCTCAGAGTCAATCAAAGCTACAGCACGGGACGAACAACGGATAGAGCAAGATAAATAGACTGAGAAGCAACAGCCAAAGCCTTCCTTTTAGAAGAACGGGTAGGAGGACGCTTGGAGAGGGGAACCTTTGTTTTCCTCTTACGAGAAGAGGCAGCAATAACCGGAGCGACATGAACAAGATCCTCACCACAATCAGAGATATCAAACGTGCTGTCGGGGGAATAAACGGTTTTAGCATGAAGAGTCCCAGCATCGTCTTCGCCAGCTAACAGCGGTCTCTGAGTAACTTCTACCTCATTATCCGAGCTCAAAGACATAACATCAAGAAGGCCCAAAACTACAAAAAACAGGTCAAAGATCAGATACATGCTGACATGAGCAAAACAAACACAAACAATAACTAAACATACCAACTCCACATCTACTGAAAGCTGTGAGAGTACCCGGGTGACCCCAAAGGGAACTAAGCCCGACAATAACAAGAACCTCTTCCAGACAGGGACGTGCCCAAGTAAGGGTGCTATGAAGCACATAATAGTGAACATGATCATAAGCGGTCTCGGGCACCTTGGGCTCAAACACAGACCCTTTGAGGTCTCTCCAAGAAAGGGACCAGGGAGGATCTTATCAGAAACCCAGAAAAACTCCCCTTTCAAGTCCTTTATGGTCGGGTTAGAAGGATGAATACAATAGGGAGCAGACTCCTTCCTCCGCTGGATAGTGAACCAGTCCCCATTCTTGGCTAGGTGGAAAAACTTACGAAAAAGGCCGAGGGTCGGAGGAATGCCATGAGCCTTACACAATATTTCAAAATGCGAGATCTTGCTCACACTAAAAGAGGCGATTTGAGCAAGATTCAAGTTATAAAATTTCAAAACCCTAACACAAAAGCGGGACAAAGGAAGACGGAGATTCGAAAATTCAAAGAAACGGGTATACAGAACAATGAAACCAGGCGGGTTATCGCGTACCGTATGATCGGAAGATGGAAGAGTAACCTGATAATCCGGAGGAATACCATACTTCGTACACAAGGCGTCAAGGGCGTTTTGTTTCAACAAACATTTCCGACGATCCATATCGGATCGATCGCTCATGATGAAATACAAAACGAGAAATTCAATGAACAAAGAAAAAGTGGGAGACTGACCTGCGAAGAAAGCTACTCGGCGAAAGATGGAAGACGAAACGAGAACAGGGATAAAACTCCCTCCGTTTTTATAGCAAAAACTAAAAATAGTTGAGTGGAGACGCACAACCATCAGTACGTGTCATGTCACGTCAAATGTCAAGTAGGGTTATTAGTATCCTACGCACACAACAATTAATTCGCCCCAGGAAGAATGAGGCCCAAGGTACCAACAAGACGAAGACAGGGATAAAGTCAGACATGTTAAATCAAAGGACCTCTTTAACAAACCTGACTTGGTGGGCTGATGACGGGGGTAGCCCAATACGCAAAGGCAACAGCCCAATAGGAACTGGGCTGTCAAGCATGCAGCCCACGAAGCAGTCTAGCAAGCAAAAGAAAAGAGCCCATTCCCCGTCTAAGAACATATCCTCGAGAGAAGACCAATAGCGTAATAAAGAGCATAGTCAAAAGAAGGGATAAATAAGGAAAGGGCAGAAAGCCCAGACAGGGAATAGTGTTCGCCCCTTTTGCCTCGATAGTGAAAAGGGGAGAGTCAACGTTTAAAACAAAAGACTAGCAATTAATGACTTTCCTCTCTTTGGGAGAATCTCGGAGACAGAAGGCAGGGGTCATAGGACGAGGCACCTGCCAAGCATACAAAGAGAGCCACGAGCTCACCAAAGGTGGGATATAAATACAAGATCAAGCTCCAAGGTAAATCATCTCATCCTCTTAGCTCGTTCCCTTTACTATACTATCCACTCAAGAAACCCATTACTGATTCTCACGCCGGAGGTGGATCGCAGGAGATCATCTCCTGCGGTGAGCCTAACGGTTTTTGTTTATCTTAGCAGCTCAGCCAGGAGTATCGCCATCGCCGTTGTAGCAACACTTAGCATATTCATGAAAGAACCTAAAGAGCATCATTTGAAAGCTATCAATAAAGTAATACGCTATATAGCAAAGGAACTAAAAACTTTCGTATAACTTAGAAGAAAAATGAAAGTAATAGAATTACATGATACATTGACAACAGTTATAGGGTTAATACAGAAGAAGGAAAAGGAACTACTGACATAGTATTCTACTTTGGAAATGCACCTATTAGTTGGAGTAGATAGAGGCAACCAACTGTGGCACTATCATCTTATGAGTCTGAATTCATGGTTGCAACTTCAGCATCATGCTAAGCACTATGGCTAAAGCGCTTACTCAGTGAAATAATTGGATGGCAACAAGAAAAGATAACTAGATAACTTTATATGTTGATAACATATCAGCAATTGCATTAATGATAAACCTAGTATTTCATGCGAGAAGCAAGCACATTGACACGCACTACCATTTCATAAGGGAATATGTGAGAAATGACCACATTAGTGTTAAACATATTAGTAGAGAACTACAAAAGGCAGATATTTTAACTAAAACATTGGCGAGGATCAAGTTCATCACAATGCAGGAACAACTTGGTGTTCAAGATCTGTAACAACAAACATGATCGGTGATTAAGGGGGTAAATGTGAGGTTAATCACCAATCTTTCACAAGTCAAACCTAAAAGGTCATTTGTGTATTTATCTAATAGTTTGTTTAGAGTCAAATATGTAACGTAGTTAGTTTAAGGGTTATAAGTGTTAAGTTTGTAAATACCAAACTGTATTTATGTATGTATATGTCGTACATGAAACAAGGCGCCTCTTTGGTTTTAGGGTTACATAAAGGAACGATCCAACATTTGTATCAATGTTACACATATTATCGATTCAAAATAAAAATCTTTTCTTAACAATTCGTGTTATCAATGGCAATTCAAGATCCCTTTGGGCAACAATGATTTATCTTTGAAGGGTAATATGGTTACACATTAAATGTAACTAGCTAGTCAAATTTAACAAAATGGATAGTATTCATAGATAGTATTCTAATTGCATTTAGCTAGACAAACAAAATAATAAAGAACATGGTACACCTATGTGTTTGCGTAAGTATACAAGAATAGGCCTTTGGATTAGAATGGGGTATCAAATTACATGGTCAACCAACTCGTAGGTTGTCGGTTTAAGTCCTAATGGAGGAGGGTATCATCACTCGAATGACCTGGCTCATTCGTGTTCTCTCCTCCATGAAGGCGTTACATCACTCTTCCTCTACACTCATTCAAGCATCATTGAAAGGTGAAAACTCCTTCATTCGAATGACCCGAGTTAAAAATATTTTAAAATGTATTAATGTTTTGGGATGTTGTGAATGACCAGGGTCACCCACACCCATCTTGTGCCACAAAAAAGGGGGGGTTGTTCCTTTGGTTGCTGCAAATGATCAGCCTGCTACCTAGG
Organism: Smallanthus sonchifolius; assembly: GCA_023525975.1. Lineage (NCBI taxonomy): Eukaryota > Viridiplantae > Streptophyta > Magnoliopsida > Asterales > Asteraceae > Smallanthus > Smallanthus sonchifolius. The sequence goes on from CM042029.1 coordinate 84,725,077, forward strand.
ACTCTCCCTCCCGTCATTTTTCTCACACCCCTCCTACCTAACAGGGACAAAGGGCCGGTATGAGTGTTTGGCATTACAAATAGTATGCAGAGAATTTTTTGCAGCTAAAAGCAGTAGGAAATCAACGTATAAATCTTTTCCCATCCAATGGAAAACTCATTACTAGAATATATTTTATGTTAGATGACAAGCTCATACACATACTATCTTTATTTTTAATAGGACTTAGAACATTCAACCGGTTGCTTAAAGGTTGTGTAGTTTTAGATGAATAAGGATTCTTATCCTATAAACAGTGATAGATTAGTTTAGTTTGATATCATATATCCCATAATTATATACGTGAAGTTTATAAAATTCTTGTTTCGTTTTATCAAAGTCCATTCGATCCAATTGAATCTTTCATAAAGGAAGGGCACCTTATCGGCACCATGAATATGGCGAGGCCAAGGGCCTATTCCTTCATCATCGAAATTCTATTACTTTTTCACTCAAGAGCACTCAGAATAATACACCATTTATAAACCTCTTTTATAACTATCCAACTATATATGTGTGTGTTACAAGACGGAACGAACAATACTCCCTTGAAATCCCGAACAAGCTAAGTATTATATTACATATTAAACAAAAGACAATGCACCAGTTTGGATAACAAATTTAGTAAAGTCGCTTATGAAAGAAGGGGATTCAAGTCAAGTCGCTTACAAAGAAAACATATTCAACACAAATCTAGTTTTCCTTTTTTTCAAATAATTAATTTAACACAAAATTTGATTTTTTTTAATAATTTGTAACATGTAGCTTTTTTAAATCAATATACATTGTTTTGTTTAATTTTTTCTTTTGCTGATATAAATTTGATTGAAAACCGAGTCATTTTCAAACTAAGTATTTTTTAGTGTCGTAAATATAAAAAAAATACTTTATTTTGAATATGATTCGTTTTCAATAAAATTTATATAGTAATATCGACAAAAAATTAAACAAACCTATGTATTTAGAATTTTTTTAATAAAAATTAATTATTACAAGTTATTAAAAATAAATTAAATTATATATTGAATTAATTATTAGAATAAAACAATGTTGTGAGTAGAGTCCGCTCTTCCATAAGCTGATTTTGTTGAAAGTGCCTGCCGAACGAATGGATTACCTATAAAACAAAATGTTTTACACAAAAATAAATTCCAAAAATCCCTTATGAATCCAAAATTTTCATTCTTATACTACCCATTTCCTCATAAAAGCATATTATATTTGAAGGAAATATATACATAAAATTCTAGCTAGGGAAGCTTCATCATTTACCAAGTTAATCACAACCGTTCATTAGTTGAGGCCAATATATGAGACACGTGCCCTCCCCATTCTAGTTTGGTCAAATGACTTTGAATTATTTTATCGTGGAAGAAGTGACGTATTATCTCAGCCAAGTTTATTTCAACTTTTATGAAGTTCAAGTTTTATCACCTTTTAACAAACTTTTTAATATAGAAATTGCTAAATGGGATTGACATGTTAACCTTTAATTAGGTAGAAAATGGACGAGCTCGCTAGACAAACAGTATTACAATAGTCTCTTATTGGTTTGGCGACTTAAACAATTAAACAAGCTTACCTTTTCGAGTTATTTAAGATATATATATATATATATATATATATATATATATATATATTATCCATTATAAAAATAAGTTTGGGGATTTCATCTTTTACTAGCATTTGTTAGGCCTTCAAGCAAATTTATGTAGAATATTTCTGGCCACTAATAAATCTTGAGGATAAAAACAATGGATGTTAAATTAGGGCTCTCATACGTGGTAGGTAATTAAGCAGGATTCGATTTTGATTTTTTTACTTTATAACTAAACATGGTGTTAAAGATTTTGATGCAAACACAAGTAGACAAGATTGGGTGCTTTATTAACCAACGATAACCTTTGTTTAATTTTATTAGTTTATTGTATATTCACATACATGTTTAAATGAGTGAGATTCTAAAGACTATTTTATCTCAAACTTATACTAAGAGTTAAAGAACTTGAAAAGAATCATAACATGTAACTAAACTATCTCTAAGACACAAGTGGGAGAGAACAACAAGGATCACATAGCATTCGCACGAAAACGTGAGTAGAGATCACTACAAATGAAAGGACCTTAATCGTCCTGGACTTAACCGTTGTTGATCCCTCGGTGAAGCTGAACCTGTCAGTAATCCATCAGAGAAGGTCCATGCACAAAAGTGGCGTGTGTAAATATTTCGGGTGAAGAATTCACCGAGAGATCACCAATAGATGATATTATTGAGGGATCATCGATGGAAGCATCATCGACAGATTATTGATATGGTGACACCTGTCATGGTCGGATCACCAACTCATCAGTACTGAACATCTCAATGATGGATCAACGACAGATCTGGCGGCTCAAAGACAAAAGAGATATTCAACGTATTAGCTCTAGTCATCAAGATATTCAACATTGTATTTATCATATTTAACTTTTGAAACCATCGATTTCAACAAAAATTAAGGCTCGAGAAGTATATATAGTAATTTAAGTTAAAGAAAGAAAGAAAAAAGTCGTATGGGAACTAAACCATCACGTTGGTTAAATTAGGTCCCCACCTAGTGTTACTTCCTCGTTTCTAACGTTCAATGAAACGTCCCAATCTATGTCTGTCATTTAATATAGCTTAGTTATTAGTATAAATAAGCTTTCTCTATGTTACGTTTTAATAAAAGTTTTGGGTCACAATTTTTTAAATCTTTTCATTCGCTGTCATTTATTAAAACTCTGTTTTAGAGAAATTAGTTATGTGTCTCACTCCTTTGTCATTCTTTCTATCATTGTACTATCAACAAGTGAACTTGCACTTGTATGAAACTATCATAACATAACTGAACCATTGTCTAATGACAAGGTTCCTCTATACTTGCATAAGAAAAGACTCCTCTGTGCTTGCATAAAGCAAGTCTCCTCTGTGCTTGCAAAGTTATACTACTATGTGCTTGTTATGAAAACAAGACCCCCTATGTGCTTACACTAGGCAAGACTCCTCTTACTCTGTACTCGTATAAATTGAGACTACTCTGTGCTTACAAGAGTTCTTCTCTATGCTTGTGACAAGACTCCTCTTTACTTTCTATACTTTGACATAACTATGCATTTACTCTAGCCATCACATAAATATTTACATTATCACATAAATGCAAACAAATTAACAAATATTATCATATAAGTACATAATATTGCATCTGCCACTATCATCCAGTATCATAGTACTATTATCTATGTCTATCATCACTTTCTTTAAAACAATTATTTAAAGATTGTATATGTTTACTCTATCTCAGTTTCTCTTTACTTTTATAAAAAGTATATTTTACAAAATGTAACTCTGTCTTTCTAAATCTTTCGTTTAGTTTATATTCTCTATTTAAGTATGCACATCAGCCCAAAAACATGTGAAAATGGGCAATAGAAACTCTTACTCTGAGGCTTTCAAGCTAGGCAGAATGCTATACAATCTCTAAGACACAAGTGGGAGATCTGCTGTCACTATCCCAACTCCCATTATTATGGTGACCAGGGGTGTCTCAGAGCCCAAGCTGGCATCAGCGGTCGCTTGGGGCCCATTTTCACGGGGGTCCAAATTAAAAAAAAAAATATGAGTATATATATAAATAATTTTTTTAAAATTAGAACCAAAATAAGTAGATGAAAATTTTGTTGAGAGGCTCATAAATACTGTTTTTTTTATTGTTATTACAGTTAGCATCGATCTTTGGGAAAAAAATTATATTTAAGGGCCCATTTTTAGTACTCGTCTGGGGCACCTGAAATCCCGGAGACGTCACTGATGGTGACAAAGGTCATATATACTTGGCAACTCTAACATTAAGTTCAAGAACTGAAGGAGAGAAAACCTCTTTTATCTCAACTAGGGTAGGTTGACATGTTGATTTGCATCATGTTAGTTAAGTTCTTATGCTAGACCGACTTGTTTAAAGTTCTAGCATAAAATTTCTTGCAGTCAAAATACAAGTGATAGTCAATTTGTTACATATTCCATTGTTTACGTACATATTTCAAACTCACCACGGCCACCAGTACGTCAAATAATTACAACTAAAGAATTACTGTATGCGATTGATCACATTGAAAAGAAAACTAAAGTTAACTTTTAAACCCTTTTGTCTAGTCTCCATCTTTTGGTCATCAAAACCAATATTTTATACACATATTGCAAATAATATCAAAGATGCAAATACAATTCGGTTGTAAAAGCAAGCTTTTCTTTTGTTTGTTAATTAACAATCTTCAAAACAACAAATCTTAGGTGCACAAAAACTCACATAGAGCCAGAAGCACAGAATAATACAATTAACTATAAAATTTGAATATTATTGAATGCCTACCACTCTTACATCATGTTCTAAAAAAGAAAAATCTATGTTTGGCAAGTTTAACCAAATCTTAAAACTTGAAATTGACAGCTATCCTCTATGAGCAATCGCTAATCCAGATGATGTTTGTTTGCCACATGATTTACTAATCGACACCTAGGTCAAACCGCCTATTGTTGTTTGCCACATGATTTACTAATCGACACCTTACCGTCATTTACTTGTTGGCTACGTATCTCCAAACGTATCCCAAGTTATTTTTTTTTTAAATAGATCACTTTTTCTGCTAGTTTGCCATTGTTCAACGGTACCATGCATGAATCTGTCAGCTCTTGAACGTGGTTAATATCAAAACCGTTTTCTTTTATACGAAACATGCGATACAAAACGGTCAGCCCAACCAACGTATAATTGTCTTTCCACGTATATGATGCATATCAAGTGCATGTATAATCAATGTTCAGAAAAGCCTATGAACTACAATAATGTATAGCAAGTAGGTGAGACAATAGACAAACATTGGTGCTTTTTATTTTTTATTTATTGGTAATAAGTTAATAATTTCAAATTCCATTAATGTTAGTGGCGGCCAATGTCGTATTTTTTTGGGATTTCTTTAATCTCCATGACACGTGTAGGAAAATACCCGCGAGTGTTATATATTCGTCGTTAAGTTGAAATTATATTAAAGGAAAAAGGGTAAGGTATTGTTTGATATATTATAACTAATTAAATCTTTTATTTACGAAATCTATCATCAAGAAAAAAGAAAATATAATAAATCATAGATGGAATCTGTATAGATTTTCCGTTATAAGAAGTCGATGAACAAAAATTAAATATTCAAGTCTTTAATTGGATGTGATTTATGACCCAAATTGGATAAACAGTAAACTGTACTTTTCGTTCATGAGGTTTGACTCGATTAACAGTTTTAGTACATTTTTTAACAGCATAGGTCATTGAGGTTACAGTTTTTACCAGTTTCCGTCCCTGGCCCTAACGCCGTCCATTCTACCGTTAGTTTCCCCTCACGTGAGGGGTATTTTTGTCATTTTACCTATATCAGGTTTGAACCCCCTCATGTCTCTTGAACCCCCTGAATTTGTGTTCTTTTTCCTCCCCTTTTCCCCATCCCTCCCGCCTCATCGATAGCCCCACACCAAATACATATCAAGATTTGATTCCATTCAACTAAAAAACATATCTCAATTTATGCATAATCACACACATGACACATCCTGATTTGATTATCACCTCCATAACACAGTTCTCAACCATGGCTGAAAATGGAGAAGAGAAGCTCATTGTTGTGGCTCGTCAGATCATTAAATGTCTAGGCCACACCGATAACGCCTTACAGATGATAAACTCTAAATTTTATCCAATTTTGATGGTAGATTTATGGAGAATTTTCTCCAATTTTGATAACACCGATTTGGTCTAACTCCGCCGCCGCTTTGTTATTTCTCGCCGCCGTTGACGAACTAATCACTGTGAATGGAGTGTTGTCGCCGACGATAACGCGGTTACGTCGTGTCTAGATCGAGCGGAGGATTTGCTCCAGCGGTGTATGTTTAGGCTTGAGGAGGGGTTTAAGCTGTTGATTCAACGCGGCGGCGGAGTCGATGTTCTTGAAGCCCTAATCCCACCAGTGAATCCTCCGGCCACCCCGTTGGAAAGCCGTTTGGAGTTTCAAGGTTGTCGCCGGAGTCGATGTTCTGCCGCCGGAGGTCTAAGTGGTTCATTTGCAGGTCCCATGGGATAGATTTGTTGGTCTAACGATCTGGATCCGCTATGATCCCCCCTGTGGAGTGATGATACCCTCCTCCATTAGGACTTAAACCCACAACCTACGAGTTGGTTGGCCATGTAATTTGATACCACATTCTAATCCAAAGGCTTATTCTTAATCAACAAGAAACATAAAATTTAGAAAACTTGAATTTTAAACAAATAATAAAAGATGTCAAAATCTGATTTTAAATAAGGAGATAATCATGTACCATACTCTCCCTTTTCAAAAAAACTCATCCTCGAGTTTTGCTTTTAGATCAAACTAACATTCACCCGCTTTTCTTTCACCGTTATTAAGACCCGCTTCGCTATTTCACTTGCAAGGCTTGGGTCTACACTATCTTCTTTGTTGATGAAGATTTTCTTAGCCAAAATATATCCTATTTTTTCAAACAAATCTACATTTTGAAAAATATAATCATGACCCTTTATTTCACCCTTTTGAATTTTAGAATGTGTTAGTTTCTTTAAAAAACTTGATTTTATTTCTAAAATATTAACTTGACTACCAAATTTAGTACTCTTTTCACAGTCCAAATTCCAGGCACTTGTAGCCACCGTACCATCATCTTGAACCACAATGGCCACCTTTAAATCTACATTAAACATACCCAACGAACCCATTGAATTTTCATGCTCGTTGTCAGCCTTTTCTTCTTCTTCTTGACTGACGACTCGATTAAGAATCTTTTGCATAAACAAACATTCTTCTTTATCGAAATCAATCCCGTCTTCATCGAATATGGGTTTGTCTTCCGATAAGCACTCCTGAACAAATTCATTATCATAGATCGTTTCGAGGAACCAAGGGTGGGGGTGGCCGAAAGGATGCTCCTCTTCCTCGTTCACATCGTCCCTGACGTTGGTGCTCGATTCGGTTTCCTCAATGCGCCTCTCCCGTTGTAACTCAAGATCTCGGACTTGTTGGTGAAGCCGTTTGATCTCTAGTTGTATTTCAAGATCTTTGACTCGTTGTCGGAGCCGTTTGATCTTAAGATCCCGTGGGTCGGGATAGACTCCATCGCTGCCTTGGTCGGCGGTTCTGCGAGTAGGGCGTCGATCATCTCCACTTGCAGCTATTTGATAACTAAAAGCTCAGATACCAAATGATGTGGTTTCGAAAGCAATCAAATGGCTCAAATAACTCAATGATTCAATCAAAAGCTTTAATCGAACCGAATGGTTCAAAGAAACCTGAAAGGTCTTCTTTACAATAATCAATAGTCAATAATCAAAAACTCCCAAAAACTAAATAACCTTTTACCCTAACTTATACTAAACAAATGCCTTACTCAACAAGAAAGATAAAAATTAGGAAACTTAAATTTTAAACAAATAATAAAATATATCAAAATCTGATTTCAAATAAGGAGATAATCCTGTATCAAAAACATATTTATTTTAAATTATCTTTTTTTATAACAAACTTTAAAATCTAATCACGTAACTTTATTTTCAATCAAATAGTAAGTTAAAGTTAAATTACATTAAATAATAATTAACTTATTTTTGAAACATAATTATGTATTAGTTTTTATATATTTTGAATTTCGCTTTCTATCCTTATTATATGTAATACACTTTTTCACTTGTAAAACATATATACATAAAAATTTAAGAATTTTATGTATATATATTTGGTTGTAAAGCTAGTAAGAAATATGTCAAAATGTTTATTAAGTTCGTTTCGTTGATACAATAAAACACTAATACAACAAACGTTGTATTGAATAAATAATAGTTGTAGTGTACGACATGTGTCAACACAAGTCAAACATGATGTTTTATATAAAACAAAATATTGGCATTTTAGCAAATAATGGTTTTAAATTTTAATTAAATATTAATTTAAATATTAAAGTGTTGGTTTTATGGTGTTATTAATTTGTTTATAATTTCTTTTGGAAGCACTAATTATAAAAAATTAAAATTGGATTTATGCATGGTGTACAATTGTCGACAATTGCTATTGTGTGATAGTCTAATTCCACTAAAATCTTGTGGGCACAAGAAGGTGAAAGTTATTGCAAATATCAAACAAGGTCGTCTAACACATGATGCAGTTAGACCAATATAATCTTGCTTTAGAAAATACATATTTATTAGAGAAATTAAGTAAAGAAAATAGTCATTTTCGTATTGCTTATTTCAGAATAATTTCACACATATAGTCACTCATGGGTTACAAAACTATGTGGCTGTCTATATATCAACTTCTAGTCGTGTATTTTCAATAGAAGATCGTTATAGTTTATATTTATGTACACATGTGTAAACAATACCTTTGTGTAACATATTTTAGTGACGTAAGGTAGTTTGTGGTACTTCTAGGAAAATTGATACTTCTAGGTTTAATGTACTTCTAAAATGACATTTTTTTTCTTCATGACTAATTCTTTTTATATCCAAGACAAATAGAATTTTGATAATTTAAACTATAACTTATTAGCCAAAACCACTAGTACAGCTAGTGGCAAGCCTTTCACCTAATTATTGTTTGGCTCTAGTATCACTTGAGACATAGAGAAAATTTAGATTGGTGTGTAGTAGAGTAGGATTAGTCGTTCAAAAACAAAACTCATTGCTGATAATAATTCTTATACTAACAATAATTAAATCAATAAAAATCTTAATTTTCACTTTTGTTTCCAAGAGCAACCACGCTCGCATAATCATCATACGTTTACATTTGATTTCGTTTACAAGGAATGTACGCTTCCCCGTTTCGCTCATAATCATCATTTTGAGTGTAATCGAGTGTAAATTTACAAAATTATGAGAATTAGATTGCACTTGACATGAAAATGAAAGTTAAGAATGTCATTGACTAAATTGTATGTATAAATTATAATCGGTTAATGGGTTAAAATTTGAATTATTAAAATCAAATTCACATATATTAATTGATTGTTAAGTTACTCACTTAAATTAAAAAAAAATAGTAATTTTTTAAATATTTTCTAGCTAAATAAACTAGTATTAATAGAAAGTTATTTCTTAAAATAAAGTCATCATTTGGGATATATCTGATCTCACTTTATATGTTACTAAAATGAAATAAAGTTAAGAAAAGAAACTGAAATTGTTAGAATTCAACCGGTGAGTAATTGAGTATGATGGCTATCACATCATAAGTGACATCAAAATGATCAAATTTAAATTTTAATCAAAATGAACAAGAAAAAGATTATATATAACCATATAATCATGAATATATAAACAAAAGAGAATGGATATACAACAATGACCAAAACACAAACTCCATTCAGATGATCAAAAAAAATCAAAGGAGAATCTATAATTCTAAACAAAAACTGTTCAATGCAAAGATCATATTATTTTCATTCCCATGTGACTGAAATCATGGAATTGGCAAGCCCCGACTGGTCAAACATTGACTTTTAATCAAAGTTCAAATCCTTCATGGCATCGTATAAGACTCCAAACCCGTGAGACATCATTTGTTATATTAATTTACTAATAATAAACAAACAATTATTAAACTTCAAATATCATAAAGCAGAAGAATTAACGTCATAACATCATAACAAGTTGTCATCCAGATATAACATTTAACTACTGTCTCATCTAATACAACTTTCAATCACACTTACGGGATGTCAGCAACATTCAGTGTTAGTAACTCTTCACCGCCAGCCAAGCAATCCATGCTCAACAGTTGTACATACACTTAAACGGATTTGCATACTAAAAGTCGGCTAACGACGAGTGAGTTCTAGCTTTACATAAAACATTCATACATATGATTTAATAAAAGAAGAAGGATTTACTCACGCTATCACACTTGCCGATAAGGCATATTATTCACACACTATATGTTTAAGTTAGTACCATCCATGACTATTGTCCATGAAACGAATACCACCTCCGTCAATTCACACTGGTTACCATCTTCCATGGCAATCGTCCATGGATCTTCTCAACGTTCATGATGACTATCCACGGATCTACGCAACGTTCATGACGACCATCCATTGATCTACGCAACGTTCATCATGACCGTCCATGAAACGCTTGTATTACCTTTATCATGACGACCGCTAGAGGTGCACAAACCGGGTTTTTTGAACCGAACCGGTTCCAAACTGGCCCGGACCGGTTTGCGTTGACCAAACCTTAAACCGGTTTTGACTAAACCGGTTCGGGTTAAACCGGTTTATTTAATATAAAATCTTGAACCTGTTGAATCGGTTCAGTTCGGTTCTGGACCGGTTCGGGTTGGTGAACCGGTTTAAACCGGATTTTTTTTAAAAAAAAATAAAAAATAAATATTTAACAAATAAAAACATAAAGTTCAACGTTTATTCATATTGTAGGAGTTCGGAAATCACAAAACATTACAAAATTAAACATTACAATTCGACAAAAAGAAAAATATATTTTTTTTTGGAGTTTTTTTTTCACGGTTGAAGGGCTTCTTGAATCATCCTCGTCACGAGCAGGTTGTCGAAGTAGTTGAACGTCAAACCTCTTTGAATAACTAATTTCGTCATTCTATCTCGAACAATATTTGGATCGAAGTTCCAAATTCCACCCTCGCTTGTCATAGATGTTTGACCCTCACCCGGAATTTTCTTCAAACTCGGGCACGATTTTTCCAGACGAGTTTTTAGAGTAGAATTTGATTCCTTTTTAAAAAAACCACCACAATTTTTGCAACGAGCACGTTCCAACCCGTTAGACAACTCACATAGATCGTAGTTTGACCAAATTGCGGGATTCCTCGTTGTTGGTATGATTTTCACAACGCTAACTTCGTTAGAGGAAACACCAAATCTTGAATCTGCCATAGCGTTTTTTTCAGAGTTTTTTTGAGCGTTTTCGAGCGTTTTTTTATAAACGAGAGTGTAGAGAGCGGGTTTGAGAAGTGTGATTTAACCAAAACACCCACTACCTATTTATAATGTGTTTGGGGGTTAAAATGGGTTAAAAAAACGGTCAAAAACGGCTATATAGCCGTTATCCCAACGGTTAGTTTTTGAAAGTTACCGTTAAACCGGTTCTCAAAAAACCGGTCCTAAACCGCTCATTCGCATGAAACAGTAAACCGGTTCAAAACCGACGGTTCACACCAGTTTGAAACCGGTTTCCCCTAAACCGATTTAGTCTCGGTTCGGGTTTCGGTTTGAAACCGGTTTGGATTTCCAAACCGGTTTTTTTGCCCACCTCTAACGACCACCCATGATGCATATATAACACATGAAGGGTCACGTTAACCCTATGAGTAACCGTCGTTACCCTTACACTCAAACCAGTTGTACAACTATTAGCGAACCACAAAGACTCTTATAGAGGGGGCAAAACCTGTAACTGTCATGGCACATGTTCCCGTAGGAACCCTTTCCTTCCATTTCCCAGACTTAGACAATGTAATGACTTCTTCAAACATTTTTCTTCTTAGTTTATTAAAAACATTCTTTAAACACACGTTCTACCTCCTTTCAAGCTTTACTTTAAAACTTTCATTTACTTTCGTTTACTAACACACATTTATAGTCAAACACTTTCCTTTCATTTACCAACACACAGTTATGGTAAAGACTACACACACTTTTGTTTATTAACACTCGTTTACAATGAACACATAAAGTATGCTCACTACCTCAAAGCAGGTATAAAAGGGGTCTAGAACTCACATGTGATACGTAGTAGGTATTTAGCCTATGTAGGGTTAGTAGCCTCTACAGATCACTCAGCGTGTCAAGATTCATTCTAAACAGACCTAGTTTCACACCACAAGTATTCAGTCAAAACATCCCGCGAGAACTTCAAGTATTCACACAAAGTTCTCGCGAGAACTTGAATTGTGTGCACTAGAAACTTTAGCGAGAACTTGGAAGTTTGCGCAAACTATCCTAGCCAAATACCAGCAGTGGGCTAAGGAAAGTCATATAGCAAAGTCATACTATTTTTTATGTATTCAAGTGGGCTAAACAAAAGCAAATAGCCGGCTAAGAAAAGTCATATAGCAGGATAAAATGAAATGGGCTAAGGAAAGTCATATATCAGGCTAAAAAACACGTCGGCTAAGCCTGCTTGGAAGTGGGCTTTAGCCGCCTTGGGAATCAGTAGCTCCACGTGTCAGTTTATGGTTGGCTGAAAATTTGAAAAAAGCTGGTTTGGCACGGAATTTGAAGTCGGCTGAAGTAGCCTACTTTATCCGGGTTTTTGCCTAAATGACCATATCGAAGTAGGCTGAAAAACTTTGTCCATTTTGATAAGTTTGACTGATCAAATATCTATTTTGATAATTTTCCCTATATTTAATGTGTATTATCTATCATATATATATATATATAGGAGGAACAGTTAGTAAGCTAAACCCTAAAGCTCATTAGGCTAGAAATATATACCTATATAATCTAGATTGTTATAAGGTTATTATTATAAAGTATAGGGGCAGTTTCATAATTCATATATATCCTTACAAAGTTAGAAAATATCATATTTACACTTTTTTACATGTAAAAATATCATATATATATACATATTTCATCAAAACTTTAAAATACACCCATTTAAGAAATAACTATTTTACCCTTATTTTTCAAAACTTTAAAATTTCATCTTTGCCCATTTTTAACTTTAAGTTTTATTTACACACAAACATTATCTTTCTAAAAATGCTATATTTAACCAGTTTGCTTTCTTTTATACTTTTTATCAATTTTTTTTTTAGCATTTATACATCGTATATAGAGAAACTCGTTTTCTTTTATAACAAGTATATAATGCCATAATGATAGTAAAAAATTAGGTGAAAAATCATTTAAATTGAGTTAGGTATGTGATAAATTAAATCATCTTTTTAACGACAATTAAAATGATTTACATTAGTTTACGTATGTGATAGAAGTAATAAAATAAGTTATAAAATTCATGTAATGGATAGGGGTAGAATGGTAATAAAGTACAAATATAATTTAAATTGAGTATATATATATATGATATTTACTCATATTTACAAGGGTATATATACGATATCCTCCCTAAAATATATGTCACAATAGATTATGCCACATGATTAATAAGTTAGTTAAGAAACAATCAAAAAGTAGTTATTAGTAAACAGGTCAAATGGGTGTCAATATGTGTGTCATTTAATCAGTTTTTCTTACAAGGGGTATGAATTATGATGGTTCAGCGGCACCTGTTGGTGTAGTAGAATGTCTGTTTTGGATTATAATATAAGAAATATTACTATTCTTGTTCATGCTTAAATAATTAATACAACAGTCTATTACTCTGTTCAGTAGTGCAGTTTATATCAGATTTATAATCATTATAAAGGCCTTCAGATTTATAATCCTTATAAAGGCCTTCTTGATCCCAACACATTAGACATGTATGGAGCACTAACAGACTTATTCACCTTGACGCATACGATATAAACGAGCATGTTCAAGCAGAGCCGGGGTGATCAAGAAGTCGCCTTGTACTCCTTTGTGCACATGATAAAAACCAACATGTTCAAACAGCTAAGCTCAGCCAAAAGCCAAAAGTAATAATCAAGATGACCTTCATTCAAATTATCCGGTATCCAACCAGGCTCCCCGCCCCGAGCAGTAAAATATGTAACCATAGTCAAAATGAAAGAACCCAAATAATTCCCCAATGCACCAGTCAACAACGAAAGCGCGCTACACAAGCTACGCATCGCGTCAGGTGACTGGTCATAAAAAAACTCGAGCTGCCCGATGGAGAAAAACACTTCAGCAGCACCTAACAAAAAATACTGAGGTGCTTGCCAGAACACACTAATCGGTACTGCAACATTTTTGTTGATCAAATCAAGCGATCCTGCAAGTTCAAGACGCCTCATTTTAACCAAAGCTGCAGCCGCCATGCAAAACATGGAGAGGAAAAGACCAATGCCCATTCGCTGCAGTTCAGAAAAGCCTCGTCCCTGACCTCTGAGTCTCCTTAATAATGGTACGATGATTCTGTCGTAAAGAGGTGTCCAGAAGATGATAGCGAACGTACCAAATTCTGCAAGAGAAGCTGCAGGCATTGTGAATGACCCGACTGTCCTGTCCATTACCATCGCTTGCTCCACGGACAGTGTACACAATTGTCCAAAAACTGAAGAGCTCACAATTCCTGTTGCCCAAATAGGTAACATCCAGATCAAGATTTTGAGTTCTTCTACTTGTGTTACGGTGCATAGCCTCCATGAATTCGAGTAGTTTCCATTTTCGTGTTCTATAGATGACACTACAGCGGCTTTATCAAGATAACTGCAAACAGAAATTGAAAATTAAAAATAGAGTAAAGTGTCATTTTCGTCCTTGTGGTTCGGCCATTTTAGCCACTTTCATCCAAAAACTTTTTTTTAGCTTTTTCGTCCCTGACTTTTCAAAATCTAGCCATTTTCATCCACCTGACTATCTTCGTCTACATTTTAACGTTAAATCAGGGGCAATTTGGTCTTTTTTACTACCTTCTACTATCTATGGCATTCAAGAATGATTTTTGAAATGACCAAATTGCCCCTCATTTAACGTTAAAATGTGGACGAAGTTAGTCAGTCGGATGAAAATGACTAGATTTTGAAAAGTCATGGACGAAAAGGCTAAAAAAAAGTTTTTGAATGAAAGTGACTAAAATGGCCAAACCACAGGGACTAAAATTGGCACTTTACTCTTAAAAATATATGTATATAAATTTCAACAAACAATTGTATTGAGAAAATTACTTGAACTCATCAGTATATGCATGATTTTGCGACTACCGACAACTGTGGATTCTTTATCAGGGGTTTCAAACCTGACACATTCTGGTAATCAGGCTTCCCCCGGGTTTCTGAAATCTATAAAGAGGTGTTCCTACAAAGAAGCAAATGATCGCAACGCCCATGAAGAGTGCAGGGATTGCAAATCCTAATTCCCATCCTATGTTTTCTTGAACCCAAACAATACAAGTGACTGAGACCAAAGCCCCGATACTGATCGAAAAATAAAACCATTTGAAGAAAGATCCCTTTTTTACACGCTCCTTTGGGTCCGTGTCATCAAACTGGTCAGCGCCACATGGTTTGATTCCACCGGTTCCAAGTGCAACCGAATAAAGCCCAGTAAAGAAAACTGCATATTGTAAAGGGGTGGCTGCAGGAAAAATAGCATCTACACATTCAACAGGTTTTAAAGAAGGAACTGAGGCCGAAACAGTCAATGTGCACATTCCCTGTGAACAAAATCTTTGATAATAATTATAAAAAATGTGAAGGAGAATGTTAAAAGTCTAAAGGCTTGATCATTACAATGAAATATATAACAGAGAAGACAGCAATAGTCCAATATCTTCCCCAATACGCGTCTGCCAAAACCGCACCATTAAGGGGAGTGAGGGAGCAAGTTCCTTGCCACATGATGACATTTGTTGCAGCAGTAGCATTTTCTTGATTCAACTTTTTGGTAAGGTAGCTGACTAGATTAGTAGACATCTCATAATATGCTAGGCGCTCACAACACTCGGTACCTGTTCTCAACACAAAACCGTTACGAAACTATCTTTTGTTAAATATTAATGTTACGAAAACCGAAAGAGTACCAAGTATATAGGGGCAAGCTTTCCAATTCCCAGTATTGCTTTTCAAAACAGGTCGCCCCTTAATGTCGACTGACCCGTCTCCTGTATATAGACCGCTCTCACTCTACACAAAAATCAAAGATTGCGCCATATATGATTCATATCTTCCATATTTGGCATGTTAACTATTAAGAGACCAGCCTTTTTTTTTTTGAACGGCGGTGTTATCAGGCTCAGCGGCACGACTCTTCATAGCCCAGGTATATATCCATGCCTCAGACAGAATTACAACCGTCCATTGTTAGTTTGACACTCGAGGATAGCGCCAACCATTCCAGGAGGAAACTGACTAACTCGTAAAACCCCCTGACTTGCCCAGGAGAAAACCCGCTCGCAACAAGAATTGAACCCATGACCTATTTTCTTTTTTTCTTTTTAACGGCACTTAATTAATCTACTCCTATTAACTAAACCCACTAAACTTGCCCACTGCATATTCGAACCCTCACCGGTTGTTGAGGTAATACACCATATACCATCAGGATATCCCTATGATATACTGTATAAATCAGAGTTTCCCTCCTTATTATAATATACCCTAAATCATTATTTTACTTTGATTAGTGTATAATATAGTCTAACCCTCTAGTTGTAGTCCAGTGAACATAAGAATTAATGAAAAACTGAAAATCAATCAGAAAAGAAACAAATTGGTTATAAACTAATCTCACTTGACTCTACTGACCTGAGACACAATCACACAACCAATTAATAATCAAAATTCATCATGTGATAGAGTTTAAATGAACAAGAATAGTTCAGGGGCCAAATTGTTACCTTTTCATAACTGTGGTCTGTTTTGTAATTACACTAACTAACACGTTCTTAGTTAGTTCGTTAGTTGAAGTGGTATTACCTTGGCCTTAAAAGCAAAACACAAAGCGTTAAATCATTGCCTACAAGCAGTTTATGCATGATTTTTTAAATAATAACACCCCATAAAAGTTACATTTTAACCCTTCAAATTTAGCTATATTAACACTTTTTT
Source organism: Smallanthus sonchifolius (assembly GCA_023525975.1). Taxonomy (NCBI): domain Eukaryota; kingdom Viridiplantae; phylum Streptophyta; class Magnoliopsida; order Asterales; family Asteraceae; genus Smallanthus; species Smallanthus sonchifolius. The sequence continues at coordinate 84,741,886 of CM042029.1, forward strand.
TTCTCCTTTTGTCTTTTTGTGACGGAATATTTTATTATTATAATTAATTTTGAAGTTATTTTGCTATTTCCGTATAACTTTTATCTACGTTTCGATGTAAATTTCATTCGAAACGGAGTTGCGGGTAATAATGTACAAGTTATCAAAGCACAAGCGTACGAGTTGTCAAAGGTGCTTCAAGTTATGTATTTTTTCATAGTTTTTTTTCCTTTTAAAATATGATGTTTTATAAAATTTTGAGCTTGACGTTGCGACATGTCTATTTTTATCTACGTCTCGACGTGAATTTTCGTAACGTCGTTCAACGCTCATCTACAAATATACCGATACCCACGCACCCATCGTAACGTGGTTTTCATCTTTTTTATATAAAGTTTCGAATGTTATCAACAACGTTCGGGCTTCGTTTTTCTTATGTCTCCTTCAACGCGCGAGTTCGCGGCAATGTCTCTACGTTAATTTTTTTCGCTGCTATGCCCGTCGCAACGCGGGTGTCTTAATACTAGTTAATAACAATTGTTTGAACTAATTCTTTTCTTTCAAACTGTATCATCATCATATAGATTACTTCAAAATTAATGAAGGATAAGTGATGGTTAATCATAATAACCAACCAATTCATCAACAAGAAGAGTTAAACTGAACATAAAAAAAGTAGTTGAGAGTATTAATCTTCTAAGAGCAAAGCGTCTTCTTCATCATCAGACCAAAACTCTCTCTGGTAGTTTCTTTCCCTTAAGGCGACGTAATTCAGGCTTAATAGTTGTTACTATTAAGTGATCCTGAATCATAATAATTAATCAAGGTATTATTATAGGAAACAACACGTGTTAAGTGACTCATTTGGGTGTATTCAAATAATTATCTTTATATAATATGAAAAGTATATTAATTAAGACTAAAATATATTTTATGTATGATACAATTTAATTTTTAATAAAGTTATTTTTAGTTGTAACAAAAAAATTAAACAGCGTCATGTACTTAGATTTATATTAAAATATTATAATAATCAAAGAGCTGTAGTCTAGCAACGTCAAGATGTGTATTAAAGGTGTTTCTCTTCTATCATTTTTAAAGCAAAGTTGTTGACAAACTTTTTATAATCCATACTCTTTAAAATATCATTTTAATAGCTATATTGTGGCTTTCTTAATTCTTTGTGTTAGTTATAAGGTTGTTGTTATATGATTATTAGAAAGTATGCCTAGGCATAAGGGCATAATTTCTAATAATCATATAAGAATAACCTTATAACTTAGAAATCTAATATAAAGTAAAATAAATAAATAAAAACCCTATTAAACGAAGACAAAGAAAGTAGGCTTAATTGTTCAAAAAATCAAATAATCTTGTAAAGTACAAATAATAAAATAATAAAGCAAGTAACTTAATTATTTAATCAATAATCAAATCAAATAATCAATAATTATCAATTAATCAAATAATCAAGTAAAATTAAAAAAAAAGGTTAAAATAAAAATACTTCAATTGAGGATTTGCAGCCTCGGAATCGGGACATGGGATAGGGGCGGCAAAACTGAATCGTCAGGTGTCGTTGGTCGGACCGTCGGAATTGGGGCGGCAGTACTGAACCGACGATTGATTCTTTTGTTTGAAATGCCGATACGGTTGATTCTTTGGTTTGAAAAGCCGATGGTGGAGACGATTAATCATGAAGACATGAGCTAGGAATGCTATTGGGCTTATTAATTAACTATATAAACTGAGCTTATTGGGTTTAAATGTTTAATTGTTAATGGGTTTAATTTAAAATGGGCTTATTAGTTCAATTGAAACTGATTTTTGACCTACGGTACATAAACAAGGAAAAAAAGATATTTTTAGGCCTACCTCTTGAAAATGGACGATGTGCGGTCGCCCACGGCAACTCACAAGTTCGGCGCTAACCTCTTCTATTACACTAGCTTTTATAGGTGTGATGAAAGAAATGGGAAAATAATTGCTGGAATTTTACTTTATTTTACGGCTAATGAGAATTTTTCTTTATAATTTGGATGAATTCGAGTTTCATCCGAATTCGAGTTGGATTTACACATTCGAAATCAAATAGGTTTTTTTAAATCAAATTCAAACTCAATTTCAATGTGATTATGAAGGAGAACGTAAACTCAAAGCCAACTTATTACTCAAACTTGGACCTTGTTGCACATGGATGAACTTGCTTTGTGGCGGCTGGATCAACTTGCTTTGAAACTTAAATTTGGCACCCCCACCCCCTTAGCACACCACTGAGCTCAAACTAAATACCTTGAATGCATTAGCTGGTCAAGGAAAATTTGACCTCTAGTGTCAAGAAAGGTGAACTAAGTTATAAATATCATGGCTCCACACGTCCAGGCTTGGTCCAAGTATTCAAGATGGAAATAATAAATGAGATTTATTACTCATTCCACCAATTGAACAACTTGTCACACCTTTAATATATATATATATACCTTGAGTAATAACACATTTCTGATACAAACCAAGCTTCTATTTAACCACATGGCTCCTCATCAATCTCTTCGAACCATTTTTGTTTCTGTCATCATTTTAGTTCTTTCATTGAACAACATGGAAATCAATGCGCAGTTGTCTCCCACGTTTTATGATCGCACATGCCCGAATGCACTCGCCACCATTAGGACTTCTATTAGAACCGCAGTGTCTCGTCAACGTCGCATGGCAGCCCTTCTTATTCGCCTTCACTTTCATGATTGTTTTGTTCAGGTTCGTTCATTTAATTTGTTCCCTTCTCCTTATGATGTTTAACCATCACCCCCACAATATGCACTTTGCACACTTTTTTCTAAACAGTTTCAAAAGGATGCTCACGTTTTAATTTCTTCTAGTTGTTCACACTTATCTCCAAAGCATGTTATGGTTTCACGCACGTAGGGTGTAAAAAAGCCGAATTGCTCGTGATCTAACTCGTTAAAACTCGAATCTAGCCGAGCTTCACATATGCTCAATTGCCTTTTATTTATACATTTTTCATTTAATTTCTTTGGTGTATATATTTATATAATAACTAATATCATATATAAATTTATGATAAAAATAACTAAATAATATATTATGTTATATAAAAAGTTATAATTATAAATATATGCATATAAAAGTAGTTATAAAAATTTATGAATACGAACAAATTAACATACCCAGAAATTATAAAACTTATGAATAAAATAACTAAATAATTAACAAATCATGCTAGAGCTTGAAAAACTACTCACAAACCAAACTTGAGCTTAGCTCGGCTCAGCTCAAACTCAAGCTCTTTTAAGTTAAACTCATTTAATTACACCCCTACTCGTGCACGCAGCGCGTATATAGTTGGCACTGATGTATAACATATAAAATAATTGCAGGGTTGTGATGCTTCCATTTTACTAAATGACCCTGCCACAACTGAGAGGACAGCATTGTCCAACACTGGGGTTGGAGGCTATGAAGTTATAGATGCAGCCAAATCTGCTGTTGAAAACATTTGTCCGGGGATAGTTTCATGTGCTGATATACTTGCTGTTGCAGCTCGTGATGCGTCGGTTACGGTAATGTTCTTGTGTATAATCTTTTTATTATTGATGAATTGTGAATAATTTGAAAATATTTAGGTGGGTGGTCCTTCATGGACAGTAACTCTTGGCAGAAGAGATTCTACTAATGCAAACCGCGGACTAGCGGATAGTGATCTTCCAAGAGCTGATCAGGATCTTGCATCACTCATTAGAGATTTTGATGCAAAGGGTCTAAATGAAAGGGATATGGTTGCTTTATCTGGTTAGAATTCATAAACTTATACCCTGTTTGTTGCTAAGTGAATAAAATGCTAACAAACTTAGGCAACCAAGAAACGCCCGCACTGCGTGGACTGATGACGGATCAGTCCATGGCGTTTTTGGGTAGGGACGGATGCGCAAGTGCCCCCCATATGTAATTATTTTTTTATTTTCATTTTTTTTGTTCTTTTTAACTGTGTTATGTTTAATAAAACTTTAAAATTTGTAATGTTTGTAAACTTATATAAAGAATTGTAAGCTTTGTAATTAAACTTTGTAAAACTAAAGCATATTTTCATAAGAATATGAATAAAATTTATAATGAATAATTTGGTTATGAAAAATAAACGTAAAAAATGTTGACGATGTGAAAAAAAAGGATAATTTTAGATGGATGGATTGTTTAGGAAAAATTTGTGGGTGAATGAGGGAGGCGTTGTTGATGTCAAGTGACTATACACTTTTTTGGGTGATAACATCAGTGCGTATGGTCTAAATCATTCTGACGAGGTAATCTATCAGAATGATGATGTGACAGCCCGACAACTTTAGATCATGTTGAACTTTTTTGGGTGATAAATATATTTGTTTTTATCAGGGTCTCATACTATTGGGCAATCACGGTGCGTTGCATTTCGAGCCAGGATATACAGTAACGGGTCCGACATAGATGCCAATTTTGCTAGCACGCGTAGACGCAACTGCCCAGCAAATAGAGGAGATGGAGATGGGAACTTGGCATCACTTGATTTGGTGACACCAAATTCATTTGATAATAATTACTTCAGGAATCTAGTTCAAAGGAGAGGTCTTCTTCAATCAGACCAGGTATTGTTTAGTGGTGGCTCAACTGATAGCATTGTGTTAGAGTACAGCAACAATCCTCGAAGATTTGCATCCGATTTCGCCGCAGCCATGGTTAAAATGGGAGATATTGAGCCCCTTACTGGTGCTAGTGGAGTGATAAGAACTACATGTAGTGTTGCAAATTAAGAAAATAAAATTATCTCATGTTTGTTCACACATTTGTATTTGTGAACCATGTTAAATTCTTGGATCGCCATTTTCATAAGTTGTCATGTGATCTTTTCAATAATTGTAAATTATGATTCTAATCTTTTGCATCTTTTCATTTGCTAGTGTTATTGTCACAAATGATTGATTTTAAGTGTTTAATGTCAAACTGTGAGAACCCATCTTGAACCAACTCCAAGACAATGAGGGTGTAAAGTTTAATGTAATGAATAATAATTTGTTAAACTGTACATAAGCAATCCATCATCCGTAAACAGGTACCAAAATCAAGAACACAAAGAAGGTAGAATTAAGAGCCAAAACCGTGGTACTTTTTGTATGCAACTAAATGATATTTTTTTTTGTAGTGAGAGGAACCTGTGTGAAGCAGTTGAGTGGTCAGGAAGGAAAGATGCAAATCATGATTGTGATTATCATGATGATGATCGGAACTAATGAGCCCGAGTAGAAGGGAGAAACAAGGTTGCCAAGAGGCATTGAATAGCAAGTTATGATTCTTGTTGTCGGGTGCAAGAAGTCGAAGATCGTGAACGGGTCGGTGGATCAAAGACAGGTGTTACTTGGAATCCAAGATATCAGTGGTACAAAATAAGAATTAAAGGGGAGAATAATAGATTAATTTTGATTAAAAATCAAATAGTAGGGTCGATCGGTTAGGGTTTCGGTTATGTGTATTTTGGTAGGAGATTGAGTCAAATAAATATAGCTTTAGGAGTTAGTATTTAAGTTAATTTAAAGACTTGTTTCCTACTTGGGTTGATCGGTTAGGGTTTCTTGTTTAGCAGTGGTTGTATTTTAGTATAAATAGAGGTATATAGTTGTATTTTGTGTGGTTTTTCGATCAATAATAATATAGAGAGAGTCGACCTAGAGTTGGGTTAAAATCGGTTGTTTGTTTGTTGCTTGATCCAATTGATTTTCGAACATTTCATCGAGTTAGTGTTACATAGGTGATTTAGCTAATTTGCCACATAATAAAGTAAAAAGTTAATGACTAATTAACATAATATAACTTCTCACATAAGCTAAAAAGATGATAACATACATGCAACGAAAAGGGTTGATACTATAAAACCAATATACAAGTAACGCAACCTAATTTTTGTATATTAAAGTTCTTAGACATGACAAAAAAAATACGAAAAAGGTCATTCAACCTAATTTTATTATATTAAAATCATTATAGAATGCATATACACTACAAGAATAAGAGGCAATAGCGGCGACACCTAGGAAAGTCGCCGCTATTGCTCTTGATCCGCGTTACATAGATCTAATGGTTGTGTGAAGTTTAATCGGACGGACGGTGTTTTAAAAGCACAACATGGCGGGGTATTTCCCTCCATTGGCCTCACTTTCCCCTTTTCTCTGCTTTCCCCTTTCTCTCTGATTTTCCCCTCTCTCGATACGACCTCCATCTCCGACGGTTTGCCGGCCACCACCTCCACTGACCTCACCCCTGCTGCTTGCCGACCACCACCTCCACTGTCCTCACCCCTGCTCACCGACCAGCACCTCCTCAACGCACCCGCACCTACTCGCCGGAACACCACCTGTCTTCGAAAGATTGTATACTTAAGGTAGTGATTTCTCTTCAAATGATTTACCCTAATTTCTCTTAAAATGGTTTACCCTAATTTCTCTTCAAATGGTTTACCCTAATGTGTTGGTATATATGATATATTTTAAAGATGGCTTGTGTCTGTGTATAGTGAAACTAGAAATACTGTTTACAAGCAAAACTTGTTAGTAAGATGATTACTTAGCTCAAAGACAAGCAAAACATGTTGACTTTGAAGACGATGATAACCATGGTTTGGTTCGGTTATTTGTAACAAAATATAAAACTTAATTGGTTTGTGTCTGAGGGAAAAAAATTGATTTTAGTCTCCAAATGAAACGAAAAAAATTACTATATCTTTGATAAATACAAGTAAAGGGTTGGTGTTTAGTTTTGAATGATTTGTTTTAGTTGCATACGACTATACGAGTTATTAATCTTTCACCATAATATTTCTTTTGCCTGAAATGTGATTTTTTTTCTTTGACCATTAGACTAGAAGATCTTATCAACCGGAATCATTGCAGCGTAAGTTATTTTTATGCATTGCTATAACCAGTAACTTTGAGGTTTAACTTATTTGATATACTATTACCTTTAAGACTGTTATCCATAGAATAAATCATTGCTTTAAAAAAAAGGCATACTTATGTAGATTACAAGTGAAATGAAATAAAATAGTTATAAAAATAATTGTATTTTCTATTTATGTGGTTTTTGGTGACATACTGTGTTGGTATCCTCTTCCATAAAATTACAAGTGAAATGAAATAAAATGGTTATAAAAATAATTGTAGGGTTTATAATGAATTTCTTTAATTAGGGTTCAACATGTCATTTTCTATTTATGTGTAGGTGTTTAAATATTTGATTGAATCAATCTTGTGCTTATGATCTTGGTTTGTACTCCATGGTTGTCGATAAAAGCCGGCTTAAAAATCTAAACCGTAGCTCAGAGAAGTATGAAAATGGACTCAAGTCTTTTATCGAGATGTGCAAAGATCATGTCGACGAAAGAGGCTTTGTTTTTTGTCCGTGTACCAAATGTCAGAATTCGGTCATGCTATCCTCGGTAAAAGTGAAGTTTTATTTGTATGCATGGGGTTTCTATCGGATGTACACGGATTGGATCTATCACGGTGAAAGCTTAAGTCCTCGAGTTGTAGTTGTAGATGACGTTGCGTCAGGAAACGATATGACCGGCGTTATTAAAGATATTATGGAAGAGGATACCAACCTCGACGAAGGGAACTCGGGTATAGAGAGTAGCGGTGTTTGTGATGATTTTGAAGACCTGTAAAAGGAAGTCCAATCAGAATTATATCTCGGTTGTACTAATTTTTCTTCCCTTGACTTTTTAGCAAAGCTTATGCATATCAAAGTGAAGAACAAATGGACTAATACTTCATTTGATGAGCTCCTTGAGTTGTTGCGATCTTCACATCCAGAAGGCAACAAGATTCCCGCTTCGCATTACGTAGCCAAAAAGACACTAAAGAAGATTGGTTTGGGATATGAGTCGATACACGTGTAGCAAAAATGACTGTGCTCTCTTCTGGAAAGAACACCACTCATTGCAGAACTGTCCTGTTTGTAATGAGAGTCGGTGGGCCGATACGAACACAAAGGGGCAAGAAGGTAGCTAAAAAGGTTTTACGATACTTTCCTTTGACCCCAGACTACGGCGTGTATTGTTCAAGGCACACGTCAAAAGATATGATTTGGCACAGTACCGGGCGATCAAAAGAGGGTACGATGCGTCATCCTGTTGATGGATCTTCATGGAAAGAATTTGACATAAAGTTCTAGAGGGAACCTCGAAATGTTCGCCTAGAGGTTGCAGCTGACGGTTTTAATCCATTTGGTAACATGAGTTCGGCTCATAGCACGTGGTCGGTTGTACTCACCACATACAACCTGCCTCCATGGCTATGCATGAAAGAGTCCTCATTCGTGTTGTCTTTGTTAATTCCAGGCCCTAAATCACCCGGGAAGGACATGGACGTTTTCCTTAGGCCGTTAGTGGATGAGCTTAAGAATTTATGCAGTCGGGCGTACGTACTAAAGAAGCAGCAACAAACACATTCTTCACAATGAAGGCGGCGCTGTTATGGACCGTAAACGACTTTCCAGCTCGCATTAGTCTATCGGGTTGGAGCGGACAAGGCTACAAAGCATGCCCGACTTGCAACGAAGACACTCCTTCAATACGTGTAACAAATAAAGTCGTATATGTCGGTCATCGTCGGTTCTTAGATGCTAACCTTCCGTGGAGAAGAAGTTTGGACTTTAACGGGGAACCCGAGACAAGAGCCCCTCCGAAACAATTTAATTATGCTGACGTAGAAGCTCAACTTGATCGTCTACTCCATCGTCTACCGAGCAAGCATCGAGATTTTGGAGGTGTTACGAGAAAGCAGGAGGAGTTCGAGTTGAACTGGTCAAAACGAATCATATTTTTTGAACTTGAGTATTGGTCATCTCTGCAACTGAAGCACAGCTTAGATGTAATGCATATTGAGAGAAATGTGTGCGGCAGTTTGTTGGGTACTCTTCTAATGAACGATAAGACCAAAGACACGACAAACGCACGCGTCGACTTGGAAAAGCTAAATATTCGAAAGACATATGTCGCCGCTATTGAGTATAATTTTTGTAGTGATACTTGTGAAAAAGTATTTAAAATAACATAAATCTATCAAAATTTGATGAAGTGACTTAAGTTTTTTGAAAAATATTAAACCATCTTTATTTTACCAATTTAGAGATAACAAGTCAATGTTTTACAAATTCCGAGTTGGAGTCTCATTGGGTGCAACCTCTCTATCGTATTGGATTGAGGTAAGGTTTACTTTTATATTATTCTCCCCAGACCTTACTCTTTGAATACGATTTTTTTTTTGTTAAGTCATTGATTTAAATATCTTTTCACAAGTATATGTCATTTACATATTTTAGAGATTTTAATATAGTAAAATTAGGTTAAGAGACTTTTCTTTCTTTTTTTACATATTTATAGATTTTAATATATGAAAATTAAGTTAAGTGACTTTTTTTCAAAAAATAATAATAAAATATATTAGGTTTTTATGATATTTATCAATAATTCATCTTCTCATAAGTTGGCTAATACATAAAATAAAATACCACTCTCGTTCGTCTTCATAACCACTACTGAAACCAAGCAACAACCAGAAAATAGACCTCTCGGGGCAATGCAGCCGTATGATTTCAGCTTGTTTATGTGCCTCTCTCTTTCTTTCTCGCGATCTCCCTCTTTATTGCTCTCATCAAATCAGAAGAAAGAGACGAACATAAGAACTATAGCTCTTCATTTCCAAAGTGGTCTAGTGGTAAGGAGGCCTGGGCTCTCTAAAGGAGACCCAGGTTCAATCCCCACAGGCTTTACTTTGAGGGTGGCCAGCCCAAGTCGATGATCGAGGAATGCAAGGTCAATGGTTTGAGCATAAAGCGATTGTGAGGCAGAGATAACAGTTCGACCCCCACACCTTGACCTTGGTTAAGAACCATGAGCCGAGTGCCCCCTGCGATATTCTTGGGCGTGGGTATCGCAGGCCGGTTAGCGAGTCCGAAAAACTCGTTTTCTAATAAAGAAAGAAAAGTGAGACGTGTGTGCTTTTTCTATAATGAGCCAATAACGATGTGCCACATACATAGTCACGGTTCCTAGGTTCCTAAGACGTTGTCAATTAAATTAGTTTATAATTATAATGTTTATATTTAAGAAGCGCATTTGGCCTGGAGTATTTAAAAAAAATTATATCTAAAATACAAAAAGTGTGGAGAAAAAAAAAAGAATGAATAACATAATTAAGAGTGAAGAAAAACAGAGAGAATTTGAAGACTTGAACAGGAAAAGTGAAGTCAATGTTTCATTTGTTGTTCCTTTCTGGTTTCTTCTTTTGAATGTAGCTTTAGTATAATAAACACTACTTTAATACTTTATATATATTTCATTCTCTGTTATGGGTCACTTTATATATACTTTATTTTTATTATTATAATTATATAGATATATTTTTTCTTGATTTAGATTCACAATTAAATTAAATCAATGAAAATACAAATACTAAAAACATGGTTTAATTTGCATGAGTTAGAGTAAGAGCATTACTTATAGAAGATTTTACGATTTTCGGTTGAACCGATAAATTTGTCAAGCCGAGTGAAACTAAACTTACGAATAAACAGTCAAGGTAAGTCGGTTATTCAAATTGGGTAGGGTCAAACATGGTTCTAGAAATTTCATGGCTTCTCAGATTATAGAAGGAAAATTGATAAAATCATTTACAGACAAAAACCCATCAATGTCACGCGCCTTCAAGAACACTGACGGATTTCACACTCCTCCCTCTCCCTCTCTCACAGTCGCTCACGTATAGTGTTCGTCCATACGGACACCCTCCCTCCATTCTCCCTCCCCATCACTAATGGATCTCACACTCAATTACAAACATTCCGAATGTTATTTATTTAAAATTGATTTTGTTAGAATTAGATTCACACTTATCAATAATCTTAATAGGAAGTGTCGGTGGCATTTACCACGGAAAACACCACCTCCTCCACTTTGTTAAATGTCAAAAATGGTCCCTCAACTTGGTAAAATGTCACATTAACCCCCTCAAGTTTTTAAAGTTTAAGTTTATCCCCTATAATATAAATAATTCGTATTTTTTTGGTATCGTGAGCTATATCGACTAATGGTGACGTGATGGTACCCTGAAATTTGATACCTACACCGACTAAAAAACATGAGTACCATTATATAACTATCTTTTATTTATGTTTCGATCTCCACAACTGAGCCGCCGTAACTTCATACGTTTCTTTTATGTATTTAATCACGTTTCTTTTTGTGTGCTTAGCCACATTAATGTCACCCCCTCAACCGTTTAAGGTCCGCCTCCCACCGCAGAGCGCGGATCAAAATTTATTTAACCACGTTCTTTTTTTGCTTAGCCATGTTAATGTTAGCACCTCAATCGTTTAAGATCTATCTCTCGCCACGGGACAAAATTTCCGGTTACATTAAATCCTCAAAACACACAAATACTTAAAATAAAAAAAAGTAAGTGAGTGAGTGACCCACACGGTTTTCAGTTTTTTGGTCCTAGTTTGCTTGGTGACCAAGGTAAAGGGGTAATATCGTTTGCTCACTGCAGTTTATAAGTAACCCTCAACCAAGAAATTGTCATCATCAACAAAAAACTGAAATTCACAATTAATCGAAGGTAATGGAGCGAAGCAACTACAATCGCAGCGGTAGTGACGGTGGTAACCGTGGTGGCCATGGTGGACGAAACAGGAACTACCAGCAAGGAGGCGGTAGAGGCAAGGGTGGAGCTCGAGAATCTGGTGGTCTCGGACGTGGCCGTGGACAGCAGACTCACCGGACTCCGGCTTACCCGGGGCATAATGCACCCGGAGGAAGCACACGGAGTCTTGTTGCATGTGGTGATCAATTTAGGGATTTATAGCTTCTATACTAGTTAGAGTAATTTGTTTGTACAAAATTGTGTCTGATCTTATTTAAAATTGTGTTTTTCAGATCTTCAGGTTCATGAAGTATCACATGTAGAGGCAGGATTTGCAACATCTCTTATTGTCAACACTACGCTACGCTACGATGTAACATTTTCTACTCGCCCAAAATCATCCGTGCGGCAGATCGAAGAGAAGCTATGTTCTTCGTTTAAAACGGCAATCATGAGATGGGGTCAAAGTGCCTATACGCATGTCAAACGTCATTTCCTAGACTGCATTGTTGAAGGGGTTTGTGCGTGAATCTAATGCGTGTCAAAAGTCCTTTCCTAAACTGGATTAGTGAAGGGGTTTGTGCGTGAATCTAATTCATTTCGTTCTTTTTCGGTGTTTTTTCTTTAGTTTGTGTCGAATAAACCTACAGTCGTGATCTGAAGTCTTAGTGTTCGGTTTGTTCGTTTGTGTTTGCCTTTGATTTCCATGTAGGTGTTTGAAGGGTTGTTATGTTTTTAAATGTGTGGAAGGATTGATGTAAGCTGTTATTTAAGTATTAATGTGTGCTTATTTGTGATGAAACTATTGGTGTTGGATTATTGCATTCTTTAAACTTTGTTGAACTCTATCCGGTATACTCTTTTCCATCCTCTCAAGTAAAAAATATCACACCAACTATCATACCGCGAGGGGGTGATGTATCACTCAAGTGATAATAATCACACCCAATCAACCAATGTCACCTCACCACCCACTCCCTCATGCTTTGTTTTTCTCCCGTAATTTTTTTTACGAAAAAAAACCACACAAATAATCACATCACAAAGGGGTGGTGTATCATTCAAGTGATAGTGTCACATTTGTGCCACCTAAGATCTCGGGAGAAAATTATGAAGGTATACCCCTTATTCTTATGAGGAGGAAAAGTGAAGTCAATGTTTCATTAGTTGTTCTTTCCTGGTTTCTTCTTTTGAATGTAGCTTTAGTATAATAAACACTACTTTAATACTTTATATATATTTCATTCTCTGTTATGGGTCACTTTATATATACTTTATTTTTATTATTATAATTATATAGATATAATTTTTCTTGATTTAGATTCACAATTAAATTAAATCAATGAAAATACAAATACTAAAAAATGGTTTAATTTGCATGAGTTAGAGTAAGAGCATTACTTATAGAAGATTTTACGATTTTCGGTTGAACCGGTAAATTTGTCGAGTCGAGTGAAACTGAACTTACGAATAAACAGTCAAGGCAAGTCGGTTATTCAAATTGGGTAGGGTCAAACATGGTTCTAAAAATTTCATGGCTTCTCAGATCATCGAAGGGAAATTGAAAAAAATCTTTTACAGACAAAAACCCATCAATGTCACGCGCCTTCACGAACACTGACGGATTTCACACTCCTCTCTCTCCCTCTCTCACAGTCGCTCACGTATAGTGTTCGTCCATACGGACACCCTCCCTCCATTCTCCCTCCCCATCACTGATGGATCTCACACTCAATTACAAACATTCCGAAGGTTGTTTATTTAAAATTGATTTTGTTAGAATTAGATTCACACTTATCAATAATCTTAATAGGAAGTGTCGGTGGCATTTGCCACGGAAAACACCACCTCCTCCACTTTGTTAAATGTCAAAAATGGTCCCTTAACTTGGTAAAATGTCACATTAACCCTCTCAAGTTTTTAAAGTTTTAAGTTTATCACCTATAGTATAAATAATCCTATTTTTTTGATATCGTGAGTTATATCGACTGATGGTGACGTGATGGTACCATGAAATTTGATACCTACACCGACTCAAAAACATTAGTACCATTATGTAACTGTCTTTTATCTATGTTTCAATCTTCACAATTGAGCCGTCGTAACTTCATACGTTTCTTTTATGTATTTAATCACGTTTCTTTTTGTGTGCTTAGCCACATTAATGTCACTCCCTCAACCGTTTAAGGTCCGCCTCCCACCGCAGAGCGCGGATCAAAATTTATTTAACCACGTTCCTTTTTTGCTTAGCCATGTTAATGTTAGCACCTCAATCGTTTAAGATGTATCTCTCGCCGCCCGGTTACATTAAATCCTCAAAACACACAAATACTTAAAATAAAAAAAATAAAAAAAAGTAAGTGACTGACTGACCCACACGGTTTTCAGTTTTTTGGTCCTAGTTTGCTTGGTGACAAAGGTAAAGGGGTAATATCGTTTGCTCACTGCAGTTTATAAGTAACCCTCAACCAAGACATTGTCATCATCAACAAAAAATTGAAATTCACAATTAATCGAAGGTAATGGAGCGAAGCAACTACAATCGCGGCGGTAGTGACGGTGGTAACCGTGGTAGCCATGGTGGACGAAACAGAAACTACCAGCAAGGAGGCGGTAGAGGCAAGGGTGGAGCTCGAGAATCTGGTGGTCTCGGACGTGGCCGTGGACAGCAGACTCACTGGACTCCGGCTTACCCGGGGCATAATGCACCCGGAGGAAGCAGACGGAGTCGTGTTGCATGTGGTGATCAATTTAGGGATTTATAGCTTCTATACTAGTTAGAGTAATTTGTTTGTACAAAATTTTGTCTGATCTTATTTAAAATTGTGTTTTTCAGATCTTCAGGTTCATGAAGTATCACATGTAGAGGCAGGATTTGCAACATCTCTTAGTGTCAACACTACGCTACGCTACGATGTAACATTTTCTACTCGCCCAAACTCATCCGTGCGGCAGATCGAAGAGAAGCTATGTTCTTCGTTTAAAACGGCAATCATGAGATGGGGTCAAAGTGCCTATACGCATGTCAAACGTCATTTCCTAGACTGCATTGGTGAAGGGGTTTGTGCGTGAATCTAATGCGTGTCAAACGTCCTTTCCTAAACTGGATTAGTGAAGGGGTTTGTGCGTGAATCTAATGCGTGTCAAACGTCCTTTCCTAAACTGGATTAGTGAAGGGTTTGTGCGTGAATCTAATGCACTTCGTTCTTTTTCAGTGTTTTTTCTTTAGTCTTAGTCTGTGTCGAATAAACCTACAGTCGTGATCTAAAGTCTTAGTGTTCGGTTTGTTTGTGTTTGCCTTTGATTTCCATGTAGGTGTTTGAAGGGTTGTTATGTTTTTAAATGTGTGGAAGGATTGATGTAAGCTGTTATTTAAGTATTAATGTGTGTTTATTTGTGATGAAACTATTGGTGTTGGATTATTGCATTCTTTAAACTTTGTTGAACTCTATCCGGTATCTTTTCCATCCTCTCAAGTAAAAAATATCACACCAACTATCATACCGTAAGGGGTGGTGTATCGCTCAAGTGATAATAATCACACCCAATCAACCAATGCTACCTCACCACCCACTCCCTCATGCTTTGTTTTTCTCCCGTAATTTTTTGTACGCCCAAAAATCACACAAATAATCACACCATAAAAGGGTGGTGTATCATTCAAGTGATAGTGCCACATTTTTACCACCTAGGATCACGGGAGAGAATAATGAAGGTATACCCCCTTATTCTTTTGAGCCGGAAAAGTGAAGTCAATTTTTCATTAGTTGTTCCTTCCTGGTTTCTTCTTTTGAATGTAGCTTTAGAATAATAAACACTACTTTAATACTTTATATATATTTCATTCTCTGTTATGGGTCACTTTATATATACTTTATTTTTATTATTATAATTATATAGATATAATTTTTCTTGATTTAGATTCACAGTTAAATTAAATCAATGAAAATACAAATACTAAAAACATGGTTTAATTTGCATGAGTTAGTAAGAGCATTACTTATAGAAGATTTTACAATTTTCGGTTGAACCGATAAATTTGTCAAGTTGAGTGAAAATGAACTTACGAATAAACAGTCAAGGCAAGTCGGTTATTCAAATTGGGTAGGGTCAAACACGGTTCTAGAAATTTCATGGCTTCTTAGATTATCGAAGGAAAATTGATAAAATCTTTTACAGACAAAAACCCATCAATGTCACGCGCCTTCACGAACACTGACGGATTTCACACTCCTCCCTCTCCCTCTCTCACAGTCGCTCACGTATAGTGATCGTCCATACTCTCTCCATTCTCCCTCCCCGTCACTGATGGATCTCACACTCAATTACAAACATTCTGAAGGTTGTTTATTTAAAATTGATTTTGTTAGAATTAGATTCACACTTATCAATAATCTTAATAGGAAGTGTCGGTGGCATTTGCCACGTAAAACACCACCTCCTTCACTTTGTTAAATGTCAAAAATGGTCCCTCAACTTGGTAAAATTTCACATTAACCCTCTCAAGTTTTTAAAGTTTTAAGTTTATCCCCTATAGTATAAATAATCCGTATTTTTTTGGTATCGTGAGTTATATCGACTAATGGTGACGTGATGGTACCATGAAATTTGATACCTACACCGACTAAAAAACATGTGTACCATTATATAACTGTCTTTTATATATGTTTCGATCTCCACAACTGAGCCGCCGTAACTTCATACGTTTCTTTTATGTATTTAATCACGTTTCTTTTTGTGTGCTTAGCCACATTAATGTCACCCACTCAACCGTTTAAGGTCCGCCTCCCACCGCAGAGCGCGGATCAAAATTTATTTAACCACATTCTTTTTTGCTTAGCCATGTTAATATTAGCACCTCAATTGTTTAAGATCTATCTCTCGCAGCGGGACAACATTTCCGGTTACATTAAATCCTCAAAACACACAAATACTTAAAATAAAAAAATAAAAAAAAGTAAGTGAGTGACCCACACGGTTTTCAGTTTTTTGGTCCAAGTTTGCTTGGTGACCAAGGTAAAGGGGTGGGTAATATCGTTTGCACACTGCTGTTTATAAGTAACCTATAACATTTCTGATTTTCTCGTTTTTATTTTTTAGTTCAATAAATCATATTTTGACTCTAATTCTAGTGTAATGTTTTAATTCATTCATGCCAACAATTGAGACCAAGGTATCATTTCAAATTCACAAGTTCTACACTTTGATACATTAGAAAAACCCTATATATATGTATATACATGTGTAGGCATACATCATACAATTTTCATTCACACACATATATATATATATATATTCAATTATCGTTGGTTATGTGCAAATAACAAAGGACTATGCACAATTTTGAACCCCTAACTAATTGAACCCTCACAATTGAACCTTTAGCATTAATCTTGAACCCTAAAAACGCCATTGTTGACCAAATTCATCAAGACTTGACCTGTTTGACTTTTAAAAGTCAAACAGGGCCGGTTTCACAAATCCATCGCCAAGAATCGACCCAATCGATTGCTTCGGGTTTCCCTTATCGTGCACAATCAGTAGACCACCCAAACCAGGCCCAATCATCAAGACAATTCAACCATTCATGCAGCCAATTCAAAATTCAAACGAATTTGATGTAGGATAGTCAAATCCGTATCAATTACCATTCAATACATGAAATTAATGCGTCCTAATCCCGCAAATCACTCGAGTGAATCACGCGTGTACCTAGACCATTAACAGGACCCAATTCACTCCCAAATCGGCGAATTAACGCGTAATAGTCATCCGCGACCATTACGGTCAAATTGAAATCAAATCGGCTTATACGAATGAAATTAGACAAATTAAATCACTCACCCACCTTCGTATACGTACAAACAAACCCCCACAACCTTTGATTAATCCGCATTTCATATCTGGATGCCTGTCGATCACCAAGAACAGTCAAAGGAATCGTGTAGTCGTCTGCACTCGTTGCCCAACCTCCAAGAGTAAGTTTTAGATCATTAGGATCGTAATCGAGTCCTGATCATTAGTCCCTTATCAATTCGCGTTCATATTACACATCGAATTCAAATGCGACTTGAGTTCATGTCGTGTTCTTACGTTTCTGATTTGGGGATTTGATAAATTTATATTTCGTATTTAAATTATTTTGTTTCAGTTATAACCAGCGAACCACCCGGTCCGACTGGTTAAGACCATGCACCATCGGGCCCGGTGGGGTGGGTTCGAAACCCACGGCCCGCGACCGGCCTGTTTTCTTATGCGCCTCATTTAAACAAAACTCGGCCCTTTTAATAATGGGTTTAGACCCATCCAAAACCAATCCAGTAACAAAATTGTATCCTCGTCCGGTGGTTTGTTTACCCGACTTGTACATAACAGACCCGGGTTCGAGCCCCAGGTCTGTTTATTATTTTTTTTAAACCGTTTCTAAAACTCCAAAATTCATATAAAAATTATTTTTATAAACCATACAATATGTGTAACAGAATAAAACCCAATTTATTAATTTTCAATATAAATTCATTTTATTATGAATTTTATGGTTAAAAATTGTATATTAAATGTTTAAAACAAAATTTTAGATATTTAAATTAATTTTCAAATAAAGATATTTATTTTGTAAAGTTTTTAAAATGGTAACTTTATTTAAAGCAATCAAATACTTCTTTTTAAAATGATAAATAAATTTATTTATTTTAATCTACACTAAAAATATATAATTACTATTAATTTTATACATCAACATTATTTACATATCTTTATAAATAAAAAAATAAATAAAGTAAAATTATTTATTTAATTTTTATCTAATATAATTCACACTATTTTTGTAACTAAATAAATAAATAACAACTGTTTAATTTATTTAGTTATTCAAGCCAAACTCTAACTTCAATCATTTTAAATTATTCATTTCAAACTTTCGTGTTATAAAAACACATATCTAAGTACAAACCAAAATCACCACCTTCAACTTCAAATCCCTTGTGCTCATCCAATTAAATCATAGTCTTAGACATATATTTTTGTACACATTATTAATTCAACATATATTACACACTAGGTTAACATTGTGAGATTTCAAGGATCATTTTGCTATCTAGTCTCGCGTGCTAGCTACACCTTTGAATCATGTGAGTATTACATAGCCCATTTTCACACTTTTACATTTTTTGGGTGAAACATGAACTCTATACATACAACTGTTTACATTTACACAAACTACACAAACACAAATCCTCTTTACATTCATGTGTGCAAATTTGAGCTTTATGTTTGAGTACTAGGTGTGTAAATTGTTTGTGTACAATTTATGTGCAATCATTAACTATTCAAGCCGACGGTTAACAATGATAGATCTATTGAGTCTGACAAACCCACTCAGATTGGGGTGATTGTTACCGACAACACACCTTGCATGCTAGTTACAAAGGTTTGATTGTACTTTGGTTACACAATAGTTGCTCCCCATAAATACCTTATTTTATCATGTTATGTAAGGATTTGTTTATTCACATCTATATATATACTACCTATGTACAAACATGTGTATGCTCACCAACTTTTTAGTTGACCTTATTTTATTCATGTTTTAGGTGCTAATGTGTGATTTGATCAAGACTTGCTACACATAGGTTTTGGGACTTAGTTAATTCTAATTTTAGAATAAGTTGTATTTCATTTATGTACTTTTGAACTTGGTTGTGTTTGATTTGTTTGAAATGAAATTTGATGATTAATATATTGCAATCTAGTCAACCTTGTGCTCATGAACAGTCTACATGTCCCGCCCCGACGTATTCCGCCGTCGGTTGTGGTGTGACAGATTGGTATCAGAGCCTTGGTTATAGGGAACTTGGTTATTAGACACCTTTTTGACCTAGACTATAACTCTAGGACACCCACTTATGCCATGCTTTATGATTATATGTTATGTGCTACATGCTATGTGTTACATGTTTACTATGTTAGTTATTATTTCATTTTGATGCCTTACTTATTAAAATTCATGACTTATTAGACTATACTTAAATAATGAATTAAATAAACAATATCTCTACCCATACCCTAAGCCTCATAACCTCCTTACCTGCTTCTCTGTCATCATAATCATAGCAAGTGGAAACTTCATGGATCTAAATCTATAAAAAAATCTCTTTTATTCCCTCGTTAAGGTTTTAAACTTTATTAGTTATTAGAGGACACGTGCAATCTGGAAGGGTGACACCTGTATTCTGGGTTTTCTGTCTAGGAAAGCATTTCGTATAAATCCCAATCAACCGAGGGACCCGTATGCTTTCCTAGGAATTCCCGGGATGAGTGTTTACTTATAGGCTAAAGCATGTCTCCTTGAAAGTTATATGAGTTAAATTAACCTTAATGTGTCATAGTATTCAAGTGATTATGTCACTATTTGAGTACAATCCAAACTATGATTAACTATTTTATTTATTACCTTACCCTCTTTAAATTCAATCAAATTTCATAAGTTCTTACATCTTTTCTTGTCTTGTGCAAATCTGTAGAATGTCTCCCCGTCGTGCTACCGTGACCAACAACAATACCGATATTGCTGCTATCCTTGCACAACTCATGACCCAACTCACCCAAGCTAATGGAGCCACTAATGGTACCCATGGAACTAATGTTGGTGGTGGTGCCAACCCACCACAATGCACCTTCAAGCACTTCAATTCGTGTAATCCTCTCAAGTTCTATGGTACCGAGGGAGCTACAGGACTCCTTCAATGGTTCGAAAGTATTGAGGGCACCTTCCTCAATAGTGACTGCCCCGATAACCTTCGTGTTCGTCATGCCACAAGTGTCTTTCAAAAATGGGCGCTCATGTGGTGGAATGGGGAAAGAAGAACTAGAGGCATGGAGGCAGCAATGGCCTTACCATGGGATGAGGTTAAGAGACTAATGACCGAAGAGTTCTGTCCTCGGAATGAGGTGAAGAAACTGGAGGCTGAGTTTTGGGATCTTGCCCAAGACAGTGGTGAGAGTCTGGCTTATACAACCCGGTTCCATGAGCTGAGTCTCCTTGTGCCCCATATGGTCACACCTTTATCCCGCTGCATTGAGAAGTACAATGGTGGATTGCCTAGGCAGATTCAGGATACTGTCTTAGGGAGAAATCCTGCAACACTCGAAGATGCTATCCGGCTATCTGCTACTTTGACCGATAACCATGTAAAAGCAGGGACTCTGACTAGAAAAGGCACCAAGAAAGTTCCTGACACCGCAACCCCTCCTGCACACATCAAAGAAGCCAAAACTGAACCGTACCACAATAATAAGAAAAGAAAGGCTAAGAATTATGCTGTGGTCATTCCTGCTATCCGTGTTAACCAAGTTGCCCCCATGGCTCAAGCACCGGTCAAGAAGCCATATGTTGGGATCTACCCACTCTATGCCACATGCAATTATCACCACCTCCAAAACATTCCCTGCCGCCTTTGCACCCACTGTGGAAAATATGGCCATATGGTCAATGTTTGTAGAGCCAAGGCACTTGCAGGTCAAGTCAACCCACCAACCCGAACCAACCATCAAGTGGCTAATCAATGTGTCCCCGCTATTGCAAACGGGCGTGCTTGTTATGAATTTGGCAACCTGAATCATTTCCGTGACCAGTGCCCGAAGTTCATCAATGCTAGACAAGGCGGAGCTCGGGGGCGTGCTTTCAACATAAATGCCAATGAAGCTCAGGCCAACAATGATGTGGTCAACGGTACGTTCCTTGTTAATAGTCAATATGCCTCCATTTTATTTGATACCGGTGCAGATAAGAGTTTTGTGACACTTAACATTCACACACACACACACACACATATATATATATATATATTCAATTATCGTTGGTTATGTGCAAATAACAAAGGACTATGCACAATTTTGAACCCCTAACTAATTGAACCCTCACAATTGAACCTTTAGCATTAATCTTGAACCCTAAAAACGCCATTGTTGACCAAATTCATCAAGGCTTGACCTGTTTGACTTTTAAAAGTCAAACAGGGCCGATTTCACAAATCCATAGCCAAGAATCGACCCAATCGATTGCTTCGGGTTTCCCTTATCATGCACAATCAGTAGACGACCCAAACCAGGCCCAATTATCAAGACAATTCAACCATTCATGCAACCAATTCAAAATTCAAACGAATTTGACTTAGGTTAGTCAAATCCGTATCAATTACCATTCAATACATGAAATTAACGCGTCCCAATCCCGCAAATCACTCTGTGACAATCCGACTTTTTAGATTAACCCCGTTAACTATTCCGTTAAGTTTCTTATTAAAAACTTAACCCCGTTAACCAAATCTAACCCCGGGGATTGTTTCTGTCGTAAATCCAACTCAGAAATGCAGGGACTAGTCCTGCCAAGTCTCAATACGTGAATTGTTGACTCCCCAAAGTCAAAATCAAATCAATTCAATCCTATTTGACTTTTTGAAGTCAAACTCGTGGAAATCCAATCAAAACCGAATTTGCAAATCAATTCAATGGAAATTGGAAACGTTAGCGCTCGATTTTTATTTTCAACGACCATAATCATCAATTAAATCATCCATCATTAACAAATTAATCAAATTAATGACGAGTTATTCCGAAACTGTCGAATCATTAACATAATTCACCAATTCGATCATTCCAATTATCATACTCACAAACTAATCACCTGCAAACTTCGTTCGAACCCCCCTGAAGCTTCGCACAAATCAAATTAGTCGGAGAAGCAGCAGACAACGCCGGAGATCACTACAGTCGCAGTCGGCGTCGGTTTTGATCGAACACCATCAATTCGAGCACCATTGTGGTAATAAACACTTCTGTAGTTTTGTTTTCATACCTAGATCGAAAGCCCTATCATACCCAGGGCTTATAACACCGAATTTAACTCGAACCGATTCTAGGGTTCATAACCAATTCGGTTTAATCAAACACTACTCTAATTGCGACCTCAATCCAATTAATTTTGATAGATAGATTCGCAAACACTCTCTGATCGAAAGCCCTATGATAATTTAATCAAGTAACATCGAATTGTGTAACATCCAGTAATTAGGGTTTGTTCTTGAGTCAATTTGGAGGTTTTGATCTTAACGGCTATCTCAATCAAATTAAACCTCATGGTTGGATTCGCAATCATCAGTTTATCAAAAACCCCATGAATCCAACAGTTTCTAACATAAGAATTCATCTAATCGATTTGGCATTCATACCTAAAGTTTCGGCCTATTTTTCGTAAAATTAACGATCTTAAACTTAACCATTTTTGCAATTAAACCCATCTACAGATTCGCAATCATCTAAGCAACAAAACCCCTATGAATCCTGACCTTATTCACGATCAAATTCGGTGTTTAGGACGGGATTTGATCTGGGTATCTATGGGGAATTAAATCACGTTGGACTTGATTGTTAAAACAAATCTGAGCCGGTTATATTCGCGATGACCCTAGCGGGCGGACTGGTTAGAGCGATGTGTGTGTGTGGGAGAGACCCGGGTTCGAGACCGGGCTCCCACATTCATTTTTTGAATCAGTTCTGGATTATTAAATTAATAAAAAAATCAAACCTTTTAATATTGTATTATTATATAAAGGTGTTTTAACCCGAAAAACAACCCGTAGGCTCGGGTTTGAAATATTAGTTTATTTTTTTATAAATTATACCCACATTTATAATTTATACATTATTATTAATAATAATTAAAAATAATATATTTATATTATTTTTAAGCCGTAAACTCGTGTAAAATAATATGTTTATATTATTCCCAAATTGTGACCCGTATTATTAAATAATATATATTTATATTATTTCAAATCATTTTATAACGCCGTAAATCAATCGAGACTAAATAATAATATAACTAATTATATTATCCACTCGTATATATATATATATATATATATATATATATATATATATATTACTACTTATGTCGTTCGTCGCGTAAAGTAATTCCTAAACCCGTGGACACGTTCGTCCACTCTCGTTCATTGGAACGGTTCTTTAAGACGTTCCTTCCATGTCACAGTCACAATTCCCATTATCATTCCTAATTTATATGTTTATAATTTTAGGACATTCGTAGGTCTTTTGAGACTTACACTCGTGGTTCCAACTTACTTCTAGTGTTAAACTACCTTCAACGCCAAGCAGGTGAGTTTTCACGGCCCATTTTTACTGTTTTAACTTGGGGGAGAAAACATGCTTAAACTGCTTTTGAGATTTTGTATTTCATATGCTATCAATGTTAAAGCTAAGTGTAACACGCTATCACAGAAAGTCCTCATCTTATCTGGAACCGTTAATATGGATCTTAGGGAGGTAATGTTTAGTAGTACTACTGGGTTTGACAAATCCCACCCGCGTTAGTCGCGCTAACTCGATTGGATATCGAACGGGTGAAATGTTAGCCTACTCACATCGCCAGTATTGATAGACCTGGCAGGAGGCAATAAACAAAAAGTCAGTTTCGGTTGCGAGCACTTGAGCTAAACATGAACATAGGTTAGCTACCTATAGATACATATTGAATTATCATAAATCTGGTAAACGCTTACGTATTTATTTGAAACCTGTGAACTCATCAACCTTGTGTTGACACTTTTTCTTACATGTTTTCTCAGGTCGCTAAGCTAAGACACAAGGTGCACGTTAGGACATGCATGGGATTCAACTATTTTACTTATGATATATTTTATGACTTCCTTGTATTGTATTTTGGTTGGTTGGACATTTTGGACTTTGGTTTTGGGCGCGTGTATTTTGCGCATTTACTTTTCGTTACGCTTCCGCATTGAACTTTGATTTTAATGGTATTTTCATTTGAGTCCCATGTAGAGTCGTTCAAAGTAACTAATGTCTGAGATCCTGGTTAGTCACTTCCCAAAACGGTAAAACTCCGTTAGTTGAAATTTGGGGGTGTGACAGATTGGTATCAGAGACATTGGTTGTAGAGAACTAGGATTGCATACTAGACTATAGCCTTACACATTAGTTACATGTCATTTGGATGTTTGGCACTTATACATAATGTTGTAGGATCATGTCGTCAACCCCACCTCCATCACCTAAAGCATCAGGGCATAAGGCACCTGTACTCTCATCCCCGGAACCCAAAAGGCGCCGGCCTACTTCGAGTAACCATTCTGCTGACCAAGGCGAACCGAGTAACGCACGAGCATTGGATTATGCTCTCAATTGGGACGTATACCCACATATGATCCAAAGATGGATCGAAATGGGAGATGTTCCATCACATTACTTTGGATCCGCATCTTCATCATCTACACTACCTAGCTTACCATGCACCATGGAACAAGCTTTCGCAGCATTCGTATCTTATATGTCGAAGGAATTGAGTATTGTACAAGATGCCACCGAGGAGATACCTAAACTTCTGAAGAATGGACCCCAAATAGAAGAGAACAAGATTGGAATAGAACATTTGACTACCGAACTAGCTGCAACGGACCATGTTCATAACCTTTTAGTGGATCGTGTGGCACATCTAGAGACAAGGGCCGACACTATTGATGATGATATGGAAGGAGTATTAGAGAGATTAGCCGCTATGGAAGCTCAGCTACATGTGGCAAACCACACTGCTGAAGGTCTTCAAGAGAGGGTGACTCACTTGGAAGCCCAACTACAAGCGGCCCTATTTTCGGAAGACATTCCAGTATCTGACGATGAGGAGGAACCTTTTGAGGAGGAACCTTTTGAAGAAGAGCTTTTCGAGGAGGAGCCCGTGGAAGAGGAACCGGTTGAGATAGACGATGCACAATCGTACGTTTCTTCCGATGACGAGGATGCCTGATGATCTTCCTATTCTACCTTCCTTTTCATGTTTGCGTTTGCCTATGTTATTTCTTTTTCCAAACCTAGATGGGTAAGGTTGTTCCCATCCAATAAAAGCATGAGATGTTTAATATTTGAGTTATTTATTTTGTAGCCTTACAATTTATTTAATTTTCAAAATATTAGATGTTGTATCTCCTTACTCGTACCTGAATAATGTTTAATATGCGATATATTTCTCATTGTTTTTCATTTGTGATTGTGAAGAATCATGTCTGGGAGAGGACGCGGAGGCCGTGCCAGTGGTCGTGGTACCATTAACATGACGGCAGCAGAGCTAGCAGCATTGATAAATGATAGTGTGGCAGAGGCCCTAGCAGCACAGAATGCTGCAGGTAAATGCTTTAACTATTGACTAATAGTGTCAATCCTTCTCCTAAAAACATCTTTCTAAACTCTATAATTCCAATTCAATTTGTATTTCTAAATCCAGGCCAGCAAAATCAGCAAAACCAACAACCAGCCTGCACTTTCAAAGCATTCATGGATTGCAAGACCCACACCTTTAGTGGAGCTGAAGGAGCCGTTGGATTACTTCGCTGGTTTGAGAAGGTTGAATCAGTAATAGCCATGTGCAACTGCCCCATGGCTAACCAAGTGAAGTTTGCTGCTGGAACTTTAGAAGGCCCGGCCCTAACATGGTGGAATGCCCAAGTTCAAATGTTGGGACTGGCAATGGCAAATGGACTCCCGTGGGAGGAATTTAAAGCAATGATGAAGGAAGAATACTGCCCACGCGATGAGATCCAAAAGTTAGAGGGAGAGTTCTAGAACCTTAGGATGGAGGGTTCGGAGATTGAACTCTACACCACTCGTTCACACGAACTTGCTACTATGTGCCCGTATATGGTAACTCCTGACTACAAAAGAATCGAACTTTACATTGGAGGTCTAGTGCCTCAAATACAAAGCATGGTTACTTCATCCAATCCTGCCACTATCCAACAAACCATTCGACTTGCGCATAAGTTAACTGTGACGTTTTGGATTTTTCGTTCTCGCACTTGTATCATAATTATCGTGTAATCATTCTCTATTTTAATAAAGTGTAAGAGCTTTATTTAGTTTTATACAAATAGGTATTTTATTTTACGGATTTAAATTAATTAAAATTTTATAAGTTTTAAAAACTAATATAAAATTTTATATATAAAAATCTAAATTTTAAAAGTTGCATATTTAATAAAATAATCTATTTAAATAAGATAAATAACTTTTATAAAAATTATTTATAATAATAATAATAAAATAGGTTTATAAAAAACATTTAAAATATAATATTAAATTAAATTGATTTAAAAGAAATTAAATTTATTTATTTAATAAAAACTTTAGGGGTTGTTTTGTAATTAATCAAACTAGAAGGTTTTAAAACTGAAATCGATTGAGGGGCTGTTTCTGGACAATTTAAACTACAAGGACCCATCCGTATTTATTTCAAGGGCTAATATAAGTCAAACCAAACTCCAGGGACTAAAACTGCCAATTCCCAAATCGTTTATCCGGTCACCCCCTTCGTTGGTCCGGCGGGTAAAGGAACTTTCCGGCGACGCCCGACAAGGCTGTTTCCCTGCACCTCGACAGCCGCTAAAGGCTTCTCTGGCTTCGTCTCTCCCACACGAACTAGATCCCCCGACCAATTGGTCTCCCCAACATATGGATCGTCTGATCCTGTTGGTGGCCGAGAAACCCACGCTCAAATTCGAGCCCGACAGTCCACCTCCACGCGTGTTGAATAGCTGGTTAGTTTCGTCTCGTCCAGACTAGTGTCGGGACGTGCCCAATTGCACGTTTTGACATAGGAATCGAGCTCGGCTATAAATAGCCATAGTCGGCCCTACACGAGCTCGCTACCCTCATTCCACCCACTCTCACTCCAAATTGAGGACACCATCA
Source organism: Smallanthus sonchifolius (assembly GCA_023525975.1). Classification (NCBI taxonomy): domain Eukaryota; kingdom Viridiplantae; phylum Streptophyta; class Magnoliopsida; order Asterales; family Asteraceae; genus Smallanthus; species Smallanthus sonchifolius. The sequence continues at coordinate 84,769,320 of CM042029.1, forward strand.
CCTTCGTCGCCTCTGAGTGAAGCTGTGACCAAGATTTCAGGAGCTAATTCCACACAGAAGTCGATTCCCACTTGTAACATTTTCGAGTTCCAAAGCCTTGCCGACCAGACCCGTTGCGACTAGGTTCGAGTCTCAAAACGATTCCACTGTCTTCTATTTAATCCCTAGTAAGCAATTCCAGTCGAAAACACGGCAATCGCCCGTGAGTTACCGTGCAAACCCAGTGTCCTCGGACACGGTTTGCCGGTCACCGAGGACCAGCGACCAGACTTGCTGTTGTGTATTTAAATTATCCAATACACACATAACTAGCGATGGGTAGTAGCCCGGCTGGTTATGCGTGTGTGTGTTTGAGTTACAGGTCGCGGGTTCGAATCCGGTTGGCCTTCAGCCCATTCTTTTTTACTTATGTTTTCATTTTATTTATTTTATTTAATTATCTTAACTTATCTAAATATTCTTTTTATACAATAAAGACTAAAACAAGTCGGTTTACTCGTTCGTTTATTTCGGAAACCATTAAAATTCTTTTATACCTATTTAATTCACAAGAATTTTTATAAAATAATAAATACTAAATGTTTATAAATTTGTTAAAATAATTTCAACTTGTAAAAAGAATATATATAATGATGACAAAAAAAAATAATAAATAAATAAAAACTTTTATAAAATACTTAATAACTACTTAATTAAAAATGTAATATTTTAACAATATATATATATTTATAAGTTAAAGTTTTACAAAACCATTATCATTTTTCTTACCGTATTTTATACAAATAAATATTAAGGAATATTAAAACCTATATACATTTAAATACAAATACACACATATAAGCATACAATAATACCCATTTATCTACATAGGGTATCAACGTGATTAGACTACAACATCCTTATCACCTACACGCGTGAAAAAATACCCGCTTGCAAGGTGAGTTACATAGCCCCTATTTTACATTTTTATACATTTTGGGGTGAAACATTATTCATGCTACTCACATTGTTTATACGTGTTATACATGTGGACTATATGCTTATTATTTGGATGTACATACATTTAAACACAAGACAACCAACTGTAATATTGATAGATCTATTGTGCCTGACCAGCCCACCCGGTTAGGGTGTTTATTACAGCATACTCGGATATAGCCTTGGGTTATATTCAAACATATCGGATATAGTGGATAACTATATTCAAACATACCGGACTTAGCTGTTGTGCTATGTTCAAGCGCGTCAAACAAGGTTTGAATTGTGATTAAATAAATGATACATCGTATATGCTATGGTTAACAAAATAAACAATGAGTCGCAAAACGTTTTACACTACTATTTACCGGAATTACTAAACCTACGTACTCACCAACTTTTTAGTTGACACTTGATTTAAATAATGTTTCAAGTTTGGATATGTGATTGCTTGCCGAAGATTTCTCCACTTAAGAACTATGGACCTAGTTAAATAAATCAATGTTCTGAACTAGACTAGGTTATTTGAAATGTATTGTATTTGGATCTTTGTTGTCTTTAAATTTAACTAATGAATTATGCAACATTTTAGTCATCATGTGCTTATGAACAATCATTCCATTGTCCGCCTCGATGATTCTGCCACCGGTCGGGGTGTGACTACTATGTGCCCGTATATGGTAACTCCTGACTACAAAAGAATCAAACTTTACATTGGAGGTCTAGTGCCTCAAATACAAAGCATGGTTACTTCATCCAATCCTGCCACTATCTAACAAACCATTCGACTTGCGCATAAGTTAACTGACCAAGCGGTGACGCAAGGAACCCTACCTCCGAGAGGTTCAGTTGCTAAACCCACTGACAATCAAAAACGCAGGTTCGATCACCATTCCAACACCCACAACCACTCCAACTCCCACTCCAAAGGACCTCAACCCAACCAACCCTAGTTTAACCAACCGCAACAACAGCAACAGCGTAGGTTTGAGCCTACCAAGAACTTCAATCAGTCGACCTCTTCTGGCCAAAACCAGGGTGGTTATGCGAGGAAGTCCCCGAAGTGTAACAAGTGTAACTTGCACCACTTTGGGTTCTGCAATCGTTTCCAGAGGTGCGGAAAAATAGGTCATGCTGTTAAGGACTGCAGGGGTGAGTTACAAACTAAACAACCTTTTCAACAACCGGGATCTACTAGGGGTTGCTTTGAGTGCGGAAAGGAAGGGCATATCCGGAAGAACTGTCCTCATTTGAAGAAAGGGGGTAATGGAAATCACAACCCTAACCAGAATAACAATGGTAATGGTGGTAACAATGGCAATGGGGGAGGAAATGGTGCGAAGGGACGAGCCTTCGTACTAGGATCTGGAGAAGCCCGTTACGACCATAAAGTAGTCACCGGTAAGTTCCTCGTAAATAATTACTTTGCTTCTGTCCTTTTTGACACTGGTGCAGATAGAAGTTTTATATCTAAGAAATTTAGTAATATGATAAAAGGAACTTCATCTCTATTAGAAGATAAGTATACAATAGAGATAGCTGACGGCCAAATAATTGAGGCAACTCACATACTTAAAGGATGTAAACTTGAGCTAGCTACACATACATTTGATATCGACCTTATGCCGGTCATGCTTGGAAGTTTTGATATAATCGTCGGCATGGATTGGTTATCTAAAAACCAAGCCGAAATTATCTGTCATGAGAAGATTGTACGTATACCTCTCTCGAATGGAGAAACCCTTTCCATCCAAGGCGAAAGAGTTGGTGCAGTCATAGGCATTATATCTTTCACGAAAGCACAAAAATGTCTTCGAAAGGGGCATACGGCTATTTTGGCCCTTGTTGCTGAGCAGCCTTCAGAAGAGAAGAAGATCGAAGATATTCCCGTTGTGCGTGAGTTTTTGGAAGTGTTTCCCGAGGATCTGCCCGGTCTGCCACCGCACCGTCAAGTTGAATTCCAAATTGATTTAGTACCCGGAGCAGCACCGATTGCTCGGGCACCTTACAGACTGGCACCCAGTGAATTACAAGAGTTGTCCACTCAACTGCAAGATTTGTTGGATAAAGGTTTCATCCGACCTAGTTCATCACCTTGGGGAGCTCCGGTACTATTTGTCAAGAAGAAGGACGGAACTTTCCGTATATGTATTGACTACCGGGAGCTGAATAAAGTCACAATCAAGAACCGCTACCCTTTACCTCGCATAGATGACCTTTTTGATCAACTCCAAGGATCAAGTTTCTATTCCAAAATAGATCTTAGGTCTGGCTATCATCAGTTAAGAGTCCGAGAAGAAGATATCTCTAAGACTGCATTCAGAACGAGGTACGGCCATTACGAATTTATGGTCATGCCTTTCGGGTTAACCAACACACCCGCGGTATTCATGGATCTCATGAACCGTGTGTGTAAGCCTTACCTTGACCAGTTCGTTATCGTTTTCATCGACGACATCCTAATTTATTCCAAGAACAAGGAGGAACATGAGGAACATCTACGCCAAAATTTTGGAACTACTTAAGCGAGAACAACTGTATGCTAAGTTTTCCAAGTGTGAATTTTGGATCCGGGAAGTTCAGTTTCTTGGGCATGTGGTTAATGAGAAAGGGATACATGTCGACCCATCCAAAATAGAAGCCATCAAGAATTGGGCAGCACCGACGACTCCGACTGAGGTGCGACAATTTCTGGGATTGGCTGGATATTACCGTCTATTCATCGAAGGATTTTCCAAAATTGCTCAACCCTTCACCGCCCTAACTCAAAAAGGAAAAGCCTATAATTGGGGCGATAACCAAGAGTCAGCTTTCCAGCACCTCAAACAGAAACTTTGCAGTACACCTATTTTAGCCCTTCCAGAAGGAACCGATGATTTTGTTGTGTATTGTGATGCATCCATTCAAGGCCTGGGTTGTGTTTTAATGCAACGCGAAAAGGTAATCGCATACGCGTTACGTCAGTTAAAGGTTCACGAGAAAAACTACACCACTCATGATCTAGAGTTGGGAGAAGTAGTCTTTACACTTAAGATATGGAGACATTACTTGTACGGTACCAAATGCACAATCTACACCGACCACAAGAGCCTCCAGCATATCTTCGAGCAGAAGGAGTTGAACATGAGACAACGTCGTTGGGTTGAACTTTTAAATGATTAAGACTGTGCGATCCGATACCATCCGGGTAAAGCTAATGTTGTGGCTGATGCTCTAAGTCGAAAGGAAACGAAACCCAAACGAGTTCGAGCGTTACAACTCACTATTCACCCTGGATTGCCTGACAGAATCCGTAGTGCTCAACTTGAAGCCTTGAAAGAAGATAACCTACCGTTAGAAGGTACACGCGGCATGGAAGCACAACTTGAAGTAAAATCTGACGGAATTCGTTACTTCGAACGAATATGGATTCTAGTGTTCGGAAATTTAAGGGAACTAATCATGGATGAAGCTCATAAATCTCGTTACTCCATTCATCCGGGTTCCGATAAGATGTACCATGATTTAAAGATACTATATTGGTGGCTAAAGATGAAGGCCGATATAGCTATTTATGTGAGTAAATGTCTGACATGCGCAAAAGTTAAAGTTGAATACCAAAAGCCTTCTGGTCTTCTGCAACAACCAGAAATTCCCATGTGGAAATGGGAACAAATATCCATGGATTTCATCACCAAATTACCACGAACCCCTACTAGATGTGATACTATATGGGTAATTGTTGATCGATTAACAAAATCTGCTCATTTCCTAACAATCAAGGAAACCGACAAAATGGATAAGCTTACTCGTACATACTTGAAAGAAATAGTCTCTCGGCACGGGGTGCCAATCTCTATTATTTCGGATCGTGATGCACGATTCACTTCTCGTTTCTGGCAGTCATTACATAAGGCCTTAGGCACGCGTCTAGATATGAGCACAGCATACCATCCTCAAACTGATGGCCAAACTGAACGTACTATCCAAACTCTGGAGGACATGCTACGAGCTTGTGTGATTGATTTCGGTAACACTTGGGAGTCTCACCTACCGTTGGTGGAGTTCTCCTACAACAACAGCTATCACACTAGCATCAAGGCAGCTCCATTTGAAGCACTTTATGGACGGAAATGCCGTTCTCCCATTTGTTGGACCGAGGTTGGAGATAGCCAACTCACAGGTCCTAAACTTGTATTTGAAACTTCTGAAAAGATCGTTCAAATTAGAAACCGTATGGCGGCAGCTCGTGATCGTCAAAAGAGCTATGCCGACAAGCGTCGTAAACCCTTAGAGTTTCAAATAGGTGACATGGTCTTACTCAAAGTCTCACCTTGGAAAGGTGTCATTCATTTCGGGAAACGAGGTAAACTTAATCCTCGTTATGTTGGACCTTTCAAAATATTAAAGAGAATCGGACCAGTAGCGTATCAACTGGACTTACCTGAAGGACTGAGTGGTGTACACAACGTCTTTCACATCTCAAATTTGAAGAAATGTCTAGCTGACGAATCTCTCGCAGTTCCTCTTAAGGAACTACACGTTGATGAACAGTTACGTTTCGTCGAAGAACCTGTAGAAATTATGGATAGGGAAGTTAAAATGTTAAAGCACAGAAAGATCCCTATTATCAGAGTTCGTTGGAACTCGAAACGCGGACCGGAATTCACGTGGGAGCGCAAGGATCAAATGATGCGCAAATATCCTAATCTGTTCAAGCACTCCGCGTCAAATTCTTAAGGTACTATTAAATTTCCGGGACGAAAATTCTTTCAACTAGGGGATGATGTGACACCCCGGAAATTTTTTTTAGTTATTCTAATTTTCGGGACGAAAATTCTTTCAACTAGGAGATGATATGACAATCCGACTTTTTAGATTAACCCCGTTAACTATTCCGTTAAGTTTCTTATTAAAAACTTAACCCCGTTAACCAAATCTAACCCCAGGGACTGTTTCTGTCTTAAATCCAACTCAGAAATGCAGGGACTAGTCCTGCCAAGTCTCAATACGTGAATTGTTGACTCCCCAAAGTCAAAATCAAATCAATTCAATCCTATTTGACTTTTTGAAGGCAAACTCGTGGAAATCCAATCAAAACCGAATTTGCAAATCGATTCTACGAAAATTGGAAACGTTAGCGCTCGATTTTTATCTTTAACGACCTAAATCATCAATTAAATCATCCATCATTAACAAATTAATCAAATTAATGACGAGTTATTCCGAAACCGTCGAATCATTAACATAATTCACCAATTCGATCATTCCAATTATCATACTCACAAACTAATAACCTGCAAACTTCGTTCGAACCCCCCTGAAGCTTCGCACAAATCAAATTAGTCGGAGAAGCAGCAGACAACGCCGGAGATCACTACAGTCGCAGTCGGCGTCGGTTTTGATCGAACACCATCAATTCGAGCACCATTGTGGTAATAAACACTTCTGTAGTTTTGTTTTCATACCTAGATCGAAAGCCCTATCATACCCAGGGCTTATAACACCGAATTTAACTCGAACCGATTCTAGGGTTCATAACCAATTCGGTTTAATCAAACACTACTCTAATTGCGACCTCAATCCAATTAATTTTGATAGATAGATTCGCAAACACTCTCTGATCGAAAGCCCTATGATAATTTAATCAAGTAACATCGAATTGTGTAACATCCAGTAATTAGGGTTTGTTCTTGAGTCAATTTGGAGGTTTTGATCTTAACGGCTATCTGAATCAAATTAAACCTCATGGTTGGATTCGTAATCATCAGTTTATCAAAAACCCCATGAATCCAGCAGTTTCTAACATAAGAATTCATCTAATCGATTTGGCATTCATACCTAAAGTTTCGGCCTATTTTTCCTAAAATTAACGATCTTAAACTTAACCATTTTTGCAATTAAACCCATCTACAGATTCGCAATCATCTAAGCAACAAAACCCCTATGAATCCTGACCTTATTCACGATCAAATTCGGTGTTTAGGACGGGATTTGATCTGGGTATCTATGGGGAATTAAATCACGTTGGACTTGATTGTTAAAACAAATCTGAGCCGGTTATATTCGCGATGACCCTAGCGGGCGGACTGGTTAGAGCGATGTGTATGTGTGGGAGAGACCCGGGTTCGAGACCGGGCTCCCACATTCATTTTTTGAATCAGTTCTGGATTATTAAATTAATAAAAAAATCAAACCTTTTAATATTGTATTATTATATAAAGGTGTTTTAACCCGAAAAACAACCCGTAGGCTCGGGTTTGAAATATTAGTTTATTTTTTTATAAATTATACCCACATTTATAATTTATACATTATTATTATTAATAATTAAAAATAATATATTTATATTATTTTTAAGCCGTAAACTCGTGTAAAATAATATGTTTATATTATTCCCAAATTGTGACCCGTATTATTAAATAATATATATTTATATTATTTCAAATCATTTTATAACGCCGTAAATCAATCGAGACTAAATAATAATATAACTAATTATATTATCCACTCGTATATATATATATATATATATATATATATATTACTACTTATGTCGTTCGTCACGTAAAGTAATTCCTAAACCCGTGGACACGTTCGTCCACTCTCGTTCATTGGAACGGTTCTTTAAGACGTTCCTTCCATGTCAAAGTCACAATTCCCATTATCATTCCTAATTTATATGTTTATAATTTTAGGACATTCGTAGGTCTTTTGAGACTTACACTCGTGGTTCCAACTTACTTCTAGTGTTAAACTACCTTCAACGCCAAGCAGGTGAGTTTTCACGGCCCATTTTTACTGTTTTAACTTGGGGGAGAAAACATGTTTAAACTGCTTTTGAGATTTTGTATTTCATATGCTATCAATGTTAAAGCTAAGTGTAACACGCTATCACAGAAAGTCCTCATCTTATCTGGAACCGTTAATATGGATCTTAGCGAGGTAATGTTTAGTAGTACTACTGGGTTTGACAAATCCCACCCGCGTTAGTCGCGCTAACTCGATTGGATATCGAACGGGTGAAATGTTAGCCTACTCACATCGCCAGTATTGATAGACCTGGCAGGAGGCAATAAACAAAAAGTCAGTTTCGGTTGCGAGCACTTGAGCTAAACATGAACATAGGTTAGCTACCTATAGATACATAATGAATGATCATAAATCTGGTAAACGCTTACGTATTTATTTGAAACCTGTGAACTCACCAACCTTGTGTTGACACTTTTTCTTACATATTTTCTCAGGTCGCTACGCTAAGACACAAGGTGCACGTTAGGATATGCATGGGATTCAACTATTTTACTTATGATATATTTTATGACTTCCTTGTATTGTATTTTGGTTGGTTGGACATTTTGGACTTTTTGGACTTTGGTTTTGGGCGCGTGTATTTTGTGCGCGTGTATTTTGTGCATTTACTTTTCGTTACGCTTCCGCATTGAACTTTGATTTTAATGGTATTTTTTTTTGAGTCCCATGTAGAGTCGTTCAAAGTAACTAATGTCTGAGATCCTGGTTAGTCACTTCCCAAAACGGTAAAACTCCGTTAGTTGAAATTTGGAGGTGTGACACACTCGAAGGTCAATCACGCGTGTACCTAGACCATTAATAGGACCCAATTCACTCCCAAATTGGTGAATTAACGCATAATAGTCAATCGCGACCATTACGGTCAAATTAAAATCAAATCGGCATTTCATCTTTGGACACCTGTCGATCACCAAGAACAGTCAAATGAATCGTGTAGCCGTCTACACTCGTTGCCCAACCTCTAAGAGTAAGTTTTAGATCATTAGGATCGTAATCGATTCCTGATCATTAGACCCTTATCAATTCGCGTTCATATTACACATCGAATTCAATTGCGACTTGAGTTCATGTCGTGTTCTTGCGTTTCTGATTTGGGGATTTGATAAATTTATATTTCGTATTTAAATTATTTTGTTTCAGTTATAACCAGCGAACCACCCGGTCCGACTGGTTAAGACCATGCACCATCGGACCCGGTGGTGTGGGTTCGAAACTCACGGCCCGCGACCGGCATGTTTTCTTTTGCGCCTCATTTAAACAAAACCCAACCCTTTTAATAATGGGTTTAGACCCATCCAAAACGAATCCAGTAACAAAATCATCTCCTGATCCAGTGGTTTGTTCACCCGACTTGTACAGAACAGACCCGGGTTCGAGCCCAGGTATGTTTATTTTTTTTTTAAACCGTTTCTAAAACTCCAAAATTCATATAAAAATTATTTTTATAAACCATACAATATTTGTAACAGAATAAAACCCGATTTATTAACTTTCAACATAAATTCATTTTATTATGAATTTTTAGGTTAAAAATTGTATATTAAATGTTTAAAACAAAAATTTTGATACTTAAATTAATTTCCAAATAAAGATATATATTTTATAAAGTTTATAAAATGGTAACTTTATTTAAAGCAATCAAATACTTATTTTCAAAATGATAAATAAATAATCTACACTAAAAATACATAATTACTATTAATTTTATACATCAACATTATTTACATATCTTTATAAATAAAAAAATAAATAAAGTAAAATTATTTATTTAATTTTTATCTAATATAATTCACACTATTTTTGTAACTAAATAAATAAATAACAACTGTTTAATTTATTTAGTTATTCAAGCTAAACTCTAACTTCAATCATTTTAAACTATTCATTTCAAACTTTCGTGTTATAAAAACACATATCCAAGTACAAACCAAAATCACCACCTTTAACTTCAAATCCCTTGTGCTCATCCAATTAAATCATAGTCTTAGACATATATTTTTGTACACATTATTAATTCAACATACATTACACACTAGGTTAACATTGTGAGATTTCAATGATCATTTTTCTATCTAGTCTCGCGTGCTAGCTACACCTTTGAATCATGTGAGTATTACATAGCCCCTTTTCACACTTTTACATTTTTTGGGTGAAACATGAACTCTATACATACAAATGTTTACATTTACACAAACTACACAAACACAAATTCTCTTTACATTCATGTGTGCAAATTTGAGCTTTATGTTTGAGTACTTGGTGTGTTAACTGTTTGTGTGCAATTTATGTGCAATCATTAACTATTCAAGCCGACGGTTAACAATGATAGATCTATTGAGTGTGACAAACCCACCCAGATTGGGGTGATTGTTACCGACAACACACCTTGCATGCTAGTTACAAAGGTTTGATTGTACTTTGGTTAGACAATAGTTGCTCCCCATAAATGCCTTATTTTATCATGTTATGTAAGGATTTGTTTATTCACATCTATATATATACTACCTATGTACAAACATGTGTATGCTCACCAACTTTTTAGTTAACCTTATTTTATTCATGTTTCACGTGCTAATGTGTGATTTGATCAAGACTTGCTACACATAGGTTTTGGGACTTAGTTAATTCTAATATAAGAATAAGTTGTATTTCATTTATGTACTTTTGAACTTGGTTGTGTTTGATTTGTTAGAAATAAAATTTGATGATTAATATATTGCAATCTACATGAACAGTCTAAATGTCCCGCCTCGACGTATTCTGTCGTCGGTTGGGGTGTGACATAACCCTCAACCAAGACATTGTCATCATTAACAAAAAACTGAAATTCACAATTAATCGAAGGTAATGGAGCGAAGCAACTACAATCACGGTGGTAGTGACGGTGGTAACCGTGGTGGCCGTGGTGGATGAAACAGAAACTACCAGCAAGGAGGCGGTAGAGGAAAGGGTGGAGCTCGAGAATCTGGTGGGCTCGGACGTGGCCGTGGACAGCAGACTCACCGGACTCCGGCTTACCCAGGGCATAATACACCCGGAGGAAGCACACGAAGTCGTGTTGCATATGGTGATCAATTTAGGGATTTATAGCTTCTATACTAGTTAGAGTAATTTGTTTGTACAAAATTGTGTCTGATCTTATTTAAAATTGTGTTTTTCAGATCTTCAGGTTCATGAAGTATCACATGTAGAGGCAGGATTTGCGTCATCTCTTAGTATCAACACTACTCTACGCTACGATGTAACATTTTCTACTCGCCCAAAATCATCCGTGCGGCAGATCGAAGAGAGGCTATGTTCTTCGTTTAAAACGGCAATCATGAGATGGTGTCAAAGTGTCTATACGCATGTCAAACGTCATTTCCTAGACTGCATTGGTGAAGGGGTTTGTGCGTGAATCTAATGCGTATCAAACGTCATTTCCTAAACTGGATTAGTGAAGGGATTTGTGCGTGAATCTAATGCACTTCGTTCTTTTTCGGTGTTTTCTCTTTAGTCTGTGTGTCGAATAAACCTACAGTCATGATCTAAAGTCTTAGTGTTCGGTTAGTTTGTGTTTGCCTTGATTTCCATGTAGGTGTTTGAAGGGTTGTTATGTTTTTAAATGTGTGGAAGGATTGATGTAAGCTGTTATTTAAGTATTAATGTGTGTTTATTTGTGATGAAACTATTGGTGTTGGATTATTGCATTCTTTAAATTTGTTGAACTCTATCCGGTATACTCTTTTTCATCCTCTCAAGTAAAAAATATCACACCAACTATCATACCGCAAGGGGGGTGGTGTATAACTCAAGTGATAATAATCACACCCAATCAACCAATGCCACCTCACCACCCACTTCCTCATGCTTTGTTTTTCTCCCGTGATTTTTTTTACGCCAAAAGACCACCCAAATAATCATATCATAAAGGGTGGTGTATCATTCAAGTGATAGTGCCATATTTGTGCCACCTAGGATCACGAGAAAGAATAATAGAGGTATACCCCTTGTTCTTATGAGCAATATTGGGTTATTGTTATTTGGTAAAATCATGTCTTAAATGGTTTTTAAGATATTTTCGGTGTTGTCAATGACAAGGATAAATAACATGTATCCAACTTCGCTAAAAACCAAATAAACACACAATTATAAACTCAATTTAAAACACAACGCCAGGGAACAGTACTTTTATTATTTTTTATTTTTATTTATTTTTAACTCTCATACTATATATAATATACGTTTTTAACTCGTTTACTTTTCTAATAACTTTGTTTCTTTGTTATAACTTTTGTTATTTACCTTTTTATTAAAAACGGAAAACGCGGTTTTTTTAGTTTTTTTTTGTCAGCGTTCCGATAAATTTTTTATTAAAAACGGAGTTGTATTAAAAACGAGTATATTTTTTTCGTACGCTATAGCAACTGTACGTAGTTTTTAGCCCCGCAAACGAGCCAAACCAAAATCGACAATGTCCCCGCCGTGTTGCGAGTGGAATCGTTTTTACCTCTCATAATATATATAATATACGCTTTTAACCTGTTTAGTTTTCTATTAATTTTGTTTTCCTGTGCTAACTTTCATTCGTTTACATTTTTTAAACGGAATGCACGGTTTTCTTGGTTTATTTTGCCAACGTTCATGTATACCTTCTATTAAAAACGAAGTTATTTTAAAATTCGAGATTTTTTTTATCGTGCGCTATAACCAGTCTGTGTTTTGACGTAACTTTTATCCACCCAAATGAGCCGACCCCGATAATGACAAGACTCCCGCAACAAAGCGCGGATGAAAAAAATCTAGTTGGATGAAAATAGCAAATTTTGAAAACTAAAAGGATACGTATGAGAAAAATAAACCTTTTGAATAAAAGTAGCAAAAAAGTTCAAACCTATGAGACCAAAATGACAATTTACTTTTATTTTTTTTTTCAGACTCTCCTTTTAAAAGGTCTAGAATTGGTTTTAAATTGGTTATCCAAGTTCACAATCAATTGTTCTTTTAGTGTTCATATTTCTATTTTTGTTTTTTTCCTTTCAGTGTCTGGAGTAGGTTTTTCAAAAAGTTTACGGCTCGTGGCTCACTTAAAATTCGCTTGAAAAAAGCTAGGTTCAAAAAAATCTAGGTTGTAAACTAGCCGAGAACGAGCCAAGGTGGTTCGGCTCGTGACTCGTCTCAATAATATGTATATATATACTAGGTTAAATTCTCGTGCATTACGCGGGATTGATAAAATAGAATATTATATACTTAGTAATAAAAAGTTTGTATTTTAAAAACCTGTGTGTTACACGGGTTGATAAAATGTAATGTTATATATTCAGTAATAAAAGGTTATATTTTTAAAAATATGTATATTACACGATTTGAATATATTAATTTCTATTTAATATAATTTGACTTACATCATTATTTAGTTAAAAACAAAAGTTACATAATTAAATTTCAAAATTTCTTAAAATAAGTGATATTTTAAAATAAATATGTATTATTAGTATAATTAATATTTTTCTTTAAATATAAATCACTAGATTATATACCCATACATTACATGGAGTTTTAATAGAAAAATAAAAGTAAAATAATATGTAAACAAATTTAAAATAATGTGTAAAACAAAAAATAAAATTATTTGTTTCCTTAATTAAGTAATAATTTGAATTCAAGTTTTATATTATTTTTCTGAAAAATAAAAACATTAAGATAATTAAATTTTAAAATTCAAACTTACTTAAAATAAGAAAAATTAAAAGATTTTAATGAGAAAAAATATTATAATAACACATGGCAATTCATAGAATCATTTATGTCACACCCCGCCAAGGCGGAAAAACAGGATGTAACTGTAGAGTCTAACCTCTGGACCTACAGTAACTGTTATATCGCATTGAACATAAGTACAAGAGAAACTAAAAAGGAAAGTTGTGCATTACATTGAACCATACTACATGCCTCTATCGAAAGTACAAATATACGGAAAATTCTAAATCAATACAAAGGGTCTAAAATGCCCAATTACAACCAAAAGTACATAATAATAACTCTTCCCAAAAGCAAGCCGTTTAAAGCTCGTTATCCACATAACTGTTTACCTGAAAAGCATGTTTCGAAAACGGATCAACTATAAAAATAGCTGGTGAGCACGCAGGTTTTGCGACTCTATAAAAAGTAAGTAAATAAATTTTAAAATGTAATAGTAACCATCCACGGATGATAAGTACACGTGTTAAGATATAATTACCCTGAGCCACAATCAAAACCGTCAGACTAGTTGTTGCCCCTGTATCCAGGTGTCGAATGTGAACACCTACTATGGCTAATTATGCGCCCAAATGACCCTACAAGTCTGGTTGGCACGACCAACCCTGGGCGGGGGTGTCAACCCAAATAGTAGTATTCATAATTCTCACCGGCTATCCAAGCTAATTGATTGCGTTAAAGTGGGTACTTAATACATCCATAAGTAAACCCAGGTAACCCTAATCCCAAGTAACAACGTGTAGAGTGAAACAGTTTTTCCCCCGTAAAACAGTAAAAACTGAAAAGTGGGCCGCGAAACTCACCTGGTAATGGTTTCATATAAGTTTACAAGTTTGAAGTTAAAGTCCTAAATTGAACGTATACATGTGTGTTAACAAACAATTCACAAAATTCATAAAATTGTGCTCACAAGTTAATAAATAGATTCTATATATTCTGATTTTAAAAGTAAATTCTAACAAGTTTTGCTAAATGACACATTTAGTCCTTCTAGTTTCAAAGTTGTCACTTTTAGTCCTTAGGGTTTTATGGATTATTAATTCAAGTAATTCATGATTTCTAATTAATATAATACCCTAATAACACTTATTTCAGGCTTGCATAATTATATATCTATGCTTAAATCAAGAAGGTTAAATTACTTAATCTAATTTTCTTTCTTTTTCCATATAAATTAATTATTTAATCTTCTTAATTAAAAAGTTGTATTCAATTTATATGTTATTAATATCTAATAACTTTATATCATTAAAATACTGATTTGAAGCCAAATATTCTTTTTCCCATAATTTTGAATGTTTGAATCATATCTTATGCATTAATTAATCTATTTAATCAAAATATTCATAATAATTAATTCACTTGTCCAAAAATTATGAAATTACATCAGTAGTCTTAAAATGTCCATATGAGTCTATATTAAAAGTATTAAGTCTAGATTTTTTCAAAATGTCGGGTGCGATAAAACGGGTTCGTTAAACTTGTCTTATTTTTATAAAATCTAATAAATTCTTAAAAATTACCAATTTTAGTTTATAAGCTTTTCTGTACGAATTATACTTCCATAAAAATTTTGGTTAATTTTGGAGTCTTGTAACCATGCGTTTTGAATTTCCTCTATTAAACTTGTATTAAATTAATATTAAATTAATAAATCAGAATTTTAAGTTTTCATTTTCAAGTTTCCTATTTTTACCAAGTTACCCACTGATTAAAATGAAACCAAATTATAATATTACCAATTTGTATAAAACTCACTTAATTATACAACAAAACACATAAACTTATGATAATTCAAGTGTTGAGTTCATACCTTGATCTTTATAGTATATGATCGACCAAAACTAGCAATTTCAACCATAGATTCTTCCTCAAATGATTCTACAAACATAGATGGATCATATATAGCAAAACAAATCAATTAGTCAAGCCACCTTTAAGTATGTTTCAAGTGTGTTTACGTTCTTTCAACTTCGGGACTGTTTTAAGTAGTTTTAACCATTCAATTGACTTAGGGTTTTCTTCCAAAGTTTAGAGTGTTAAAATATGAGAAGGTAGGTATAAGAATCAAAAGATTTGGAGTAGTATAAGTACCTCAAACATGGTATACGAATGGAGGTATCATAGAAGCTGAATTCTCAGCGCAGTTATCTTGCGGAGGCTGTTTCGGGGTCTAAATCTCCACGAAATCGAGTGAGGTCAGAAGGGTTATTTCAAGGACTCATAGAACTAAATTCAGAAAAAGAATCAAGTGGTTTGGATAAGAATTGAGGGAGATATGGTCGAATGAAATTGGGTGTACGAATCTGGCAGAATGTTATGAAAATTGTGTATGAAAACAAGCTTGAATGATGCTGTTTTGTTGATGGCTAAATCTTTGCTCAAGAACACCTTCAATAATGCTTGAAGATCAATAGAACTCCAGAGAATTTCAAGAGAGAGATAGGTATGTGTGAGAGAAAACTAAGCAAAAGAAAGTGTGTGTTTGTGTTGGTGGTTTATGATATTAACAAGGAAATAAAAGAGGTGCACATGGTTTGTCTCTAGCTTCATCATAAAAGGTAATGTGTTGTCATATTCTTGTTGAATGTGGCAAGAATTGTAGATAGGTGTCAACACAGCATCTGATTTCATTAGATTATGATTAAGTAATTTAGATCATTAGATGTAGGTTAATTAAATGTTTAGGTTGGTTAGTTGTTTTAGAGTTTGTAAAAAAAACCAAGATTTTAAACAAACAGTATGTCAATGGTTTAAATATAAAGGATTTCTATTAAACTTTATGATATTACATAATAAATTTACATGATATAAAAAAATATATATATAAAAAGGTTTCGTAAAGTTCTTAATCCAAAATGAGAATTTTATGTGATTTTATACTTATGAGTGGGCTCGTGGCTTGACCATTTGATATAAAATAATATCATCTACTGTAAAGTTTAAAAATACTATAATTATAAAAAAAAATCGTAATGATTTCTAACAACATTTAATTCATATTTTTGCATGACTTCGTAAGAGTATATATATATATATATATATTATGTGTTTATTGTAGGTTATCAAGAATCGTTAAACGATTCGTCAAGCAATATCACGTAAGGAGTTCACCTATTGGGCTTATAACTGAGCCGTTATTGGGTCGAGCTCAACTATGGTGAATTAACTATCAAAAAAGTAACTGATTCAAATTTCAGGGTTATCACATTCTTCTCTCGTTAAAGAAGTTTCGTCCTCGAAACTTAGTTCAAGTTATGCTCTAGAATCATCTCAGCTTATCCACATGAGGTTTTTGTATCCTCTATTTATTTGTGTCTAAGGAGAATTACTAGATTTTGTTCCGCCCAGTGATATATGATATCAATTACTGAAAATCAATATGCATTAATGGGTAGGACTAGAAAAATTAGATATCCTTTAATTAAGATTGCTAACGAGCAATGTCAAATATATCCTTTGGATTTTACCAACAAGATAGAAATAGTTATTTTGACAGGCAAGAATAACAATTAGATTGAAAGGATACGTTTATGTAAACACTCTAAGCGTTATGTGAGTTCAATTGACATTTGTGAACAACAAGAAAATTATTCAGAATGATTGTACCTAGCGATTATCAGTAATAGTGATTACTAATCAGAAGTTGGTACGTTGCTACATCAAAGGGCGATACAACATGGTTGGTATGCATAAAACATAACCGTAAAAAGAATATCGATACCTGAGGATTTTGAAAATCAAAATATCGAGTGGATGAGGCTTACACTCTTTGTACTAGAATGGAAGAGTGTTGGTTAGTTATTAAAGAATGACTTAATAATGATTGAATAACGAGTAATCTAAGCGTAAATCTTTACACAGCAAGTATATCATGGGTACGAAAAGGATTGTACCAAACTCGAGTCGTGAAACCGAAGATTAACAAACAAAGGATATTATACTAGGATTCTATCGAGATAAATTTGTTAAGAGTCAAGTTTACTCATTCCTATCAAATGTTATAGGAAATGAGTCATCATCATAAAATAGATGTCAGCGATGACCCGTGCTATGTAACCTCACCACAAAGCATTAGGATTCGATACTAACTCGCATGTTAGTCTCAATATAATATAACCATGTTTGGTGATTTTCAATTAAAGGTTCATATACCTATTGTCGAAAGTTAGCAATGGGTTATATGATAATCAAGTCATGATAAGATATAGATAAATCAAATAACTAAAAATCCAGAACGATCTAATCAAGTAGATTAGTTAAAAAAAACTAGGTGTCAGTTCAATAGTTGGACATTGAATTGACAACCACCAGCAGTCGAATTTGGTTAACGGTCAGAAATGGAATTATGATATTTTAACAAGAAGTCCATATTAAAAAGATGGTCTACTCCTCACATTAAGTCGTCCAAATTTGATAGGATAACATTAGACGTCTACATCTTTCTTGATATGTATTGAAATGATTCAGAAGTATTCCGTTATTCATCTAGATGAAGAAATAAACAGTCACGTTGTGGAAATAATCTCATAAAAATAGTGTCCCCCGAAAATGATTATGAGCTTCCTAACCCACAAAATGGTTAGACTTTGATATAATATCATTGTCAATTTATCCTGGGGTTTGATTCTCATAAAGTAGACATAAGAAAATAGGATAGGATCAAGTAAAACTTCAGGAATTTGTCAAATATGAGGACGTCATGCTCATAGGTCCCTTAAGGATAATGCAATCCCAAGCGGATCTTCAAGAGAGTAGAGTCAACTATGATTCGTCCCTTGTTCCTCTTCCTGGTAGTGTACAACTTTAATCGGTTAAGAATCGTAAAACAAATAAATAAATTCAAAATTTCCCTCCTATGATTTTAGGACACATCTTTCAAATGAAAATGTTTTCAAATTTCAACTTAGGTCCTCGCTTTTCCATTAAACTCGGTGGAAATGGACCATAAGGTTTCAGAGTTTGTCCTTAGATCTCGCGTTGAAGGGGTTCGAATAGATAATCAGCCAATAACTGGTAGTACAGCATGCCTGCAACTTTCTTGGCTTTCGAACGGTACCACTATGACTTACCATTTCGTATTTCACCCATACTAGTTATAGCCTAAAATCCTTTGCATAAGGGTTTAAGCCATAAATTAGATGGAATGAGTGTTTGAATGTCATAGATTCGTATTCTTTTAGGGCACGTGTTAAGAAGTCGTTTCGAAACAATAGTTGCTCTAAGGCTTTCTAATTACAGGTGACGGAGAGTAAGGGATGTGTATACGTCTCTACCTAGTTGGAAATCAGAAAGTCAATCAACAAAATGACATTTGAGGGAGAGCAGGTACAAAAAGGATATGAGACTATCATATTCGGATATATAAGGACAGTATACGTAGAGTAACAAATAGCGATAATCACCATAAATAAACTTTGAATGATTACTAATAAAATTTTCGGTACACAAAGAATCATTCCAACATAAAGTTTCATTTTCTCCATTAAAATGGTTTTCAATAAGGCATTGAAGCACCAGGAGAAATCAAGATTTGCAAAACATACGTAGCAATGTTCACAAAAAAGGGAATTAGTTTCATACTAAGCCATAGTTATCCCAAAAATAAAAAGTTTTTTGTAAATCCAACCAAAAGAATCCTGAGCACAAGCCGCTCAGTGACCATAGTAGAAATACAAATGATAGAAATAAACATGACAATGAACGTCGTAAAGATGGCTCCTCCTAAGTAAACAAGTTTCTCAAGTTAGGTTTCCACAATATTAGCGTCGCGGTTAAGAGAATCGGGATTGAGTATACCAAATTACCATAGTGAGTGCAAAGCACTTGCAATGGAAATTTCAAGTAGGTGTAAAACTGAATTATTAAGAATATTTATCAGGAGTATAGTGAAAATGACAAACATCGTAATGAGGATTTATACGAACGATCGTATAGAAAGGTTGTATGGCCCAAGAAAAGAATATTAATTTGCTTTAAGGAATTTCTCCATCATATTGTTACTCCATCGATGTTAGAGTGCGTTTGGATTATAAGATAAAATCCAAGATTATGTCGGGACCTCCGATGATAGTTGTACACTTACTGCAAGTGTCAAGCGTTGTAAAGCCCATACTGAATTTACGTGGCCAGTAAACTCTCAAGGGATCTGATATAGCAAGTAAAATAGATAAGAGAAAATATTCGTTTCTCAAGATTCACTAAGGAGTTGATTAGATCAAATTCGAATTTCTCTTGTTCCTTCAGAACTGCGAGAACGTTACACAAAGATCCATTAGGGGAGTTAGAAATGCCGTGGTCTGATTCACGCTAGACCGAGAGTAGTCGCTTGCGTTGACGAACATATAACAAAATTGAAATGAGAAAATCTTTAGCTGGATCTCAAATGTGAAGCAATACTTAACAAATGATTGCCAAATTCGGTCCAAATACCGAGGTTAAATCAACTGAGAACAGATCTCTTCAGTGTCTCGGTCTAAATTTTTATGCAAAAGAAATCTTGATAAGAGTTTTGGATCCATTATGATTCAAAGATAAAAGAGACAATATAAATTCCCATGTCACCTGAGGTATCCCATCGCATCATTCGATGTATTCGGCTCAACCCTAAGGTTACGATAGTTTCGATCAATATTCGGATGACTGGGAATCGGGAATAGAAATACAGATTAATCATGAACATTAACTCGGACAGTAAGACTCACTAAAGTTCTCATGCACTGTAGATTATGATTACGTGTGCACCCGTAATGATAATTTACTTTGCATGGTCCCTACAGTGTTTCCTCTATCTCGAGCTCTCAGCTAAAAAAAGGAACTGAAATGTTCATTGGATCACGTCATCATTTTGCACTTTCACGTAAAAGTGTGGATGTTCTATCTGGTCACTTTTAATTATTTGTACCAATACTCATGGATCTGTAGACTAATGCTATTGTTAGATGGAGGTAATGATAGAGGGGAACAACTGGCGTCCTCTAATAAAAGATAAAGTGTGTGGTGGAAGTTAGACAGTAATAATAGGGCAGAGATCCCCAAATCAGAGTCGAGAAAGTCATGCTACAAATTTGTACATATACGTGGATACAATGATCCAACAAAACAAACAAAAAAAAAGTCTATGGGTCTCCTGACCCGTAGAGTTCTCTCCCGTTTAGTCCTGCTTCTCCACCTCGGGTTCCCTTTAGATCGAGCAATTCTATCTGTCATATCTCATGGCGAAAGTTCTAGCCATCCAATCTAGCAGATCACCAAAGCAAGTATATACCGCACAAAGTGAAAACAATAGATGTTAAATAAGAAAGTCGACTCCAGAACTGGATTAGATGCAGGTGCAGGTACAGCTCGAGGTAACACCAAGACAGATAGAGGCGGATATAGATTACCGCAAACGTAACCGGAATCATCAAAGAGTACGCGTAGTACTGTGACGACGACATGATTATGACGAAGCAATGTGTCGTAGATAAGCAAGAGGTAGTATGCAATGCACATATAATTCCTACGGTTCAATGCAATAAACTTAGAGTTATAGTCTAGGTCTAGTCTCGGGTAAACCTAATTCTCTATAACCAGTGCTCTGATACCAAGTCTATCACACCCCGCCAAGGCGAAAAAACAGGATGTAACTGGTATATCGCATTGAACACAAGTACAAGAGAAACTAAAAAGAAAGTTGTGCATTACATTGAACCATACTACATGCCTCTATCGAAAGTACAAATATACGAAAAATTCCGAATCAATACAAAGGGTCTAAAATGCCCAACTACAACCAAAAGTACATAATAATAACTCTTCCCAAAAGCAAGTCGTTTAAAGCTCGTTATCCCCATAACTGTTTACCTGAAAAGCATGTTTTGAAAACGAATCAACTATAAAAATAGCTGGTGAGCACGCAGGTTTTGCGACTCTATAAAAAGTAAGTAAATAAATTTCAAAACGTAATAGTAACCATCCACGGATGATCAAGTACACGTGTTAAGATATAATTACCCTGAGCCACAATCAAAACCGTCAGACTAGTTGTTGCCCCTGTATCCATGTGTCGAATATGAACATCTACTATGGCTAATTATGCGCCCAAATGACCCTACAAGTCTGGTTGGCGCGACCAACCCTGGGCTGGGGTGTCAACCCAAATAGTACTATTCATAATTCTCACCGGCTATCCAAGCTAATTGATTGCGTTAAAGTGGGTACTTAATACATCCATAAGTAAACCCAGGTAACCCTAATCCCAAGTAACAACGTGTAGAATGAAACAACTTTTCCCCCGTAAAACAGTAAAAACTGAAAAGTGGGCCACGAAACTCACCTGGTGATGGTTTCATATAAGTTTGCAAGTTTGAAGTTAAAGTCCTAAATTGAACGTATACATGTGTGTTAACAAACAATTCACAAAATTCATAAAATTGTGCTCACAAGTTAATAAATAGATTCTATATATTCTGATTTTAAAAGTAAATTCTAACAAGTTTTGCTAAATGACACATTTAGTCCTTCTAGTTTCAAACTTGTCACTTTTAGTCCTTAGGGTTTTATGGATTATTAATTCAAGTAATTCATGGTTTCTAATTAATATAATACCCTAATAACACTTATTTCATGCTTGCATAAATATATATCTATGCTTAAATCAAGAAGATTAAATTACTTAATCTAATTTTCTTTCTTTTTCCATATAAATTAATTATTTAATCTTCTTAATTAAAAAGTTGTATTCAATTTATATGTTATTAATATCTAATAACTTTATATCATTAAAATACTGATTTGAAGCCAAATATTCTTTTTCCCATAATTTTGAATGTTTGAATCATATCTTATGCATTAATTAATCTATTTAATCAAAATATTCATAATAATTAATTCACTTGTCCAAAAATTATGAAATTACTTTAGTAGTCTTAAAATGTCCATATGAGTCTATATTAAAAGTATTAAGTCTAGATTTTGTCAAAATGTCGGGTGCGATAAAACGGGTTCGTTAAACTTGTCTTATTTTTATAAAATCTAATAAATTCTTAAAAATTACCAATTTTAGTTTATAAGCTTTTCTGTACGAATTATACTTCCAGAAAAAGTTTGGTTAATTTTGGAGTCTTGTAACCATGCGTTTTGAATTTCCTCTATTAAACTTGTATTAAATTAATATTAAATTAATAAATCAGAATATGAAGTTTTCACTTTCAAGTTTCCTATTTTTACCAAGTTACCCACTGATTAAAATGAATCCAAGTTATAATATTACCAACTTGTATAAAACTCACTTAATTATACAACTAAACACATAAACTTATGATAATTCAAGTGTTGAGTTCATACCTTGATCTTTATAGTATATGATCAACCAAAACTAGCAATTTAATCCATAGATTCTTCCTCAAATGATTCTAGAAACATAGATGGATCATATATAGCAAAACAAACCAATTAGTCAAGCCACCTTTAAGTATGTTTCAAGTGTGTTTACGTTCTATCAACTTCGGGACTGTTTTAAGTAGTTTTAACCATTCAATTGATTTAGGGTTTTCTTTCAAAGTTTAGAGTGTTAAAATATGAGAAGGTAGGTAAAAGAATCAAAATATTTGGAGTAGTATAAGTACCTCAAACATGGTATACGAATGGAGGTATCATAGAAGCTGAATTCTCAGCGCAGTTATCTTACGGAGGCTGTTTCAGGGTCCAAATCTCCACGAAATCTAGTGAGGTCAGGTGGGTTATTTCAAGGACTCATAGAACTAAATTCAGAAAAAGAATCAAGTGGTTTGGATAAGAATTGAGGGAGATATGGTCGAATGAAATTGGGTGTACGAATCTGGCAGAATGTTATGAAAATTGTGTATGAAAACAAGCTTGAATGATGCTGTTTTGTTGATGGCTAAATCTTTGCTCAAGAACACCTTCAATAATGCTTGAAGATCAATAGAACTCCAGAGAATTTCAAGAGAGAGATAGGTATGTGTGAGAGAAAACTAAGCAAAAGAAAGTGTGTGTTTGTGTTGGTGGTTTATGATATTAACAAGGAAATAAAAGAGGTGCACATGGTTTGTCTCTAGCTTCATCATAAAGGTAATGTGTTGTCATATTCTTGTTGAATGTGGCAAGAATTGTAGATAGGTGTCAACACAGCATCTGATTTCATTAGATTATGATTAAGTAATTTAGATCATTAGATGTAGGTTAATTAAATGTTTAGGTTGGTTAGTTGTTTTAGAGTTTGTAAAAAAAACCAAGATTTTAAACAAACAGTATGTCAATGGTTTAAATATAAAGGATTTCTATTAAACTTTATGATATTACATAATAAATTTACATGATATAAAAAATATATATATATAAAAAGGTTTCGTAAAGTTCTTAATCCAAAATGAGAATTTTATGTGATTTTATACCAATGAGTGGGCTTGTGGCTTGACTATTTGCTATAAAATAATATCATCTACTGTAAAGTTCAAAAATACTATAATAATAAAAAAAATCGTAATGATTTCTAACAACATTTAATTCATATTTTTGCATGACTTCGTCAGAGTATATATATATATATATATTATGTGTTTATTGTAGGTTATCAAGAATCGTTAAACGATTCGTCAAGCAATATCACGTAAGGAGTTCTCCTATTGGGCTTATAAGTGAGCCATTATTGGGTCGAGCTCAACTATGGTGAATTAACTATCAAAAAAGTAACTGACTCAAATTTCAGGGTTGTCACAATTTATTAGAATAATGATTATTAAAAAAAGGGAAGTGCATTTAATAAGAGAGAGAGGGGAAAAAAATGGTGACAAGAGATGTGTACGTGACACGTGACATAAATGATTTTCATTTATTATATAATATAGATAGAGACAGAAATTTTTTAATACAAAGGAATTATTTCGTGCGATGATACGAAGGATTTTGAATTACTGATATAGGAAATCAAGGGTTAAGATCAAAGGTGATTGTTTTATAGGGAAAACACCACAGAATAGTAACCAAGTTTCAAAAGTGTTCCAGTTAGGTTACTAACCATACTATACCCGAGAGTGTATACCGTGTAAAGTTCATATTGAGTGACCTAACTGGAACGCTTTCAAAACTTGGTTACTATTCTACAAAGTTACTCCTTGTTTTATACGTGAAAAGATTTTAAAAGGGGTAAAACTAGAATAGCCTACATTTGTTGATTTTTTACAAGCTCTCCCATTTTATTTAAAATAAGCATAACTTTTTTACACAATGTTATTTTTATTTTTTTTAAATTATATCATAAAATTGAGCATTTTATTTTATTTAACTTGAGTATAGTCTTGCTATACTTTTATTTAAAAAAACTACATTTTTTAAAATGTCGATGTGTTATGCTTATAACATGTGTGATTATGGTCATGCGTTATTATAAAACATGCGTATAATATGTGTGATTATGATCATGCGTTATTATAAAACATGTGTATAACATGCGTGATTATGGTCACGCGTTATTATAAAACATGCGTGATTATGGTTATGCGTTATTATATTTTAAAGTTCCTAAATCTTAATTGTATTTTAAAGTTCAAACTATAACCGTCTCCAAAAACTTTTCGTCTCTCCCGTTTCACCTTCTAGTTTTGGGTTTGTATATTGAAAATATTATTTTTTTGTCTTTTATATATCAACATGTCCAAAAATTAAAAATAAAAAAATAAACGAGTTGTCTCGACAAACCACAAGCTGGCTCGAGCTCAACTTTTTAGCTCGTTAAATTTTTTTAGCCGAGTATGAGCCCATCCCGGCTCGACTCAGCTATAGCCTTAGTTCGGAGGTGGTTTAAGGTTTAGCTGGTACAAGATTGTATACAGGTCAATCAGACTTTTTCGGACGAATCCTTTTTTCCTAACAAAACAAAGTAAACGAACACAAAAATAATTCTATACATCATAATTCTTGTTTTATTATGATTGTATAATTTGTCATAAGCATGGTGTACAAAGTATATTTATGATGTGGACATATTCTCCCTTTTGGTGTTGGAATAGGTTTTGATTTTCAGAAGCTGTATAATAGATTTCTATAATCAGAATCGATTTTAATAACTAGGGATAGCAATGGGCCGGGTGTTATTAATCTCAGTCTCATTGTAAATCGTATCATGTACCCGGTCCAATTCCCGTCGGGTTTCGGGCATACCCATGAGCATCAGATGTACTTGGTTGGTTTGTTAAAAATATATACCCGTTGAGATTTCCACTACATTTCTTTTTTTGCCATTGTAACTATCATATAATTTTTATTTATATAACTATTACAAATTATAATATAATACATTACATACATATAAGCGTCATAATAAATAAATAATACCATTACAATTTTTTATATAATGTATGTATATATTTCACAAGATACAAAATATAAATGTTATCACTAAATACATATTCAAAAAAAAAAAAAATTTCATATGATAAAGCTACTAAAATGAAGCATTATTATTGGAAATAAATATGTATACAGTATACGTATAATATTATAGGGAAGGGTTAGAATGAAAACCCATTTCAGTTGTGAAAACTCATAGAAACTCAATTTAACTTATTTTTTTTATTAGCCTTTTTTATTACATATTTCGTCACAAAAAAAAACAAAAAACCGCCGAGTAGTTTTTTTTTTAAATCTTGAAAAATAACTGAAATTAACGTTTTTTTTAAATATTGGTCAACATGACGTTAGTAGTAACATATGTAACACATGAAAAAATAGCAAAAATTCACGTTTTACATATGTAACAACGTTCAGCAATTTAAATAAAATTATAAAAATATCCATTTGGAGCTTTTTTTGCCAAAGGTTATAAAATTAGATATAGGATCTATCTAAAAAAATTTATTTTTTCTTTAAATTTTCACCAATTTTTAGCTGTTACATACGTTAGTAGAGAGTTTCCATAGTTTTCTCAACTCAATAGATTTTCTCTAAATACTTACCCTATTATTATAAGCTAGATTATGTATTAATGTTATTATATAGGGGTATGTATTGTAAATTAGGTAAATAAATGGATCTCTAAAATGGTCGGTTGACTATATTTTATTTTATTTTTGAAAGGCGAAAATCTCATAGAACCAGCTAGATAGAGAATAGCGAAACAGTACAGAAAAAAGGACAAAAGACATACCAAGAAAAAAAAACACAAAAAGAGCGGAAAATTACTGCTCAAATAGCCTAACGACTAAAAATTAAAAAAGCACCAATTATCCCAGTCCAAAGTAGGCAACTTAGCCCGGTTTTTAACCAAAGAAATCCCACCGTTTTTATTTGTTCTATGATTTTTAGAATGAGAATCTTTTGATTTTCGAAGATGTGTTTGTTACTAGCTTTCCAAAAAGTCCAGAATAACCAGTTAAACTAACCGATGTCTCAAATCTTGACTCCCTCCACTCGAGATTGGTAAGAACAGGTCGATTGACTATCTAGTTATGAAAAGATTGCTTGAACAGGAAAAGTGAAGTGAGTGTTACGTTACTTCTTCCTTCCTGGTTTCTTCTTTTGAATAGTAGCTTTGACATTATAAACACTGCTTTATTACTTTACTAGTTTAGATCCCGTGTTTACACACGGGTTGAAAATTGAAAAATATTAATATATATATTTTTTAAATTTTTATGTATATAGTTTACAGGGGTAAAAATATATTACATATACTAAGGATAGAAACAAACTCAAAATATGTAAAAATTAATATATAATTGAGTTACGAAAATAAATTAATTACTATTTAATGTAATTTAATTTTCATTTACTATTTGATTGAAATAAAAGTTACATAATTAAATTTCAAAATTTCTTATAATAAGAGATAATTTAAAATAAATGTGTTTAATTAGTATTTTATTTAAATATATATTAATATTATTAAAAAATAGAAGTGTATTAAATAAGAGAAAGAAGCGGAAAAAAATGATGAGAATGAATATGGATGCAACATATGGCAGTAAAAAATATTTATTTATTATATAGTATAGATATTTCATTCTGTTATGGGTCACTATCCTCTTAATATCCATATTTAATAGAAAATGATAATGTAAGTCTACTTTTGTTAGTTATAATTATAACTAATGCTAAGTTTTTTATATAGATATAATTTTCTTGATTTAGATTCATAATTAAATTACATCAGTGAAAATACAAATACTAAAAACATGTAAAACAATGTTTTTAATCCTTAGGTGGTTAGACAAGGTGATACGGAAGTATACAAACCATTTAACGTCCGACCCGTATGGAGAAAGCTTAGAGTGGGGAGCAAGTTAAAGATTCAGATGATCTTTTAGCTATTTAAAATTATTTGTTTTCAGTTTTTAGGATATCTTGTTACCTATTTAATCTATTAATTATTTAGTATAAATAGGGGGTTAGGGTTTATTGTTTAAGAGACTTTGTTTTTTATCAGAAGATTGTAATCGAGACCTTTGGGGCTTGAGACAGCCGACTTGGCTGGAACCTTCTCCGGTTCTCTGAACCAATCTATCCTGAGGTTGTGTTGGAAGACGAACACATGTTTGTTGAAAGTGAGGATGATACGGGTATCTCCGTTTGGGATGAAAGTGATGAAGATTCGGGTACCGTCGTTTGGGATGAAAGTGAGGATGATTCGGCTACCGTCGTTTGGGATGAAAATGATGATGAAAAGGAGGCGACAAGCGATCCAAGTAATTGGATCAGATGTGGTGTACCCCGTAACCGAACCACAACTGAAGGATGAATGTTTGAAAAATGATTTAATGGTAGCATGTTTAGTCGTTGAATCTGGTAAGTTTTCTTCTTACACCATCATTTATGAATATGTTTGGAATGAAAATAAAGAAGGAAGGGAGTTTTATGGTTATTTGATATTGTAAGAACAACTTTTGAATTTCTTGAAGCTTTTGTTTAATCTTTGAGTTTCTAGCCATTTGATTTGACTCCGTTCCCGCATCATTTGGAATCAGACACCCTATTGGTTTAGTTCGAAGGAGTTAGACCACTATTTATAGAAGATTTTAGGATGTTTGGTTGAACCGGTAAATATGTCAGGCCAAATCGAACTGCACTTACGGATTAACACTCAAGGCGAGTCAATTATTCAAATTGGGTAGGGTCGAACATGGTTCTACAAATTTCATGGCTTCTCAGTTTATATAAGAGAAATTGATGAAATTTCTTACAAACAAAAACCCATCAATGCCTCCACGAACACTGGCAGATTTTACCCTCCTCCCCCCTCTCACAGTCGCTCACGGATAGCATTCGTTCACTCATACACCCTCCCTCCTTCCACCCTCTACATTAATCCCATCATAGTTTCTGTAACGACTGTATTCATATTCGTAACAAATTTTCGTATCATCTTATATTCTTGTTTTATCAGTAATAACTAAGCATAAATTTTTATTCTGTCCTATATTCATATCCTATAACAAGAAATAATATAAGTCCATTTTTATCAATTATAAATATTCTCAAGCTTCTTTATATATAAACTTGATTTTGTTAGAATTAGATTCACAACTAAATAAAATCCACAAAAATACAAACGACTAAAAAACAAGTAAAAGGGACCCACACGGTTTTCAGTTTTCACCGAACATTCTAGTATGTATCCTACTTCGCTTGGTGACCACGCTAAAGGGGTAATATCGTCATTTACTTTACTCGCTCAAGTTTATAAGTAACCGTCAACCAGACATTGTTATCATCATCACCAATAACTGCAATTCACAATTCACAATTCACAATTCACAATTCATCGGAGGTAATGGATCGAAGCAACTACAATCGCGGCGGTAATGACGGTGGTAACCGCGGTGGACGAAACAGAAACTACCAACAACAGAACAGTAATCAACATCAACAACAGTACCAGGAGCACCAAGGAGGCGGTAGGGGTAGGGGTAGAGAATCCGGTGGTGTCGGACGTGGCCGTGGACAGCAGACTCACCGGACTCCGGCTTACCCTAGGCAGAATGCAGATCGAGTTGATGGAGGAAACACATGGAGTCGTGTTGCATCTGGTCAACAAGTTAGGGCTCCGTCTCATGCTCAGACCCTAACTCAAACTCATACTCAGAACCGACCTGGTATATATTTTCTATAATTGACTATCATTTTGGTTTGTTTTTATGTTATGCTTGTTTGATTGGTGAGTTTTGAGTTGAGAGATTAATTTCAATCAATTTAGGGATTTATAGTTTAGTTTATACTAGTAATTTGTTTGATTTGTGAGTTTCGAGTTGAGAGATTAATTTCAATCAATTTAGGGATTTATAGTTTATACTAGTAATTTGTTTGATTAGTGAGTTTTGAGTTGAGAGATCTATATCAATCAATTTGGGGATTTATAGCAAAATTGATATTTTTTTTATTAGTGAATTTTGAGTTGGAGATTAATTTCAATGAATTTGGGGATATATAGCAAAAATGATTTTTTTTTTGTTTGATTAGTGAATTTTGAGTTAGAGATTAATTTCAATGAATTTGGGGATTTATAGCAAAATTGAGTATATATTTTTGGTTTGATTAGTGAATTTTTGAGTTAGAGATTAATTTCTCAATGAATTTGGGAATTTATAACAAAAATGATATTTTTTTTTGTTTGATCAGTGAATTTTGAGTTTGAGATTAATTTCAATGAATTTGGGGATTTATAGCAAAATTGATTAGTGAATTTTGAGTTGAGAGATTAGTTTCAATCAATTTAGGGATTTATAGCTTCTACTAGTTAGAGTAATTTGTTTGTACAAAATTGTGTCTGATCTTAGTTAAAATTTTGTTTTCCAGATCTTCATGTTCACGAAGTTCCACATCTAGAGGCACGAATTGCATCGTCTCTTAGTGTTACAGAACACTCGAAGGATGATGATGTAAATGCTTATGTACCGATTAGGCGTCCGGACCGCGGTACACTTGCGTCGAGACATGTGAAGCTTCTTGTTAACCACTTTCCTGTGAAGTTTGATCCATCAAACTCTATATTACGCTATGACGTAGAAGTTAAACAAGATTATGGAGAAGATGCATCATCTTCTACTCGCCCTTTGAAAAAATCTATCCCAAAATCATCCCTGCGACAGATCCAAGAGAAGCTATGTTCTGATTATCCTGATAAGTTTCCATTACTCCAGACTGCTTATGATGGTGAAAAGAACATTTTCAGTGCTATCTCCTTGCAACCGGGAACTTACACGGTTCAGTTATCTGGGCGGTCTTACTCGTGCACCATCAAGTATGGAAACGAGCTAAACCTTTCGAAGCTACAAGATTTCTTGATTGGAAATGCTGTGCAGATCCCTCGCGATGTCCTGCAAGCTCTAGATGTGGTGATGAAGGCAAATCTTTTCAGGGAAAAGGTTTCGGTGGGGAGAGGCATGTACCCGCGAATGCACAGAAGGGAAGACGACTTTCACTGTGGTGTTGCTGCATACAGAGGATCTCAGCAGAGCCTAAAGGTCACTTCTAACGGGCTGGTTATGTGTACAGATTACTCTGTTATGCCGTTCCGTAAGCGGATGCCCGTTATTGATTTTCTTAAAGAACATGTTCGTGAAATTCAAGGGGTTGATGACATCCCAAAGAATCAGAACAAAGTTATGTGGGCTTTGAAAGGATTGAGGGTGAGTGTGACTCATCGTCGTACAAACCAGAAGTACACTGTGTGTGGATTGACTGACAAACTTACAAAAGACATTTCCTTTGAACTCGAAGATCTTGAAGGGAAGAAAGAACCAGAAGTTGTCATGCTTACAGATTATTTTAGAGATAAGTGGGATAAAGAGATAATGCATAAGCGTATTCCTTGTTTGAAACTGGGAAATGATAAAAGGCCAAACTTTGTCCCTATGGAATTCTGTATTTTGGCTGAAGATAGAAGGTTTCCTAAAGAGTCATTGGGTAGAGAAGCTGCAAGGAAGCTAAAAGATTTGTCTCTTCTTGCACCGGATAATAGGAGGAGGGAGATATGCAGCATGGTTCGTGAAGAGTATGGAACAGGCCACCATGGGTATGTAGCTACGCTTTTAAACTTTTGATGTTAATTTCTTCCCCTGGTGCATCTTTTATAGATCATTCTGAATTTGATGTAGGAATTGTGTAGTTTGTTATATATGTGCATTTATGGGTGGGCCGGGCAACATGTCAAAACCGTTAACTTTTTATACAGGTTAAAATGGGTTGTCTTCACTTGGAATGGGTTTTCTTCAAATATTATCATTTTAACAAATTTAATGTTAGATAACCATGGGTATGTAGCTACTCTTTTGATTGTTTCATGTTAGATTTTCCCCTAGGATATATGTTATACATGTTGCTTTTAACTCATTAAATTGCTTTGGATTTTCATCAATCTGAATTGGCATAGGAATTGTGTAGTCTGAATTGACATAGGAATTGGGTGGCCCATTTTACTTATGAATGGGTGGGGCAACATGTCCAAATGTTTTTGTTAAAACATTATCATTTTTACAAATTTAAGTAGTGTGTGTAATCAACCCATTCACAAGTAAATGTGGGTTGGGCAACAACCAACAGGTAAGGTTGGATATAGGTCGAAATGGGTCAGGTTGCATTTACCTAGAATGGTTTTTGTTAAAATTTAATTTACAAGTTCAAGTAGCGTGTCCAAATATTACCGAGCTTATGTTATTTCTGTAATATTTTAACATTCTGAATAATTTATTTAGAAGGTTTGATAGTAGGGATGGCAAAAATCCCTAGCCCGACGGGAATACCTGAAACTCGAAACATCATGGACGGGTATTGGGGTATGGGATTAGTTTTAAAAGTTTTCCACATGTATGGGACGGGTATGGGATTAGGTGATACCTGGCCCGATTACCCGAGACCATATACCTGGACAATATACCCAAAAAATTTTAATTTTTAATTTTATTCAGAGTAAACTGCCATTTTCGTCCCTATGGTTTGGTCGTTTTGCCATTTTCATCCAAAAGGTTTGTTTTTCTCTTGTGTATCCTTGTGGTTTACAAAACTTGCCATTTTCATCCACTTGGTTAAGTTCATCCATTTTTTAACGTTTAATGAGGGGGTATTTTTGTCTTTTACCATTTTTAACGGTGGAGCATGGATACATTTGACCTAGGGTTTTGTTGAAAAGACAAAATTATCCCTCATTTAACGTTAAAAAATGGATGAGATTAACCAGTTGGATGAAAAGGCAAATTTACAAACCACAGGGATACACAGGAGAAAAACAAACCTTTTGGATGAAAATGACAAAAACAACCAAACCACAGGGACGAAAATGGCATTTTTCATTCTAAGAGCTTTTAGTATGTGGAAAATTTTTTTTATCATATTTTATATACATAAAAATATATAAAATTAGAACGGTAAGAAAAATAAACGTGCTTGAAAATTCCCAACGGGTATTTTTTAACAAACTAGTGGGTATACCCGATACCCGGTGGGTAATTACCCAACAAATACTCGACGGGTATTAGGCCGGGTAAAGACACGATTTCACAACCGGGTAAGGGACTGGGATTACAAATTCCCATTTAAATAATACATTTTGTGTGTTCTTGAACCGACTTACATGTTTGAATCATTTAAACTCATTTCCCTTTAGGAAATAAACACAACTCTAATCAACCCATTCATAAGTAGATGGTGGTTCTGGCAACAGCCAGCAGGTCAAACAGGTTAATTTTAGATACGGGCGAAAGGCTAAACGGGTCAGGTTGCTTTCACCTTGAATGCTTTTAGTTCAAATATCATCACTTTTTCAAATTTAAGTAGTGTGTCTAATATCTTATCAAACATATATCATAATATATTATGCTCTGGAAACACATTATTTTTTATATTTGACAAGTTTGACTCGTTTCCTCTTCGAACAAAACATAGCTCTAATCAACTCGTTCGTATGTAAATGGGCCTCTTCTAGTTTCTAATTCTAATATTATTGTTTCACATTTGCAGTGCGGAGGTGATTCAAAATTTCGAAGTCGGGGTTGGTATGAACATGACAGAAGTTGATGGACGTGTGATTGAACCACCTAAACTGAAGCTTGGTAGCTTAAATGGTAAAACCAACATCATAACAGTCGACAAACAGAAATGTCACTATAATCTTACTCATGGGAAAACTTTAGTAGCTGGAAAATCAGTTGATAGGTGGGCACTGATAGATTTCAGTCGTAAGCATCGCGATCGGCTAGATGCCGACTCCTTCATTCCAAAATTAATGGACCGGTGCAGTAGGTTGGGGGTACGAATGGAAGAACCTCTTTGGGTGTATCCAACCAGCATGAATGAGTTATCGGATATTAGTACCGTTCGAGGTCTTTTTAACTGGCTTGTGGAAGAGTGTAGAAAGATAGACACGGGACGACTGCAGATAATTGTTTGTGTTATGCCCGAGATACACCATGGCTACAAGTATATTAAATTGGTGTCAGAGATCGAACTCGGTGTAATGACTCAGTGTTGTTTATCTCAGAATGCCAACAAATCAAGTGATCAGTTTCTTGCAAATCTAGGTATGAAGATCAATGCAAAATTAGGAGGTGAGAACATGGAACTTGTTGAAAGGTTTCCTCTTTTCAGCAGAGAGGACCATTATATGTTCATTGGAGCCGACGTCAATCACCCAGCTGCTTCGAACACATCATCTCCATCCATTGCAGCCGTTGTCGGGTCGGTGAACTGGCCCGCTGCAACTCGTTATGCCGCTCGCGTGTCCCCACAAAAGCACCGCAAAGAGGAGATTGTTAATTTCGGGAGCTTGTGTTTGGACCTGGTCAACACTTACGCTAAAGTCAACGGAGTGAAACCAAACAAGATCGTGGTGTTCCGTGATGGTGTGAGTGATGACCAATTTGAGATGGTTCTGAACAAGGAAATGGTTGACATGAAGAAAGCCCTTTATACTGAACACTACCGTCCGTTCGTCACATTTGTTGTGGCTCAAAAACGCCACACGACTCGTTTATTTCTCAACAACGAGGGTGACTTCGGGAACGTGCCCCCGGGAACCGTTGTGGACACAACCATAGTCCATCCTTCAAATTTTGATTTCTACCTTTGTAGCCATTTTGGAGGGATCGGAACGAGTAAGCCCACACACTACTCTTTGATATGGGATGAGAACGGGTTCTCATCTGATGAGATGCAGAAGCTGATCTACAACTTGTGCTTCATTTTCGCACGTTGCACCAAACCCGTGTCATTGGTCCCACCTGTGTACTATGCGGATTTGGTGGCATATAGGGGTCGGATGTTTCAAGAGGTGGTGATGGAAATGGAAGCCTCTGGTTCTCAGTCCGTGTCTTCGTTTGATCAGTACTTCTACAATCTTGATCAGCACCTCAAGGACTCTATGTTCTTCATTTAAAAAGATCAATCATGAGATGGGGTCGAAGTGCCTATACGCATGTCAAACGTCCTTTCCTAAACTGGATTAGCGAAGGGGTTTGTGCGTGAATCTAATGCATTTCGTTCTTTTTCAGTGTTCTTTTTAGTCTGTGTGTCAAATAAAACTACAGTAGTCGTCATCGTCATCTGTAGTCTTAATGTTTGGTTTGTTTGTTTGTGTTTACCTTTGATTTACCATGTTTTATGTTTTTAAATGTGTGAAAGGATTGATGTAAGCTGTTATGTTCTATCAGAATGAAACTACTGTGTTTATTTGTGATGAAACTATTGGTGTTGTATTATATTATTATTATTTGGTAAAATCATGTCTTACTTTACATATTTTTCAAGAGATTTTCGGTGTTGTCAATGACAAGGATAAATAACATGTTTCCCACTTCAGTGTGATGCTGAACAGGTGAACATTGACATAGTTAACTTTAATTCAAATTTTAGCGGATTTACTAAAGCCCAATACCCACACCATTTCCTTAAACTACTTCTCTAATTCAATCACACTTCTCACATGTCGCTCTTTCACCACTACTACTGCTCACCATCGTCAGTCACCAGATATGCTCTTCTTCGTTCACATCCACAGTCATAAACCACCACCGCTTCTTTCTTCTTCGCTCACATCCACAGTCGCACACCACACAACCGCTCACCACCAACGACCCTATGTTGTTCAACGCAGCCGCTCACCCTTTGATCTACACACCACCAAACTTCTTCATTCACATCCATAATCGCGAACCACCACTGCGTCTTCCTTAAAAACGAGTTGACTTTATCGAACCACAAGCTGACTCGTTTGTAAACAAGCCGAGTTTGAACTCAAGTTTTTAGCTCGTTTGAATAGTTCGAGTCAAGTCTGACTGATTCATTTAAAATTCGAGCCAAAATTGAGTTGACTTTAACGCGGCTGCGTTCAACTCATGAAAAACCATGTATGTATGTAAGACGTTTCACTTTGTAAGAGAAAGAGTTCGAGTTTCGTTTTAGACAAATGTTTAAATTTAAGAAGCGTGAAACCTTTACCTTTTCAAAAATATTTATATCTAAATGAAAAAGTGATTTTTTAAGTCTAAAATTAAATAAATCCTAATAATAAATTAGATAATTGTCCTCGAAAGACATGGTGTGGTGGTAAGACGTCTCCTCTCTATCCATAAAAGGAAGTGTTTAAATTATGGGTGTTCAATATTTGGTTTCAAATCATTTAAACCGATAACCGAATTAAAACCAAAGCCATTTAGAACCAAACCGAATTACATATTTGGTGTTGGGTTTGGTTCAAACCGAAAACCTAATATGTAATTTGGTTTGGTTTGGTTTAGGCTTCAATATTTTGAATTCGGTTTGAACTGAATTGGATTATATCACTATTTTAATCCATGTTTTATAGTTAACCTAATTTATTTATATCAATAACTAATACCCATATATGGATTATATACAAATCATTAATTTTACCTTAGATATTTTTTATGAAGTTGATTATCCTGAATTGATTATGTTGAGCCTTTAATAGTCGAAAATAGAATGTGGTTTATACAAACATGAAAAACCAATATTACATGATTATGATCCATAAGCAAATCCAAGCATCCCTTTTCATTGCTTCAAGTTGATAACTAATTTTGCTTGGATGTACTAAAAGTAGTTAATGTTCTAATTGAGACTTGTTAATAATATTTACCGAACTTGTGAGTTTAGTCGTATTGTTTGAACCGGTCTATTTATTTGATGAAGGTATGTTTTTGTTTAGACTTTTCTAAAATATTGTGTTGTTTATACCAAACTTGTTATGCCTACTCAAAAGAAAAGAAAAACTGTCTTTTTTAGCTAATTTGGTTTGTTAGGTTTATTCCAAAAATTAAACCAAATTATAAAGTGGTTTTAAGGTTTGGATTAGGTTTACACGAATTAGGTTTGGTTTGGATTAAGGTTCCAACAAAAAAAAATCAACCCGAAAAACCCGAATCGAATAAACCGAAAAAATCGTAACCCGAACCGATTAACACATCTAGTTTATATCCTGCACAATATAGGTATTACAATATTTACGACTAGGTTAGTTTTTCGTTAAAATAATATATCAAAATATTTATATCTAAAATAAAAAAAAGTGATTTTTTAAGTCTAAAATTAAATAAATCCTAATAATAAATAAGGTAATTGTCTTCTAGTGATATGGAGTGATATGATCAATGTTTTCAGAACCGGACCGGACGTCGAACCGGATTTAAGAACCGGACGACGTCATAAATATTATAAAAATATATCAGTCTAAATAGCCATTAATCCTTTCAAAAACACCAAGTCAATTCCAATAATTTTAAACCAACAATTACCTACGAAATACGAAGCCAAGAGACTTAAAAAAGATTAAAAAAAAAAAAAAAATAGTCAAGCGGTTCAACCGGTCCGACCACCCGGTTCAACCGGTCCGACCACCCGGTTTCCGGTCCGACCGCCGGTTCAACCGGTCCGACCACCGGTTCGCTGCAGAAACGGTTCAACACATGTAACCGGACCGGTCAGACCACCGGTTCCCGGTCCGACCGGCCGGTCCGGTCCGGGTTTCAAAACATTGGATATGATGTGGTGGTAAAACGTCTCCCCTTTGTCTATAAGTGATATTCAATTATTTAGAGGTAGATTAGTTTTTCGTTAAAAATAAATATATAAAAGATAATTAAGAGGGAAGAACAAAAAAGATTCTTGAAGACTTTCGAATCCTACCGCGTCACTTGGCATTATACACTATTTTATTAATTTATACTTTATTCCGTTACAGGTCACCATCTTACTATTCATGTTTAATAAAAAGTAATAATATAAATCTATTAAATAAAAAATTATTAGATTTTAATAATCTCATATTTATTAATTGTCTAATAATAATCCTAACTGAGAATATTCTTACCACCGGTCCCTACTTTCAAACTATTTTTTTTAAATTGGACCTTCCGTTAAAAAACTTAACGCCGTTATAGTTTATATGACGTGGACATCAACAAACTATTGCTTGATTAGTGAGTTTTGAGTTGAGAGGTTAATTTCAATCAATTTAGTGATTTATAGTATCTACAAATAATTTGTTTGATTAGTGAGTTTTGAGTTGAGAGATTAATTTCAATAAATTTGGGGATTTATATTGAAATTGAATTTGTTTGTTTGATTAGTGCATTTTGAGAGAGATTCATTTCAATAAATTTAGAGATATAGCAAAATTGATTTTGTTTGTTTGATTAGTGAATTTTGAGCTAGATGTTAATTTTAATCAGTTTGGGACAGTGACAGCAAATATGCTTTGCAGAAACAGGTTAAACACTTTTGCAGAAAAGATACTCTTTCACGAAATTCTTTTTTCTTTCCAATTTTTTATTTTTTTATAGCTACCACACCAACTGTATATGTTAGACTTTGTTTTACTGATTATTTTAAAAGGATTTAATTTTTTTGATTTAGTCAGGTGATTTTAAATGCTAATTATATTAGTTTTATAAATATATTTAAAGAGTAATATTAATATTATATTCCTGCCAAATATATTTCTTATTTTTTTATTTATTGCGCCTTTCCTGTGTCGGACGTGCTTTCTTTGCGCCTAGGCTCTGGGCAAGGCCAATGCGCCTTGAGTGCGTCTTGCGCCTTTGACAACATGGATCTCAATCAATTTAGGAAATTATAGCTTCTACTAGTTAGTGTAACTTGTTTGTAAAAATCATGTCTGATCTTAGTTAAAATTGTGTTTTTCAGATCTTCATGTTCACGAAGTTCCACATCTACCTCGCGATGTCCTGCAAGCTCTAGATGTGGTGATGAAGGCGAATTTTTTCAGGGAAAAGGTTTCGGTGGGGAGTGCACAGAAGGGAAGACGACCTTTGCTGTGGTGTTGCTGCATACAGAGGATCTCAGCAGAGCCTAAAGGTCACTTCTAATGGGCTGGTGATGTGTACAGATTATTCTGTTATGCCGTTCCGTAAAAGGATGCCTGTTCTTGATTTCCTTAAAGAACATGTTTGGGAAATTCAAGGGGTTGATGACCAGAAGTACGCTGTGTCTAGATTGACTGACAAACTTACGAAAGACATTTCCTTTGAACAAGAAGATCTTGAAGGGAAGAAAGAACCCGATGTTGTCAAGCTTACGGATTATTTTAGAGACAAGTGGGATAAAGAAATAATGCATAAGGGTATTCCGTGTTTGAAATTGGGGAACGGTAAAAAGCCGAACTATGTTCCTATGGAATTCTGTGTTTTGGCTGAAGATAGAAGTTTTCCAAGAGTCGTGAAGTTGCCAAGAAGCTAAGAGATTTGTCTCTCCTTGCACCGAATAAGCTAACTACTGTATTACTGAACTACTTACATGTTTGACTCATTCAAACTCGTTTCCCTTTCAAAATTAAACACAACTCTAAATAACCCATTCAAAAGTTAATGATCGGAAGGGCGGATCAAACCGGGTCATTTTGGATGCAGGTGGAAACAGGTCAGGTTGAATGAAGTTATTTAGGAGGTTTATGCTTGAAAAAGACATTTTTATTGATTTTTGACCCGTTGAACTCATTTAAATTCGTTTCCTCTTAGAGATCAAATGTAACTCTAATCAAGTAATTATAAGTAAATGGGCCACATCTGGTTTCTAATATTGTTGTTTAAAATTTGCAGTGCGGAGGTGATTAAAAATTTTGAAGTCGAGGTTGGTATGAACATGACGGAGGTTGATGGGCACGTGATCGAACCACCTAAACTGAAGCTTGGTAGCTTAAATGGTAAAACCAACATCATAACAGTTGACAAACAGAAATGCCACTATAATCTTACTCATGGGAAAACTTTAGTAGCTGGAAAATTAGTTGAGAGGTGGGCGCTGATAGATTTCAGTAGCATGCATCATAAGCATAGGCTAGACGCCAACTTCTTCATTCCAAAATTGAAGAAGCGGCGCGGAAGTATAGGGGTACGAATGGAAGAACCTCTTTGGGTGTATCCAACCAGCATGAATGAGTTATCGGATCTTAGTACCGTTCGAAGTCTTTTTAACTGGCTTGTGAAAGAGTGCAGAAAAATAGATATGGGTCGGCTGCAGATGATTGTTTGTGTGATGCCCGACACACACCATGGCTACAAGTATATCAAATTGGTGTCAGAGATCGAAATTGGTGTGATGACTCAGTGCTGTTTATCTGAAAATGCCAACAAAGCGACCGATCAGTTCCTTGCCAATTTAGGTATGAAGATCAATGCGAAGTTAGGAGGTGCCAATATGGAGCTTGTTGAGCGGTTTCCTCATTTCAGCAACGAGGACCATTTTATGTTCATTGGAGCAGGTGTCAATCACCCGGCTGCATCAAATACATCATCTCCATCCATCGCAGCCGTCGTTGGCTCGGTGAACTGGTCCGCTGCTACGCGTTATGCCGCTCGTGTGTCCCCACAAAACCACCGCAAAGAGGAAATTGTTAATTTTGGGAGCTTGTGTTTGGAACAAGTAAGCCCACTCACTACTCTTTGATATGGGATGAGAACGGATTCTCATCTGATGAGATGCAGAAGCTGATCTACGATTTGTGCTACATTTTTGCACGTTGCACCAAGCCTGTGTCGTTGGTCCCACTCGTGTACTATGCAGATCTTGTGGCATACAGGGGTCGGATGTTTCAAGAAGTGGTGATGGAAATGGAAGCCTCAGGTTCTCGGTCTGTATCTTCGTTTGATCAGTTCTTCTACAATCTTGATCAGCACCTCAAGGACTCTATGTTCTTCATTTAAAAGATTAATCATGAGATGGGGTCGAAGTGCCTATACGCATGTCAAACGTCCTTTCCTAAACTGGATTAGCGAAGGGGTTTGTGCGTGAATCTAATGCATTTCGTTCTTTTTCAGTGTTCTTTTTTTAGTCTGTGTGTCGAATAAAACTACAGTCGTCGTCATCTGTAGTCTTAATGGTTGGTTCGTTTGTTTGTGTTTACCTTTGATTTACCATGTTGGTGTTTGAAGGGTAGTTATGTTTTTAAATGTGTGAAAGGATTGATGTAAGCTGTTATGTTCTATTAGGATGTTTTCAAGTATTGTGTGTTTATTTGTGATGGAACTATTGGTGTTGGCTTATTGTATTCTTTGAACTTTGTTGAACACTTATGAGCAATATTGGATTATTATTATTATTTGGTAAAATGATGTCTTAATTTTACATGGTTAAACCTTTTTTCATAAAAAGAAAAGATAATAATTAAAAACCAACACACTATGGCCATTAATTCTACACATTATAATTCTTGTTTTATTGTGATTGTATAATTTTTCATAAGCATGGTGCACAAAGTATATTTATGATGGGAATATATTCTTC
The DNA here is from genome assembly GCA_023525975.1 of Smallanthus sonchifolius. Classification (NCBI taxonomy): domain Eukaryota; kingdom Viridiplantae; phylum Streptophyta; class Magnoliopsida; order Asterales; family Asteraceae; genus Smallanthus; species Smallanthus sonchifolius. The sequence goes on from CM042029.1 coordinate 84,810,579, forward strand.
CTTTCGGAAATTGGTTCTGATTAAGATTTCTGTAAGTAGTATCAATTCTACCAACACATTAAATAGTCACATAAGGCTAAACTTAGATAATCAATAATGTAAAAAGTATATAAATGCACATATAGTATTACCTGACGTTGAGGTTTAGTATTTACATTAAGGCCAAGGGAGTTTCCATTCTTTTTCATATTTCTACAACCCTTTACGTCAGCGACACATCAGATTTCACAGTTTTTTCACATTTCTATACTGTCAGGTCATTTTCTTTTTCTAATTTAATTTAATATTAATTTGTGTAACTAACTTTAATTTAAATAAAACAAAAAAATTAACGGATCACGAGTCCGAGATAACACCAGACTTTTCGGTGAGTATCGTATGTGAAAAAAAGGGAAAAACAATTTCGAGAGTACTTATCTCCATATTTTTCTAAATGTATCATAGCAAAATGGAACTGACTCAACAATTCTTAATTGCAATTAACGATTTTTAAAAGGTCATGAAATCTTATAAGAGCATATGGTATACCCAAGTGAGTGAGGCTCAAGTGATGGGAAAAGTGGTTGCCACGTGGCGCCACGTCATTTTCTTCATTTCTCACACCACGCTCACTTGGCAAGGGAAATACCCAAGTGAGTGAGTGAGTGTGGTGTGAGCATTAAATGCATTTTATAATTTTTTAATAAAATTATATATTAAATTTATATAAATAAAATTACATTAAATAAAATCTCCATAAATAAAATTACATAAATTAGAAAAAAAACATAATAAATATAAAAACCTAATATTTAATTAAAATATTGAGAACGTTCATAAATATGCTCGATCAAGTCCGCTTTGAGTGCATCATGAATATCTCGGTATTGTATTTCTTGACGGTTTTTTCGCTTTTAATCTTCGTCAATTTCTTCGTAGGTTGACTCCTCTTCATTTGTGTTATATTGACAAATTGTCACTCCTTGGTCCTCCAAAATCATATTGTGCAAAATTACACAAGCATACATTATGTTCCTAATTGTCGTTTGAGACCAAGCTTGAGCCGGTCGTTCGATAATATGTCATTTATTCTTCAAGAGACCAAACGCTCGTTCAATATCTTTCCTTGCCGCATCATGAGCTTTTTTGTAAGTTGTACGTTTAATACCTTCGGGACACGTAAGAGACTTAACAATTGTAGCATATTTGGGATATATTCCATCAGCAAGATAATACCCACGTTGGTAAAGTGTCCTTCTAAGTTCAAAAGACGTGTCAGGTGCGGTTCCATTTATCATATCGTCAAATATAGGCGATTGATTAAAAACGTTAATGCCGTTGTTGGAACCCGCAACGCCAAAGAACGCATGTCAAATCCATAAGTCATATGAAGCCACAGCTTCAAGCATAATACTAGGACGAGTATGATCCCCGCGTGAAAACTGACCTCGCCACGCATTGGGACAGTTTTTCCACTCCCAATGCGTACAATCGATGCTACCGAGCATCCCGACAAAGTCATGTTTAGTTTCATGGGCCGCATATAATTATTGAATGTCGCTAGCTAACGGTTTACGTAAATATCTACTATGATACAATTTAATTATAGCTTTAGAAAATTTGTAAATACAAAACTTGATAGTTCGGGAAGACATCTTCAAGTAATCATCGAACGAATCACTTGCGGTGCCATGCGCCATTTGACGAATTGCCGCGGTACACTTTTGCACGGACGTAAAACCAATCCTACCTCTTGCATCTACTCGTTGGCGGAACCAAGGAACCTCTCTCTCCAAATCAGATTTAATTCTTAAAAATAAATTTCGGCTCATTCTAAACCGGGTACTAAATTGCATCTCGTTGTAAGTTACCCTTCGTCAAAGTAGTCTTTGTGTAGGAGTGTGTTAGCGGCCGTCCGATCACGATTAAGACGAGCACTTCATTTTATAGGTTGTGAGGATTCAGCTTCTTGCCACCACTGAAGCGCCGTCGTTGAGAAAGCACGGAACATTATATTCCGGGCTTCGTTCGCTTGAAGATGAATACATTTTTATAAAAATAAGTATAAAGTTGTAGGAGAATGGTATGATTATTTGTGTAATTTTAGGTAAAGGGGATATATATTTATAGTGGGTTATTAAAAAAAAGTTTTTTTTTCATTTGACCGTGGCAACGGTAATATTACCGTTTAAAACTTGAAAATTGTGCTCTCCTCCACGTGAAGAAGTTCACGGCAATCTCTCTCCACTACCCTCACGCAAATGAGGGGGCGGTGTGCCAATTGGGTTCACGGCGTGAGCATGGCTCACGGGTTCCTTTCACGTGTGTATACCGCATGGTCTAAAGGTTCACATGATTAATCTAAAAAATCCAAGCGATATAGAAGTATTGAAAAATTACCGTAAGTAGATAAATAATAAGCAAAACCTTATTGTTAGAAAATAATACCAAAATCTATATTGAATAAGTTCAATATACTTGATTTGAATATGCAAAAAAATTATCATGAATCAACTCCGGTTGTTAACCTAATCCATCTCTAGGTCCATGAGTGTGTAAATCTTCACGCGAGCCCTTCCACGTTGTGGACCACGCCAATGGGGCATGGTGTTCCACGCCCGCCACGAGGCCACCTCAGCTCCACGCTCACTTTCACGGTGGTACTCCCCTTGGCCTAAGTTAAATATTGGATTTTGGCTGCTACTTACACTTGGTGATGATGGATTTCTCATTGACTCATGTATGGTTGATAGGCCTGTAAACAAACCGAACGAACACGAACATCGGCGTGTTCGTGTTCGTTTATTTAATTTTAACTGAACACAAACACAAACACAATCGAACACATTTTTTTGTTTATGTCCGTTCATTAAGAAAATGGAAATGTTCGTGTTCGTTCATGTTCGTTCGTTAAAAAACTAAACGAACACAAGTGAACAAACCTAAAGCGAAAACAAACGAACAAACATAAACAAACACAAACGAACATAAATGAACATTAATAAACACATATGAACAATTCTAATACTTAATAATTCATACAAAAACACATGTAAATTACTAGTTCAAATGTACATGATTCATCCAAAAACAAATGAACACAAACAAACGAACATATATGAACGAACATAAACGAACGTTCACGAACATAAATGAACGAACACGACATGTGTTCATGTTCGTTCGTTTATTAAATGAACGAACATAAATGAAATTTCCGCCGAACAGTTTATGAACGTTCGGTTCATTTACAGGCCTAATGGTTGATGTTGAATGATATTTTGCTAGATAAATATCAAACATATCTGATAAATCTTTATTAAATTTAGTTTTTGAAGTTTGATTTAAGGGTAAACTGCAGTTTTCGAGGGTGTTTGGGATTACGTTTAGAATCTCCTCATGACTTTTGGAAAAGTCATTTTCAAAAGTAAGGATTTTCTTACTTTTGAATTTCAACTTCTCATTTCACATTTTACATCTCATTTTGATTTACCTAAACAAACTTTTAACTTGTTAACTTTTTAAATAAGTTAATAAGGAGATTCCAAAAGTAATCCCAAACATACCCTTCATCCTAGAGGTTTGAATAAAATATCAGGTTTCGTCTACCTATAACACATTTGATCTCGGACATTGCTCTGAATCACAAAACCCACTTCAAAAATATCAATTTTCACTTTTTTTAACCCCACTTGAAAAGGTTGATTGTTTATAAGTTTAAACCAACGATTTTTAGTCGTTCTTGGAGGTTAAACCCAGATAATCGGAACAGGTTAAACCCAGATAATCAATTTCAAAGTTTTAGGTTTACCAAAAAAAAAAGGAAACTGAAATAGGAAATTGCATTTTTTTTTTGCAAAGAAGGTGTTTCATAATCTGATTTGGTATGGATGATGGACGTCGTCAACGATTTATTAGGAAGTTGTTGCGTGGCGATGGGGGTTTGTAACGGAGTTGATGAGGCGAAGGGGTGGGAGGCTAGAGATGCAACAACGAGAGGTGGGGGTTAGCCGACGATGGGAGGAACAATATTGATGTTTACAGGGGCAATCTCCAGAGTGGGGGCGGCATATCGACGCTACAAGCAAGTACCATGATTTTGATTTCTATAGTAGCCTTGGTTTCGCCAGTACCAGGGGCGGCCCTTAGAGCATGGAGTATATCGTTGTGATTATGGTGTGGTGTGATAATAAAGTGCACGCCACGTGGCGCCACGTCACTACCATCATTATCACACCACCCATCACTTGGCAAGGGGTATACCCGTGTGATTGTGGTGGTGTGATAATTAAATGTTTATTTTTTAATTTTCATTTAAATAAAATAAAATATTTCATTAAAATAAAAATAAAATAAAACATTATATTTCATTAATAATTAAAAAGAAATTGCATTAATAATTAAAAAAATTTACATTAAGAATTAAAAAAAACCTAAATTACTAAAATAAAAATTACATTACTAATGATTTGATTTTTTGTAAACATACTCAATTAAGTCCGCATTTAGTGCGTTATGAATTTCTCGATTGCTTATTTCTTGACGGTTTACTCGCTTTTGAACTTCATCAATTTCTTCGTACGTAACCTCCTCCTCATTTGGGTTGTATTGATAAATTGTCACTCCTTGATCCTCTAAAATAATATTATGCAAAATCACACAAGCATACATAATGTTCCGGATTTTGATTTGAGACCAAGATCGAGCCGGCTGTTCGATTATATGCCACTTATTCTTCAATAGACCGAACGATCGTTCAATATCTTTTCTTGCCGCCTCATGAGCCTTTTTATAATTATTACGTTTAATACCTTCCAGACACGTAAGAGACTTGACAATTGTTGCATATTTCGAATATATTCCATCGGCTAGATAATACCCACGCTTGTAATGCGATCCTCTAAGTTCAAACGATGAGTCTGGTGCGGTTCTGTTGATCATATCGTCGAATATAGGTGATTGATTAAGAACATTAATGTCATTGTTCGCACCAGCAACGCCAAAGAATGCATGTCAAAACCATATATCATTTGAAGCCACAACTTCATGCATAATAATTGGTTGAGGATGATCGCCGCGTGCAAAATGACCTCACCACGCATTGGGGCAATTTTTCCAATCCCAATGCGTGCAATCGATGCTACCAAGCATCCCGACAAATCCGTGTTTAACTTCATGAAAACCATATAACTGTTGAATGTCGCTAGCCGACGGTTTACGTAAATATCTCTTACCGTACAATAAAATTATAGCTTTAGAAAACTTGTAAATACATGACCTGATCGTTCGTTCTGACATCTTCTAATTTTACCTATTTTAAGCAAGTTTGAATTTTAAAATTTAATTGTCTTAATGTTTTTTATTTTTCAGAAAAATTAATATAAAATTTGAATTCTAATTATTACTTAATTAAATGAACAAAGTTTTTTTTTTGTTTTACACATTATTTTAATTTTTTTACATATTATTGTACTTTATTTTTTTTATTAAACAGCCTCATGTAATGCATGGGTATATAACCTAGTACAAAATAAAAAACTAACCGTCATGTTAAAAACACCATGACCAAAAAAGTTAAAATGACATATTAAAATTGGCCCACATGTGTAAATATTATGACAAGAAAAACTCCATGTTGAAAGACGCCCTGTTCAAAACACTATAAATCTAAAACACCATAACTAGAAAAACTTTATCCTAAAAACATCATGATCAGAAAAACTTAATGTTGAATAACACAAAGTTGAAAACACCATGTTAAAAAACAATAATTTCAAAACTCCATAAGCCTAAAACACCATGTTAAAAAACAATCAATTTAAAACACCATAGGCCTAAAACACAATGTTGAAAAACACAGTTTAAAGTTTTTTAAATACAAATGATTTTAATAAATATATATATATATATATAACAATATCATACTCATATTTAAGATAAAAACCGTTCGATTTTATGATGTAACTTAAAAATAATAATAACGTATAAAAAAGTTACGCACATTTAAAAATAAAGAAGCATGTGCCCTTTTTAGCTTGACTTTTCTTATTATGGTTTTTAACTTGCTAATATTTTAACAAATTGTCACCGCGTGAACCTCAACCACAAAACATAAAAATCATGTGGCTAAGATTTATTCCGTACACTTTTTATAGTTGTGGTCGTTTATAATGTAACCTCATAATATAAATTTATTCGTGTTAGTTAGGTTCAAAAATCAAATTTTGAATTCGAATGAAGTCTAATGTAACCGGAATAACCAAAAACTGAATTCAAATTTAAAGATCAGATTCAGTTTTTCAAAGTTCCATTTTTTGGAATTGGATTCATTTTGGAAGACGAGCATGAAGAGAAAAACGGTTTTAATTTTGAATTTAAATAAGAAGTAGGTAATCAAATTGAGGTCAAAGTTGGTACGATAATTTGATGATCGTTCCCTGTCAAATCGATTAAAAATCACACATTTGACTATTTTCAAATAATGAAATAAAATTTGCTGTATTTTTTGGACTTTTATTCTTTGAAGTGAGTTTTTGAAAAACAGATTTTTAATTACCAACTTTGAAAGTATTGTCGCATACTAACCTAATAAATAATATTCCATTTTATAAAAATATTAAAAAAGTTGAATTAAAATATTAAATTATTCTATTAATTGGACAATGCTTGTAGTCAAAGTAAAGGGAGCCCACCAAGACGTGGAATCTTTAAACACACATCTAACGTCTTGTTTGTATTCCTTTTCATGTTTTGACTCTTTCACTTTCAAGCTTCTCGATAGATTATTGTGTTGTTACTTGTAAGTGATAGATATTATTATTTATGAAAACATAAATAAAGATAAGAAAATTATTATGTTTTTGTGCGGGTGCAGCTCAACATATTTCGGGGTCTAAAGCGAACTTTAAAAACGAGGTTTTTTTTTACAGTTTTTAAATATATAAGATTTTCTAAAATGTTACTTTATGAAACATGAAAACGTATAATGTTAACACAAAAGTTGATATATTATTATTTATTTCTAAAAACATAAAAAATTAATAAATTATCACATATATTTTTATGTTATAATATAAATTTAAGTAGTTTCCACTTTACATGATTTTAAGAGTTTTAATAGTTGTAACTTTTAAAACATATGATTCAGTTATTTAAAACACATTCTTCACTTTTAAACTAACTTCTCCCATTATATTTAAATGAGCATAACTTTTTCATACGTTAATATACATTTTTTTAAATATGTTATAAAAATGAGCATTTTATTATCTTTTATTTGAGTATGAAATGCTAAAACTATTTTTTAATAAAAAAAAATCAACACGTTACGTGAGTAACAATAAGAATATGTGTGTTTCCTGTCGCATCACACGTCAGTCATCTAGTAGTCTAGTTACTTATAATGAAGTAGGTTAGAAACCCGGTGTATTTATTATATAGTATAGATATAGATTTTTTCAAATAATCACATCTTTATCTAGATTTAGTTACTTAACGATAAAAAAATACTAAAATTGAACTGAAATCAGTTTTATTTTATTCAAGTATCCCCAATTGAGTTGATTTGACACGTCACCTTTCCTATAATATTTGCTTGCCTCGCTGTATATATGTGAACCTTTTGTGCTAATTAATCTACCAGAAACAAACTTCTTATTGACCCTGAAACCACCAAGAGATCTGATGGGGCGTAATGAAGAAGACGCATTGCTCTTAGAAGATGCACTCATCGAGGTTACTCTCAACTACCTTTTGATTTCAATTCAACTCTTATTATTGACAAATTAGGTCGAATTGTTTCCAATCTGGAGCCATCGATTATGGTTACTAATCGTATCTGTTCGATTCTCCAAACTTGAGATGAAATTAGTTGATTATTATGGTTCACTTGAATTTTAAAATTTTGTTTTGATTAAAAGGTTAGATATGCTAATCAAAAGAAATTAGGGATTTGAGGCGGTGATTAGGGCTGGCAATTTCTGACACGACCTGTTTAAACGACACGAAGTCAATGGGGTTTGAGTTTGAGTTAAACGGATATGGGTCATAAACGGGGTCGACACGGTTAAAATCATGTCTAAATGGGTTCAATCCGTTTATGATACGATTAGACATGTTTAACTAATCGCGTTAATTGGTTAACATGTTAACACAACCTCTTTATAACTTATTAAAACTATATAATTTTATATTTTTAAATGATTAAATATATAAAATTAAATTAAATTAAAATATTAGATAACCTAACATTTCAATTTCCACTTTCCAACGCTAACTTTTTAGTTTCACTTTTCAATATGGCTTACAATTTTTTACATGACCCGTCGACACGAAACGAAGTTAAATGGGTTTGGGTTTGAGTTAAACGGATATGGGTAATAAACGGGTCAGCACGATTATGACACGATTTAAATCGTGTCTAAACGGGTTCAACCTGCCTAACCCGACTAGACCGCTTTGCCAGCCCTAGTAGTGATGTTGTATAGTATATCATGTTGGTACAAAAAAAAATCATTTAAAAACAATTGATCTCTTAATAGTTCATATGTCAAATATGGAAGATATCAATCATGTATTCATGTCCAATATACACCACTGATGTATGGCAATCTTTGTTTTTGAGTAGAGTGAGAGCAGCCTGTATACAGGAGACGGGTCAGTCGACATTAAGGGACGACCTGTTTTGAAAAGCAATACTGGGAATTGGAAAGCTTGCCCCTTCATACTCGGTACTCTATTGGTTTCATAACATTAGTACTTGACAAAAACTAGTTTCGTGCAGTTTTTTTCTAAAACGGCTTGAGTTGAAAACAGGTAACGAGTGTTGTGAGCGCCTTGCGTATTATGGGATAGCTAGTAATCTAGTCAGCTACCTCACCAAAAAGTTGCATCAAGGAAATGCTGCAGCTGCAGCAAATGTCACTACATGGCAAGGAACTTGCTACCTCACTCCCCTTATCGGTGCTGTCTTGGCAGACGCGTATTGGGGAAGATATTGGACTATCGCTAACTTCTCTATTATATATTTCATTGTAATGATCAAGCCTTTAGAGTTTAGACTTTTGTTATTCGCTTACATTTTTTTTAAAATTATTTTTAGTAATTAAAAAAAAATATTTGTTAACAGGGAATGTGCACATTGACTCTTTCGGCTTCAGTCCCTTCTTTGAAACCTGTTGAATGTGTAGATGTTATTTGTCCTGCAGCCACCCCTTTACAATATGCAGTTTTCTTTGCTGGGCTTTATTTGATTGCACTTGGAACCGGTGGAATCAAACCATGTGTTTCGTCGTTTGGTGCTGACCAGTTTGATGATACGGATCCACAGGAGCGTGTGAAAAAGGGATCTTTCTTCAATTGGTTTTATTTTTCAATCAATATTGGGGCTATGATCTCAGGTACTTTTATTGTTTGGATTCAAGAAAACAAAGGATGGGGATTAGGGTTTGCAATTCCTGCACTCTTCATGGGTGTTGCTATCTTTAGTTTCTTTATGGGAACGCCTCTTTATAGATTTCAGAAACCCGGGGGGAGCCCGATTACCAGAATGTGTCAGGTTTTGGTTGCATCATTTCACAAAAGAAATCTTCCGGTACCTGTTGACAGCTCTCTCTTGTTTGAAACGCCTGATAAAGTGTCGGCAATTGGTGGTAGTCGGAAAATCATGCATACTGATGAGTTCAAGTAATTTTCTCAACTTGGGTTATTCCCAAATCATTTATATATTGAAATTTAGGGGTGAATTTACATATTAGTAACCAAGTGTCCAACTAAGTCGATCAAAGTTTTATTGTTCCTTGAAAGTCAGTCGGCTTTCATTAGGTGTTTCAATCTTTTTTATAAACATTAAGGTTTTTTTAACTAAGTGACCTAAATGGAACATATATGAATCTTGGTTGTTGTTTGATTATTTTTTTTCATTTTGACGTGAATTGAACAATTATGAAACTTGGTTATTCTTTAGTGAATTTTTTCTTCACTATTACCTCCTCATCAGTTGATTTAAAAAAAATAATCACTAAATAGTAATTAGGATTCATACATGCTCCATTTAGGTCACTTAATTTTTTTTAAAAAAATATCATTTATAAGAAAGTTTACAAGATTGGAACAACTTTAGAGGAATGAAAAAACTTTGAGTGACTTTAGTGGAATAGTTAGGAAACCTGGTTATTTCTCTTTTATATTTATATATTTTTAATTTTCTCTTTGTAGGTATCTTGATAAAGCTGCTGTAGTGTCATTTGTAGAACACGAAAATGGAAACTACTCAACTTCATGGAGGCTATGCACCGTAACACAAGTAGAAGAACTCAAAATCTTGATCCGGATGTTTCCAATTTGGGCAACAGGAATCGTGTTTTCTGCAGTTTATGCACAAATGTCGACACTGTTTGTGGAGCAAGGGATGGCAATGGACACCACAGTCGGGTCATTCACAATACCTGCAGCATCTCTTTCCGCTTTTGATGTCATCAGTGTCATCTTCTGGGTCCCAATTTATGACAGAATCATCGTACCATTAGCAAGGAAGTTCACAGGTCAGGGACGAGGCTTTTCTGAACTGCAACGAATGGGCATCGGTCTTTTCCTCTCCATATTTTGCATGGCGGCTGCAGCTTTGGTCGAAATCAAACGTCTTGATCTTGCAAAATCACTTGATTTGGTTAACCAAAATGTTGCAGTACCGATTAACGTCTTCTGGCAAGCACCTCAGTACTTCTTTTTAGGTGCTGCTGAAGTGTTTTTCTTCATTGGGCAGCTTGAGTTTTTCTATGATCAGTCACCTGATGCCATGCGTAGCTTGTGTAGCGCACTTTCGTTGCTGACTACTGCATTGGGGAATTATCTGAGTTCTTTTATCTTGACCATGGTTACATATTTTACTGCTCGGGGCGGGAAGCCCGGTTGGATACCAGATAATTTGAATGAAGGCCATCTTGATTACTTCTTTTGGCTTTTGGCTGGGCTTAGCTTCTTGAATATGCTCGTTTATTTCGTGTGCGCAAAGGTGTACAAGTCCAAGGCAGCTTCTTGATCAACTTAATGTTGCTACAGAACTAACCCCTCCTCGGCCTCTACATGAACACGCTCGTTTATATCATACATTCGCCACAGTGTACAAGTCCAAGGCAGCTTCTTGATCAGCTTGATGTTGCAGCAAAACTTGTTGATACTGTACTTTAGTAAACCCCCCTCTTTGTTGCTACTATAAATAATGTTTATACTGTGGATATGATTGCGGTTATGATCTGTTTGACGTAGCAGGTAAGTGATTAACGCGGTAATGCGTCTAGTTATCATCCTAACAGTATGATTGGTGTTGATATTGTAATGTTTGTCACTTTAGGGGTTCACTCTTTTATCCTATGTTTTGATATCTGCAAACATAGTGGTTTTTGGTTTTAAAAAACAATGTTAACACCTTGGTGTTTCAAAAGCTATTTGACATGGATTCTTGACTGATGTTAAAGTAGGAGTTGTGTGTACAAGACTTGATTAAAAATTCAAGTGGATTATTGAGAAGATAAGTTGGTTTAATGAGTAGTGTGTGTGTGTGTTTTTTTAGGGGTCTAAAAGGAATTTTAATTTCAAGGCATTTTTTAAAAGAAATATAGAGTGAATTGGGTATCGGGTCGAGTATCTTATAGAGATGGTTTAAACGGGTTAGATAACGGGTCAAAAAAATATAAATATTTTATTAATGGGTATGTTGAAAGCATTTTTGTCAACTGTTATCAACCATCTCTGAACATATATAAAAAGTTGCAAAAAGATTATTTGAATGCAATTGAATAGCCATGACATATGTTAAAAAGAAAATAGGGATAGATAATCTACCGATTACCACCCTTGACCAAGCTAGTTCCCCAAATCCCAACTACTATCAAAGAGAGCGTTACTAGACTGAAAGATTCAAATGGTTCCAAATTAGGTCGAATGTTTGGGAATTATGAATTGTATTTCAAATTAGGGTAGTACGTGGTGTATTTATACATTTTTATATTTACATAAACTATACTCAAACTATTGTCTAATTACCATATTATATAATATTTCCTCACAAACTAAGGACCGGGAGCGACCTGTGGCTTAGAATGTAAAAAGATAAATTTTTGAGTTGGCAGTGGTTTTATCAAGATGTATGCAATCTGATCTTTTATGGGTATAAGTTGTACACGAAGTTTTCCTTGTGCAACTCTTTTTTATGACAAAGTGATATCAACTTCAACGTCTCCGATTAAACTCTTATTCTGACAAAGTGAAATCAACTTCAACGTCTCTGGTTCTAGCATGACACACATGATTAGCTACAAGATAGGTTGCACCAAGATTGTCACACCAGAGAGGGAGCGGATGTCGTGTCTACTCCGAGTTCTCTCAGTAGAATGGGACCAGTTATGACGAATTAGTAATTCATGATCAATGGTGCCCTTTAAGTAGTGAAGGATGTGTTTGGCAGCGGACCTATGGTTTTCTGACGGGACGTACATATAAACACTTTTTTGACAGCATAAGTGATATCTAGTCTGGATGGAGTGACATATTGAAACACCCCTACAATATGACGATACTTGATTGGTTCTGAAAAGAGGGGGCCATCCCCAAGAGATAAGGTCCGGGGAGTACTCATTGGGGAGGAGACCGATTTACAGCCAGAGAGGCATGCTCGTTGAATGACCTCAAATGTATATTTCTTCTGAGAGAGAAGAATGTTTCGTCCACATGGAACAATTTTAATGCATAGAAAGTAATCCAAGTTGCCATGATCCTTGAGGGCAAAGTCTTTATCTAGGTGGTGTATAACGTTGTCGGCTGCCTTGGTGTTGTTACCAATGACAATGATTCATCAACATAAACCATAATGTAAATAAGTGTGTTCCCGTACTTGTGAAAAACTAACACGAAACTTGTAAATACAACAAACTTGTAGATAGAGAAAACTTGCTATCATAGTTGTAATAATATAATGCGATGATGGTAGAATAATTGACATCAAGAAGAATGAATAAACCTTGATTGAATAGTGACAAGTAGTCAACTAGCGAAAAACAAAGAAATGGTGATGGCGACGGCGGCGAATGAAAAACCGATTGTAGCGGTGGTGGTGGTATATGCAGCAGTGACAACTTGCGTGCTCCAATTGTAACAAGGATGATGACGTCTTGTGTGCGTCATGGTGATGGCTGGTTGTAGCGGCGGTAATGATGATCAAATGTGTGATGTGGCGACAAAGTCAAAAGGAGACTGTGATACCAAGTTAGGCCAAGAGAAATAGAGAATGTTTGGGAATCGTGAATTGTATTCAAAATTAGGGTATTACATGGGGTATTTATACGTTTTTATATTTACATAAACTATCCTCAACTATTGTCAAATTACAATATCATCCAATATGACCAAAAAAACAGTAAGAACGTGATAAAATGCTCTAATAATACTTCAATGTAATATTACGTACAAGGTCTTAGGTCTTATATATTGAACACCCTTTTGCATTCTTTAATAATGTTCTAATGTAAAAACATGATAAAATCATCAACATACTGTCACTATTTCCTTTTCGCAGTGTTAAAACGAAGCCAACATTTTTTTTCCTTTTGAGCACAAATATTTAAACTTAAACCATATTTATAAACATTACTGGCCATTGACAACACTCATTTTGGTTAACAAGGTACATCAATTCTAATATTTAACCATTATTCAAATAATGAGCCAAGTCATATGCATCATTTATCACGGATTTGAACACTTAAAAAAATTCTTAAAAATGATTAGTCGAGTTAACACACGGTATGTCATCAATCAAACCAACAATAAGATCTCCATCTAATGAGAGATAGTGTTTTAGGATAATCTTGCATCATACATTCCAACATGTTGCTCTAATAAGAGGATCAAGTTGATTGTATTCGGGACCGTCCTTGAGATTTTGGTTGTCCAATGCGAGTAGGAAAAATGAGCCCCTAAAATATAAAGTTATATATGAAAAAATTCATTAATCCGACGATAATTGTTATAACAATTATTAAAACAAAATTATTATAGCAAAATAATCTATGTTACATATCTAAAAGAATCGTGGGGCTTTTCTAGCATTATTGGAAATAAAAAAGTTGTTGATCAACTCTTCATAATTCATATTTTTTAAATAATTGTTCTTGATGACTATCATTGTCAATCAATTAATTAGTTTTATTAGACAATGTGGATCCTAGTTAGTATTTCAACAACTTCAATTTTGAAAAGTATAACTAATTGATGATTTGAAAATTGAAAACATAAATAATAAATTGAAACTTGAAAAACAAAAACTGAAAATATAAAGATAAACATAAACATCTCATCATCTGAGACGTGACTCTTCAAAAGACCAAAACATGAAAAAATTGAAAATTGAAAATAATAAAAAAATTAAAATAATTATAGAGTATATAAAACAAGAGATATTAACGATATAATCCCGGCTAAAATAAAATACAACAAATCTATACTATATAATAAATAAAGGTTTTGATGTGTCATTTGTCACTCTCTCATGCATTCTCAAGTTTTTTTTCCCGTCCCTCTCTCCTATTAATTATACAAATTTCTTTAGTTATTTTTTCTCTCTCCTATTAAATAATAATGAGTTCTATAATTTTTTTATAAAACGTTTTTCATGAATATGTAATATGTAAATATTTATTAGTAAATATATATAATATTGCGTTTATTTAACACGGGTAATACACTGGGTTTCTAAATTTTAATGTGAATTAACATTTATCAGTTACATAAAAAAAGTTAATACTCAGCTAAATATTTTATAAATTAACTTAAAAATAATTTATAATTGTCACGTAAAATATTATTCAACTCGTGTAATTCATAAATTTTTTTATCACTAAGTATATAAGAATACATTTATTTAGCCCGTGTAATACACAGGATCATAACCTAGTTTTTAATAAATAAAGAATACTTGATTTAACTTGAAGAGTGGATGAGCAGGTGGTGAGGTAAAGTAAGAGTGTGATGTCTCTCTCCCATCTTTATTTGTAGAACTACAAACATAGGGTTGAGTATGGGCTCACTAAAAAGCCCATTTAAACACACAAATATATTAAGCATAGTCATTCATTATTACTCATCATCGTCTTCTTTCTTCTTCCTTGACATTTCATAGCCTCCATAACAGCTTGGGCTCGCAAAGCATGTCAGTTCGTGTCTAAGCAGGTCAGTTCGTGTCTAAACAAGTCAGGGGCGACGCGAATAACATAAGTATCAAACATGAATACGACTCGTTTAACTACTTTATATATCATGTCTATAAGACAATTGTATACTTTATGAACCAAAAAGGAGAAATGATGGAGTCTAGCCTCCTAATTTTACTTAGTTTTGTAAATGTATAAAATTGCATAGTGTACTTTTTACTAAATAGGTTTAATCATGTCTTAAACAGGTCACGAACTGACCTGTTTTGCGAAAAAAACTCGAAGACAGTAACTTCACTTTTCTATTTTATCTTTAAGCTCGAAGCCTTCATGTAGTTCCGCCATAATGTTAATCGACACTATGTACATAAACAAAAGAATTTTGGGTCCCAAAAAATTTAAGCCTAAGCGGTCACCAACACACATCTGCGGCATTTGGGCCTAATTAAAAAGTTTATGACCAAAATAGGTTTGAGTCATACTTCGAAAAAATGAGATCCTAATTTTAGAGCCTAAGTTTTTATCATGTTTGGGTGGCCTCTTAATAAGTATCTAACTTACATATGATTACCTCATACATCATAAACAATGTGACATGTGATGTATGCTAGTATACCAATAACAACTACACTTTAGTATAACAAATGTCACGTGGCATTTGTTTTGATAAAAGGAAATAAAAGCTGACATAGTTTTGTAGAAAGTTATAATATTCTTTTAAGTATTCAGTATTTAACATTATTATTTGAAATTTAATAATAATTTTTTTTAAACCTTTAATTCTATTTTAAAAATCTTTAATGAGTGTGTGTATAGGTATAATATTTTCAATATAGGATTATGTATACTAGTTTTTATTACGTATAATTATTTTATAATACCACATATATTTTACTGAAGTGGTGATTTTATTACTATTCTTTTACTTATTACACAATGTACCACATTATTATCTAGTGTAACATTTAAGAAATACAATGAGAAATGATATCTAAATTACATAACTAATCATATTTATGACAATTAATTTAAATTTTATATCTTGAAAGGCAAAGCATACGTAGATCTCAACCATAATCTCATTTAAGTAATTTCCAATTACACTAGATTATGGTTGTAATTTAATTCCTTTTGGGACATGGACTTGAACTCATAACATCCTTAAATATTGATATTCTTAAAAGATTTTTATTTATCACTGAGCCACCAACTCTAATGTTATCATTATATTATGTAACATACAAGTTATTCAAATTAGAAACTTCATTTTGGTGTTAAAAGAAAGGGTGAAAATAAAATTTTGGTTTATACTTATTTTATTATTAATGTAAAAAAACCTAATAGTAACACTTTATAATTTAATTAGGGATAACTTTATACAATAGTAACCAAGTTTTTCAAGTGTTTCATTTAAATACCTCAAAGTTTTTTTGTACCTCTAAAGTCACCCAACTTTCAGTAGGTGTTCCAATCCTATGTAATATTTTTATAAATGTTTAAATTTTTGAATATTGAATGAAATATATGAAACATATATGAATCTTGTTCATTATCTAGCAATTTTTTTTTTCTAATTCGACTTAAATATAACAATTTTGAAACTTGTTTATTATTTGATGAACTTTTATTTCTTCACTATTACCTCATATATTAAGTTAATTGAATAAAAATTTCACTTATTGGTAACTAATATTCATATATATTTCATTTGCCTCATGCAATTTAAAAAAAATGAAACATTTATAAAAATATTACATAGGATTGGAACACTTAGTGAAAGTTAAGTGACTTTAAAAGGGCAAAAAAACTTTAAGGTATTTAAATGGAACACTTAAGAAACTTGGTTACTATTTAGTAAAATTTTCCCATTTAATTATTATGAGAATATCATAGGAAAATTCACTCCATAACTAATTTGAAGTAAAAAATTATAAGAATCTTGTAAACACATGTACCTAATGTTTTACCTTTGAATGTGTGATACATAAGATGATTATTTAACCACATTACTATATGTGTTTCTCTCCTCCACTGCATCTGAACATTACTACGTACAAATACTTATACGATTCTCATGATTTTTAATTTAAAATTTGTTGTATTAAACGCGCCTTGAACGTATGGAGAAAAACAAATTAGTAATGTGATTCTTCTAAATTTGTTCATAATTTATTTTTTTCATAACATAATGGAAAATATGTTAATCTTTAGGAAATAAAATGTTGACGAAATGACAAATTCTACTTTTAATAATCAATTCCACTTAATGCCACGTGGTAACACCATATTTTTTCTTACTAAAATATTCTAATTTTCATTATTTTAAGTAAGTTTGAATTTTAATATCTAATTATGTAAGATTTGAATTCTAATTATTACTTAATTTGAATTCTAATATAAAATTTAAAATCTAATTTTTTCTACATATTATTGTATTTTCATTTTTCTATTAACAACCAATATAATACATGGGTATATAATCTAGTATATTAATAAAAAAAGGTGGATGATTAGTTGATAACTATAAGTGTTATGTAAATCTATCTATAATACAAGGGGCGAAATCAAAATTCGTGAAAACGGAGATTGATTCATATAATATTTTTAATTGACACATGGCTTTTGAGACAACTAGATAGGACAATTAAGTAAGAATTCGTCTTTAATTCTTTTACTATTTTTATATGTATAAATTGAATTTATTTGAAATATAATTAGTTAATGTTTTCAGCTTTTAACCAAGTGTTTTATAAAATTTGACTTATAATATGAATTTGTTTTTGCCGTTTTATAAAATTTTACAGAAGTATTTTGTTAGTTACCTTTATATTTATTCATTTTCACCATTAGTACCACCCTTCACCACCATACTCACTAACAACTATAAATAAAGAATTAAAAAAACATGTTATTAACCCAAATAAAAAGAAAACTAAAACCCTATAAATCAATAAAACTAAACATATTCAAATCAAAATCCAAAAACCTTAATTTAAATAAAAACTACAAAACCAGATTTAAAAAAAATGAAATTAGATTTTAAAAACAAAATTATAAAATATTTCATTCGCAATGCATCATCTAAACTCAACTACCGTTGGTCATCTGGTGCAATGGTAGCCTCAAGACTTCCCATAGTGGAGGTCTTGGGTTCGAATCCTGGCTACAACAAAAAAAGGGTCTGTGACTAGGTCAGGGGGTTTATCCAGTTAGGGGATTCCTCCTGTGGTGAGCTACTCTAGATGTTCTAGGTGTTGACTCGAAAAAACTCAATTATCCTAGAATATCTAGTTATTACCGTTAAAAAAAAATCTAAACTCACCTAGGGATAATAAACATCATCCCACTTGTGGATATTATCGACCCAAATCACCAATCTATCAATCGGCATGGATGAGCTAAATGAAAAATAAATGTGAGAAATGATTCATACATTATTTAAATAAACAATTTACACCACTTGATATGACTTTTTTTTTTGTTGTCAATGATTATCATAAATCATTAAAAAAATCAAATCAATCTTTTTTTTAATTTAAGTTAATTAGTTTTTATTTTTTTTTTACTTTAAATTTTGTGCATTATTATTTGGTTTCTTTATTTTTTATTTTACTCTAAATTTTATTTATAAACTTAATATATATATTTTTTTAAATTTAAGTTAACTATTATTTTTTCATTTAAGTTAACTGTTTTTTTATTTGTATGTAAATCTCAAAATAAAATTAATAACAACAATAAAAATTTTACTAACAAATAAAAAAATAACTTAATATATTTGAATAATATATAATGTTAAAAAATATAATAAATAGTTTAATAAATAGGTTAACAATTTAACATGGAAGCACGACCCCTAAATAAACTATTGTAAGCCAACACTCTAACTTCCCCCTCTATCGGGTGTGGGTCTGGTGGTTGTGGTTGCCTATTTGTGTTGATGTTCTGTGAGAGCAGCAAAGCGAAACTATTTATTAGTTTCATTAATAGTCATAGTTTCACTTCTAGTTAGATTCGCTCGTTTGCTAGAGCAAAACTAGATGTTAGTTCCGCTCGTAGTTAGTTTCGTCTTATCTAATTAGTTTTGCTTTATTTTCTTATTCACTTGTATATATATTTGTTTTGTATTTCCGTTACAATATGAGTGAGAATCGTATATTTTCAATCAACCTGGCATAAGAGCTTTTGTATTCGTTTTATCATTTCTCAATCGTCGTTGCGATATATTAATCATTCGTTCCATTCTTGGAATTGAATTTCACCTTCATCGATCTTTGATCTGTTTCATTCTGATTTATTCTGAATCTCTTTGGTTTCGTTTTGAAATCGTATTCACCCTTCTCATCCTCACTCTCTATTTTCATTCTTTATTTTGGTTTCAAACGGTTTTGCTATACTCAATTTCGTTGTTATTGCTTTGTTCAATCACTTTTGTTATCTATTCCGCATCTATCTCAGTTTTCCGTTTTTGAATTCGTGTTCATTTCGATTCAATTACTATCATCAGTTCATTGTTCTATTTTTCAAATATATATATATATATATATATATATATATATATATATATATATAGGGGGAGGTTCAAATAAGAAGTAGTTTTTCGCTAAGAATTCTAAAAAATGACAAAAACGCTAAGAAACTATATCAAACGAACTCCGATTGAGCTCATTTCAGTGGCGTTGGAACCGTCTCATCGAACTCTACCAACTTAGTTTTTAGGGTTTAGCTTTTAAGGTTTAGATTTTATGTTTGAATTTTATTTTTGGGAAAGGGGACGGTACCCCAGGTAAATTTTATTAAAATAAAATAGAAATTACAAAGGTGGAGAGTCTAGCAGTCAGCCAAAGGACAAACCCCTAAGGCTAGAAACCCACTAGACCCTGAAAAAAATAGACACACACACCACTTAGGTGTCGCCGTCCATGAATGTTTGAATTTTAGGGTTTTAGCCTTATGGTTTAGTCTTAGGATTTAGCTTTTAGGGTTTAGATTTTATGATTTAGGTTTTTTTTTGTGGAGATGAGGGGTTTAGGTTTTTTTTTTGGGTGGGGGGTGGTTTTAGGCTTTTCGAGGTGGGGTTGGAGGGGGGTTTAGGTTTTTGAGGGTGCGGGTGGATGGGGTTTTAGGCTTCTCGGTGGATTTCTAGGGTTAGGGTTTATGTTCAGGTCAAAGGCTTCTCGGAAACGAGCACAGACAAAGAAGGTTGTCTGGATTGTGACCGAAGGAAGATGAAGACAGAGAGTGACCGAGGAAGATTGCTACTTTTTTTTCATTTTTTCTTTTTAAATATATAAAGGGTATTTTGGTCATTTTATAAAATATTAACAGAAAACTTAACAGCCATCCAACTTAGGGATCAAATTTGTTACAATCGTGCAAACTATTGGACCAAACTTGTAGTTTTCCATTTTTAAGAGCTAAAAATAAAATATGGGTAAACCACAAGGGTCATCTGTGTAATTAATTCTTTTTTTACTTTAACAAAATCGTCTTGGCTGACTTAAGTCTATATAAAAAAAATATATGGTTGTAACTAAGTCAATAAATGATTATATTTTATAATATAATTATCACCTGTGATATCAATCATAGTTTAATTGTATTAAAAATTTGTACAAATTAAAATACAATTTATAGATTAAAGGGTTTTATTGGACTAAAAATCTTTTTAATTTGAATTAGGAAGGCTCGGGCCCCACATGCACCAACTGAAGACCATGAATTTTGATTTTGTTTCCAAAATTCTCTACCAGGCCAGCATGCATATGGGTTGGGCCCACACCCAATATATGTTCTCAAAGATATGGCCCCACAATAATAAAAGAATGTCTGGCCCACACTACCAATTCACACAAAAAAGTGAATAAAATGTTTCAGCAGAGTACAAGCTCCCCTTCCAATCATTCACCTTCAACAATCATAAAGTAAAGTAAACTAGTCAAATGTATTTATCACTAGTCAAAGTAAATATTACTCTTTGCTCCTTTTGGTTTCTCACAAGTGTAAACTTGTAACAAGTTAGTTCTGGGATGCTTAGACATTTATGTTTTCTATAATTATATTTTGAACATGAGTTTTTAATAGGTTAAAAAGAAAAAAAAAACTGTCACCATAACATTATGTTTTTAGTCAGAGAAACTCATGAAATAAATATTCTGGAAAAAGTTCACACAATTGTAATCAAGTTTATCAAGTGTTTAGTCAAAATCACTTGTGTTATCCGCGTCGCCCCTGACTTGTTTAGACACGAATTGATCTGTTTTGCCTGCCCTATCTATGTACCTGATGAATATTGAGTATCGGGTACATGACGGGCATGTGACACAATTTGATAATCGATTATGAGACTGAGATTACGTATACACGTCTTATACCCGACCCATTACCATCCCCAATTGGAGAATAGTTGTTGGTGTGAGATTACTAGAATTTCGTTGTTCTACCGGCTACACTATAGTTTTGACGGATGTTCATATCCTAGTCATCTGAAAGATGAAAACTTTGTTAGTAAATTTACTGAAGATGGATACACATTGTATTTCGGGCAAACGCTAATGATTATAGAGAGATAAAAAAGCGTGCACACTTTACTATTGTTAGTCTTATTAAGAGAGTTGTATCGCCTGTCTCACATGAATGACTTACGAACCGCATGAATTCGAATGAACTATTCTTGTTTTACCATATAACAAGAGAACGACTGACTGGTGACTTGTGTGCCAACCACATGTTCTAATTGACCTCAAATTACACTTTATCAACATAAAGATCCATTCTACCCCATAAGAACAAATTGTATGATTCCATATTACATTGTTTCCCAAACACATTTATTACTTAGTTGCGCATGTATAACTTTATCCTTGCATTTCTTTTTGATGCCACTTTCTTAACTTACCATAAGAGAGCACTTATATGTGTCCAATCCAACCAACATATATACCCTTTTAATGATATATAGTTTGTCAAGTTAGTTGAACATGTTGGGTTTCACAAGTTCTTATCTAATTATGCTATGTTAAGAAAGTTTACACATTGTTCGTACTTTAATCATTTAGTGTCAATTTTAACAATATAATGCGATACCGGCGGCACACAATGCTTCATTATAGTACAAGTTTTCTCGATAGAAGGATAGTGTGTAAAAGACAAAAAATAACAACCTTACTAAGGGTTTATATTTGATCAAAATAGTCTTGTGTAAAGACCTAATAAAATGCTTAGTTTGGATATTCTTCACTAAAATCCCTCTCTTTCAAGAAACGTGTAGTACCTTAAAGTCCGGTTGTGCCACCGAGGTTGTGTTATGTTGGTAACATTCGATCGTTAAATTAGTAAGGTCATAGTACTGTGCGTAATGTTAAGAATATTTGACCATCAACAAAATGTTTAACATAATATTGATAGAAACATTTAAATTACACAATAAGTGTGATACATATTATGCGTCTTGTAGTTACATATTATATTATCATAATAGTAAGCGCGACTGATGATGATATGTGAATCTAAAGCTAATGCGTGATATAGTGTCGTGTAATATATAGATTAAGTCAGTATTAATGAGAAAATAGTTTCATACTCAACTAAAAATAAATATTTGATTATAAAATAGTTTGATACTCAACTAAAAATAAATATTTGATTGTGAAGTTAGGTATTAAAAAGATTTTTAGACATTAGTATGGAGTCATACCATAAAAATATAAAGATTTTCTCTTTTATATACCTAAATATAAGTTCTACTTATATATAGTAATACTTATTTTGGAAAAAAGAAAAGAGAATTTGAATTTTGTCCTGTAAGCATGTTCTATTGTCAACATTGCTTTTTGCACTTTGTATATTGGATTTATCTTATGCAACTCCAACAAACATCATGAATCATAACCACTGCAATTATTTAGTCTCCCACACCCTTCCCCAAAAGATCAAAAGTAGTCCTCCAACATTTTGATTATCCCAACAAACCCCCTAGACTTTTTCCTTTCTTTCTCTTTTCCATCTCTCCTAGTTTACTGACAAAATTTTCATTTTATTCCCTCATTTTTTCGAAAACCGTGGCGCACACCTAAACAAGCACAAAGTACAACTTCAAGAGCAAGACAACCTCTACATATATACATACACATTTGCATATCATTCATCATATTTTATATCTCATCACCTACCATCAAAATTGGTGAATCAATTTTCCTGTGATCATTGTAATTCCAAGATCATACAATGGGTGATCTTCACTCAATTGCTTACTTTTCTGATCACATCAATGGCCATGGTTCTTCCATGTGTTTGGATATCCACAATCTTTCATGTCTCAACAACACGGACATCTCTCATTGTAAGTTAACATTCTGCTCATATGCATGTTGAGAATTGCAAAAACCACATAATGCATGCATTTGTATGCATAGTTTCTCTCTCTGACTACTTTGATTGTCTTTTATGCACTGCCTGTAAGTGCATTATGTAGTTTTTACAGTTCTCCGCATATTACTATTTCTGAAATGAACATGTCTAGGTTATGGTACAGGTATGGAGATAAACAACACTCCACCATTCGACGATGAGTCCCTCTTGGATTCGGATCACTCATCGGGTTACTTAGAGGACGCTTTATTTGAATTCAGACCCAAACGACGCCGTTTGATGATAACACATGATGATCACCATCAACCCAGCAACAAGAATTCAACTCCTCCCTCAGTTCCTGTAACCTTTTCAATTCTTGATACCCAATTTTTGAATTTCATAACTTAATTACTGTTTTTAATTGTGGGTGTCGTCTAAATTTTGTGTCTTGATTTCACAGGGACAGTGGGGTTTTAATCCTACTCAAGAGTTTGAGAATCTTGGTGCAGTAATTACTGGTATGAACATGATACATATTTTCAAATTTTTTAAATTTATTTTACGTTGAATTATTCATTTATTAATGTGTATTTGTATTTTATTGTAGTAAGTGGGGAAAATTCAAGTTCATCCACACAAAGCAAGAGTTCAACCAACACCTCTGATAAAGAAACACTAAGCTCATCAGACCGCCACGTCACTGGTACGTCCAAAAAAGTTGCAAACATTTGACCACTTAATGTTTGACTTCAATCAACAGAAAAGTGATTGATTTTCTTAATTTTATTTTGTTAAAAATAATGTAAATACACATAGGAGAGTGATTTAGACGGTATACAAAATATTACAGGAATAAAAAAAATCATTTAACCTTTTCAATTTTAAAATAAAAAATAATATGAATGTAATTGTTATTGTTTTTCAATCCTATCTCTTAAAACTGAAAAAAAGATTAAAAAAAAAATTAGTATAACGGTTTTTATGTACCGAAAATAGTCAAATACGTATATGTAAGAAATAGAAATTTTAAAAATATGCAGCGTCAATAAAAAATGATTTAAATTTGTTTTTGTAATAATTAATCAAGTATTTATAATGATCCTCAACCTGTATATATAATGTCCTATATCTATACCTGATAAATAGAAATAATGGTTACGTCACGTATCATAATTTTGTGAGCTCAACATTTTTTTCCACTTTTTTTTTTCTTAATTACCAAGTATTTATGATTTTCTTTATTAATTCATAAATTTTCATTATTATTTGATATTTTTTTTTACAATTTTTAAATCTTTATTGGTAGCTATTTAATATTTTCTTTATTTAACCCGTGAAAAACATGAAATTTTAACATATTGTGGCTAATATAATAAAAATGATGCCAATATAAGCAAATAAGTTATATTTAAGTCTTACGCAAATTTTAATTATTTATTTATAGACAATTATGTAAGAAATAGTCAAAGATGGTTAGATATAGTAACTTATAAAAAATATGCTAAAACTTGAAAAATTGTTCGAGACAAAAGTAAGCGGATTTGGTAATATTCATTAATATAACGACAATGACAATAACAATTTTTCAAATTTATTTTTAACTCATTTAACAATCTAACTATGGTTAAAATTACCCACTTCAGTTAACCATTAGTAACCATTTTGATATAATAATAGGTGGAACCGAGGAGAGAAAACAGAAGGTAATAACAAGAGTGGTGTATCCATTTGCATTGGTAAAGCCTGGAGGATTTAAAGGGGATATGACATTGAAAGACATCAATGAAAGAATCCTAATGCCGCCAACGAGGCCGCTCCGGCATCCGGTGGGAGACTTTGCCTGCCGGCCATTGGTGGCGTTAGACAGACCAGGGCTCTCCGGGAAGGTGGTGGTGGCTCTCACAAGGATCCAAACACATGAAAGAGGCACAATCACCATAATTAGGACCAAAAACTGAGGTTCATATATATGTATTTTCAATATGTACATATGTTTCTATCTCGTATAAAGTACTAGAGTATAATATCGTTGTTTACGGAACAAATGTATCTCGTATAAAGTATAAGTTTGGTTTGGTTGGTATGGATAAACTTTTTGAACCAAACTGTTATTTACAGTTTTGCAAAATAACAAACAAAACTGTGTAGCTAGGTCTGGATATATAGCCAGACCTACCCAAATAGTTCGGTTTTTATGGCTTAATGGTTTTTGCCGTGAATTTAAATTGAAATGGTTGATATTGGAATCTTAATTGCTATGGCCATGAAATGAAGATGAAATAATGGATGTTAAAAATTTCCAGCATGAGTATTAATGTTTGCAGCTTGAATATTAATGCATGCTTAAATGGATGGGCTCACTCCTTGAATGAATGACCACTAACTTTTCAAATTTAACTATATTTTTTTAGAACGGTATGTCGGTTAGGATGTCGCTAACCCATCCTAGTCCAGAGTTCAAGTTCTGCCACAGAGGGTGTTCATGAAATTATTAAGTACACCTTGTGAGGATTGAACCTGAGACCTCCACAGAAGGAAAGCCTTATGACAAAACCCCCTGACCACCAGACCAAAGACCTGACGGCTAAATTTAACTATATGACTAAATTTATTATATAATGATTAAAATTGTAATAATTAAAGTTGGAAAATTTATTCTGCAAATCTTGTAGTGATTAAAGTAGGTAATTTGAGCTTTAATGTAAAAACATTATAACTAATCTTAATACTAAGTATCGGAATATTTTCTTTAATATCATTTTAAATCCATACAAATCTACAATTTGTTAATACATTTTGTTAAAATTCAATTCTAACCCTTCCAATTTGTTGAAATGTCGTAACTCACCTCCGACTCATTTTAACCCTCTCAAGTTTCTAAAGTTTCGAGTTTACCTCATGTAATATATAATAACTTTCGTTCGTTAATTGATTTTTTTTTCTTGATGTCCCAGTATAAACTTTGTTAAAAACGGAGTCGTCCGACTTTATAAAATGTCACTTTAACTCTCTCAGGTTTATAAAGTTTTGAGTTTACCTCATTTAATGTATATAATAACTTTCGTTCGTTAATTATTTTTTTTTCTTGATGTCACGTTATAAATTTCATTAAAAACGGTAGGGTATTTTTTATGTGTCGTCGGTAATATCGACTGACGGTTACGTGCCGGTACCGTATAGAATGAGATCGACACCGACTAAAAAACATCAGTTCCGTTATATAGTTGTGTTTTTATCTATGTTTCAATCTCCACAACTGATTCGTCGTAACTTTGTACGTCTATGTACTTAACCACTTTTATTTTTGTGTTTAGCCACGTTAATGTCACTGTCTCAGCCGTTAAAGGTCCGCCTCTCACTGATTGGCGCAGGGGCCTCCCACCGCAGAGTGCGGGGCTCACAACCGATTCGTCGTAACTTTGTACGTCTATGTACTTAACCACTTTTATTTTTGTGTTTAGCCACGTTAATGTCACTGTCTCAGCCGTTAAAGGTCCGCCTTGTACTGATTGGCGCAGGGGCCTCCCACCGCAGAGTGCGGGGCTCACAACCGATTCGTCGTAATTTTATACGTTTATTCTATGTACTTAACCACGTTTCTTTTGTGTTTAGCCCCGTTAATATCACCGCCTCAGCTGTTTAAGGTCTGACTCCTATCACGTGAAGCAAGAGCCTCCCGCCGCGGAGCGCGCGACTCATTTTCTAGTTTAATCTTAATTATCATAACAACTATGAGTGAAAAATAGAGAATTTAGAAGTCGTAGAAAACAAGATTTGAACCTACATATCATGGATGAAAGTAGGGTAGTTCACGAGCTGAAACGAGTAGTGTAAGGGTTAACTCGAGCTAGACTCGTTTACAAATCAAGCAGCTCGACTAGAATCGTATTTACAAAACTGAGCACGATGTTAGTATAAAGGCATGAAGCCTCCCGCCTATTATTTATGCATATCACCCAAATATTTAAATTTTAACTTGTATTTAAATTGTATTTAGAATAGTCAAATAATAGATTAGCATAAAAGTCTCATGTATATTCTCAACCCCATGGGGTATATGTGCATCATTTTCCTTATTGAATGAAATCAATAATCGATACCGAATTCTCGGAACCTTCGTATGGTAACAGAGGAAGGTTTAAGCAATTCTTCACCAAATAATTCACCTCCCTCATCCCGTCCATCATCGCCGGAATCACCATCATTTCTGATGACTCATTGTCAATAATTCGATAAAGGATCTCACTATGGTAACTTTTTTTGCCGCAACTATCCACCAACTATCTAGGGTGGAAACCCCAAATCAAAGCCTTGTTTCACGGTCTAGATTTGCATGACTTCATAGATGAAACACATTCGACTCCTAAACCTTATTACAACCGCCAATGGAACGTCTTCACCTCACAAAGATTATCAAATATCAACAGTGGTTTCGCCAAGACAAACTTCTATTAGCTAGTACTTATGCTTCACCATCTCGTGAGCATATTAAACAGTTGCAGCATCGCCTCAACCAAATTTCCAAAACTCCAACTCAATCAATCACAGAATACATGCAAAGTGTCAAAATAGTGGTTGATGAACTAGCTATTATCGGTAAAAAGATGGATCAAGAAGACGTGGTTGTCATAATTTTGAATGCCCTTTATCAATCCACATACAAACCGATCCTTGATGCAGTACATGCTATAGACAATCCAATTTCCTTCAATGAGTTACATGAAAAACTCATTAAC